>OY728122.1:1439419332-1440619332 GCA_963277665.1 Viscum album | reverse complement strand
TATTTAAAAAATTATTTTCATAAAATGGAGTTAATTTTTTAAATCAGAGCATTGATATTTTGTTAAGATGGAATTTTGGGATTTCTCTGAAAAAGGTGAATTTTCGGTGAATAGTGAATTTTCAGTTTAGAGTTTCGGGTGTTTAATGACATCATTAAGGATGTAATAATTATGTAATAAATCTTGTCGACTTATGAATAGTGATATAAGGTATGAGGTGTCCCAAGTGGCCAATACCATGGTCAAATACCATGGTCAAGCCCATGGTTTTTCCAATACCACCAATGAGGTGTCCCTTGGCCATTAATGCCTTGTCCCCTCACTTCCCCTATAAATACCAAGCCATTATCTCATCCTTTCCATTCCAAAACCATCCTCAACAAATTTCTGGTCTCCTTACCTCCCAAGGAGTCCTC
The DNA here is from genome assembly GCA_963277665.1 of Viscum album. NCBI lineage: Eukaryota > Viridiplantae > Streptophyta > Magnoliopsida > Santalales > Viscaceae > Viscum > Viscum album. Next base: position 1,440,618,916 of record OY728122.1, on the reverse strand, counting down.
CCAAGGTTCCCCCAATTTCTCAAGGTCCCAACCTTTGAGTTTTAAGAGTTACGTTTTAAGGTAAGGGATCCTACCTCTCTCTTTCTTTCCAAGTACTCTCTTTTATGTCATTTCTTTTATGCTCCATGTTATTATGTTGGGGATGTTATTTTATATACATAATACTGTCCGTTTCATGTTGATATGATGATATACCCCCTATTTCCCTCATCAATTCGTTTTAAGAATGTTTAAGTGGCGTCGTTAGGCTGCCGAATTTTTAAGGGATTATTTCACCCTTCTCGTTTTCAAGATCTATTTTCATGTCAAGTCTTTAATGTTCCTTTTTATTATATTGGGGTATGATCTCTATATCTATCTTACTGATCTTTTATTTTCATATGATGAGATACCCTATTTGATCTCATCAATTAATTTTTTTTAAGAATGTTTAAGTGGTGTCGTTAGTCTGCCGAATTTTTGTAAGGGATTCTTTCACCCTTCTCATTTTCAAGTTCTATTTTCATGTCAAGTATTTCAAGTTCCTTTTATTATGTTGGGTTATGATATCTATATCTATCATACTGATATTTTATGTTCATTTTATGAGATACCCTATTTTATCTCGTCAATTCATTTTTTTTTTTTTGAAGTTTTAAGTGACGCTGTGAGGCTGCCGAATTTTCATAAGAGAAATCTTATTTTTGTCTTCCTTCCATGTTTTTCATTTCATATGGTATGTCTTTAAAATTTCATTAAAATGTTCTTATATCCTTTATATTATGTCCCTCTACTATTTTATGGATCATTTATGAGTGGGTGACCCATGTCCCCTTTCTTTTCAATATTTTCTAATACCCTATAACATAGTCGTTATGCTGCAGAATTTTCATCTCAAAATGTCTCTCTATTTTTCTCAAATTATTTTATTTTATTAAGTGAATACTTAAAGATCTTTATTCTATAGGGGTATTAAAATATATATCAAAATGTTCTATTTTAATTCTGGGACTTATTTACATGAAACCCGCCTTCCTTTTTCCATGGGTTTAAAGTGACATAAAGATCAGGTCTTTAAAGCAGTTTTTAAAATGTGATGACTATGAAATGAAACCCATTTCTTTTATGCTATATGGGTTGTTTATGAAATTATTGATGATGATATATGTGTCTCACATGATAATAAATTAAAATTTAAGGGTGCACCCTGATAGCGCTCCAATGCATTGGGTAAAGACTTAATCTCTAGAGATGACCATTTTTAACGACACCTTGGTGAATAACCTTAGTAATTTTTAATGACACCTTGGGGATGGACCTTGGTGAAACGGAAATTATTGTCTATTTTAAATGTTTTAGACACATCTTCAAGTTATGAAACACTTTATTTTTATTATGATATTCCCCGTTATCTCTTTCTCATGCCTTAAAGTTATTTTTCATGACTTTTTGATGTATCTCAAGTTCACATGTAAAATGTTTCCCTTGTTTCCCTTACTGGGCCTTCTACTCACCCTTTCCTTTGATGTATACTCCCAGGTTATGAGATGCTGTAATGAACTTAGGATGCACAAATGAAGAATCCTTTCAAGTGTTTAATAAGAATGTTTTATGTTGTCATGTATTAAGTTCCTGGTTTCCAAGACTCTAAACGTTAAAGATCCTCAGTTTTGTATAATGTAATGAAAGTTTATGTGATAAAAAGGCGGGATGCTATAGTTGGTATCAAAGGATGGTTTAGTTATTTGTGGAAATTAGGATATGAAAACTTTAGTAATAACCCTATAGAAAAGTTTAAATATAGGAAATCTTCCTGGTATTTTGGTGAGTATTGAGTAAGTGGGTTCCAAACAAATAAATCCCTATCTGGATACGAACAAGTAGAGGTGGCTCTGGCACAGATGTTCCTAGGAGTGAAAACTCTGAAAAGGTGTTTCAGGCTTGAACCGGGGTAACCTGGTGCACGAAAACGGGCCTTGCTGCACTCTTGGTTTGACACTCCCAGGGGATATTCTTTGGTAAATTCATAAGCTTTGTATGAACCATTATTAAAGGGATAAAGATAAAATAAAATAAAGATTCACATAATAATATTTGATCATGGATAACCTAGATTGGAACCTAGGGGATCACAAGTTAGGGTATACTTTTATTCTACAAGTTTATCCTTCTATTCTTTAAGTTTCCTTTTCATGATTATTGGCTAAGTATTTAAGCCCCCTAATTATACTTTATTTTCTTAGTTAATGATGGGAAATAGAAGAACATGTCCCAACAACCAATGTGATGGGAAATGTGATGATTGCCCTATTAATATGGCAGAGATGATGAGAGATCAAGTTGAACATATTGTGATTTTTCCAAACCAGCTATCAAAAATCACAATTAATAATTAGTACCTAGTTGAATTCCCAAAATCATCAAGGAAGAAGAAGATGAAGTCTCAAGGATGTTCATCTGATAAAGTTGATAAGGGAAAGAAGACCCAATTTCCTTTGTGAAAAAAGTGTGGAATGAGGCACCAAGGGGAATGTCACAAAGGAACCAGGAGAAGTTTTAAGTGTGGGGTTATAGGGCATAAAGTATCCAATTGATTTAAAAAATGGATAATGTGATGAATAGAGATAAGGTTCAATCTAATGTACCTTATACTTTTCAATGTCGTAAATGTGGAGAAGTTGGACATTATCCAAGGCAATGCTCTCTTGGAAGGAATGAGAAGCATGATGAGCATCAACAATCTTCAAGGACAAGGGAACAATGCAAGTCCTATGCTGAGATGGATCATGATGACTGAAGTACATGTAACTTCTTCACAATAATTTTCTATCATGTTGTATTTTAGTTCGTGCTATATGAGCATATATTTAATGTTTTCTAAGAACATCAAGTCACTACCTAAGATGGTTTTATATCATTAAGAAAAATATTTATTGTTATGTATCACAGGTTGATGTTGTGAAGTTGTTCTTCTTAAAAAAATGATTAAGTGATTAAAAGATCAATATTATTTTGGAAGACGTTCAATATTTTGGGAACCTTATATGCTCGAGGTAAATATATTACTACGGTATTTTATTTGAGGAGTAAAGGTTGACTTATATTTTGAATAATCGATGAATTTAAGGTGAACTTATAGTAATTTAGGTTACTTATGGAAATGATTAACCTATCTTGGGGAAAATACGTTTAGGTTATTTACTTTTGTTATAAGATGTTAGGAGTGGTTGATGTTGTTTAGAGATGAACGATAAAGTTTATCTTGGAAGACTATGTTATCAAATCCTTCTTGTATTTGGGTTTCAATCTTAGTTTAGGGAATTTTAAGGACAGTTATTTATGGAATGGTCTATGATGAACTTTGGGTAGTACCGTGGAATTTTGAAGATTTAAAAGTAGTTTCCCTTCCTATGGGGTTCGTTCTTTTTGAAGAGTTGTTTTATCTTACCCTTTCTATTTTTGGGATAATGTTTAAAGATAGAAGAAATAAATAGTTAATCTTTTTTAGATTATGTGATTCTCTAGAAGATGATTATTGTGCTTTTGATGTGACCAAGTCTTTTTGGAATTCTCATCGTTTGGAGAAAAGATTAGTTTTGGTAGAAACTTATTAAAGGATGAAACTCTACTTGAATGTAAGTATATTTCCTTATGTTTTTATTCTATGTATTAAATGAATTCCTCAAAATTATAAAAAGGAGCGTAAAACAAAAATGTTTCTGGTTTACGTTTCCTACGGGGTAATCAAAGACCGTTTACACACATCATAAGTTTGTGATTTTATTGTGGTTAAATTTCTCCTAATCATGTTTTCTATCACTCTCCATCAGAACATGACCCTTTATTTTCTCTTCCATATCCATGTTTCCCTACATGGAATCCTAGTATAGGTTAACTCGGGTGACCTTTGTACTTCCCTTTCTTTCTTTTAAAGTAATAGTTTTACTGACTCCTTTTCCGATGTGGGACTTTCAATGAAATTTCCAGGCCCAATTTTAAAAATTACAAGGATGCAATTTCTTAAGGGGGGAAGAATGTAACGACCCGAAATTTTGAATAAATCTTGTTTCCTAATTTTGTGTGTTATTTTATTTTTATACTCAACAAAACTATTTCATTTGATAACATGAGTATAATTAAAATGAGACTGTTGGGTTTTGACTGTTATATGACCACTGGTCAATATGACCGTTGGAAACTAAATGTTGCGATTATTGTCTTTAAATACAAGTGATCTTGGTTAATTAATATAGAAAGAAGATTCTATGGCCTCATCCAATAGTCTCGGGCCAATCGAATCTCATCTAATAGAACTTGGGAAGGAGGTAGCACTACTGGGATTTGCTCTAGACCAAACCCAAGCTGAACTTCATCGTGTAAAGCTAGAACAGAATTGCCTTCACGAGAAGTTCAAATTGATAGAAATTACTACTCGTGCAATGTTGGCCGAGCCTCCCTCGGATTCTCTCACCTTAGCACACCTTACACTTAGATCCTATACTGGTTTTATAAGAGGCTATGTAACGAGACCTTAGATGCCTTATGTAATCCTTTGATAAATAAAAATTGTGATTTATTCTTATGGAGAAGTTTGTAAATTTTCAAATGTTCGGATAAATGTTGGATGCATATTATTGATGAATTTGAAAATAAAAGGATATTTTAAAATATTTTTAAAAACCTTAAATAATTAATGATCTGTAATGATTTTCAAAAAATGGTCTTCTGTAAATGTGTTCAGTAAGAAATTTGGAGTCTAATAAGATCAACTTAATTTTTGGTGAATAGTAATTTATGAATAGTGATTTTACGCTTAGGATTAGTAATGTGACCAAATGTATTAGTAATATCACTTAAAAAAAGTATTAATATAATATAGGCACCTTGATTAAGTAATGTGATTCAATAAACTAGGTAAATAACTATTTCAGAAATTATTAGTCAAGTATTAGTTTTTTCTGGTGAATAGTTTTTTTAAATTAAAAATTAAATTAAAAATATTTAGAAAATTATTTTTATAAAATGGAGTTCATTTTTCAATTCAGAGCATCGATATTAGGTTATGGGGATTTTTGGGGATTTTTCTGGAAAAAATGAATTTTTAGTGAATAGTGTTTTATATAAAAATTAAATTAAAAATATTTAAAAAATTATTTTCATAAAATTGAGTTTTTTTTTGAAATCAGAGCATCGATATTTGGTTAAGATGGAATTTTGGGATTTTCTGAAAAAGTTGAATTTTTGGTGAATAGTGAATTTTCAGTTTAGAGTTTCAGGTGTTTAATGACATCATTAAGGATGTGATAATTATGTAATAATTCTGATCAACTTATGAATAGTGAGATAAGGTATGAGGTGTCCCAAGTGTCCAATACCATGGGAAAATACCATGGGAATGCCCATGGTTTTTTCAAAACCACCAATGAGGTGTCCCTTGGCCATTAATGCCTTGTCCCCTCACTTCCCCTATAAATACCAAGCCATTCTCTCATCCTTTCCATTACAAAATCATCCTCAAAGAATTTATGGTCTCTTTACCTCCCAAGAAGTCCTCCCAAGGTTCCCCCAAGCCCTCAAGGTCCCAACCTTCGAGTTTTAAGAGTTACATTTTAAGGTAAGGGATCCTACCTCTCTCTTTCTTTCCAAGTACTCTCTTTTATGTCATTTCTTTTATGATCCATGTTCTTATGTTGGGGATGTTATTTTATATTCATCCTACTGTCCTTTTCATGTTCATATGATTAGAGACTTCCTCTTTCCCTCATCAATTCGTTTTAAGAATGTTTAAGTGGCACTGTTAGGTTGCCGAATTTTTAAGGGATTCTTTCACCCTTCTCATTTTCAAGATCTATTTTCATGTCAAGTCTTTCATGTTACTTTTTATTATACTGGGGTATTATCTCTATATCTATCATACTGATCTTTTATGTTCATATTATGAGAGACCCTATTTTATCTCGTCAATTCATTTTTTTTTAGAATGTTTAAGTGGCATTGTTAGGCTGCTGAATTTTTGTAAGGGATTCTTTTACCCTTCTCATTTTCAAGTTCTATTTTCATGTCAAGTCTTTAAAGTTCCTTTTATTATATTGGGGTATGATCTCTATATCTATCATACTGATATTTTATGTTCATATGATAAGAGACCCTATTTTATCTCATCAATTCATTTTTTTTTTAAGTTTTAAGTGGCGCTGTTAAGATGTCGAATTTTCATAAGAGAAATCTTATTTTTTTCTTCCTTCCATGTTTTTCATTTCATATGGTATGTATTTAAAATTTCATTAACATGTTCTTATATCCTTTATATTCTATCCCTCTTCTGTTTTATGAATAATTTATGAATGGGTGACCCATGTCCCCTTTCTTTTCAATATTTTCTAATACCCTATAACATAGTCGTTATGCTGTAGAATTTTCGTCTCAAAATGTCTCTCTCTTTTTCTCAAATTATTTTATTTTATTAAGTGAATACTCAAATATATTTCTTCTATAGGGGTATTCACATATATATCAAAATTTTCTATTTTAATTCTGGGACTTACTTATATGAAACCCGCTTTCCTTTTTTCGTGGGTTTAAAGTGACATAAAGACCACGTCTTTAAAGCAGTTTTTAAAATGTGGTGACAATGAAATGAAACCCATTTCTTTTATACTATATGGGTTGTTTATGAAATGATTGATGATGATATATGTGGATCACATGATAATAAAGTAAAATTTAAGGGTGCGCCCTGATAGTGCTCTAATGCATTGGGTAAAGACTTAATCTCTAGAGATGGCCATTTTTAACGACACCTTGGTGAATAACCTTGGTAATTTTTAATGACACCTTGGGGATGGACCATGGTGAAATGGAAATGATTTTCTATGTTAAATTTTGTAGCCACGTCTTCAATTTATGAAACAATTTATTTTTATTATGATATTCCCCATGATCTCTTTCTCATGCCTTAAAGTTATTTTTCATGACTTTTTGATGTTTCTCAAGTTCACATGTAAAATGTTTCCCTTGTTTCCCTTACTGGGCCTTATTCTCACCCTTTCCTTTGATATATGCTCCCAGGTTATGAGATGCTGTAATGAACTTAGGATGCACAAATGAAGAATCCTTTCAAGTGTTTAAGAAGAATGTTTTATGTTGTCATGTATTAAGTTCCTGGTTTCCAAGACACTAAACCTTAAAGATCCTAGGTTTTGTATAATGTAATGAAAGTTTATGTGATAAAAAGGTGGGATGATATAAGCACCTTACTGAAATATCTCTGAGCATGCAGCACAATTATTCCAATTAATAACCATATAACCATGGTAAAACATAACCTACTTCGTCACCAGGTCGAAATGTCTCTGAGCATGTCTCACAACCATGTCAACCAAAAACTATATAACCATGGTATAAATCCACAAATCTAGGTCAAAACCCACTATATAATAATTTCAGCATAGTATTGGGAAGTGTTTGCTCAATATAATCATTACAGCATGGGATTGGGCCTATCCCACTCAATATAAGTATTAAATCATGGGACTAGGCCTAGCCCACTCAATATAAGTATTACAACATGGTATTGGGCCTTACTTGCTCAATATAAGCATTACAGCATGGTATTGGTACTAACTTTATCAATATAATAATTACAATATGATAATATAATAATTCAAAATAGCATGGATATCACAATATCACATCATACATCTCAATGGTTAATTATGAAAATTACCATTTATCTTCCAATTTAATTTCATTTATATATGAAATGATCAACAGTTATACCAATAAGCAATAATCCACTAACCAAAGATTTTATATCAAGAAATCACCTAAGCTCTCATGTCATTCTAAACACACATTAATCTATTATCCAATTCATATTAAACAAGGGTTTTCTCACCCAATGGGTAGCCAAAGCCAGGTTGAAATAATTGGATCCAAAGGGATTCCAAATAATAATCCAATTCATCATTAAATAAATTTAGGTGCAATACATGTTGGTGCAATCACAATATTTCACATACTTTGAAATTAATTAGACCATAGGGTTCAGTTTTAGACCCTCTACCATTAACTGACGATCAAACAACGCTACCAGCAGGATTTGCCAACAAGAACAAAAGCGCAGATGATCGTAAGAAGGATCCTAGACCATAACCGATCAATATAAAAACCAACAAAGACCATGGTCAAAATATTACATAGAAATGATTGGAGAACATATGGAGAGAAGGTAAAACTGAAACAAAACCACTCATTAGGGATCAGATGCGTGATCAGGATGTTCGGAATGAAGGGAGGCACTCCAAAATCATCTAGAAATTACCCTAGGGTTGAAAGAGTAAAATTTAACTAAAGGAATAAGGAAATATCAGAAACATGACACACTTAAAGTCATTTCTCCTAATAAATACACTATGTGTAATCTATTTACACATCGTGTATTTATTTTTAAAGGGATACGCTAAAAAACGTGTCACCTCGGGTGATTTTTAACATTGCCCAAACATTACACGATGTGGAATGCCTTAATGGCATGTATTCATTTCACATCATGAACTAGGCTCATATTTTGTGCCTAAAAAAGTTACATGTCATGTAACTTCATTACACAGCGTGTAATTACTCTGCAGACAGCCTTCATCCTGCTTCCCACAAAAAGAACCCAAATCACCTCCAAATCCTTCCAAAGCATGGAAAACCCTTGTAAAACCATTTAACATGTTTATAATCAGACTTTATTAATTCAAAAAAACATACATCTCTAGACTTTAAGTCATTTTACCCAACAAAGACTCTTTATCTCCAAAAAAAACTTGTCCACCACAACTCAAACGAAAAACTCAAAGAGGGACACGCCTAGAAAAAGACAGTATCTTACAACCTCCCCGCCATATAATAACTCATCCCCAAGATTCTCTAAGAATCATTGTGTGGTATCAAAAAACAAGTCAGGTTATTGTTCTCTCATATCATACTCCCTCTCTTAGGTCTCTTCCTAAACTCGCCCATGCTGCCACTGCACTCAAACCAGAGATATAGTCCTACCTCAGAGATACTTCTAACTATTGTCCACAATTTGTATCTGATGCTCCTCAAAGGATGAATCAACACTAAGCTCAATTCCTACTACGTATATCATATGATAAGGTCCTGAGTAATATCTCTAAATATGAAACATGTGAAACACATTGTGCATGGAATTGTAGCATTGTGGAAGGGATAATCAGTACTCCACTGGACTGACCTTATCCACTATCTCAAATGGCATGACAAACCTAGGTGTTGGCTTTCCCTATTTCCTAATACAGTGTTTCCATAACCTAGGTAACACTAGAAGGAAAACATGATGACCATCCTCAAACTCCAGATGTTATATCTAATGGTCATTATATGATTTCTTCCTGCTCTTCATGGTCATCAACCACCTCCTAATCAACTAAATATGATCAGATACCTCTTATATGAGACTAGGACCAATAAGCATTGACTCACCTACCTCCAACCAACAAAGAGGAGAATGGAACGACCTTCCATATAAAACCTCAAATAGTTCTATCTAGATAGATTTCTAGAAGCTATTATTATATGAAAACTCCACGAGTGACATATACTACTCTTATAAACCACTGAAATCCAAAACGTAGGCTCACAACATATCCTCTATAACCTGAATAGTCTACTCAGATTAACCATCATTCTGAGGATGATAGATTGTACTCAAAATAATTTGTGATCAAAGATCCTTATGAAGACCCTTCCAGAACTGCAATGTGAAATGGGGATCTCTCTCTAAAACGATACTCCTCATAACATCATGCAGATGAACTACCTCATGTATTTAAAGACTACCCAGATCATCAACTATGAAGGTATCCCTAATATGAAATAAATGGGACACCTTCCTCAGTCGATCCAAAATCACCCATACATAATCATTATTACGTGTTTTACTGATTAATTCTTGAGTAATCTTTTTATAAAATCCATAGTGACATCATCTCATTTCCACTTAAGAATGGGAAAAGGCTGTAAATTCCCAGGTGGCCTCTGATACTCGTCTTTCACCTGCTAACAAGTGAAACATCTTTCCACAAAACCTGCTACCTCCTTCTTCATTCCTGACCACCAATACTCTCTATGGAGATCAAGATACATATTTTTAAAACTAGGATGTACCACTTATCTAGAAGCATAAAACAATCTCATCATCTCCTCACGCAAGCTCGTAGGAACCCATAATCAATCAAAAAAAAGAATAGAATTTTTACTGAAAGGGTATAATACCAATGGTATCTCTCTGCCATATAAGTTGTCTCTCATAACTAATCCCTTCGGATCAGATAATTGTTCTGTCTTGATTCGGTCCAAAATCACAGGTATAACAGATATCGAAGTTAGAGATACTCATCCTCGAGACTCCTGAACATCTAGATGCATGTCTGCAAAGAGTGTCATCATCTTCTACTCATCATAAGACTCTCACATTACCTTTATCTGTATCTTTAGGCTCAAATAATTGTAAATGACATTACCTATGCCCGGTTTATAATCCAACTCAAATTTGAAAAAATTTAGATACTTGTCCCACCTCCTCATTTGATGGTTCAGGTCCTACTAAGAAAAGATGTACCTGAGGCTCTTGTGGTATATGTATACCATAAACTTCTCACTCATGAGATAATGCCTCCAACATATCAGGGAATGTATCACCGCTACTAACTCCAGATCATGAGTAGGGTAATTCCACTCATGTGGTCTCAGTGGTCTGGAGACAAAAGAAACCATCTAATCCTCTTACATCAGAACTGGTCCAAGTCTAAATTAGGATGTGTCATTGTATATGGTATATGCTTTACCCAGTATAGGTAAAATGAGGATAGGCGTTGGTTTCATCTTGCCTTTCATCTCCTGAAAATATCATTGGCAAGCGTCTGAACAAACAAACTTCACTCCCTTATTATTCAATCCTGCCATTGGTGATTCCAGATGGGATAAGTCCTAGATAAATCACCAATAATAACCTGCTAAATCTAGAAATATCTGAATTTTGAAGACATTCTTGGGCTTCTCCCAAGATATCACAGATGAAAATTTCTCTGGATCCACTGAAACTCCTACCTCTGAGATGACATGGCCCAAAAAGTTCACTTTATCAATCCAAAAATTGTATTTGGTTATCTTGGAGAAAATTCGATGCTCTCTCAATTTACTCAGGATGATGTCAAGATGTTAGACATGATTTCCTGTTGATTGGGAGTACACTAAGATGCCATCGAAAAAAACCTCCACAAATTGGTCCAGAAAAGGTTGAAATATTTGATTCATCAAGGCCATGAATGTCATTGATGCATTGGTCAAACTAGACAGAATCATTGTGAATTCATGTAAGACATACCTTCTTTTAAAAGTAGTCTAAGGAATGTATGATGGTTTCACCCTCAACTGATGGTATCCTGGTATCAAATCGATCTTGAATAAGATCTTAGAACCTATCAACTGATCTAAGAGATTGTCGATATGTGGAAGGGGATACCGGTTCTTGATTGTAATCTGGTTTAATATCATATAATCCTCACATAAGCATAAAGTCCCGACAGTCGCCTTAGATAAAAGCATAAGAGGACCCCAAGGAGATGTATTATGTCATTTGAAACCCTTGGATTTTAGATATTCCAACTGAACGCTCATCTCATGAAGTGTTTTTGGCATCATCCTATAAATTGGGATAGAAACTAGCTCAACTCTAAGAACTAACTCGATCATGAACTCTATTGGGAAAAAATCACTCAAGGTAACATTGAAGCAATTTTGGCTTGATTGTATTTGTTGAAAAAGAAGGTTTCCAGGGTCTGTTGTGGAATTCTAGAGTGATTTTCAACAAACTATGTTGAAAAGGATTCATGAAAAAGGAATGGATGATGAGTAGGTGGTTTGAAAATAACGTATACAAGGTGGATTAATTTTCCAATGTTTTCCAAATTTTTGGGTTTGAAAATTGGAGAATGGAGAAAAGTGTTTTTGGAAAAGGGAGTTGCATACCAGTGTCAAGAATCCTTGGAAATTTTTTCACCATGCATTTTTCAAGATCATAACATCAAAATATATCAAAGGAAATAAGGGAGTGCAATTTTTAGAGTGGCTTGCAAGTTGAGTTGCGTGACAGAGACTTGGGTGAATGAACTAGCAAGTTTGGGGAAAATTTTTGTGTCGTACACTCAGGGTATTCAAAATTCCCATCAATAGACAGCTACCCCATCATTACAAAAAAATCTCAACACTGAGATAAAATCAGATCTCTAGTTATAAAAGTGGTGAGGGCGTGCAAGTATAGATTTATTCATAAGTTACATTCCAGATGGTAGTTGCACATCAATAGTGATTTGGGTATAAAAGGGTGTGTGTCACTCAAGTTGTGAGTATAAGAAGGGAGTTTCATGTAAGTTTTTTTCCGTGACAAATATAACACTAGAGAATCATTCTTAAAGTAGTGCACAAGTCACCCTAAGGTTTCATGAAGGTTGGAAGTTTCCCAGTATATCTGTGGTAAAGTGATATTCATCAGTGGATGAAAGTGAAACATCAATAGAGCATCTATCTACTTTTGAGGATTTGTAATTCATGAAAATGAAGGGACCTACAAGTCTATAAACTATGTGTGGATCCCTTCTAAGAACAGTGATAAAAGGAAGAGGAAGACGGTGATCTTTTCCATTAGTAGTGATCCAGAGAAAGAAAAATATGGAGTGACCCTTGAGAATGTAGTGAGAAGACCCTAAATATTGTAAATGCAGTGAGCCTGGGCATAGAATATCTATCCCAAACATTATAATTTGGTAGTGAGACTTAGTGTATTTGGTAAAATCATCACATCATCGTTGTATACTCCTTGGATTTCTCCCAATGAGGGTGAACCAAGTAAAAATCTCTATGTCCATGTGCTTGTTTTATTTCTTTACTTTTAGTGCATTATCATTAGATAAAATTGGAAAGGACACGATCAAAATTAACATTAAAGAGCATAAAAAGTGAACCTTGTAACAAAGAGTTCAAAATATAGTGGGGAATGAAGAAGTTTAAAAAGAATATTCATACCTTGATTTACACCCCCCCCCCAGGGTATCTAGGCCCCTTTTGGTCCTAACAAACTCAATCTCCCTCTTAGGTAGTAAGATGGAGAATTATTCAGGAAAGATATCCTCAAAATGGTTTACCACTGGAGGAAAAGAATCATGTTGCATTCTACCATCATCTAGAGCAATATCGACTATCTAAACCATGAGACAATCCAATTTGCACTGGATAGGTCCTACATGATTTTCCTAAAGATCCCACTCACCCTAGTGAGAATAGCTGCCTCCTAGAGATAGAAAGGCAGCTCTCCTCTGGTAACAGACAATATGAGTATGGTATAGAACTACCCAATACATACCATGAATCAAATTTAAGTCTATAATTTCTAACACAAACAGTTCCCAAAAGAAACGGTAACCACCAATCTCTAGAGAACGTGCCTTACAATGTTTGATATTTTCTAACCGCACTTCCAATGGTGTGTTGATGGATAAAGAATCATTCAAGCTTTCCACATCCAAACTCAAACTGTTTTCAAAAAAATAAAAGATGAAAGGAATATTATGCTCTTGTATCAAACACAACATAAGAAAGGGTATATGATACAATAATTTTACCTCTGACAGTAGACATACTTGCATCCACACTAGCCGGAGTAGTCTGCATAACATGCAGCTGACTAGCCCCTCTTCTCTAGGCTCTGGTCTGACTCACCTGAGCTATTCCTCTACCTAGTATTGTCGCTCCTGCACTAGGTCACCACATCCCCTACCTCAACCAGAACATCCTGTGGAACTCTAGCTACCTGTCTGCTGAAGAGTAGCTGAGCCCTTCCCAGGCTATGATACCATTTTGTAATGTTCCCCAATTCAGCACTCTCTCGCGTGTCCAGAAAGTATTGGTGAAGAGACCTCAAGCGCATCTCCCCGTATTCCAGAAGGTTTTGACTAGCAGTGGGGGTGTGATCGATATAGTGGGGAGACTATACCCTCTAGTATGTAGTTACATAACATCATAAATAAACAATATAAATAACATAATCAAAGTAATAGGCAAGCGGAAACTATATGATACAACTGATAAATAAAAGGATGAATAAATAAACCAATATTAATGAATCATGTAATGATAGGATGAAATGTAACGAAATGTCATGCTAGAAGTAATACAAATAAAATACTAGAAGAATCAAACAAAGACCCTAAATTCCCTGGTCCCGATCCCCATGTCGGTCTCATCTCTAAACTCCAACTCATCTAGTAAGCAACAATCAACAGCAAGGTCTCTTGCCCTTATCCAAACCTGAATTCAAGAAATCTGCTCGGGTACCAAACAATGACTTGAATAGGGTGTGAGTAAAACTCAGTAGGTCGACACTACCATGTCTAAATATAACCAGTCTAATAATAATTATATGTAATAAATTGATAAATAGGTGTATTGTTTAATCAATTAATACAATATATAAAATAACTTGTTCTGGCACCCTACCAAAATATCTTTGAGCATGAAACACAATCGTGCCAATGAAAAACCATATAACCATGGTAAAACATAACCAACTTCGATTCCATACCAAAATGTATCAGGTCATGTCTCACAACCATGTCAACCAATAACCATATAACCATGGTATAAATCCACAAATCTGAGTCAAGACCCTCTATATAAGCAGCATAGGACTCGGCAGAGCCCACTCAATATAATCATTACAACATGGGACTAGGCCTAGACCAATCAATATAATCATTACAACATGGGACTAGTTCTATCCCACTCAATATAAGCATTACAAAATGATAATATAACAAGTCACAACATCATGGATATCACAATATCACATCATACATCTCAATGGTTAATTATGAAAATTACCATTTATCTTTCAATTTAACTTCATTTATATCTAAAATGATCAATATTCATATCAATAAGCAATAAACCACTACCTAGGTATTCTATATCAATCAATTCATCTAAGGTCTCATGTCATGCTAAACAAACATTAATTCATTAGACAATTCATATTAAACAAGGGTTTGTTCACCCAACGAGTAGCCAAAAGCCAAGTCACAACAATTAGATCTAAAGGGATTACAATGAATAATCCAATTCATCATTTAATTAATTTAGATGAAATCCATGTTGGTGCAATCACAACATTTCACATACTTTTCAATTAATCGAACAATTGGGCTGAGGTTTAGACCCCCTACCTTTAACTGGCGATCAAACAACGCTTCTAGCAGGATTCGTCTACAAGAAAGAAGACACAGATGATCGCAAGAAGGATCCTAGACCACAACTGATCAAGATCAAAGCCAACAACAACCATGGTCAAGAGATTACACTACAATGATCGGAGAACAAAGGGAGAAAAGGGGAAACCAAAGCAAAACCACTCATCAGGGATCAAATGCGTGGTCGGGATGTCTGAAACGAAGGGAGGTGCTCCAAAATCACCTGGAAACTATCCTAGGGTCAAGAGAGGAAAGATAAACTGAAGGAATGAGGAAATATCATATGCACGATACACATAAAACCGCTCCTCCCGAAAAATACACATTGTGTATTTATTTTTAAAGGGATACGTCGAAAAATTTGTCGCCTCGGGTGATTTTTAACACTACCCAAACATTACATGACATGTAATGTCTTCACAGTGTGTATTTATTTCATTTCATGAACCAGGATCATGGCTTGTGTCTAGTAACAGTTTCACATTGGGTAACTTCATTACATGGCATGTAATTGCTCTGTAGATAGCCTTCGGCCTGTTTCCCATGGAAATAACCCAAACCACCTTCAAAACCTTCCAAAGCATGGGAAAGCCTCATAAACTGATTCAACACAATTATATTCAGACTCTATTAATTCAAAAAAATATACATCTCTGTACTTTAAGTCATTTTCCCCAACAAAGACTCTCCATCTCTAAACAAGACTTGGCCACCACGGCTCAAACGAAAAACTCAAAGAGGGACGCACCTGGAAAAATACGAGATCTTACAAAAGGTGTTACAGAAACCTAAAAAATCAATGCTTTTAAATAAATATGTTTGTATATTTAAAGTTTTATTTTTATTTTGTTTTGTTATATATATATATTTTATTAATTAATTGTTTTTTAATTACAGAGTAAATAATTTCTAATTATTAAAAACTATTAATAATTAATTACTAGAATTTATTTATTATTATTAATTAATTACAATTTAGTAATAACTATTAATATTGATTAATGGTTATTTTTATTTAGTTTATTAATTATTATTAATTATTAATTAATTGATATTATTTATTTATTATTGGAAATTAATTACAATTCATTAATAATTATTAATAATAGATAATATTTTTATTAAGTTTATTAATAATTAATAGTTATTAATTAATTATTAATTAAATAAAATTATTTTAATAATGAGAAACTAAGTAATAATTTATTATTATTATTATTATTTAATTATTTAATTACTAATTATTAATTAATTTAGGTGGGTGTTCATCGTGCATCTCATCGGGGGGTTAGACCCCCAACTGTCCTCGGTGACCCAATTAAATTGGGGGGTGGTTGATTTAGTGGTGGTGTAGCAAGTCTCTGAGTCAAGGATGTAGGTGATAGAGTGGTGTGTGGCATTGGCGGCGGTGGCGCTTGATAGTGGGAGGTGAATCCTTGGGCATTTCTGGCAATGTGGCTATGGTTTGGGCGACATACCTCATCAAATGGAGGAGGCAACAACAAGTCTGTCATCGACGGCGGGGGAGTTGGCACGAAGGGGAGATATCTGGCGTAGCGATTGAACCGGAAGTTGGGTGTTAGAGGTAGTGGTTGGAGGAGGTAGTTGATAGAGCGCTGTCATGGGAGCCCTCAAATGATTAGTGTGATTTTGGGGTACTTAGGTGCAGCAGAGTGGCTGGCCAAGGTCGTCTCTCAAAGGAGGAAGTGAATTTAACAACTTATTAAAGGTATTCTAAAAATAAAATAAAATAGAATAAAATTAAAACACTACTTTAAAGGACTGAGGGTTTTTTTATAGTTTATGAATATATAAGAAGTTTTCTGGAAGGAGATTGTATATTTTTTTGTTTTTAGTTTTGAAATGAATTTCAATTAGAATGACACAACAAGAAGATGTTTTTTTAGAAATCTATTTTAAAAGGCGTAATAGATCTAACTCTACCTCTTCATTCACTTATTAATCATTATCATTTAAATCAATATCCACTTAATTATGATCCCCTAATTTTTTATCCCTCGAACCCTACGAGAGTTAACTTAACCACAAAGATGAAATTACTTAAACCCTATGCTAGTTTCGGAACACGCAATCGCAGCACCCTGCTTTGATTTTTGTTCTAATGATAGATTATGGTCAGTGGTTAATTAGAGAACATATCCATTATGGAAATGAGCATGAATTGTGTTTAGGGATTATATTTGAACTCTACAAATTTATCCCATGTGGTCTTGTATTACCGATTAAGATTATGCTCTCACAATTTACACAAAATCCCGACCTCGCGTGTTTTTGTGTTAATTGTTCAATTGCTTGCTTAGTTTCTTGTAATTTAAAAAAAATCATGGATCATATTATGTGAATTACAGTATCTCATTTATTCAAAATAATTAAATGAAGAGGGTAGAAGATAGATCGATTACTAAAAGACTACTCTTCCATGGGTGGCGTAATCATCGTAGAAGCGTTTTGCATGTGCAAAGGTTTATAATGGGTATAACCCAATAACGCTTCTACTCAAGAATTCTAGAAAAAATAATAAGATTAAGAGAAGAATAAATTTAAACAAAATAGAAGAAAATAGAATAAATAAAAGAATAACAAAGAAGTTTATTACACAAATGAAAACATTACAAAATGAAGAAGAGAAGGAGGCTTCGATGAGGGGATCCTTACTTCAAGAGATACCCCTCTTAAAATGGTTGGATAATTTGGGTGAAACAAATTCTACTCTGCCTCCAATCTCCTAATTCACTTCCCAACCCCTCCAAATGAGAAAAAATCTAATTTATAGAGTGAAGGGGAGGCTAGGTTTAAAGAGGTTTCAAGTTTGAATGGAAAATCTCGGACAAATATTTTAATACAACTTTCACCACCCATTTGACCTCAAAAACTCATGAAACATCTCTCCTTCTAGAAGGATTATTTGTGGTAAAATGAATCCCCGATCTCCTCTCAAAATATGGAATTAATCCAAGACCGGATGAAGAATATATGTCCCAAATACAGAACCCATGTCCATTCTGCCGAGTCCAGCCCACCATTGGATTAATGTCCCATTTACTCCATCAAAATTCCATTTTTAGCTCTAGTGTCATGAATTAAAGTTGTAGAAAATTAAATTCGGAACACTGTTAAAAAATTTCAAATTAAAATAATAAATATAAAAATATTTATCTTCTAAATACTACAATGCACTATAAAGGGTAAAACTGGAATTTTCACCAAATTTTCAAATTAATGATCAAATCCCAAATATTTTATAAATAAACATATTTAGCACAATTTGGGGAAATTATATCATTTATTATCAATAAAATATTCAACAAAATAGTGTTTTATCAACTCCCCCACACTTACCCTTTTGCACTCCTGAGCAAAACCTCATATCAAGTAAACATCAATATCAAATCAAAACCAATTTTAAAACGCATATCCTTGAGATCAATCAATTTCACACCAAGAATCAAAAGATATCATGCCTCATAAAAAACCTTATTTCAAGTTCTCCATTTATATCATTCAATATATTTCCACTTCATTTATCCTCCCATGCACAAAACACTTACCTCGCTTGAATTTTCTCTCATCACTCAAATATCAATTTTTTTGCAATGTCTTTCTCATCCAAACTCATACAAGGGTCACCATAGGCTTGATAGATACCTACATCGCTACCCGATGTGAGTCAAGGACATATGTTTATCATGAGTACTTTTCAGGGTTGTTCTGTGGCTTTCGGTTGGTAGGATTTAGATGTGAAAAATTCCGAGGCTGAATAAGGAGGGATTGACTCTTTTTGATGAAAAATTGCATTAATCTAATTTTCACTTAAATATGGTATCCTCGTTAATCCCCATAGTATCAATTCAGCTCCATCATCATGAAAATTCAGGAAAAGATTACACCATTCTTCATTTCAGCATCAAAAATTGTCAATCTTCTCAAACATGATTTTCTTGAAAGCTCTAGATAGGCACAGATTTCCACCTCAATTAGAAGCTCCAGAAAAGGCACAGCTTCACTTGTCATGAAAGATCTAGAAAAGGCACAGCTTTCAATATAATGACTTTCTTCAACAGCAAACACATCTCTTCAGAATTTAATTTTCCACCCAAAGTATCACAGAATGTGGTGGCACAACACAAGACAGCTTCCTCCACACTTAAGCTCAACTAGATTATGCAATTTCACTTCAAGAGTTGGATGGATAGAGAAAATTGGCTTGTAATGTGGCTAACCTAACAGGATGTGCATGGATTCTAAGGGCTACAAGGATTAAATATTCAAGTTAGTCCATTATAAAAAAGGATTCTTTGAAATAGGGGCTTTAATACCAAACAAATTCCTCAATCATTTAAACATATATACCTCAAACCCTCAAGTTTTGACAGGAATAGATCAAATTCTGGTTAAATCAAGCATGGTTTGGTTCTCTCAAGAAGTGAGGTGAATTTAAAGAATATGAAAATAATGGTTCAGAAGCCTCAGAGGAAAGTGATTTCAAATATAAAGACAGTGAGATGTGACATGGGATTCAAAATTCAGTGTACTTTTCATGAAATTACTAAATATTTGAACTTGAAACAAAGTCATTTCAGCATTCATTTAAGCTTAGTTTCAAGGGATAAATCCTTTCACTCATTGGTATGCATTTCAAAATTGTGATGAGAATCATTTAAGCTCAGAAATTTCAAAAACACAAAGAAAATTGAAAAAAAAATAAACACACAAAATTTGAAAAAAAAACACATTTTTTTTTTGTTTTTTTTAAAGGAAAACAATTGAAATTACTAAACTAAAAGGTTCCCTCCCCCACACTTAAAATATCGCATTGTCCTCAATGTGAACCCATGATATGATATATGCACATGAAATGCAGAATTTTTAAATAGGACAAATAATATAAAAGTGAAAGGGTTAGGAACAGCCTGATGTGATCAAGTGATGATGGGGTCATGCAGTGTGATAAAATCCACTGCATCAGTAGGAAGTCCCTCAATGTATCTCTTCAAACATTGCCCATTGACTGTAAATCTCCTTCTAGTGTCCTCTTGTGTGATCTCCACTGCACCATAAGGAAAAACATTAGATACAATGTAAGGACCTAACCATCTGGAACGCAACTTACCAGGCATCAACTTGAGTCGTGAACTATAGAGAAGGACTTTCTCTCCAATATGAAACTCCCTTTGTTGGATCATTTTTTCATGAGCTTCTTTTGATCTTTCCTTATAGATCATTGATTTCTCATATGATGACAGTCAAATCTCCTCAAGCTCTTGAATTTGCAACTTCCTTTGAATTATAGCTTGGTCCAAATCCATGTTGCATTTCTTTATAGCCCAATATGCCCAATGCTCGACTTCCACTGGGAGATGACATGCTTTCCCAAAAACAATCCTAAATGGGGACATACCAATGGGTGTCTTGTATGTTGTCCTATAAGCCCACAATGCATCATCCAAGTTCTTTCTCCAATCCTTCCTATTTGGCTGCACGGTTTTCTCTAATATTTGTTTCAGCTCATGATTTGAAACCTCTGCTTGGACATTTGTTTGGGGGTGGTATGGTGTTGATGTTTTGTGTGTCACCCCATACTTTCGAAGGAGGGAAGCAAAATTCCTATTACAAAAGTGTGTCCCTTGGTCACTGATGATGGCCTTTGGTACTCCAAACCTGCAAAAAATCTGTTCTTTGACAAAGTCCACAACAACATGAGAATCGTCAGTCCTGGTGGCCTTGGCCTCCACCCATTTACTCACATAATCAACAGCAACCAAAATATACAAAAATCCAAATGAACTAGGAAAAGGACCCATAAAATCAATTCCCCATACATCAAAAATCTCATAGAATAGTATGGGTTGTTGGGGCATCTCATGTCTCCTAGAAATATTCCCAGTGTGTTGGCAACGAGAGAATAACTTACAAAAACACATGGGCATCATGGAACAAGCTAGGCCAATATAATCCAGAGTCCAAAACCTTCCTAGCTATCCGTTGGGGTCTAAAGTGTCCACCACAAGCAAGTGTATGACAGAAATGAAAAACAGACTCAAACTCGTGATCGGGAACACACCTCCTAATGACTTGGTCACTACACATGCGCCAGAGGTAAGGATCATCCCACACATAAAACCTAGACTCACTTTTTAATTTTTGGACTTGATATTTCTTTAAATTTGTAGGGATTTCAGAGGCAACAATGTAGTTCACTAAATCAGCATACCAAGGATGCGTACCTGAGATGGAATAAAGATACTCATCGGGAAAAGTGTCCCGAAGTGGTACCTGGTCCATGGTGTCATCCTCTAGTGTGTGAGTAAGCCTACTCATGTGGTCTGCCACCAAGTTTTCTGACCCCTTTTTGTCCTTTATCTCGATGTCAAACTCTTGAAGAAGGAGAATCCAACGGATAAGTCGTGGCTTTACATCTGGCTTCTTCAAGAGGTACCTCAGAGCTGCATGGTTAGAAAAAACAACTACTTCAGAGCCCAATAAATATGAACGGAATTTATCTAAAGAAAATATGACAGCAAGAAACTCCTTTTCTGTGGTAGTGTAGTTTTATTGGGTTGAATCCAATGTCCTTGATGCATAGGCAATCACATGTGAATGTCTTCCACCCTCTGAGATAAGACAGCTCCAACCGCGAAGTTGGAGTCGTCACACATAAGCTCAAATGTAAGGTCCCGCTGTGGGGGCTGTATGATCGGTGGAGTGGTTAGACACTTCTTTAGATCATCAAATGATACCCTGCATGAATCATCAAAATTGAAGTCAATATCTTTTTGAAGCAATCGAGATAAGGGTAGAGCGATCTTACTAAAATCTCTGATGAAGCGTCGATAAAATCCAGCATTTCCAAGGAATGATCAAACATCACGCACACATGTAGGATATGGAAGGGATGAAATAATTTCTACCTTAGATTTATCAACTTCAATGCCATGTTGTGAGACTGTATGACCTAAGACAATTCCCTTTTCGACCATGAAATGACATTTTTCAAAATTTAAGACCAGATTCTTCTCAATACAATGATGCAACACATCACTCAAACTAGAGAGACAATCATCAAATGAGGATCCATAAACTGTAAAATCATCCATAAATACCTCCATGCAGGTCTCAATGAAATCTGAGAAAATACTCACCATGCATCTCTGGAAGGTACCCGGGGCATTGCAAAGTCCAAATGGCATCCTTCTGTAAGCAAAGGTACCGAATGGGTAGGTGAATGTCATCTTCTCCTGGTCCTCTGCTGCAATGGGAACCTGAAAATAGCCAGAGAAACCATCCAAGAAGCAATAATGCATCCTACCTGCAAGTCTCTCAAGCATCTGGTCAATGAATGGAAGTGGGAAATGGTCCTTACGAGTGTATTGATTTAGTTTCCTATAATCAATACACACTCGCCAACTATTTTGAACTCTCACAGGAACTAACTCATCATTTTCATTTTTTAAAACATTGAAACCAGTTTTCTTAGGCACAACCTGAATTGGACTTACCCACTGAGAATCATAAATAGGATAGATTATACCTTCCTCGATCAATTTTTCAATTTCTTTTTTAACAACCTCCAAAAGTGTTGGATTGAGTCTCCTTTGTGGTTGCCTCACCGGTTTAGCCCCATCCTCCAAGAGAATCCTATGCATGCAAATGGAGGGGCTAATACCTGATATGTCTGCCAATGTCCAACCAATTGCCCTAATGTTATCTATCAATAGATTCAAAAGTTTTCCTTCATGTTGAAAAGAGAGATTGTTAGAAATGATAATAGGTAATATATCACCACTCATCAAGTATGCATATTTAAGATTTGGGGGCAATGGCTTGAGTTCCAATGTAGGGGGTGATGTATGGATGGAGAAATTGATGCAACAGACATATCTGCACAATGAACATCAGTATCAGAATAAAAATCATCACAATCAGAGAATAAAGCATCAAATCCATCAGCATACTCAACATCCATGTCATAATCAGAGTGAACATGATCAAAATCAGAATATGAATCCACATCAAAATAAAATCCAAGAAAGGATTATGTATCAGAAACATGTGTGGAAGTTCTCTTAGACATCAAACTCGAACCAATACTCATAATCTCCCTAAGCATAGGACAATCAAATTCTATAGAGTTTTTATTTGGTGGTTCAAAATGGGAGATAACAAAAGCAGAATGGTCCTCTGAGGGGTACTTCATGGAATCCATAACATTAAATATCACAACTTCATCTCCAAATTCCATAGAAAGTGTACCCTCATTGACATTTATGATAGTTTTTGCAGTTTTGAGGAAGGTCCTACCTAAGATAATGGGGGAATGAGAACTTACCTGATCATCCTCCATGTTAAGCACATAGAAGTCTGCTGGAAAGATCGTGTCTCTTACCCGGACAAGTACATCCTCAAGGACTCCCGCTGGATATGTCGTAGCTCTATTCGCCAATTGCACCACTACTCTTGTTGCCTTCAACTCACCAACCTGCAAGGAAGAGAATACAGAGTGAGGCATCACATTTATTGAAGCTCCTAAATCACAAAGAGCATCAGAGAAGTGTAACTCCCCTATGGTACATGGGATGGTGAATGTCCCGGGATCCTTGCACTTTTTTGGCATTGCTAGAGTTGGTGTAATGAGTTCCAAGATATTCCTTCCAAGTTTGATCCTCTCATTTCCCTTGAGCCCTCTTTGATTGGTGCAGAGTTCTTTTAAGAATTTGGCATACCTTGGGATTTGATTAATGGCTTCAAGTAGAGGAATGTTGATCTCCACACGCTTGAATGTGTCCAAAAACTCCTTTTTCATTTCTTCTTCAGCCATATTCTTGGTTTGAACAACCCTGTTTGGAAAAGGAAGGGGTTTAGGAGGAACATCATCAATATTTTTCTTACCTTTATCTTTCTCCTTGGATTGCTCATCAGTTGGTATGGAATGTGGCTTCTCTGGAGTTGAGGTGAATCCCGGTGGAATGGTAGGTACAGATGTATTGTTCATTTGCTTCCCACTTCTCAATGTGATGGAACTAACATTCCCCTTTGGATTTGGAGTGGGTTGGGAAGGTAGATTTCCGGAATTCTTACTTACAAGTTCATGGAGGGCGGTGGCAATCTGGCTCATTTGAGTCTTCAACTCCCTCAGCTCCAAACCTTGACTCTTTAGCTAATTCTGTTGATTAAGAACAATTTGCTTCAAAATGTCGTCAGTGTTAGAATCTACCTTGGGTGGGGGATTCCCTTGTTGTTGGCTTGTTGATGTTTGAGCTTCAAATCTCCTTTGGGGTTGTTGGAAACCCTGCTGGTAAGGCGGAGGCTGCTGGAATTTTGGTTGAAAAGGGGGCCTTTGTTGTTGTCCAGAGCCATACCTCATGTCCGATTGATCTTTCCACCCTTGGTTGTATGTTGTATCAAACTTCTTTTGGGGATATGGTTGTTGTTGTTTCTACTGATATGGTCTCTCAGGGAACACTACTGCAAAATCTTCTGTTTCTTGGAGTTGTGGACAAAAGTCAGTTGGGTGGCTTGTCTCAGTGCAAATACCACAAGGCCTTGAAAGAGGGGGTAGAGATGTCTTTTGTGCCAAAGCAATTTGCCTCACCATATTGGTCAATTCTTCTAACTTGGTATCAATCAAATGACTTTCAAGAGAGGAAGGACTTACCCGATGTACT
Source organism: Viscum album (assembly GCA_963277665.1). NCBI lineage: Eukaryota > Viridiplantae > Streptophyta > Magnoliopsida > Santalales > Viscaceae > Viscum > Viscum album. Next base: position 1,440,593,943 of record OY728122.1, on the reverse strand, counting down.
CCCCTGACATGTGGTGTACCTCTATCGCCAAATTGTTGGGAGTTTTGGGCCATCTTGTAGATCAACGCATGTGTAGCTACTAGTGTCTTGTCCACCAATGCTCCTCCAGTCGCAGCATCCACCATGATCCTCTCCATGGGTGTGAGTCCTTCATAGAAGTACTGAATGATGAGTTGCTCACTGATTTAGTGATGCGGACAGCTTGCACACAACTTCTTGAATCGCTCCCAGTACTCATACATTGACTCCCCTTGTACTTGCTTGATCCCCGATATCTCCTTTCGAATGGAAGTGGTCCTTGATGATGGAAAAAACCTCTACAAGAAAAGACGTTTCAAATCGTTCCAACAAGTTACATCTTTGAGTTGTAAATAATACATCTAGTCTTTTGCAGCTCCATCAAGTGAGAATGGGAATGCTCTTAATTTGATTTGATATTCAGAAACATTTCTTGGTTTAAGGGTTGAGAAAACCACATTAAATTCTTTCAAATTTTTATTGGGATCCTCACCAGAGAGGCCATGAAACTTTGGAAATAAGTGAATTAACCCAGATTTTAGTTCAAAGTCCGATTCAATATTTGGGTATGCAATACAATTTGGTTGATAGTTAATATCAGGTGCAACCAATTCTCAAATGGTTCTATTAAGTTCATTTCCATTGTTTTCAGCCATTGGTTCTTCTTTTATGTTTGAATTTGAATTTCTCCCGATTTCAATGTTTCCAGAAGAGAGGAATTCACCAACTGGTTGAATATTGAAACTTCTCGTGGATTGAGAATGTCTGATTCGTGCCCTAAGGCTACGTTCAATCTCAGGGTCAAGATCTAAGAGATCTTCGAGATTAGTTCGTGTCATAGATCAAATAAAAATGAAAAGAAAGAAAGTGGACCATAGTAAAATAAAAATGAGAAGTTGAGTTGATGGTCCAAAAAGAAAAGAAGAGGATGAAAAAAAAAATGAAAACTTGAGAAAGGGTATAGATGAAAGAGGGAGTTGAAGAAAATAATAAAATGAAAAATAAAAGAGATACCTCTAAATGGTTGAATAAATTACTTGCCTCCCCGGAAATGGAACCAATTTGATAGAGCGCTGTCGTGGGCACCCTCAAATGATTAGTGTGATTTTGGGGTACTTAGGTGTAGCAGAGTGGCTGACCAAGGTCGTCTCTCAAAGGAAGAAGTGAATTTAACAACTTATTAAAGGTATTCTAAAAATAAAATAAAAAAGAATAAAATAAAAACACTACTTTAAAGGATTGATGGTTTTTTTATAGTTTATGAATCTATAAGAAGTTTGCTGGAAGAAGATTGTATATTTTTTTGTTTTTAGTTTTGAAATGAATTTCGATTAGAATGACACAACAAGAAGATGTTTTTTTAGAAATCTATTTTAAAAGGCGTAATCGATCTAACTCTAACTCTTCATTAACTTATTAATCATTATCATTTAAATCAATATCCACTTAATTATGATCCTCTAATTTTTTATCCCTCGAACCCTACGAGAGTTAACTTAACCACAAAGATGAAATTACTTAAACCCTAGGCTAGCTTCGGAACACGCAATCGCAGCACCCTGCTTTGATTTTTGTTCTAAATATAGATTATGGTCAGTGGTTAATTAGAGAACATATCCATTATGTAAATGAGGATGAATTGTGTTTAGGGATTATATTTTAACTTTACAAATTTATCCCATGTGGTCTTGTATTACCGATTAAGATTACGCTCTCACAATTTACACAAAATCCCGACCTCGCGTGTTTTTGTGTTAATTATTCAATTGCTTGCTTAGTTTCTTATAATTTAAAAATACAATTCATGGATCATATTATGTGAATTACAGTAGCCCATTGATTCAAAATAATTAAATTAAGAGGGTAGAAGATAGATCGATTACTAAAAGACTACTCTTTCATGGGTGGCGTAATCATCGTAGAAGCGTTTTGCATGTGCAAAGGTTTATAATGAGTATAACCCAATAACGCTTCTACTCAAGAATTCCATACCAAAGAGGAAGATTAAGAGAAGAATAAATTTAAACAAAACAGAAGAAAAGAGAAGAAATAAAAGAAGAACAAAGAAGTTTATTACACAAATAAAAACATTACAAAATGAAGAAGAGAAGGAGGCTTCGATGAGGGGATCCTTGCTTCAAGAGCTACCCCTCTTACAATGGTTGGAGAATTTGGGTGAAACAAATTCTCATCTTCCTCCAATCTCCTAATTCACGTCCCAACCCCTCCAAATGAGAAAAACTCCAATTTATAGAGTGGAGGGGAGGCTAGGTTTAAAGAGGTTTCAAGTGTGAATGGGAAATCTCGGCCAAATATTTTAATACAACTTTCACCGCCCATTTGACCTCAAAAACGCGTGAACCAGCTCTCCTTCCAGAAGGATGATTTGTGGGAAAATGAATCCCCGAGCTCCTCTCAAAATATGGGCTTAATTCAAGACTGGATGAAGAATATATATCCCAAATACAGAACCCATGTCCATTCTGCCGAGTCCATCCCACCATTGGATTAATGTCCCATTTACTCCATCTAAATTCCCTTTTTAGCTCTAGTGTCATGAATGAAAGTTGTAAAACATTAAGTTAGGAACACTGTTAAAAAAATTTTAATTAAAATAATAAATATAAAAATATTTATCTTCGAAATACTACAATGCACTATAAAGGGTAAAACTGGAATTTTCACCAAATTTTCAAATGAATGATCAAATCCCAAATATTTTATAAATAAACATATTTAGAACAATGTGGGGAAATTATATCATTTATTATCAATAAAATATTCAACAAAATATTGTTTTATCAGTAGGGTCGTCAATGAGGGTGACAGTTGGCACCGATACCAGCAGGGTGGCCGCATGAATTGGGCCAGGGGCTTTGGGATCAGGCGTTCGGGCCATGTTTGTAGATCCCAGTACCGAGTGGAATTTTTTGTCTAGATCTCCCTAGGACCCTTCTCTGGTGATAGCGTTGGGCCTGTTGGAAATGAAAACAAAACCCACGCGTTAAGCAGCCCACATTTATTTTCCCCACATTTTATTTTCTATGCAGCGTGTATTAATTACAGGTGTTTCCCCCATGTTTTTTTCTCCTCGCGTGTCCATTTAATGTAGCTGTTTTATTTTGTTAATGTTTCCATTTAATATGGTTGTTTTATTTTATTAATGCATGCATTTAATTTGGATTTTTCATTCCTTTGTAAATGCCTATAAACTGTTGGAAATTGTAGTATGAAAATATACAAAATAAAAAGCTTGAAAGCTCCTTTGTGCTATGTGCCAATTTTCTTCCTCTCATATTTCTCAGCTTGTATATCCAAAAAACTAGTATCAGAGGTGGTTACCAAGATCCTCTAATTTTTTTAAAGATGGTTGTATTCTAGCCGTAAGTTTTGAAACTATCTAAGGACAACTATGAAAGATGGTGCATCAAAATGAAGGCATTATTCAGGTCATAAGAATTATGGTAGATCGTCACTGATGGGTATATTGTACCCTCTACAGAGGAAGAATCTGCCTTCATTAATGAAGAAAATATAGGCCTCAAAAATCAAAGAAATAAAGACAACAAGGCATTGTTCCTCCTCTATCAAGGGTTGGATGAATCAACGTTTGAAAATATTATCGAAGCAACAGCAAGCAAGCAAGATTGGGATACCCTTTCCACTATCTTCAAATATGTTGATTGAGTGAAGCGGGTATGTTTTTAAACATTAAGAGTGGAGTTTGAAGCGGCTCACATGAAAGAAGGTGATAGTATCTCCGATTATTTCTCAAAATTAATTGTTATTATTAACAATTTGAAAAGGAATAGTGAAAAAATGGAGGACATTCAAGTTATTGAAAAATCACTTCAATCTCTCACAACCAAGTTTGATCATGTGGTTGTGGAAATAAAAGAATCAAAGGATTTGTAGAAACTATCCATTGAAGAACTGATGGGGTCGTTGCAAGTGCATGATCAACGAATGCAAAAGAATGATGGTTCAATAATAGAGCATGCCTTAGAGTCCAATTTAACTCTACAAGAACAAAAGAATGGCCATGTGAAATGAGGTGGTCATCATGAAAGAGGAAGAGGGTGTGGATATTATCCAATCCATCAAAAAAAGCAACAAAATCCTACCATATTTTGTGGAAGAGGGAATGGTGGAGGTCGTTTCATGCGTGGTCGTGGAAACGCAAAGAACATTCAATGCCACAACTGTAAGAAATTTGGCTATTATGACTCTGATTATTGGAGAAAAGTAGATCACAATGAATGATCCAACTATTCTAAAACATCTCGTCATGAAGAAGAAGGTACCACACTCCTCCTCGCACAAGAAAAGGCATGTAAACGCCTCGATGTGTGGTATCTCGACACGGGTGCAAGCAACCACATGAGTTGTAACAAAGAACTGTTCAAGGAACTCATAGAAGAAGTTCATGGTGATGTGAGCTTTGGTAACTCATCAAAGGTACCTATGATTGGAAAAGGTAAAATCAAAATCTATTAGAAGAATGGTGAGCCAAATTACATCTCTAATGTGTATTATGTACCAAACATGAAAAACAATATCATTAGTCTCAGCCAACTCCTTGAGAAGGGGTATGTTATACACATGGAGAATTCTTCTTTGTTTATAAGGGATTCTCACAGGAGACTTGTTTCTCAAGTACAAATGGAAAATAATCGCATGTTTCCACTGCTTATCAACACAAAGGCCAAGGAGTGTCACTTGGGACTCATGAAGAATGACTCGTGGAGATGGCATATGCGATTTGGGAATCTGTGATTTAGTAGTCTTAAACTTATATCCTCATCAAGCATGGTGCGTGTATTACTGGAAATTGAAGTTCCAAATCATGTGTGTGAGGTGTGTATACTCGACAAGCAACAAAGTAACTCCTTCCCAAGTGGAGTGTCCAGAAGAGAAAATAAACCACTTCAGTTGGTTCACACTGATATCTGCGGACCACTTGAAACACCCTCACTTGGAGGTAATAGGTATTTTATTACTCTCATTGATGATTTTAGCAGGAAACTATGGGTGTATTGCATCAAATAAAAATCTTCTACATTTGTTATCTTTAAAATTTTCAAAGCTCATGTTGAAGCTGAAAGTGGTTATAGAATCAAAGTTCTCAGATCTGACAGAGGTGGAGAATACACTTCAAATGCATTTCAAGATTTTTGCAGGGAATAAGGCATCAAGAAACAATATACTATTGCCTACATGCCACAATAGAATGGAATTGCATAAATAAAGAACCGCATCATCCTCAACATGATGAGGACCATGCTGAAAGAGAAAGTCCTGCCAAAGAACTTATGGGCGGAAGTAGTGGCATGTACTACCTATCTTCTCAATCGGTGCCCAACCAAGAGCGTTAGAAACTTGACACCACAAGAGGCATGGAGTGGATATAAACCGAGCATAGAACACCTAAGAATCTTCAGGTGTGTTTCCTATGCTCAAGTTCTAGAAGCGAGAAGAAGGAAGCTTGATGATCGTGGTGAAAAATGCATCTTCATCGGCTACAGTTAAGAGTCTAAAGCCTATAAGCTCTACAATCCACTAACCAATAAATTAGTGATGAGTATAGATGTGGTCTTTAGTGAGGAAGAAGCTTGTAAATTGAATGATTAAGAACTAAACAAAGATATTCCATTTGAAACATAAGATCCTGAAGAAAGGCATGATCATCAAGAGCAAACACCAGCAACACCTTCCTTGTGCACATCGTTAGTGCACAGGAGTCCAGGAGGACATTACATCACTCCTAAAAGGACTCCATCAAGTCAAAAAAAATTGAGCTCATCCTCACCCATGGAGTCCATAAAAATGAAAAAGTTAAGCGACATTTATGAGCAAACTGAATAGGTAAATATTTTTTGCTTGTATGCAGACCATGAGCCTATGAAATTTCAGGAATCCACAAGGGAAGAATGTTGGAGAATGGCTATGGAAGAATAAATTTGTTCTATAGAGAAAAATGACACAATGGATCTGACCACACTTCATAATAGTTAGAAAACCATTAGTGTCAAATGGGTGTACAAGATCAAACGAAATGTTGATGGTGAAATCGATCGCTACAAGGAAAGGTTCGTAGCAAAGGGGTACAAACAGAAGTACGAGGTGGACTATGAAGAAGTCTTTGCTCCTGTTACTCACCTTGACACTGTGAGGATGATTATCTCCCTTGTTGTTAATCATAGTTGGATGATCTACCAACTATATGTGAAGTCTGCATTCCTGAATGGAATTCTAGAGGAAGAGGTCTATGTTGACCAGCCTGAAGGATTTTTCATGAAAGGGGAGTAATACAAAGTGTATCGATTGAATAAAGCTCTTTATGGATTGAAGCAGGCTCCTCGTGCTTGGAATGCATGCATTGACAGTTATCTTTGAGAGAACAGCTTCGCCCAATGTCCATATGAGCATGTAGTTTACATCAAGAAGAATGGTTGTGGTGACATACTTATTTCATGCTTGTATATTGATGATTTGTTATTTACAGGGAACAACTGTTTGATGTTCAATGAATTTAAGGAGGCGATGTTCAAGGAGTTAGAGATGACCGATGGAGGTCTCATGTCCTTATTTCAGGGCATAGAGGTAAAGCAACAACATGGTGGAATCTATATATCTCAAAAGAGGTATGTCATGGAGTTGCTTGAAAAATTCAAGATGGTCAATTGCAATAATGTAAACACACTTGTAGCAACAAGCTTAAAACTAAAAAATATGGAGAAGGACGAAACATTGAATCGACTTTGTTCAAGTGTCTGATTGGAAGCCTGAGGTATCTCACAATCACAAGGCCTAATATTGTTTATAGTGTTGGGATTCTAAGTAGGTACATGGAAGCACCAAAAGAGTCACATTGGCTAGAGGAAAAAATTATCCTCATATATGTTAAAGGAACGATGGATTTTGGTCTTTTTTATCCATGCAATGAAGAAGAAAATCTGCATAGATACTCATATAGTGACTGGGGAGGTGACTAATATGAAAGAAAAAGCACCACTGGGTGTGTATTTTTTCTTGGATTGACTACTTTCACATGGAATTCAAGGATTAAAAGTGTGGTCTCTTTGTCCACATGTGAAGTAGAGTATGTGGCAGTATCATCCACTATTTGTGAAGGAATCTGGTTGAGAAATCTGCTGAAGGAGATGAAGTATCCGCAGGATGGATCCACAGTGATATATGTGGATAACAAGTCAGAAATTGAACTTTACAAAAATCTGGTGCAGCATGGAAGAAGCAAACATATTGATACCCGATTCCATTTTCTGAGAGATCATGTGAAGCAGAAAACAATAAAATTGGGATATTGTCATACTACAGAATAGGTGTCTGATATTTTCACAAAGTCATTACCGACAGATGCATTCAAAAAACTTATAATGATGCTCGAGATGAAGCAGGTTTTGGTTTGAAGGGGAGTGTTGGAAATGCAAACAAAACCCACGTGTCAAGCAGCCCGCATTTATTTTCCTCGTGTTTTATTTTCCATCCAATGTGTATTAATTACAGGTGTTTCCCCCATGTTTTTTTCTCCCTGTGTGTCCATTTAATGTGGCTATTTTATTTCCTTAATTCTTGCATTTAATTTGGTTGTTTCATTCCTTTATAAATGCCTATAAATTGTTGGCAATTGTAGTCTGAAAAATATAAGAAATACAAATCTTGAAAGCTTCTTTGTGTTGTGTTCCAATTTTCTTCCTCTCATATTTCTCGTCTTGTATAGCCAACAGGGCCTCCTTAGTGGGTCTTCCAGCCTTAGGTGGTGTCGACTCACCCACAACGGACTTGCGACATCTGGTTCGCCAGCTGGGTTGCTGTTTTGGTGGGTTATGAGCTTTGGTGGAGTCGTGGGAGCTGCTCCAGTGGTGGTGGTGTTGGAAGCGGGTTTTCTTGGTTCGACCTCATTCTGGAGGTGTCTGGTGATGTGGTTCTTGGCTGTGATATACTGGTCCTAGCGTTGGCATGGGGTTGTGATTCCTCGACTGGAATGCAGTCAAGGTGATGTCTTCTTTGGTTGATGATCATGCTGTGTTGGTGAATTTTCCCTTTGTTTTGGATAGTTTGATTGGTGTTGAATGAATGTTGTGGTGTTGTGATTCTGTTTGTGGCCTATGTGGTCCACGATCAAGGTTTTTTCAACCTGTTCTTCCTCAAGGGGCTGCTCCAGATGGGGTTCAGGGCCTGGAGTTTCCTCCGGACCATGGCGATTCAGATTTGGATGTTTTGAGAGGGTATGGCCTTGGCCATCAGTATTGGGCATGTGCAATTTTCTACACGGGACAGCTTTCAAAACTACAATGGAAAGATGGAAGTTGGTATTAATATTTTTTATGTCGGGAGGGGTTTTTCCTTATGGTGAACTGGGTTGTTTTTGGCATTGGGCTTGTGGAACACTGGGGCCTTTTTTTGTTCTTAAGCCTTTGAAGTCATGTTGGGTTCCCCCTTAACCCTTAAAATGGAATTTTTCATAATAAAAAAAATAATTTTCAGTTAAAGGTGTTTGGACAGCTGTGAATAGATGAAGGAAGAGTGTGGTGACTAGTGCACTAACTCTGAAATGGGTGGTGGGGGCCATACATATTCTTTTCAAAAACATGACGGGTTCAATAGGAACTAAGGTGTGTGACCCCAATAGAAGCTTGAACATTGTTACTAGATTGACGAGGCCACCGTTCAGTGATCTAACTAGTCAGACTATCCACTTTGGCTCGATTCTTAAAAGTGGATAGAAGTGTATCACTATGCCAAAATACAAGTACACAAACTAATTTAATGTATAGATTATAAGTGTATTTCATCCATATATTTTAGAGTATTTTAATATATTAATTTATGTATTTAATAGAATATTATTGCCAATTTTTAAGAGAACTGATTTGTTTTATGTTTTATGGTAGGAAACAATGAATATTTGAAAAAAGAATGAAAACGGGTGAATAATGGAGCTAAAATACACTTCATGCCGCTTCGCTTCACTCGTGGAGTGACACTGGATTTTTTAGGAAGTTTGAAGGTGGAAAAACTGAAGCATATTTATTAATTAATTTACATGTTGTGACTTTATCAAGTGAAGCAGAACTGTCTGGACAAGCCGTGACATTGGTATATGCTGTGAAAAAACAATTGCATGTCGTGTATTCCGTTTACACTATGTGACTTTTTTTGGGACAAGTTTTTGAAAGAAATACGCTAAGATTTGTGGGATTTGAAGATTTAAGTATTACACGTCATGTATTCCACTTACACGTTGTGTAATTATCAAGATGAGATTCAACTTTCCAGATTCACCGTGTCTTTGATTTTTGACCAAATCTACAATGAGGGGCCTACTTGAGCACCATGGAGACCTATAAATGAGAGGTCAAGGCTCTACTCAAAGCATTAATTTAGATTCGCTGCCACCGGGATCAAGGGCTGCCAGTACTGTGATGAGTAGAATAGAAACTTTATTTTCCTACCCCTTCATGGAAAACATGAGGGGGTATAACATGTGCAAACCAATTGTAACGAAAGGGGATTGATTGTATTAAGGTGTTTAATTTTTTAATTGCAATTCATTTGGGTCTTTTGTCACAACCTTGTACACTTAAATTCACTTTCTCGCTTTTTCATTCATGACCATTGCGTGAACTGTGAGGGAGTGATTCTTTTAACACATTCAACTAGAAAACTATTCACACCATGAACATTTGGTGGATTTTTGGCTATGTTTAAAAATCGTTTTGAGATATCGTGTCAATGAATACTCGAAGTAACATGACCATTGTAAAAAAGGAACTTTGGTGATTTGGGAGATTGTCTACCATGACCATTGGATTCATCCTAACTCAGTTCCGACATCATATGACTGATATTTAATTATTTTATACCCTAATCAATTATGAACCCGAATTTACAATTGTTGACCACGTTTTTCCATTTTCTTTGAATCCAAATCAATCACCATCTCTTCTTTAAAATCAAATAGCTAGATTTCTTTCATAAAATAGTCTAGGTTGTTTTAATTTAATTAATATTTTTTCAAACATTGTCTTTGTAGGTTCTGCCTCAGACTTGCATATCATATACTACCTTATAGTTTAATGATTTGTTTGTTTCATGTTTTTAATTTCTAAACTCGATAACCCGATGAAAATTAACAACGCCGGACGGGCTATCAATAGATGTTATATCATTTGTCTTGAAAATATATATTTAACGATACAAAAAATAAATTTATGAACAAAAAAATGTCATTGATTTTAATAGATAACTATATAAACACCTTAAATAAACTCACCCAGTGCCCAACTCAAACCCCATTAAAAGTATAAAATCTATTATATCTACTAAACTCGGGTGTACCCAGGCCTATGTGTCACCACCACAAACACCCACGTCACCACTTTCCCACTAACAATTACACTTCTACCCACTAACTTGATCACAAACACTCGCGGTTCCCTTTGATTATCGACAAGCATCGACGCCTTCTCCGCCTTACGCCTTCGCGCTTAGGGTTGAGGTCTTCAAGCTTATTCCTCCCGCAGCTCGTAGGTGACGATGGCCATACCACCAACGCCTTCTCCGCCTTACACCTTCGTTATTAAGCGTCTCCAAGATTCATCCACCATCCCCATCGTCCTCCTCCTGGCTACACATCATTATGCATCGACTCCTGACCGCCGATTTAGGGTTTCTGTATTCTCCATCGACTACCTCCATCGCGAACAGGGATTCCCTCTCCATCGTATTCCTCCCGCATACATTTCTATCTACATCTTTTTCAACCGATATTGAACTCATACTTCCGCTCATCATCTAAACCGATTTTTCTACGACGTCAAATAGGGGATTCCTACTTCTACCACTACTACGGAGATAAGGGGTTTCGCCGTCTACCAGAAGCATCTGCTACACCTACTGCTACCAAAACCGACAACCCAATTCCACTCTGTATAACTGTGTAAAGGTAAGAACTTTTTCCCTGTCACCCTAACTATGCAACCTACAACATCTAATAGACTGTGTTTTTTAATTTACCCAGGAACCGTTCGAGGAATTGCTACTGAAAACAATTCATCTACTGCTTCTCAGAAATACTGATTCATCTACTACTTCTCAGGAATTGCTACTGTGAGTATACATTGGAATTGCTACTGTGAGTATACATTGGATTATATTGTAACACTTACCTCTTACTGCACTGATTTTATAGTTTATTTTTTCACCTATGACTGATATTTTCTGAGAACAATGTTTTGAACAACTGCAACTATAGGATATTTGTTTACCATATAGAAAATAATATATTTCAAATGCTTTAGCTAATACAATATTAATGAACTGCAAACAAAATGGTAACATAACTACTTCCATTTACCACAGTCTCTGAAACATAAAACACTGCAAGAAAGCATACATGTGTTATATGCCTATCAATTTTTATAGAATACTTTACTTCCAATATCTTCTACCTGCAGATTCCACTATATTTTACATATAGATTACATTTGGGAAATTTTCACAACTACATAAATCTATGAACATACATCTTTATCCATTTTCATGTCTTCAATCACAAATTATAATACGTTTTCTTCACTGCTCGCTTTGCATACAAATAATACAATGCACACCTTGAAATTTTTATATAAAGATATACAACCAAAAAATGCATTCCCTGACAACCTCCACGGATGCAATTTTTCAAAGAAGAGTGCTACCGAATGAACGATTTAATTGTGAGTTTACTATTCCCTACATTTTATACTTATTTATGTTATAAATTTTATCTAGTGTTTGTATAAGCTACTGCTGTCACAATTACAGTGTCAACATCTACTAGAAATCCCTCAATGACATCTATAAATCTCTCTCCTGCTCTAACAAGTGAACCACATTCTACAAATGGTGGTGCAGATGAAGTCACACGCACGCCACTAACACCATTGTCTATCAATGGTCTATTCTATTTACATTTCAGTGCCTAAATCCCTACTTTTTTAATGCTTCACATACTAACTAAAGTTATTCCTCTTTGACTACTTCGTCTATAGTTCAACAAAAATCTAAAGTAAGGAGAACATTTAACGCAAAAGCAAACAAGAGAAAGCAAACACTGATGCCTTTAAACAGTCACATATTCCTTACTGTAAGTATGATGACAATTATCTACACTTACCACACTGTATGACACACAACCGAGCAACTCATCATCTAACTATTTCCTTTACACTTTCGGCAGTGATCATGACTGACGAAAACATGCATTCCCCATCAAACTCTAGAGATGAAAGGTTTTAGAGAACACTGCTAAGGAAGGAACGACACAATTGTAAGTTCACTATTACCTTCATTTCAGACTTCTTTATGTTACATTATATTTCCACTGTTTTTATAAACTACTAATGTGACACTGACATTGACAGCATCTACTGGAAGTCCCTCATTGAAATCTACAAATGGTGGTGGAGATGGACTCACACGCACGCCATTAAGACCACTGTCTATCAATGGTCTGATCTATTTACATTTTAGTCTCTACATCCCTAATTTTCTAAATACTATACATAAAAAAAATAATGTATTCCTCTTTAAATACTTAGTCTACAGTGCAACAACAATCTGCAGGTAGGACATAAATTATCGAAGGAGAAAACAAGCAAAAGAAAAGAATGGATGCACTCTTACAATCTCATATTCCATACTGTAAGTATGATGACACATGTCTGAGAACACATCGTTGTACACCACAGAACCAAGCAATTGTTCAACTAACATTTCCCTTTACACTTTTGGTAGCAATCATGACTGACACTACTAATATGATGGATTCATCACCAGCCTCCTCGACAGTGTAATTACAAGTCCTGCAATTAGATTTTACTGTAACCATTAAGGGATCTTCATTGATTTCAATCTACGCTAACATTTGTTACAGATTTAGTCGAGCTGATAACGGGAGCTACAATACTATATCATGTCCAGGTTCAACATCCTCTTTAACAAAACTATACTACATCACACACACAAACACTTCAATGGACACAGATTTCAGTTATAATAATGTTTTATACACATATTATCATTCCGTAGGCAACAAATATTCCGTCAAGAAGTATCACATCCTAACAATTCAGAATCAAATGACTGCATCAACGGTGACGTCCAGCATACAGAAAACTATAGAGGTATGTCGAGGAATATTCTTACATACTAACAAAAATCAGTTATGAATTATTTACTGTGATATTCGTAATAATCGGACTGTTACTGCAGGCAACTCAGTACAACAACAGTTTTTGGATAACACAGGTTAGTGAACTTATTGATTCATCATTACTGCTACCGAAACATGGTAGACAAATACCGTACTAACACTACTTAGTAAATACCGTCTGATACATCTTTTTTTCACTCAGGATATTTAGATATTGGATACCCTACTTACGCCTGTCAATATTTTCATGCTTTAATGTGGTTCGATGAAAGAAACAGAAAATGTAGCAATAAACAAAACCAACGTTTTGTAGCATGTTGTTCTATAGGAAATATTTCATTGAACTTGATACCACCATATCCGCAGTACCTTAAAATGTTGCTCTTTAGTTCAACTTCCACAGCAGCCAAAATATTCCAAGAAAACATGCATATTTATAACTCCATGTTTGCTTTCACTTCAATGGGTGGGAAGATTGATAGGTCTATCAACAAGGGTGGGGATCCATGTATATTCAGATTGAATGGACAGAACTACCATCGTATAGGAAGTTTATGTCCACCAGATGGTCAACCACCAAGATTCGCACAACTATACGTGTATGACACTGCACATGAATTTCAAAATAGGGTGCGTGAATTTAGGTATCTCTAAACCTATCTGTTATGGACTAATTTGTAAAATTCGTTTATTTCTGTATTAACATGACTGCTACCTACAGCTCGGAAAACCAGAATTTCCAAACTCATATAGACTACATGATAGTCGAGAACCTGCAACAAATGTTTCATGATAACAATGCTTTAGCAAGACAATTCAGAAGTGCAAGGGATTTTCTTCAGAGTGAGGAGGTGACCAATTTGAAACTATGACTACTGAAAAGAATAGGAACAAATCCCAGTACATATAACTTACCAAATAATTCTGAGATTTCAATGCTTATTGTCGGTGATGTCAAAGATCTCAACCAAGAGCGTGATATAATCATTCATACCAAAACTGGAGATTTTCAAAGAATTGATGAGCAGAACCCACTGTATCTTCCATTACAGTATCCCTTGATTTTCACAGATGGAAGTGATGGATATGTTGACAACATTCTTCATCGTACAACTCCTTTCACAACAAGTTCCAAATTAAGGAAGGTTACCATGAGAGAGTACTTCTCATTCCACTTGCAATTTCGTGAAAATCACGACTCAACGCTACTGCATTCAAGAAGACTATTGTAACAGTTTTTTGTCGATGCTTATATGATGATAGAGTCTCAGAGACTTTTATTCATTCGCTTCAATCAAAAGAAAATGAGGGTAGATCTATACAATGGATTACAAGATGCATTTCTAAGAGGTGACAGGGATGGTTCTTCATGCGGAAAATGCATCATTTTACCTTCAACCTTTACTGGTGGACCAAGGTATATGATCCAGAATTACCAAGATGAAATATCTATTTGTAATTGGGTAGGTTATCCAGATTTGTTTCTAACCTTTACATGTAACCCAATGTGGCCTGAGATCACTCGGTATCTTAGACATAATAATCTTCACCCAGTAGACTCCCCTCAAATACTATCTTGAGTTTTCAATATTAAACTTGAACATCTAATGAAAGATTTAAGAGAAGGTTGTTTCTTTGGAAAATCAAGGGCAGGTAACCATATATGTCCATACTTCAAATATATTTATCCATACTGGTTTCAATTATATCATCAATTACTAACAATGGCACTTTTCTTCCCATTCAGTTGTTCGAACTGTAGAGTTTCAGAAACGCAGCTTGTCTCATGTGCACATCTTATTATTTCTCTACCGTGAAAACAAAGTGAACACTCCAACAGCTGTAAACAAGTATGTATGTTCTGAAATCCCAGATAAAGTTTCATACTCGGGGCTACATGAAGCTGTCAAATGTTTTATGCTCCACGGCCCTTGCGGTGTTGCGAACAAGTCTTCACCTTGTATGAAAAATGGAAAATGTGAAAAAAAATTCCCAAAAAGGTTTGCTGAAAATACTACAGTAGATGATGATGGTTATGTCATTTATCGGAGAAGGGATGACAAAAATACTATTTTTAAACATAACATTCCTTTGGATAATTGATATATAGTTCCATACAATCCGGTATTGCTATTAAAGTATCGTGCTCATCTCAACATTGAAGTTTGTAATCAGTCGTCTTCAATCAAATATTTGTTTAAGTATATTAGTAAGGGAAACGATCGTGTAACTAAAACACTCTATGAAGGGAACAATGAACAATTGTCAAATAATATTGTAGATGAGATAAAAATGTATTATGACTGTTGATACATATCTCCTTGTGAGGAATCTTGGAGGATATTTTCATATGATATCCATTACAGATATCCACCAGTTGAGAGGTTGCATTTCCATTTGCCTGAATAGAATTCTGTCACGTTTTCAGACAGTGATAACATTGAAGATGTATTAAATAATACAAATAGTTCACAGTCTATGCTGACCGCTTGGTTTGAAGAAAATATTATATATCCAGAAGGAAGAGGTTTAACTTTTACAGAATACCCTACAAAATTTGTGTACCACTCTCAGGATAGAAAGTGGCATCCCAAGAAACAAGGAATTTGTATTGGAAGACTATACTATGTGCCTCAGACCACTGGAGAACTCTGCTACTTGAGGCTACTTTTAACAAAAATCAGAGGATCAACTTCGTATGGCTATATCAGGACTGTAGGTAGCATTACTCATGGTACATTTAGAGAGGCATGTTCTTCTATGGGACTACTGACAGATCACAAAGAGTTTGTTGAAGCCATAAAAGAACTCTCCGCTTGGGGAATGGGACAACATGTACGCAGATTGTTCACAAGCATGTTAATCTGCAATAACATATCTCGCCCAGATATTGTATGGGATGAAACAAAATACATACTATCAGAAGACATTTTATATATACAGAGAAGGGCCCAGCAAAATCTAGGTGAACATTTTATCTTCTACCTAATTTACTGGTCTCAATTAATGTATTGCTAACGTCTTATTATTACTGCTTGCTGCTATTTATAACACTGTAATAAAGAAAAACTGTTATTGTATTTGTACAATAAACTATAGCCATCACATTACATCTTCTACATGTTACTCTATATGTGTACTTACAATATTGCAGTACACAGAATCCCTCCCATTATGGTACTTACAATACTAACTGCAAACAACAGTTCTGTTCACATTTAAATAATAAATTACTTTATATATTTAGTTTTGTAATCCTTCTTAAAAAATCAGCAGATTTCTTCAGAGAACTGTTTATTCCGCACTTTAAGGATTTAAATATTACAATCTATACAAGTATTCCGCATATTAATACATTAGTTAAACACATAACACTTCTAAATACATTGTACTTGCAATTATTTTACATCTTTCTCTCAAGTAACTTTGTTTATATTTAATATAATTCATTACATCAAACTGTACAACAATTCTATTCAAATAAAAATACAATATTACTTCATTCATTTTAATCTATACTATTCTGTACAATAAATCCACAGTCTCATGTAACAATTATTCACAGTACATTGCAAACTATAAGATTGTCATATAATTCTCCCCTAATGCATTAATGACAATAATGCAGTACAAAGCAGGCCCAACATTAATAATAAGATGTTAATAAAAAATGCATGAGTTTAAATTATACTGTAAGACTCAATAAAACAGTACAGTAGTTTCATATATCAATTATGAATACCTGCAAAGTGGATCCTACTAGGAGAAATTATTAATAAGAACTTTCTCCTCAATAGAACCATGTATTGGTATAATGTTGTCTAATAATGCAGACTACAACACATAAATAATAATGGTCTCTATCTATTTATTCCTGCTTCCACTTGAACTGCTTATGTTTAATTTATAATAAACTATTGTAATGTCTTTATTAATGCTATTTCATACTTCTATTTAACAATATTCCATAACATTGCAGATTTGACACTCACAAATCAACAGATACATATGTATGCTTTGAGAGAGGTAGAATGAATTTTACAGAGCAATGGAAGGGCGCTTCAGTTATATCCTCCTATTCCACTTCCATATTCATAATTTGATGCCACTCCAAATCGTTTGGTTGCAGAAGAATTAAATTAAAATAAATAATCACTTCTATAAGAGTACAACAGTTTACATGGTATGCTTATAGATGAATAGAAAGAGGTGATGTATATCATTCTCTCTTCCCTATCTAGCAATTTGGGAGGGTTCTTCTTCTTGCATGGTTATGGCGGCACAGGTAAAACCTTCATCTGGAGAGTAATAACATTGTTGTTGCGAGCTTAGGGCATGATTGTACTTGCAGTTGCATCGAGTGGAATAGCTTCACTACTACTTCCTGGTGGACGAACAATACATTCTAAATTCCGTATTCCAATCTCCATTATGGAACAATCAGTTTGTAATATTCAGCAGGGGAGTGACATAGCGGAACTTTTGAAATTGACTAAGCTTATCATTTGGGATGAGGCATCTATGATTCATAAGTTTTGTTTCGAGGCTTTAGACCGAACTCTTAGGGACATTATGACTATCAAAAATGAGAATGCTCAGAATTTTCCGTTTGGTGGTTTGACAGTTGTCTTGGGAGGAGATTTTAGGAAAATACTACCTATTATACCTGGGGGAAACAGAAATGACATTGTTTATTCAAGTGATAAGTCATCGTATCTTTGGAAACATTTTCAGGTGTTATCTCTTACAAAAAACATGATATTGCATTGTACTACTAGTAGTCATGATGCGGCTATGTTACATGACTTTGCTAAATGGACATTTGATATTGGTAAAGGTCGAATTAGAGAGCCTAATGACGGTGAAGCACTCATTCAAATTCTGTCAGTATTTCTTCTTACTGAGAGCGATAATGCCATGGCTGCAATCATCAACAATACATACCCGGGTTTCTATAGCAAACTTGGAGACCAAAACTATCTGAAATATCGTGCAATATTAGCTCTGACCCGTGATGTAGTACAAGAAGTAAATGAATATATGTTGACCCTCACTGGCTCTGAAAACAAAGATTACTTCAGCTTGGACTCTGTTTGCAATGCAAGTTATGATACAGAAAGACCAGAAAATATTTACACATCTGACATGTTGAATGGTATAAATGTATCTGGGTTACCTGCCCACAAAATTACACTAAAAGTCGGTGTTCCAATTATGTTACTAAGAAATGTAGACCAATCTGTTGGTTTGTGTAATGGAACCCGGATGGTAGTAACACACTTGGGTGAGCATGTTATTGGGGCCGAAGTTATAACTGGATGTCATTCGGGATATTCTGCGTTCATTCCAATATTAACTATGACTCACTGTGATGGTAGATGGCCATTAAAACTACAAAGAAGACAATATCCTTTTACAATTTCTTATGCGATGACTATTAATAAAAGTCAAGGTCAATATTTGTCTTCAGTTGGGCTTTATCTTCGCAAACCAGTATTCTCTCATGGTCAATTATATGTTGCAGTGTCTAGGGTCACATCAGCTACTGGATTGAAAATTGTAGTAGATGGTAACACTAATTATTCCTCAAATTACACAGAAAATATTGTGTACAAGGAAATATTTTATAATATGTCTTAGGTAACATCTAAAATGATTTTTATATACTCTATTATGCTCTGGAAAATAAATATGTTTACTTTCATGGATTATTTACCTGCTTAATATGTTTTATTTGAACACTGCATGCTTATGTAGAGTCACAAATATGTCACGCTCAATAACTATGTTTAATGAGATTAGCCCAGACGACGATGAAACACTGTGAATACAAGTCTGTGTCTTGAACATGTGGTTCAATTCGTCTTCTAAATACTCTAATGAAGTCGTTGCTGTTGATCTCATACTATGCGACATTCAGGTGATTTTTTTTACTATAAGTAATTATAGATTATTTTCACTCCTTCTCATCTACACTCTGAACGTATATATATATATATATATATATATATATATATATGTATATAGATATGTATAATTTCATAGTTCCCTGTAATCTGTATTGTTTCCTCATTATCCAACATTTTAACGTACTCTATGCAGGGAACCAAGATTCAATGTACCATTACGAATCATCAGTTTATCTCTAAGTACAAACAACTGTTGGGTGAGGGACTATGCTATATTGTACAAAACTTCCAAATAGGTTCAAACCAAGGGAGTTACCTCGGAACTAGACACCCCTATCGAATCATGTTCACATCCACGATGTATGTTCTTCCTTGTGAAGTACAACTACCTCTTTTTAGTTTTCAATTTACTTCATTCGATGACATCATTCACGAAAAAGTACCATAAGAACATCTAATAGGTACATGTGCTTAATACCATATATTTAAAGTTCCATTTACCAACTTATGTTAAATTAATCTATACAATGTCTTTTAATTCAGCCTTATGTTATTCATAAAAAAACTTTGTATCTCTGTACATTGATTTAGAACTATTTGGAGTTCTACGTTACTCACATCCAATGCAATCAATGGGCACTTCCAACCACAGGATGCGGATTATTTTACAAGATGATAGGTCCTTTTGTATTTTGAGTAATTGTGTTATATTACTCTAACATGCTACATTCACTCATTATGTCACTTGGTTTTCGTGCAGAGGGTTGAAGGTTACTTGCAGCTTATGGGGTAATTTTGCATTTGAAATGTCGCATTACATGGAAAACAACACAGACCCCACTACCATTTTGATATTACAGCTCATTCGGGTGAAGAGATTGACATGTATGGTTTCTATCTACAATTATTAATCTCAATCTTTCTACTATGTGTTTTCAATATGTTTCTTGAACATAGATTTATATAATGCTGACTTGAAACTGCTTTCAGCCTCTGTTCTTGTCACAACAACTGTGAATGCAACAAAGATTCTTTACAACCAAAACCTTCAAGTAGTTGAAAACTTCAGAAGTAGGTACCATTTTAACAACCTTTACTTGTGTAGTACAATAATTTACTTATCTGAATGTCATAAATGTACTACCAACAAGTTGTAACTGTTTACTTCCATGTATGTTGTTCTACTTTTATCAGGCTTGGTGTGATAATAGCATCATCGTTATATACTACATCACCAACAACTCCCAACCAAACAACAGATATACTATATTGGAATAACAAGAAATCCATTTTAGATGTCAAAACCTGTCAACAAGTCGGCAATATACCCTTATTTTTCAATTGTGATAATGAAAAATTATTAGCTGTTCACTACTATCTTGTAATAAATTATATATTTACATGTAATGAATATAATGCAGGCTACAAGGTACTTAATTGCGGCTATAGTTCAAAAAATTCAAAGCACCCACAACTGGTTCTATGAATCATGCCAGTCGTGCATGAAGAAAGTGCATATTATAGATGGAAGCATTTGTTGCGTGTCCTGAAACTCCTCACCTATTAACATTACTCCGAGGTGAGATTGTATTCAATGATGCCTATATTTCTTTTTATCATTACGCTACAATCTGGGTTCAGTTGCACAGTCCAAATGAGACTGAAAGTGTAGTCATAATAACAATTGCAACAGGTTTAGAGTTCAACTACTGGTTACGAACAATACAGACTCTTTTTCAGTTGTTTTATTTGAGAAACAATTCATGAAATACATACACAAAATAGATACGCAACTAAGAGCGCTTTGATACAGGTATATCCAAGTCCTTACATCCTATCATTATAAAAAATTAAATATTTTAATTGACAGTGCCAATGGATTTTTTTTATTAGGACGACGACGAGTTTGGTTTCCCTCAGGAATTGAACTACTTCAAAGCTAAGAAATTTCTATTAGCAATTGAGGTGACATAGTACAATATTAAGAATCGTCATCGTCCATCTGAGCAAAATAGTTACAAAGTGGTTTATATGAATGATAATGACAAATTCATCAAACTTTTTACCGATGTCTTAGAACATAAACATGTAAGTCTGGTGGACATAACATTATCTCTAAAAACAAAAACTTAAAATACTTTATGTTTTTCTTCAATAATATACAGGCAGATCAAAGTAGTGGGTCTTCTACAGTAAGCAGTGTCATTCATTATATGCAGGTAACTGTGTATCAATTTCTTTAAAATGTATTTCTGACTATGGATATCATTTTATTGATATATTCCTTTGCACATTTACTCATAGGATCATCAATCAGTTGGAACTACTCCTGGTACTGTAAACATTGACACTGGATTAGATATTACACCCTTGAACACGTGTTCTACTCGGGTATAAATATGTTATCTTTCCTTACTGCTAAATGATATCCATTACTATAAGAATTAATGATGTTAATGTAAAGTATTCTGATTTATAAATATTTAAAAATCATACATTTATTTCAATTTACATCTGTGTGCTGATAAGAAACACTATATTGTTTAAACTCTGCTCTGAATTTCAATGATTTCAACCTATATACTTTATAGGTTAAAATTGTTCTAACAAAAGCCTCTATGTAGAGAAATCTGTCGTGATGTTTTGATATTGAGGAAGGTGTGGAAGATAATTTCCAGACGTCTCCAAACAGCGTGCCTATAGAATGTCAAACTACTGACATACAGACCATGCCGAAGGAATATATAAACAGGAAAACCGAAAAAACAGACTGAAATATCATACTGGAAACAGAAGGTAAACATACATCTTCAGTGACCAAATGAATCTCACTATTCTGTTCATAAATAATAATTGTTGTACAATGTGTTACATTTGAGACTGTATAGACCGTTCATTTGAAATATTTTTGGCTACTCATTCAGTATTTTAATATGATTACTATATATTGTGTCATTGAGGAGACAATAGCACCATGATCATTTCCTGTTTTCAACCAAATCAATCTTCTTTTTCAATTTTATCATACAGTACATACATAATGCCCAGTTTGGTCGTTCATTTGAAGCATGTTTCTTCTATATGCACAGTTTGGTTCTTCTATATGCACAGTTTGGTTCTATATGCACGGTTTGGTTTTGGTTCTATATGCACAGTTTGGTTCTATATGCACAGTTTAATATCTGCACATTTCAAAGTCTTAAACGTGCCCAGTTTGGTTCTATATGCACAGTTTAATATTTGTACATTTCAAAGTCTTAAACATGCCCAGTTTGGTTCTATATGCACAGTTTAATATCTGCACATTTCAAAGTCTTAAACATGCCCAGTTTGGTTCTATATGCACAGTTTGGTTCTATAATGCCCAGTTTGGTTCTATAATGCCCGGATTGGTTCTATAATGCCCAGTTTGGTAGTTCTTTTGGAGCATGTTTCTTCTAGATGCATAGTTTGGTTCTTCTATATGCACAGTTTGGTTCTATATGCACAGTTTGGTTTTGGTTCTATATGCACAGTTTGGTTTTATATGCACAGTTTAATATCTGCACATTTCAAAGTCTTAAACATGCCCAGTTTGGTTTTATATGCACAATTTGGTTCTATAATGCCCAGTTTGGTTCTATAATGCCCAGTTTGGTTCTATATGCACAGTTTAATATTTTCATATTTCAAAGTCTTAAACATGCCCAGTTTGGTTCTATAATGCCCAGTTTGGTTCTATAATGCCCAGTTTGGTCGTTCATTTGGAGCATGTTTCTTCTATATGCACAGTTTGGTTCTTCTATATGCACAGTTTGGTTCTTCTATATGCATAGTTTGGTTCTATATGCACAGTTTGGTTTTGGTTCTATATGCACAGTTTGGTTCTATATGCACAGTTTAATATCTGCACATTTCAAAGTCTTAAACATGCCCATTTTGGTTGTATATGCACAGTTTGGTTCCTCTATATGCCCAGTTTGGTTCTTCTATATGCACATTTTGGTCGTTCATTTGGATCATGTTTCAGTTTTTTTCCCAACTATTTTGAAAATCTATTAGGATGTACGAAATGCTTACAGTAACAGCTATTCCTAATAGTTGTTTTGGTGATCAGAAAATTAATATACTTGGCTGTTATTTCTTCAATGGTTTCTAATATTTAATTTTCACATTCTTGATATTAGAGGTACTAAAACAACCTCCCTGCTGTAGTATTTGATTTTGGGTTTCCGTATTATTCCCCTTTCCAAAGGCCTTTTTTACATTCATCATATTTTTGGTACAGTATATTCCCAACAGGTTTAAAAGGATTTAGTGTTTTGATCGGGTACCTTCATTTACATAAAACACCCTCTATCTATTCATTGCTATGTATTTATGTTCAAAATTGTACTTTGATATGCAGGTTGGGAAACCTGTACGAGAAATAATCAAAAAACCTATTTCAGGTAGATTTTTCTTTTGCATTGCAAAATCTAATATTATTCACTCCATTACAATATTTTTTCTATTCATCAATATTACACTGCAATATGCACACATTTCCATATGAAATGTTTAAGAGTTTGAAATGTGCAGATATTACATACAAAAACACTTTAGCATACAAGCATATATGTATAGAACATTTTTTTTACCTTTCCCTACCAAATTTCTGCTGTCACCAAAAATTTGGTAATTGATCCAATTTCCTAATCATGTTTCTATTTAAATTACGTAATATGGTCTTCTATTTGTTATATTTTATTCTGAAATCCTGTAGTAAGTATTTCCACCTTTCGACCACTTTTTTTTACATTTGTATACTATACAAAACCTCCATTTTGTCTACCTATTTTCATTTCCATTTCCTATTTCTATACATTACAAACACACCACCTTTGTAATGTTTGAATTTTTAAAAATTTGTGATACTGTCCGCTGAAGAAATTGGTCCAAACGTATTGCAATCCTATGTTCTTTATACTATTCATGTCCAGAACAGTCAATTTTTTTACTACTGTTTTGTTTCATTGCTGGATTGGATATTCATATTTCAATATTCATTACTATTTATTAATCTATCTAATTATTTTTCATCTGCAGAGTGCATTCGCTGGACGATGATGAAGCTTTAAGACTTATTATCACAACACTTTGATCTTGCAAACTTTGTAACTTCATTTAGTTGGAGAACTTCTACATTACCAACTTCATAAATTTTGGTGCAACTAAAGAATGGGTTTTGTCATCATGTATTAAAATTATTCCTCTGCCCAGTTCATTTTTTTTATTACATCCACTTCTATAATATATTTGTCTTTCACTTCAAATTACAATACATGCATTACTCTTTCTATGGAGCATGTTCGCCATACCGGTTTGCTGAACCCTGTGATGACGTGTAGTGAAATGGAGCACAGGTGTTGACCCACTATGGTCATCAAGCAGGAATTGAATGCATTTGAAAATGATGCGCAACCTCCCTCAAAATTTAGAAGTTACTTTTTATATATCCTTAATTTTTTCAAGTAAATTTTTGTTTTGTCCATAATTTATCTACTCATATTCCATGACTTTGCTAAAATACTTTGAGATTAAAATATATTAAATATTACTATTGGTGGGTTACTTTTACTAACAAAATTCTATTTACAAATAATAACTATTATTTCAACATGTCGTGCGGACGGGTGAGTACTAGTTAGGATAATTTTAAAACAACGTTTTTCATATATTAAAATTTAATTTTATCAGAATCTTTCATCTAGTAATTACGAGTTTTATCATTTTTTTTAAATCAAAAAATATATATATAAATTAAATAAGTGGAATCCAATCCAATTGAGCGTTTCGAGAGCAAGCATGGGCAGACCCCCCTGTTCATCGTCTTCATATTGGATAATTGAATCACATAACTTCACGAGGAAATGAGATAAGATATGATCCAGTGGATCATTTTAAGATTTTTCCTGCAAAATTCGTCCTTTTCTTCTTCTTTATTTTCGCCTTTTCCAAGGTTCTGCGGCTGGTGGGCGGAGGAATTGGATTTCTTTCCAGTCTCGTTCATGGATTCCCCCATTTTCAGTTTCCACCGTCCCCTCCATTTTATATTCGTCGACGCCGTTGTCTTCATCAACCCTGGATGGATTCTCCACTGATAAACTAGTATCTTCCCACTTCAATAACTCTCCTCTCCTCTCGCCTCAGGATCCCCAAACCCACCATGACCAGCCCCGCCGACCCACCGGAGCTGCGGCCTCAAACCCCCGATTTCCGACCAAACGCTCCGGCTCCGGAGACCCACGACGGCCTTCGGTTCTGGCAATTCATGCTCGCGGGTTCCATCGCCGGCTGCGCCGAGCACCTCGCGATGTTCCCCTTTGACACCCTCAAGACCCGGATGCAGGCCCCCGGCAGGCGTCGGCCCGCTGGACTCTGGCGGTCGCTGGGGTCCATCCTCCGGGTGGAGGGCGCCGCAGGGCTGTACCGCGGCGCGGGAGCCATGGGCCTGGGCGCCGGCCCCGCCCACGCCGTCTACTTCTCAGTGTACGAGCTCTGCAAGCGGGGCCTGTCGCAGGGGAGCGGGCCAGGCAGCCCCGCCGCCCACGCGGTCTCCGGCGTGTGCGCCACCGTCGCCAGCGACGCCGTGCTCACCCCCATGGACGTGGTGAAGCAGCGGCTGCAGCTGGGCGGCGGGGCCTACAGTGGGGTGGCGGACTGCGTGCGGCGGGTGCTGATGGAGGAGGGAGTCCGGGCGTTCTACGCATCCTACCGCACCACCCTCGTCATGAACGCGCCCTTCACGGCCGTCCACTTCGCCACCTACGAGGCTTCCAAGCGGGGCCTCTTGAGGGTGTCCCCTGGAAGCGTGGACGACGAGGAGAGGCCGCTGGTCCACGCCGCCGCCGGGGCCGCCGCAGGGGCCTCGGCCGCGGCGATCACCACCCCGCTTGACGTGGTCAAGACAAGGGTACAGTGCCAGGTAACGCCCCCTCGCTGCCTCTCGTGCTTTAATAACACAATTGACTGTTTGGCTGCGCAGGGCGTCTGTGGGTGCGACAGGATCGCCGGCGGATCCATCGGGAAGGTGGTCGGGAGCATCGTGGGGAAGGAGGGGTGGGGTGGGCTGCTGCGGGGGTGGGCGCCCAGGATCCTCTTCCATGCCCCGGCGGCGGCCATCTGCTGGTCCACATACGAAGCCTCAAAAAGCTTCTTTCACTAAACGGCAGCTTCATGTACTGAACACAGCATTTATATAAAATTATTATATTTATATTCAAATTATTATATTTATATTCAAAGATAATATTTATTTATATACATTAAATAAAAAAGGTATGTTTATAATTAATATATATTTTTTAATAATTCAAATATATATGTAATCTTTTTTAAAAAATATTTATAAGATTATAATTAAATAAATATGTATTTAAATAATTATAATATTATAATAAATTTTATTAAATAATATTTTATATTTATTGCATTTATAGTTATATATAAATACTTTTTAAATATATATAATTATAATTATAATTATAAATAAATAAATATATGTTTCAATGAATTTGGTCAATAAATATATTGATGCGTGAGTATAATTGACGTGCATATGTTATGCATTGATCATGAATGTTCATTTATACATTACACCATTATTATTATTAATGTTGTCCATATATGATGACTAGTTTTTTATGATCTATACTTTACTAGGTATATGATTCATTCATGTTATACTCATTAATCTATTATGTTCTCATAAATACTTCTAAAATTACAATAAATATATTTATTATATTTATAATTATAAATTTTTAATTATATATAAATACTTTTTAAATATATTTATTTATAATTATAACTAAATATATATGTATTTAAAAAATTATAAAATTACAACAGATACATCTATTTTAATTTTATAAATATATATATATTTATTTATTTATAATTATATACAAATATTTATAAATATATTTATTATACCTATAAAGTTATATATATAATTAAATAAATATATTTATAAATATATACAAATATTTATAAATAAATACAAATATCTATAATTATAATTCTAAATAAATATAGATATATTTAAATAATTACAAAATTATAATAAATAAATGAATATATATATATTTATAAAATTGCAAATATAATAAATATATTTGTTATAATTTTATAATTATTCAAATAAATGAATATATATATATTTATAATTATAACTATAAAATAAATATATATTTATGTAGTTGAGGCTCGACTTAATGGCAAGTACCCCGTAATACTACATCAAAAATGGGAGTTCAAAATCCATTGGGCACAGGTTACTATAGCAGTACTATAGCTTACTATAACGACGGTAGAACTATTCACCGACGACAATGTAGCAATGGAAGATACTGTAGAAAGTACTGTAGCGGTGGTGGTACTATAGCAGTCGGGTTACTATTTACAGAATGGGTCATGAGCCAAAAATGTAATAGGCTTCATGCCCACTGGGCTTTCAGGCCAAAAAATATTATGTAATAAAGCGGCTTATTGGGTGAGTTATCCCTTGAGGGGCTATGACCTGTCTCTCAGGCCTCTGTGTGTGCGGTGTATGTGTTTAATGTAATTGTACCCCTAATCACTTAATACACACACACACACACACACACACACATTTATTATTATTTTTTAATTACAAATAAAAAAATATTTATGTATAGTTATAATTATAAATAAATATATATTTATTTAAATAATTATAAAATTATAAAAATATATTTATTATACTTATAATGTTATAAATATATATAATTAAAAAAAATTATTTATAAATATATACAAATGTTTAGAAATATATACAAATATTTGTAAATAAATACAAATATTTATAATTATAATTGTAAATAAATATAGATATATTTAAATAATTATAAAATAATAATAAAAATATTAATTATATATATTTATAAAATTATAAGTATAATAAATAGAGTTGTTATAATTTTATAATAAATATATATTTATTATATATATAATTTTATAAATATATATAATAATATAAATAATTTTTTAACATTATATCTTTATCAACGCTTCTTTAGCACTAATAAAGAGTCACCTTTATTAGCACTAAAAAAACGCTGATAAAATGTGTCTTTATCAGCGTTTTTTAAGTAGTGATGATAAAAGCCTGATCCGTTTTTATAAATGAACCCTAACTGTCGGCTTCTTCTCTCGCACATCTCAAGCTATTGCAGAAGCTGACCTTTGTCGCCGCCGACTCCTCTGTCGCCACCGAGCCCTCCTCTGCCATCACCGCCGCCACAAATCCCCCATCCACCACCGCGAACCCTGCCCCCACCACGAACCCCACCTCCGCCTCTAAACCCCACCTCTGCCACCGAACCCCACCTCCTCTGGGTACCCTACCTCCGTCATGAACCCCTCATCTGTCACGAACCCACCTCCACCATCGTCTCTCCCTGCCTCACCGCCATCTCTTCCTGCCTCGCCGCCTTCTCTCTCTGCCTCGCCGCCTTTCTTCTCCTTCGTCATTGTCACTCCTTGAAAAGGCAAGCTCATTTGTTATTTTTTTTAACTCTATCTTCATCCCCAATCCTCCCCATTCAAACTCCCTATTGAGTTGTTTGTTTTAAGATTAAGCCATTATTTTATTAAGCATGTTATTGCTTTGATTTTTGTTGGGTGAGTTCCCTTAGAATTGAATTTGGATTTAAAAAGGATTCAAAAGGGATTTCCAATGTATGTATTATATATGTATAAAGATAAGGTCAATTTAGCACCTTGAGGGAAGATGGTTTATTGATATATGTTTACACCATAATTGAGCCCTTATTATCCTTTGTTGTACTTGTGTGCATGTGATAAGGTTAGTCTTGCATAAGTTATGGATCAAAATGAGGATTAAAAATTACTATATTATAAATCACATTAAAGGAAGCTACATGTGTGGGTTGGTTTTTAAACCCATGACATAAGTTGACATGAACTTGTTCCTAGTTCCTAAATATATATAGGCATGATATGGTGCTGGTCTCAGTGATGAGGGACATGATGCAAAGCAAGATTGAAGTGGTTAGATAGCGAATGAAGGCTAAAATTAGCTAGGGTTAGTGCATGGGCCTAGTTGACATGGGCCAGTGGAGCAGGCCTTTATGTTTCTAGAGAAACACAAAAAAAACAGTTTACAACAATGCATATAGAAGCTGGTTCATTCATTCGATTGAACAATTGGAGAGATAGATTTGATAGTGACTACACCATGCTAAAGCTAAGGCTCATGATCTGGAAGGTGCTTAGTGTGGCATTGCATGTGTACATTGAATCTACTTCGGGGTGTAGAACAAAACAACAAAGTGGTTCTTGGTCAACTGTTCTCGGTAGTTCTAGATTTAGGTTTGTGTATTTGGAAAGTGTAGATTTTAGGTAGGGTTACTCTTCATGGCAGTATTTGCACAAGATCGCATGTGGGATACTAAAACATTCTAGTGCAAGGGCTTCTCATAGCTAGTTCCATTGATCGGGTGGTTGGGAAGATGGGTGTGATCTACTCTAGTCCTGAGTAATGCATGGAGAGGTCGTCTTGGATTTTTAGTGGCTCTATGTATGGGATCTAGTCTTCAACTAAGAAAACTATGGATGCAAAGGGGTACTAGTCGGGTTTAGTTAGTTTGAATCTAGAATCGTGGGCATTACTTGATGTATCCAAGGCAATGATAATTTATAGCTAGTTAAATAGAGCTAGACCTATGGTAGGTATAGAAGGCTTTTGGATTGGTTTAGTTGGAGAACTGGAGTTACAAGGGCCAAACGTGAAAAGGATATGGGGTGGTCGAGTCTATCAATGAATGCAGGTAGCTTGATTTTTAGAGATTTCAAGATAAGGTTTATATGAAGTAGTGCAGTGCAGTGCAAGATAAGAATAACAGTGAGAAGCTATATTTTATTGAAGTCAATTTAAATGAAATTTTATCACATCTTATGACATAAGTGGATGAGAGATATGTAAAATGGTATCTCTTCATGTCTATTTTATGATCAACTTTTCATTTAGCAATTATATACTTAACATTTAATTATGAAAATTCCATTAAGTTTGGATATAAAGGATCACTTCCCCCACCCTTTTCCAAGTATCTAGAATTTGGTTTTTTATCTAAATTATACTCATATTCCTTCTCCCATAACCTATATACCCATTCTTTGGATTTCAATAATGGGAAAGAATTTCTAGGGTTCTGTTTTAAATGTGATCCATAAAAAAGATTCAATTCTTCTATGGGACTCAAGGCAAGGGTATTGTTTACCATACAAAAATATATTTTTAAGTTTTAAAGCATTTCTCTTAATTTATCTCCAAGAAGTTTCCAAGAAATTTCTTTCTTTGTAATTTCTTTGAAACAAATTTATTTTTAATGAGATTGGTTTAAAAGTTTGTGTTCATGGATTGAAAAGTAAATTTTAATGAGATTTATGATAAAAAATGTAACCTTCTAAATATTTTGTTCAAATTATGATACTTGAGAAAATGATTAAATGGATTTTTTAAAAGAATGCTTTTGGTTTTAAAATCAGTGGTAATCATCGACTTGATGTTTTAAAAAGTATTCTCGTGTTAATTGGATTTCAAACCAAAAGTTTGGGTGATTTGAAAGCGTTAAAAATGTTGAAAAATGTTGTTTTATTTTTATAGGTTTAGGTTTGTTTTGGCTTATTTTGCTTCCTTTAGATCTTCTAAGAGGGATATATAGTTGGATGAAGACCCTAGTTGAACATATTTTCACTAGTGAAAATATAACTTTTATCAGCATTAGAAAAGGACATTAACAGTGCTAGAAAAGCGTTGTTAATCGAGGTGAAGATAAAAGAGGTCCCTTTTATCAACGCTAAGAAAAGCATCGATAAAGGCCCTTTTTATCAGTATTAAAAAAAGTGCTGATAAAAGGTGACTTTTATCAGCGCTAAAAAAAGAACTGATAAAAAGGGTCTTTATCAATGCTTTTTTTTAACACTGATAAAAGTAAAAAAAATAAAATAAAAAGTTAAAAAAATACAATGCTCGGGGAGCTTTTAACAGCGCTTGACCCCCCCTTTTATCAGTACTAGGCGGACCCCCTCCCACTCTTCGCACGCTGCACTTGCCCACACATCCACCACTTTCCCGCGCGCTCCTTACTTCCACCCGAACTTGAACCTGAGACCCCCCCCTTGCGCACCTGAACCTTTACCACTAAGCTATTTAGTTTTTTTCTCAATTTAATGATATATCTATCTATATATATAGTTATATTTATTTGTATATTAATATAGATTCATATTAATATAAATATATTTAGTTATATTAATACATATATATTTATTCATATATTAATATATTTATATTTATTTATTTATTTATTCGTATATTAATATATATTTATATATATATATATATAGTTATATTTATTCTTATATTAATATAGATTCATATTAATATAAATATATTTAGTTATATTAATACATATATATTAATTCATATATTAATATATATATATATATATTTATTAGTATATTAATATATATTTATATTTATATATATATAGTTATATTTATTCGTATATTAATATAGATTCATATTAATATAAATATATTTATATATTAATACATATATATTTATTCATATATTAGTTTATATATATTTATTCGTATATTTATATTTATTTATATTTATTTATATATTTATTTAGTTATAATTTTTTATCCGTATATTTATTTGTATATTAATATATATTTATAAGATTAGTTTTAAATACATTTATAAAATATGTTTTTCTATGTGTGTTTATAGATAAATAAATACATACATACATACATACATACATACATACATACATACATACATACATACATACATACATACATACATACATACATACATACATACATACATACATACATACATACATACATACATACATACATACATACATATATACAGAACATACACAGAGAGACACACACAGACACACACACACACACACATATTTACGAATAAATACATATATATGTGTATCTGAAAAAGCCATAGAATGTTAAAACGACCATAACTTCTAATCCAGAAGTCCGTTTCAACTCCACAACCAGTCAAATCGAAGAAAATGAAACAATATTCAATATGATATGTGGTACAGGCCTAGAGAACATCCGGATCAGAAGTTATACCTATCTGAATGTTAAAAAATCAGGGTATCCTGACTAAAAACTCAGCTTTGGAGGCCTTTTGGGCCTTTTGGGCCTTTTTGGGCCTTTTTGGGCCTCAAAAAATGAGAAAAAAATGTTCTTTTGGATTACTAGTACGTAGATCTCATCGCAAGCTTCGATTTGATATACTGTAGACCTCAAACAGACACTCGGATCAAAAGTTATGGTCGTTTGAAGTTTGAGTTACATTTTCAAGTCATTTTAGATCTTTTTTTATTTTTTTTGGATTTTTTGTGTCTTAAAATTGTTATTAAATGATTATTAATAAATTATAATTAAAAAATTATTAATTAATAATATTTTTTAAAATATTTTAAATCCATTTTCACTATATTTCTTATATATTAAATGTAATAGACTATTTATACTTATCTAAAAAATATTTTTAAAAAATATATTATATTTATATTAATATAAATATACTTATATAACAATATATTATTTTTCATGATTTATTTTGAAATATACTCTTTATCGGTGCTAGGAAAAAGCGCTGATAAAGCCCCCATTTATCAGCGCTACTAAAAAAAGTGTTGATAAAGGGGTCCCCTTTAACAGCGCTAAAAAAAGCGCTGATAAAGTGGGGGCCTTTATCAGTGTTTTTTTAGCGCTGATAAAGACCCCCCCTTATCAGTGGTTTTTAGCACCGATAAAGGGTGTCTCTACGGAAACCTAGTTTTGTGGCAGTGTTTGGGTATTTATTTTCTTAAATATTAATATTACCGAATCAAATAGGCTGGATATGAATAAAGAATGGATGGATACCAATCCTCTGACAAAAGAGTATGGAGATAGAGTGAAAGAGTTCATCAAGTTTGCAAAAGATCATGCATATGACCATTCTCAAATCTTTTCTCCATGTTTACACAATTTTTATTCAAGACTAATTAGTCTAGAGGAGTTGGAATAACACTTAATCTATCACAGAATAAATCGAAGTTATAAATGTTGGAATAAATACGGGAGAAAAGAGAATGTAACTAGTGGCTGGGATAACACTTTATTTTATGGATCATCTGATATAATTACAAGTGTGGACAATGAATAAGACCGTATCGAGGATGTGATTACATATGTGAATGATGATGGATATCGTATTGTGGAAATGACAAAGACAGTTGAAGATGAACTTTGTGATTGTCCAAAATTGTTTGAGAAGTTAAAGAGTTGTGCAAAGACGCCATTGTATGTTGGTTTCACTAAATATACAGCATTTTCAGTTGTACTAAAGCTATATAATTTTAAAGTAGACAATGGATGGAGTGACTCTAGTTTTAGGAACTACTTTCTCTCTTAAATGACATGCTCCCAAAAGATAATGAGCCCCCGAGTCAAACATACGACGCCAAACGATTGTTATGCTTAATGTGTATGATCTATGAAAGAATACACACCTGCCCGAATGACTGTAGACTGTTTCACAAGGACCAAAAATCACTTATAGAATTCCCAAAGTGTAATTTTTCTCGATACAATAAAAATGAATCCAGTCCTATGAAATTTTTATAATACTTTCCAATCATTCTAAGGTTTAGGCACCTATATAGAAGTGAGGAGACTATAATGAAATTGATGTGGCATGCAGATATAAGAATTAAATATGGGAAACTACATCACCCGATAGACTCCCCTCATTGGAAGATAATTGATCACGAGTTTCCTAAATTTAGAAACGAGCTGAGAAACCTTCGTCTTGCGTTATCTGTAGATAGAGTGAACCCTTTTGGTTTTCAAAGTAGTACTCATAGTACATGACTAGTTATGTTGGTAAATTATAACTTACCACCGTGGTTATGCATGAAATGAAAGTAAATCATGTTATATATTCTTATATCAGTACCAAAACATCCGGGTAATGATATTGTTGTTTATTTGAATCCATTGATCAAAGATTTGAAATTATTGCGGGATTCAGGTGTTACGTAGTATAATGATTACAAAAATGAAGATTTCACATTGAGATTTATGTTGTATGGGATGATAAATGAATTTCCTGCTTATGGAAATTTGTTATGATATAGAATTAAAGAAACTCAAGGGTGTCCCGTTTTCGAACAAGGCACACAGTCAATTAGGTTGAAACATTTATCGAAAACCATGTTTCTAGGACATCACGATTTCTACCCCAATGACATAATTACTAATCTTGGAATACATCATTTAATGGAAGTTTAGAAGAATGTACAACATCATCTCCACAAAACAGGTGATCATCTATTTGCGAAAGTAAAATATGTAGACATTGCTTTTGTAAACCGTTTTCGAAAAACCTTACGAAAACCGGTTGGAAAAGGATATCAATTTTTTGAATTACCATACTGGAATTGTATGTACATCAGACATCTTCTTAATGTTATGCATGTTGAAAAAATGTATGTGATATTGTCATCGGTACGTTGCTAAATGCACCCAATAAAACAAAGGATGGAATTAAGGCTAGGTTGTACATGGTTGACATGGGAATACGAGAAGAGTTGGTGGCAATAAAGGGTGAAAAATGAAATTTTCTTCCTCTAGCTACTCATACTTTTTCTAGAAGAAAATATTGATGATGACGATTATGAGGAAATGGTAGGCGATGAAGGACTGACGATGCAGAAAAAACAGGAGTACCATAGTTTGATGGTGCCAACAAAAATCATTAAGGTGAAAATCAAAGGCAGGAAATATGAGGTCGGATGGAATATGTTGGGCTAGCATGTTAACCCCAACAAGGCCATGTTTAGTAGTTACATTGGAATCATCACTTGGAAATGTGTGACAATTGATGTAGATTTGTGGAACCATGTTGTGGTCGGGCTTAAGACATTGATTTGGGAAGAGATTACAATAACATTATGATATCACTTCTTTATTTTACTAAAACATAAAATAATGAAATATTTACTTACTCTTCATTATCCCTTGCAGAGTTCATTTATAGTCGATGACCCCCATAAGAAATATGTATTAATGCTTGTTGGAAGGATTCACAGAGGCTTTCACACAATTCTAATGATACATCATTTTAAAGATGCTGAAGAGAAAATAAACCCACACCCACCGCTTATCTATGCACACCCGATAACCCAAGAAGCATGAGATGCATTTACTAGCCGTTGTGAGGATGTGTATTTTTAGGTACAATATGGCTAGAAATATGTTGTTTGGAGATACGTGTATTCATCACTTTTATTGAATTTTTTTAATTTATGAAATAACAACTGAGTGCTAGAAATAAGGAATGAGCATAAAAACCAGCGTACCTCTACCGTAAAGCAAGGATGGGGTATGCTTTACTTAAAAAAATTGGTACATATTTTAAATCTACTGTAATAATTTTATGTGACATGAAAAAACACCATAGTTATGTTCCTCTATTTATATGGAGATTGATGACTCCAAATCCAAATCCACTTCCATCCCACTCTATGTGCTGTGGAAGGAGGCATTTGTAAATAAAGATGGGATACTAATAGATGAAAACACACAAAAAGTGTTGGAAACATGTGTAAGTATCACATAATATATATTTTTTATTTAAATCACTATTACATAACAATGATAACTTATTTTCCTATATTTTATATCTGATATAGTCATATGAATCAATAACACCTGTATCGGATGAACACATACTATCGGTGGCCTTGAAGTGGCCAGAACAATATGACCGCGTCAGAGGTGCGGGTTTTGGGGTGACACCCCGAACATATTTTGAGAAAAAAACAAGATGATGATCAAAGTGAAGAAATGAAATGGATGATAGAAATACTAGCTACCCTTGAAGAAAAATTCCAATGGTAGAGAGAGATGATGAAAACTTTTATGGGGAAGAAACGAAGATAAGAAACAACTCAAGAACAAACACCACATGAATATCTCCCCCACAAGCTATGAGGTGAGTCATTCCCCTCAAAGATATGTCTTAGCTGAGATAGTCAATGTTCTAATAAATGTTTTCGTGAAATGTGAACCAGACAGACACTAATACCTTCCTTGTACTGATATTCTATAGGGCGATAATGATTGTGATTTATATATATCAACACCCATTCATCACCTTGTAGAGAGGGATACAATGTTTAATATCCAAAAAGACATGATACACAACAGACCACTTCTAACAGGTCATGTGAGAGTGTTGATTAGCGTAGCCTATGAGTCGAGTGCTGAGCTACCTGTTCCAATTGATGAGGAAGATATTCATATGATCAAAAAAGCTGTTGGAACATTCATCGCATGACCGTCACATCTTGTAAAAAAACATGTCGAAAATGAGGTATTCATTTCCAATTTATTTTTCAAGATAAAACTTTAACAATTAATGAAAAAAGGTTTGAACTGGTGAATGTTATTACTGATAGACAAAGGGAAGGGAGTGAAATGAAATACCGACTCAAAACCATCTAAAGGATCGACCAACCGATCGAAAAGAACTACCGAAATCACCTTTACCTCAACCATTCTATATCTAAATTTATTATCATTGAAGGTTTATGTGAATACAAAGTAAAAAAAATGGTCGTTCTCATATAGTTGATTTTGAAGAAAATATGTACGAAGAGGAAGTTCAAGAATTCATTGGTGTTGAGAATGTAAGTGAAATCCTCGATTATGATTGGCTAAGCGACTCAATTGTAAATATATACATGAGGTATGTTTTTGTGATTTGATTTTCCAAAAGCTGATATACTATGTTAATTATGACTAAATACATTTCGTATTTTTGGCAGACATATATATCAAAAACAATTTAAGGGATTTTCCCAGGATTTTTTTTGGACTCATTAGTCCTTACACCACCTCTAGAGAACAACCAAAAATATATTACAAGAAAGAGGATGAAATAGTGGTAGTTCTGTTAAAATCAATTGAAAGTAACCATATGGATGACAGACTCTTATTAATACCAATTATGTAGGGGTAAAACTCTATAATTTAATCATATCAAATATATTTTTATTTATTTAATTACTTATTTATTTTTGTATTTTTAGGCAGCATTGGATTCTCATTACGGTCAATTTGGATACTCCAAAGATTTATTTCCTAGATTCAATGCATGGATACCCAACAAACTGACCACATATTATGGCGTTTTTCAATTTGTAATACACTATATCCAATATTTTAGAACTAAACATAAAGTTATATAATTTATATTATATTTTAATGAGGATTCTATTATGATAGGGTGATGAATCGGTATTGTCTATAACATGGAATAAGTCCAGGGGCTAAGGACGAGAAACATGAGAAGTACTACAACTGGACAAGTATCAGAGTATATATAATAATATTTCACTATCCAAACACATATCAAAACAAATTACTTATTTTTCTCAATGTTTCTACAGTGTCTGTGTAACATCCCAAGTAAGTAATGAATAATATATATTTTTATCTATGTCTATTTATGAATTAGATAGTGTTTTAGAGGCTTAAAATGAGAATAAATCCAATCTTAAGCATGAAATACACTAATATTTTTAAAAGATTGTTTTACTGCCTTTTGATGGCAAACCATTTTTAAATCAAAATTTTGACAATTTTATAATCTATATTTTTTAAAATAAACATATTCTTTATTATTGGGACTTTGAAATTTACATTGGATAAATTTTTGGTATTTTTCTAACAATGTTCATTTTTTAATGAATAGTGAAAAATACTGCATTTTACATAAAAACTGCTTTTTTCATCTGATTTAATTATATGGTTATATTATCTTTTTAATTGGTCTTAAAGTGTAATATGAATATATTTTTACCATTTAATCCAATGGTGGTCATTAGGATTAATTTCACTTTGGAATTGGGCATAAACTAATGCCAAACTTTTCATAGATATTGTTTCAAAAAAACCCGCTATTTGTTTTGACAATGGGAATTATTATTTTTAAATAAATTATTGCAATTTCTGTGTTTGGAATTTGGTAAAATGGATTAAATATTTGGAATCAGATGGTCCAAATTATGTAATCAATACTCTTTTGTTTTTGGACATTATGAATAGTAACGACGGTAATTATCTTTAATTATCTTGATTAATGAGTAATCGGGTAGTTAAGGATAATAAAATAATATCATAATAATAAAAAATGACACCAATATGTGTCCTAATGCTACTGGTTGTCTCATGTCCGACCATGGGATGCCTTGTGCCAAACTTGGGGACCCCATGGAATCACTTTTGTGTGGAAGTGACTTTTTATCTTTTTATTTTTAAAGAAAGTTAAATATAACAAAGAATGTATCGCCTGAGTAATTTTTTTTTTAATTTTGTCTACATAAATGATATTTTGGACTATAAATATTCATTGGAAATATAAAAATATTTCCTACATCATATTATTTTTTTCATAATTTTTAGACATTAAATAAATTAAATTATTTATGACATCATGATGATGCAGCGATTACCTCATTATTTAACGATTTAAATAAAATGAAAAGATAATATAAACTATAAGACCTACACATGTCAAAAACCTGTACCAGGATGCTACCAACAAATATGACTCCCAAAATGGGAGTGACCCCCCACAAATCTTCCTCTCACGACCAATTTGGGGTAGAATCCAGACTTTCAATCCCCTTGCAGGTGTTGAAGACTTCATCAGCAAATCGAACATGTTTATTCTTGCTAGATGATGTGGCACTTCCACTATCTTCAATCGATCTTGGACTAACTATGGTCTCCATCAAATGATACAACCCTTGTGACTGTTTCCCAGTAAGTATCACTGTATCCCCGCATGAGACTTCCAACACTCCACCCGCTATAGAAATATTGTACCCTTTTTTATCGAGCCTACTTAATGATATCAAGTTCCGTCTCATCCTCAGAACGGATTTCACATTAGCCAGTTTACGTACTGCTCCATTGGGTGTCTTCAATTTAACCATCCCGACTCCTCAAACCTCACATGTTGACCCATCACCAAGTCTCGCCGAATCTCACACCTACTGAAAGGTATGAAATGCACCTTTGGTCGTGCATATGTTTGTCGAGCTCCCTAAATCCAAAACTCATCCGTCTTCCTTTGGATTTTGAACTTGATCGTTCTTCCTTTTTTGAAATCGACATTCCCACTTCATGTGCTCATATCTTTTTCTGTAATGACAATGGACTTCTCCCCGTTCAACTCCCATATGAGTGCGAGCTTCCCTGTCACGACCCCCTCCCACCAAATATGCCCCTACTGAGCTGGAAATGGTAAAAGGGAGATAATGACCCCTGAGTCCCACCTCCAGTAGGCCCCGGAGTGGCGACTAGCACCAAGGGTATGAGTTTTCACAAATATGGGAGGCATTACCCTTTTTATTATTTAAGATCGGGAAATAGGATGAGTCAAACACCAAAAGAAAAGGGAACAAGTAAATGAAAATAAACCCAAACCAATCCCACATGCATGTTTAAACAATTCCGAAACAAAGTAAAAGTACAAGAAAACACAAAAGTACAATACCAAAAGAAACAAGAGTACAAAAACTACAACAACTCCAACTGTCCCGGCTAGTAGGGTCCCGCACAGCCCTAGTAGTCCTCCTGGAAAACTGAAAGTAAACGTAGGGTGATCATACAAGTATACTCAGTAGGGAAACCTAAATATCTCATGCATAGGTGGGGAGACATCCTAATGTACCGTGAGAACAACAGAAGAAACCAAAACCTAGCAAGGAATTCTATCCACCCAACCTCACCAACCATGCTCACCAAAAACACAAAACAACAGGTAGTAGTATATAAGAACAAGAGTATTGGGTACACCACACCATTCCCCCCACTAGCTAGCTTCTTTTCCTAACGGCGAACGTCCTGGTGCTACCACACTCTTCCTACCGGCACACACATGGGCCTCACAAACCACATATCCTACCCGCACACACCTAGGCCTCATAAACCACATATCCCGCCCGCACACACTTGGGACTCACAAACCACATATCACATCCCCACCTGAACACACCTGGGCCTCATCCCGAAGGTTCTTGGGAATAGTTAACCTGCCCGAAGAGTCTTGGGCTAAAAATCTCACCAAACGAAACCTACTCGAAGAGTCTTAGGTGTAAGGTCGCATCAAGCCATCACAACCTATGGAAGAAGGAGCAGGAAGGAGCTAGTAACTAAGGGGAAAACACCCTCTCCCATGAAATGGGAGTGTTCGGCACTAGGTGCTCAACATGGGTGGGGTGCGACAAAACACAAAGATATAGATACATATATGTATACCAAACACACAGCCCAACCTATGGCTTCTAAATAGAGAAACTGAGCACGTGCCTCAGCACTACTACTACGAAGCATGCATACAACAAAACCAACCCCATTTAGGTTTTCATGTTTCAACAATATTTAGTTTATTAGTTCCTTAACTACTGGGAAATTATCAAACCAGATCAAGCATTTCGTAGAAAAACCCTGCCAACCACAAATCAAGTTAGATAGAATACAAGAAACACAAAACCAACCTTTTTATCATCAATCAATCCCCATTGATTGTTCCCGCGTTTAATTCATTATCATTCCCCATAGTTCATTTATCAACTTTCCACTTTCTTTTAATATCACAACTCATTACTGCAACCCTACTGCCACTATAACCACATCTCCACAACCGTATCACAAAATAAGGCTCATGACACATCTTTTCCCCTTTAATATTATTTACCACAGCCCTGCTGCCCATCCTATTTGTAATAACATAGGATTCAACCCCCCTTTTCACACACCACGTAACCAAACCAACACCCACATGTTCATTATTCCATTTTTTTCAACCGGGGTGATCACACAAGGGTTCCAGATATTCATTTAATCAGCCAACTTTACGTGATTAACCAATTTCCATATTCAACAAAGTTTCCATCCACAAAATGGTCTAGAAAGATAGGGCAACATTTAATTGTGCAAGAAAAGGCCCCCAACAACCGTGATTTTCAGTAGGCATAAGCCTATTCAATTAACAACATAACAATAGGATAAACAATGATAAACATAACAACTTTCGCCATACCTGTTCTTTAAGCCAGTTATTATCTTCATTAAACTAGTTCAACTATGTCTCATGAAAGAAAGAGGACACCCATCCCACACGATGCATAAATTAGAGAGACGAAGGTAAAATCCCTACCTCAACAGGTTCTGATCACAACGACCCCTCGTATCAACTTTAGAAGACGTTTGTCACTTCTGTCAAAACCCGGAAAAAACCATCCTTGGGTGGAAGCTGGGAAGGAAAGGCCAAAGGGAAAACAACAGATCCAAGCTCAGAAGTTCCGCCTCGTCGTTACGATCTCGTGGCCGCTGACGGATCGTAAATCGAAGCTCGGACGAAGAAGTTATGGAAGAAAGGAGCTTTGGAGTCTCTCGGGAGGGCTCTGCTCGAAGGAATGGGGAGGAGAGGAATGGTCTAAAAAGGAGGAGAGGCCCCCTCCTTTTATAGGAGAGAAAAACTAAAGTACATGGCGTGTACTCGGCCATTCCACATGGTCGCCTCACGACTTCCAACATGACATTCAACGCGGCACACGACCGTTGACCGGTCAACACACGGTTTGAGGGTAACGCGTACGCAGGGAGAAACTAAACGGCGTGTAAGATGGGATACACAGTGTGTATATATTTATTTCACATGGAAAGGATACGACTTCAACACGGGGTATACTCGACAAGGTGGTACACAACGTGTACTCACAATACACGATGTATAGTTTCAAAATTCTGAAAATTGTGGGAAGCAGTCCATTCTACCCTACAGAACTCTTCATGACCTTCTTTTCGACAATGGAAAGGTCCGTAGAGGTCCAAGCGATTACACCAGATACCTCTTAAAACATTCTCGTCCCCGAGAATTCAAAAACCAACCCAGAGGAAGCCAACAAGATACCTCTTAGGGATCTCGTTATAACAGGAACCCAACCAACAACCCTAATCATATGTGTTAGGAATTCTTTCTCCTATATCGAGATATTATCCACTTTAGGTGGCATTGACTCGCCTGCATGGGTTTAATCGCATCCACATTAATGCATCTCAATTAAGAATCAGGTTTTTCCCTTTCCCCACACATCCGGACATGTTACACACTTCCAGAGAACAAGGAAACAAAATGTCTCACAACCGACAAGCCAAGCATTCCATATATCAAAGGTACAGAGTGTAACAT
This sequence comes from Viscum album, assembly GCA_963277665.1. Lineage (NCBI taxonomy): Eukaryota > Viridiplantae > Streptophyta > Magnoliopsida > Santalales > Viscaceae > Viscum > Viscum album. The sequence continues at coordinate 1,440,551,423 of OY728122.1, read as the reverse complement.
CAAAACAAAGTTCAGAAGAACAAAGAAAAATACAAGTCAAAATAACTCCAGGTACTGAGTGTGCATCTGAGCCTCTTTCTCCCAAGTGCTCTCCTCGAGGCCGCCATGCCTCCACAACACACGAACCAAGGCGATGGTTCGTCCACAGAGAAACTTCTCTTTACGATCCTCAATTCTGACTGGTCGTTCCTCGAAGGTCGTGTCATCTCCCATATCTAACTCTCCCCAGTCGATAACGTGAGAGTTGTCGTGTAAGTACTGACGAAGCTAGGAGACGTGGAAGACGTCATGAACCTTCTCCAACTGTGGTGGCAGGGCCAGCTGATATTCCACCTCGCCGACTAGCCTTAGCACCTCGAAAGGTCTGATGAACCTAGGGGAGAGCTTACTCCCCTTACCAAACATTCGCTGCCCCCGTCGAGGGGAAACCTTCAAGAACACATGATCTCCCACCTTGAACTCCAAGGGCCTCCTCCAACGATCAGCATAAGACTTCTGTCGGTCCTGAGCCGCTTTCATCCTCTCACGCACAAGCTGGACTTTATTTGTGGTGCTCTATACTACCTCTGGCCCAAGAGAACCTATCTCACCAACCTCTGCCTAGAAAATGGGTGAACGACATGGTCTTACATACAAAGCCTCAAATAGTGCCATTCCAATAGTAGAGTGGAAGTTGTTTTTGTAGGCAAACTCTACTAAAGGAAAGTGGCACACCCATGATCCTCTGAAATCCAGAATGCATGCTCGCAACATGTCCTCCAACATCTGGATAGTCCGATCTGTCTTCCCATCAGTCTGGGGGTGGAAAGCAGTGCTAAAGCATAGCTGGGTGCCAAAAGCATGTTGTAACCCCCTCCATACTCATGAGGTAAACCGAGTATCCCGATCTGAGACGATAGTATTAGGAACTCCATGCAAACACATCACCTCATCTACGTACCTCTGTGCTAAGGTACTCACTGGGCCCGACTCCTTAATTGCTAAGAAGTGAGCTGATTTCATTAGTCGATCCACCACTACCCAGATAGAATCATAACCACCCTGAGCTCTGGGTAGTCCTGTGACAAAGTCCATTGATATGTCATCCCATTTCCATTCGGGGAAATATAAAGGATGCAACAAACCACTGGGAACACGGTGTTCAGCCTTTACTTGCTGACACACTAGGCACTTAGCCACAAACTCCGCCACTGCCCGTTTCACCCCGGGCCACCAAAACTATTCCCTCAGGCCTAAGTACATTTTTGAAACTCCTGTATGTACGTCCAAGGCTGATATATGGAACTCACGGAGAACTCCCTCACGCATCGCCTCTGGAACAAACAACCTTCCATGAAAAAGCATCCGATGTCAGCTGTCCTCTGACCATCCTTCTGGAGTGTTTCCTTGATCGATACGATCCCGCATTACTTCCTCCTCGGAGTCTCCCCACTAAGACTCTTCCACCTGTTGAAACAAGGAGGACTGCATCTTCATCTGAAACAAACAGCCTCTAACACCCTCTACCCTTGCATGCAAGTGCAAGGAATCCAACTCTCCCATCGCTTTCCAAGCATCAGCGGATTCCTGAACCACTTCCTTATATGACTTCCTACTCAGGGAATCATCCACAACGTTGCCCTTACCTTCAGTGTAAGAGATCTCGAAGTCATAGTCTTGGAGAAACTCAACCCATCTCCGCTGCTGTAAGTTCAGGTCACGCTGGGAGAAGATATAACATAAGCTCTTGTGATCTGAGAAGACCAAGAAGCGGTCACCAAAGAGGTAATGTCGCCACAACTTCAGTGCGAACACTAGTGCTGCAAGATCTAGGTCATGGGTGGCATAGTTACACTCGTGAGGGCGTAACTTCCTAGACCCATAATAGACCACACCCTTCTTCTGCATCCGTACGCACCCCAAACCAAGTCCAGAAGCATCAAAAAACACCTCATACAACAACCATTACTTTGGAAATCTGAGTACTGGAGCACTGACCAACTTCTCCTTCAGGTAGTCGAAAGCTTTCTGGCACTGCTCACTCCATAGGAAGACCTGGTTCTTCCTAGTCAAAGCTTTCAATGGAGCAGAAACTCGAGATAAGTCCAAAACGAACTTCCGATAATAACATGACAACCCCAGGAAACTACAAACTTCTGCCACGCTCTTGGGTGACTCCCAAGAAACACTACCTCCACCTTCGACGGGTCCATTAACACTCCATGCTGAGACACCACATGCCCAAGGAAGTGTACTTCTTGCGTCAAGAATTTACACTTCAACAATTTCCCATAAAGCTGGTGGTGTCGAAGGACTTCCAATACTGCCCTGAGATGATCAATGTGCTCCTCCTCTGATCTTGAGTAGATCAGGATTTCATCGATAAACACAATGATGAACCGGTCCAGAAACTCACGGAAGACAAAGTTCATAAGTCCCATAAACACAGTTGGTGCATTCGTAACTCCAAACGGCATCACTACAAACTCGAAGTGCCCATACTTTCACTTAAAAGCCGTCTTCGAGGTGTCACTGTCCTTTACCCTCAGCTAATGATATCCAGATCGTAGATCAATCTTAGAAAACCAACCTGCTACCCTCAACTGGTCGAAGAGATCATCTATCCTTGGAAGGGGGTAACGGTTCTTGACCGTTACCTAATTCAACCTTCGGTAGTCTATGCATAGCCTGAGACCACCATCTTCCTTCTTCATGAACAAGACTGGTGCACCCCATGGTGATACGCTGGGTCAAACAAAACCCTTCTCCATCAGATCGTCATTCTGAATCCGCAACTCCCGCAACTCCGAAGGTGCCATCCGATAAGGGGCCATCAAAATCGGACGGGCACCCGGCTGTAAGTCTATCCTGAACTCAACATCACATCGAGGGGGGGGGGGGGTAGAGTCACAACCTCCTCGGAAAAAACATCGAGGAACTCACCAATAAACTCTAGAACATCCATCATCTCTGTATCAGCTGAACCCACTGATAACCTACCTAATAAGGAAAGGGGAGGCTTCACATGTCAGCTTCCCACTTGATAGCTCCTCTCTCCAACAAAAGCTACACGCTGCCCATCCACGTCGGAGAACACGACTCTTCTTCGGAAGTAGTCAATAATGGCACTAACAGAAAACAACTAGTCGATGCCTAGGATGACATCGTATGGCTTCATCTGTAGAAAAAGAAAATCCCCACTAGATCAATGCGGTCCCAACGTTAGCCCACATCCCCGGAAAACACAAGATACACTGGTCTGACCTCCAACTGGTGTACTCAGCACCAGAGGTATGGAAAGTCTCTCTACATCTAGACCCCAAGAATGGGCTAGACCGGGTGCAACAAAGGAGTGCGAAGCTCCTGAATTGAACAAAGCAGAAATGAGAGTTCTAAACAAACAAATCGTACCTCGCACCACCTCTGGTCCTGCCGGAGCTGCCAACTCTGCTGCATGCAACTGTCCACGCCCAGCTCCTCTGCCTCTCTGATTTCAACCACCTCCCCAACCACGCCCTGGTCGAGGTCCCCGAGGAGCACCCTGAGGTCGGCCTCCTCCTACAAAGTCTGTCCTCGGAGGAGCAGGGTCCTGCTGCTACTGGAAGTGCCTCACTGGCAACTGGTGCTGATGAAGCGGGCGCTGAACCTGCCCACCTCCACCGTACTGAGATCGGGTCGGGCACTGACTCTGAACGTGCCTGAAAACTCCGCAAGAGAAACACTTCGGTCTTGGGCTCATGAAAAAGGGATGAGGACCCTAAGATCTGAACTGGAACTGCTGGGGCCTGCTCCATACTGGCCTAAATCTGGAAGGTCCTATCACAGGAGACCTGCTGTTGACTACCTTCCCCTACAACGAACCCGGCTGGATCCCCTCTCATGGTGCACCTCCCTATGAGTGCATCCTCTCTACAACCTCTGCCTTCTTCTATACTTCCAAGTACGTCAGAAGGGTGAAGGGGGTGACAACATACTGAAGCGAAGGATGAAGCGCCTCCTCCAAACGTCTCGCTCGAGACTCTTCATCTGGAAAGAGATCCGGAGCAAAGCATAGGAGACCCTTGAACTTGATCCCCAATTCTTGTACTGACATACTTCCCTGCTGGAGGGAGAGTAACTCCTGCCGCTTCTCCGCCTTGATCATGGAAGAAAGGAATTCCTCTCAGAACTCCTTCTCAAAGTTAGCCCACAGAACCTCTGCCTCTGACCTCTCCCCGAGGTAGAGCGCCCACCACTGACGTGCCACACCTCTCAGCTGACTGAATACTAGGGGAACCCAGTACACCCTCAGAGCACAGATCAAAGTAAAAGCAATCCCTAGCTCCTCAAGCCACCCCTTCGTCTCCATATCTGAAGTACTACCCTTGTACTTCTTGAGGGTTTGTCGCTGGATGGAACATAGAGTCTTCTTCCACTGATCATCTTCCTCCTCTCGGTCAATCCTCAACCGATCAACCACCTGAATCTGTTGGGCCTCGACTGTCTGAGTCACCCAGGGACGACGTCCAGGTGCCATAGCTGTACGGTAAACAAAGATCGCCTAAGCCCAAGTAGTAAGGAAATTTCTCAAGGTTTCATTTTATCACTTTATTTCAATTTCTTTCTCAGAACACCCAAATCAAGAAAAACACAAACATGATGATGCATGTACCTTCCCTAGGGTCTCTACCCTGCAATCAATGTAGTCTCACTTGGTCGTTCGGTAGGCTCATAGTTCTTGCATCGGATCACGGGTCCCCCTAAAATCTCATGTCCTAGCCGGTCTTCCCTGGCCTATGTCACACACCAAGATCACCTAACACAGTTTCCCTACCATCCCATGCAATCCTCACTTTTCCTAACTCCAAACTCCATCCTATCTCTCAACCTCGCTCTGATACCATTCTGTCATGACCCCCTCCCACCAAAGATTCCCCTCCTGAGCTGTAGATGGTGAAAGGGAGATAATGACCCCCGAGTCCCGCCTCCAGTAGGCCCCGGAGTGGCGACTAGCACCAAGGGTATGAGTTTTTACAAATATGGGAGGCATTACCCTTTTTATTATTTAAGATCAGGAAATAGGATGAGTCAAACACCAAAAGAAAAGGGAACATGTAAATGAAAATAAACCCAAACCAATCCCACATGCATACTTAAACAATTCTGAAACAAAGTACAAGTACAGGAAAACTCAAAAGTACAATACCAAAAGAAACAAGAGTACAACAACTGCAACAAATCCAACTGTCCCGACTAGTAGGGTCCCACACGGCCCTGGTAGTCCTCCTGGAAACCTGAAAGTAAACGTAGGATGAGCATACAAGTATACTCAGTAGGGAAACCTAAAGCTCTCATGCACAGGTGTGCAGACATCCTAATGTCCCGTGAGAACAACAGAAGAAACCAAAACCTAGAAAGGAATTCTATCCACCCAATCTCACCAGTCACGCTCACCAAAAACACAAAACAACAGGTAGTAATATATAAGAACAAGAGTATTGGGTACCCCACACCATTCCCCCCCACTAGCTAGCTGCTCTTCCTAACATCGAACGTCCTGACGCTACCACACTCTTCCTTCCCGCACACACCTGGGCCTCACAAACCACATATCCCGCCCGCACACACCTGGGCCTCACAAACCACATATCCCACCCGCACACACCTGGGCCTCACAAACCACATATCACATCCCCGCCCGAATACACCTGGGCCTCATCCCAAAGGTTTTTCGGAACAGTAAACCTGCCCGAAGAGTCTTGGGCTAAAAATCTCACCAAACGAAACCTACTCGAAGAGTCTTAGGTGTAAGGTCGCCTCAAGCCATCACAGTCTATGGAAGAAGGAGCAGGAAGGAGCTAGTAACTAAGGGGAAAACACCCTCTCCCATGAAATGGGAGTGTTCGGCACTAGGTTCTCAACATGGATGGGGTGCGACAAAACACAAAGATACAGATACATATATGTATACCAAACACACAGCCCAACCTATGGCTTCTAAACAGAGAAACTGAGCACGTTCCTCAGCACTGCTACTACGAAGAATGCATACAACAAACCCAATACCATTTAGGTTTTCATGTTTCAAAAATATTTAGTTTATTAGTTCCTTAACTACTGGGAAATTATCAAACCAGATCAAGCATTTCGTAGAAAAATCCTTCCAACCACAAATCAGGTTAGATAGAATACAAGCAACACAAAACTAACCTTTTTATCATCAATCAATCCCCATTGATTGTTCTCGCGTTTAATTCATTATCGTTCCCCACAGTTCATTTATCAACTTTACACTTTCTTTTAATATCACAACTCATTACTGCAGCCCTACTGCCACTATAACCACATCTCCATAACCGTATCACAATACAAGGCTCGTGCCACATCATTGCCCCTTTAATATCATTTACCGCAGCCCCGCTGCCCATCCTATTCGTAATAACCCAGGATTCACCCCCCCTTTCACACACCACGTAACAAAACCAACACCCACATGTTCATTATTTCATTTTGTTCAACCGGGGTGATCACACAAGGGTTCCAGATATTCATTTAATCAGCCAACTTTACGTGATTAACCAATTTCAATATTCCACAAAGTTTCCATCCACAAATGGTCTAGAAAGATAGGGAAACATTTAATTGCGCAAGCAAAGGCCCCCAACGACCGTGATTTTCAGTAGGCATAAGCCTATTCAATTCACAATATAAAAATAGGATAAACAATGATAAACATAACAACTTTTCTCATCCCCGTTCTTTAAGCCAGTTATTATCTTAATTAAACTGGTTCAACTATGTCTTGTGAAAGCAAGAGGACACTCATCCTGCATGATGCAAAAATTAGAGAGACGAAGGTAAAATCCCTACCTCAACAGGTTCTGATCACAACACTCCCTCAGATCAACTTTAGAAGACGTCCGTCAGCGTTCGTCGCTTCTGTGAAAACCCGACAAAAAACCTCCTTGGGTGGAAGTTGGGAAGGAAAGGATGAAGGGAAAACAATAGATCCAATCTCAGAAGTTCCTCCTTATCATTACGATCTCGTGGCCGCTGACGGATCGTAAATCAGAGCTCGGACGAAGAAGTTATTGAAGAAAGGATATTTGGAGTCTCTTGGGAGGGCTCTGCTCGAAGGAATGTGGAGGAGAGGAATGGTCTGAAAAGGAGAGACCACCTCCTTTTATAGGCGAGAAAAACTAAAGTACATGGCGTGTACTTCCTAGTACACGGCGTGTACTTGGCCTTTCCACACGGTCACCACGCGGCTTCCAACACGACATTCAACACGGCACACGACCGTTGACCGGTCAACACACGGTTTGAGGGTAACATGTATGCGGGGAGAAACTACACGGCGTGCAAGATGGGCTACATGGAGTGTACTTATTTATTTCATGCGACAAGGACACAGATTCAACACGGGGTATACTCGGCAAGGTGGTACACGGCGTGTACTCACAATACACGGCGTGTAGTTTCAAAATTCTGAAAAGTGTGGGAAAAAGTATATTCAACCCTCTAGAACTCTTCATGAACTTCTTTTCGACAAAGGAAAGGGCCGGAGAGGTCCGGGACATTACATTCCCGTTGTCACGCAGACTTAATCATTTATTGATAATTCTGGGATGTTGACAACCTTCTCTTCGTCTTTCTCTTTCCCAGTAATGTACTGTTTGCGCTCTCCATAATCACTTTTATAGTGACTCTTTTTCTCGCACAAAAAACACGTAATTTCGCTAGGATCATGTCTTCTCAATTTTGGTCATCATTCTTTACCTCCTGACTTCCGATGCCGACTCCCCCCATGTTGATCATCTCGCATCACCATGATTTTCTCACCTGAATGTGTCGCAGGTCTTCGAAATGTCTCTGAATCTTGAAGCGACGTCATCACCTTGTCCAGCTTCAATATTTCCTTCCTCACGAGCAATACAGTCACAGGTCCATCAAATGAACTTGGTAGAGATAAGAAAAGCAAAAATTATTTGTCTTCCTCTCCAACCTTTACACCGAGCCTTAATAATTGTATCAGGATCTTGTTGAATTCGTTGGTGTGATCCAAAAAAATTGTTTTCTCGTCCATGCGCAACTAGTACAATTTCTTCTTCAGGAATAATTTTTTGGTGAACGACTTCACCATATATCGCTGCTCCAACTTCTTTTAGATCTCCTTCAGTGAGGACTCATCCAACATCAATTATTTTACATCGTTCGCCAGACACAGTCAAATTGTGCTGACAACCTGCATCTCGAGCTCTTGCCACTCATCGTCATTGGTTCTCTCGGGCTTTTATTCGATCAACGGCCTGATCATTCCTTGCTGCATAAGAATATCTTTCACCGTGCTTTGCCATAAACTAAAATTGTTTCGACCATTGAACTTCTCGATATCGAATTTTGGTAGTGCTCCGCCACCAGCCATCGTCGATGTCGCAAAACGCGATTACCACCGTTGATGTCACACCCTTTTGAAATCACCTGATGGAGTGAAAATTTTGAAAAACTAACTGTACGGAGGTGTCCGAAATGGTCAAAATAGTAGGAATCGACACTTGGATCGCCAAAAAAGGAGTTTGATTGGTCGAGATATGACCAAAACAGTATCAACGGCCGAGATCGTCTGATGATGTGGCGCTGACGTGGTACGCCGGAGCACCTGTCGGAATCTCACCAGAACTTTAACCGGCGGCGTGAAGAGTATCGTTTTTCTCCGTCACAGGGTTACTGTTCACTCACGGTTTGACCGAAACTTTGACTAGTTCTACAGTGCTCGTTTCAACTCCGTTTTCAACGCTGCTTGCGCCGTTGGAATCGTCTCGTTGTTCTCTTCATGGATCTAACCTTGGAAAAATTTTCCAACCACTTTCAATGTTCCGGTCACCGGAAAACTCGTTGACTCTCCATCGTTTTGAAATCCCTCGCTCCGACGCCCTCTGATACCACTTGTAAAGGCGCAACGGAATTGAGTGACAATGAGAAGCACACAAAAAGAGGAGAAAAAACGGATGAACACAAAATTTTAACGAGGTTCGGCAATTTGACTACATTCACGGGAGAAGGGGCCAAATTTATTCTTTCCTCTCCGAATCTCGTCGGAGGATTACAAAAAAAAAAAACACATCTACTTACAAATCATGGGATCACATCCCATTTTATAGAGGAATCAAAAACCAGAGTGGTTGGGGCAGCTCATCTACCCTTTGAGAATTTTATTCCTCCGACGTCTGCTGTCCACCATGGTGGTGTGCGTCCATAGTCTGCTGCCCACCAAGGAAAAGCCGTACCATAGTGGTGACGACAAAGATAACTCACAAAATGGGAGTGGCCCCCACAAATGGTGCATCCAAAAAGGATGTTCCACCCTCATTCAAAGAAAGTGAAGTCCCGTTTTCAGTAGCAGGCTGCAGAAACTTCGGCAGTATTCCTGCAGCCATCCTGCAAACAGTTCCAAGGTTGGATCCGGATGAAATGGTGAAGTACTGGACATCGGCAAGGCAAACAAGGACATGCACCACGAGGTCTCCTTGGCTCACAATTAGAGGATACGGTTTTGGATGTTGGTGGTTGACTATTCATGAAACGATCAGCACCTTGAATAGGATAAAATGAGCCAGCAAGCATAGCAAGAAAATGCAAGATAGCCTCAGCTGCCTCTGAAGAATTCGAAATTTCTTAAGTTGAGGAACAAAAGGACGCCATTGACTCGTCATGTCTCGCAGCATCTGAAAGTGAGTAGCCAGGGCATCATGACAACCCCGTAGAGGACATGCCCACGGTGGAGCTCTGGGGGCAGCTTTGGCAACAGTTCCCCTCTCCATTAGCTAAGGGAATGCCTCCTACGGACAGCTTGTGAACACTCAGTGTACCTCTGTTATCACAAAAAGCTTCGCCCGTGAACTTAGAGCTCGGTCCAGGGACTTCTTTTTCCCTGTCCTGCTTGATTGTACTAAAACCAAGATCGGGAATTACCTCATGCCGAACAGGTTTGGGATCCCACTGCTCCCTGTCGAACTATTCCTGACCAGTCCAAAAACATTTCAAGTTTGGGATCCCTCTGTTATCACAGGGAGCTCCTCCCGTTTTGCAGCTGGCATTTGATCGGTTCCCATGTCGGCATGGTTCGTGGCCTGCTTCTCAACTTCGTAACTGGTTCGGGTGTCTTCATTGACATGTACCTCGAGTTGTTGCATCTGCTCCAGACGACACACCGCACCTTCTAGATATTATTTAAACATTTCATTAATCAATCACGCTTCATTGGTATGGTCACCATTCATGTCTTATTTTCTTCTTGAATACCCACCTCTATCAAATCTCAAAAAACAGAACCCCACATTTTGGTCCATGGAATCCATTATGGAATTACAAACATGTCAATTTCAACTTATTGTCAATTGTTGCTTCCTTGTAGCATTTATTACTCTTAAAGAATAATATATCACTCACTCACCGCGATGAATATCAAAACCACATTTTGGTTTTAACTCTCCTACACGGTATGTGTCTCTGCAACAACTTATCTCACTAGGATTAGTGGAGTCTAGTGTTCCTATGTCAACTCATATGCATCCAGAGTCTAGAGTTCATAGAAGTCTAGCCTGCTTCCACTATCTAAAAATGAGAAGTGCTTCCCTATTATAGAAATATAGTTGGGTTGGACTAATAAGGAATGTTAATATCCTTACTGGCTATAGGATGATCAACAGAGATGCATTTAGAGTTTTCATATGTTCGTTTGTAGCTAAAGCCAGCTTTTAACAAATGCTTCTCATCAAAAACCAAAAAATGTACCTAATGGATTTATTATCATATTGCAATTAATACAATATCCAACAGTTGATATAATTGGCACATGGTTAGTTATTGTTTTGTTATTTGAGAAACATGACTTGGAAGAAATTATTCAAAGATTTGCAATACATATAAGACATTTCATTGATCACCTTTTACTACCATCAAAATTTTGATGTATACGGTCATGTGAGTTTGGGATTACCTTCACTTCACATGTTAATGATCCATGAATACTTGGTTATGATACACTTCGACAAGTCAGCTCGCGAAATCTTATATCCATTACCAAGTGTATTCATTCCTTCACTAAGTATTCCTAAAATCTCTTAGAAGAATCTTTTGAAGTATATGAACTTACCTCTTAGCTATGCCTTTAGAATAGTTCATGCAGTTTCAATGAACCAGCTCTAGTAGCTTTGAGGTGCACCTTTATTTTTAAAGGTTTCTTTGTCAAAAGCCTGACAATGAATTAGTCAGTATACCTAGTGTCTTAGCTCAAAAGAGACTAGAACACCCTTCTCAATATAAACGTGCCAACCACTATCAGTTATACTTGTTAAAGAATTATCTTTCCACAATGAGGAATTTTAAGTCTTATATTTATATTCATCATTGATTGCTAATTTAGAATATGTGATCCAAGAATTATCAAACTATTAGTTAAGAAATACCACAACAACATCTATTATGTTGGGGAGAATCCTGATTCCGAGCCGAAAATACTTGATAAAAATATTGTGAAAAAACCCATCGAAATATGAAAGAAATATAAGCAGAATAAATAAATCAGTGCATAGGATTTTTAACGTGAAAAATCCCTCTGATGCGGAGGATTAAAAAACCACGGGGCAATTCCCAAATATCCACTATAAATCAAAGAATACAAGAATCCAAGTAATGTACAAACTTGAATTACAAATGAGAGAGCATAGAAAACCTGTGTGAAAACCACACCTTGATACGCCTCTTCCTTCTCTATGATAAACACCTTGCTGACGCCATGTATCAAAAGATCAATCTATGACAAAACGTCACCCTTCTGTCGACGAAACTTCACTACCTCATAGATCTTCATCCGAACATGCGTCAGCCTCGCACCATCTTGCGACACCTGAAGGATTTCTCTCTCATGATCTTGCCATCATGATGTATCGTAGATCTTCAACCGGGACATGCTGTTTGATCACCTCAATCAAGAAGACTCTTGATACATGGTCCGATCATTAATCGCATTGCTGCTGCTTCACACTTGTTGAACAACGACACGCCGCACATGCTACCGTCAATGCGGTAACCCCCTTCTTGCTCTTGGTGGACTACATCTTGAGCAACTCTCTCCTTCTATTCAACTCCAGCCACTTCCCCTTTTATAGGCTCTCATGTGCCACATATCTTGATTGAAATGGAAATTTGAAAATATATCTCAAAAAAGATATCATGAGATCTCTTGTATCTCATGCTGGTAGATACACAACGGAAGGATCTTGAATTTTCAAAAAACATATCTTATCTAAAAAATGGAAACACCTATGTGTGGGATGAACCCCAACATATTCCAAATATGAAACAACGTCCCATTTGTGTCAAATTTAGACACTTAGATAAATTTTTTAGTAATTATCAATACAAAACAATAGTTTTAACTTGAATCTATCAATCAATCATGAATTTAGGCACTTAATAATAATCTAAGAATCACCCTTTCTTTAACTTCTTTAAGAATGCACCGAACTTCTAGTAATATCTTTTTATTTGCATGATTTGGGTGTTTGAATACACATATAGAACATATTGTATTTAATAACCAATAAGTACGACATAAGAATCACATTGATGAATATATCTGAAATAGTAGTTTCTACTTCAATTCATTGTAATTTTTCTTCCAATGACCTTTCTTACCACATGAGAAGCAAATAGCATTGAATTCCTTTATTTACCTCTTGATCCTTATTCGCTTGGTCAGGCATTGCATAGATACCTTAGACTTAGAGTTAGTCTTAGGTACTTTCACTTTTCCCTTCCTCTTTCTCACACTAGTAGAATCTTTAGCTTTTGAGGAGGGGTTTTTATAGAGACCGCCATTTGGCGGTCGCTAATAATATCAATAGAGACCACCAAATGGTGGTTGCTGTATTTTTACTACACTCACCCTAATTTTTCCTCTCCCCCTCATTTACCCTCCCCGACCCCATGACCCTCTCCCCTATTCACCCTCCCAGTGACCCCAATACCCCCGGAGACCCTGACCCCTTGCCTCCGCGTTGCACCCCAACGACCTTGAGAAACCCCCGTAACCCCCGCGACCCCCACGCCCTTGCCTCTGCGTTGTGCCCCCCATGACCCCGACGACCCCCACAACCCCGACGACCCCACCCCCTTGCCTTCGCGCTGTGCCCCCCGCGACCCTGACACCCCCGTGACCCGGCGACCCCCCGCCTTCACGCTGCACCTTCGAACAGTCCCGCCACAATCATTCCCTCCCAGCCCCACTGCACCCCTCCAGTGAGTCTTCACGTCCCACCTCCATTAAAAACTCTCGGTCCATCATGCCCCACCGTATAGAACCCTCCCGTTCTTTGTCCAGCAGTTATGCCCCTTTTGATTCTGGCCGTAGAACCCCTATCATCAAGCCGCTGCGTCGCCATGGATCCGCAATCAAGTCAAACCCAATTACCCATAGTCGAGTACTCTGTAAGTAAGTCATTTTTTTGACTTCTGCAATCCATTATGCAGGTTATTTATGAAAATTGTATTGGCCAGAGAGACCTCTCAGAGAGGGAATATTTTTTTATTCATGAACGAACCTGCAAGATAGGTTTTTTGTCCTTAAAAATAGATTTGAACTCATTGTTTTTTAAGTTTTATTGATATGATCTTTTTTAGAATTTAAATAAGATATTTCAATTATTTTCTTTCTATTACATATAAATATGGATAAGAGCTGGATTGATATGCAAGATAGGTTTTCTGATGAATATTATGAGGGGATTAAGGAATTTATGGATTTCACAAATGTATTTCCAAGTGATTTGATTAGTTTTACATGAAGAAAATGTAAAAATAGACATCTATTCATATGAGATAGTGTTAGAGAACATCTGTTTTTGAATGGGTTTTTTAAAAACTATAAGACATGGACACGTCATGGGGAAGAGTCTATTTCATGTCATCGATCAGAAAGTATTCATATGGGTGTTGATTCAAGAACAGTTGATCTGATTAACATAATTCTCAATGATATGATGTGTTAGTTTCAACCTGAAGACATTAATGTCGTAAATGACGACGTTGGATTGAGTAATCCCCGTTCTTCTACAGATGGAGAAGCATTGAAATTATTTGAGATTCTTGACAATGTGCATACTGAATTATATCATGGATGCACTAAATTTAGTAAATTGTTGTTCATAATTGAATTGTTACACCTGAAGGCCTTGAACCAGTGGTCAGACACCTCATTCGACATGTTGTTGGTATTGTTAAAGAAGGTACTCCCTACCAGAGTGAAGATTCCAGAGTCATTCTATCAAGCTCTCAAGTTGACCGATGATCTTGGTTTTACATATGATACCATTGATGTGTGACACAATAATTGTATGTTGTTCATAAAAGAGAATGATCAATTAAATATTTGTACTATTTGCTATACATCCAAGTGGAAGGCCAATGAGATTAATCAAGGTAGTCAGATTCTTCCTAGAAGAGTCTTGAATCAAGGGAAACAAGTTGCCACTAAGCAGATATGTTATTTCCCACTAAAACCAAGACTGAATAGATTCTTCATGTCAACTAAAATTGATAAATTGATGACTTGACATTCAGAGAGAAACAGAGAGGTTGATAAATTAACTCACCCGACATATTCTTTGGCATGGAAAGAATTTGATCAAAGACACCTAGAATTTTCCCGAGATGATCGTAATGTTCGACTGGGTTTGGAAGAAAATGGTTTTAACCAATTTAGGTCCCTGGTTGGTGCGACACATAGTACGTGTCCAGTGGTGTTGGTTATATACAACCTTCCCCCATGGGTATGTATGAAGCAACAATTTTTTTATTGTCGATTCTAATTGATGGACTGAGAGGACCTGGCGATAAAATCGATATTTATATGCAACCTTTGATTGATGAGCTGAAAGAATTTTGGGACGATGGTGTAATGACTTTTGAATCAACGACTAATGAAATTTTAGACTCCAGGACACTTTTTTATGGACAATTAATGATTTCCTAGTGTATGCTAACTTATCAGGTTGGAATACAAAATGATAATTTTCCTTCCCTTTTTGTAATAAGAGTAAGAAATATATATGGCTTAAGCACTATAGAAAGTGGGCATATGTTGGTCATAGATGCTTTCTTCCTCCATTTCACAGGTTCAGAAAAGACTATATGTCATTTTATGGGAATAGAGATTATGATCCAACACCACAAATACTATCCGAGTTTCAAATTTGTGCACAACTTGATCAAGAAAACATTCATACAATGTATGCTTTTCAAGATTTATTGGCTCTTGCATTGCCTTATGTTCCCACTGTAAATAGACAGTGTAGTCATAATTGGAAGAAATGAAGTATTTTTTTGAATTGCCTTATTGGAAATATAATATTTTAAGACATAATTTGTATGTGATGCACATTAAAAAAATGTAAGTTATAATATATTGTTCACCATTTTAGGCGTCAAGGGGAAATCAAAGGACATTGCTAATGATCGATGTGATTTGCAAGAAATGGAACTGAGAAAACCTTTACATTTACAAATGGGTGAAGGTAATCAGGCATGCATGCCTGCTGCAAAGAACATAATGAGTAAAAAAGAGAAACAAACATTTCTATCAATTTTTAATACCGTTAAGGTTCCAGATGGTTATTTATCTAATATTTCCAAGCGTTTCAATATGACGAGCATGACATTATAGGGGTTGAAAATTCATGATAATCATATTCTACTTCAACAATTAATTCCTATAGAAATTAGTGATTTCTTACCTACCCATGTTTTTGAGCTGTTGATTAAAGTTTCTAATTTTTTCATACAGCTCTGTTCAAGAAATCACTACATGAGTGATTTGAAAAAGCAGTAGGATAAGATTGTACTTGCACTATGTCACCTAGAGAAACTATTTTCACCATCTTTTTTTGATGTCATGGTTCACTTGAATGTGCATTTAACTGTTGAAGTCATAGCTGGCGGTCCCGTGCAATTTAGGTGGATGTATCCAATAGAGAGATACTTAAATACATTGAAATGGTATGTTCACAACAAAGCTTATCTGGAAGATTCAATTTCCAAGGTATATTTAATGGATGAGTGTACTAATTTCTACGCTTCATATAGTGATGAGGTTGAAACAAAGATAGATAAACCCTCCCAGAATGACGAGGGTCCAATTGAAGAAGGAATAACATTTGATATGCACAACTATGAGTGGGTTCAAGCTCATCGATATGTGTTATTCAACACTCTATCAGTTATTCCATTGATACAGTAAGTTTCATAGTTGATGTGTCTTTTGTTTATATATTTATTTTATTACTTAACATTTATTATGTTGTGATTTAGGATGCATATCACTGAGTTGAAACGTTAAAGGCCCCGTGAAACTGACTATCAAATCCAAAAACATCATTTCAACACATTTCATGAGTGGTTCAAGACTCATGTACGTATAAATAATTGATTTAATATTTTTATAGTGCAACTTAGTTATATTTTCATAATAATTTATACACTGAACTATTCAAAATTTTCATATTCAAAAGATACATGATTTAAGTACCAATACTGTGAGTGAAGAACTCAACCAACTAGATGATGGCCCATTTATTATAGATCATCACTATAAGCCTTTGGTTGCTAATGGATTCTGATTTCATATTAGCGATGTTGACATGAACCAAGCCACAAAAAATAGTGGTGTTGGTTTTTCTTTTGTTGGTGAGGGTTATTATTATGGATTGTTGAGGGATATTATTGAGGTTATTTATGGTCATGGCTCAAAACACATATTGTTAAGGTATGATTGGGTCAATCCGGTTCATGGAATGAAAGTTGATAACTTCCAATTTACGTCAGTAAACTTTAACAATATGTTACATAATGATGACCAAGTAAGAAATGTGACCTTCATATTGACATCATAGGCAGAGAAAGTTTACTTTGTCGGCATTGATTATGTTTGGAAAGTTTTGGTGAAAATGTCTAAAAGAGGGGTGTTTCTGATTGACCAAGAGGAACCTGACGTTGTCACATTTCCTGATCAAACACTTGACCAAACAACAGTAGTTGTACGATATGAAGATATACAATGGTCTAGAGAGAAAATTAAAGGAGATACGATAGACTTGCATGATTAGTGAAAATTGTAATTATTTCCCCATATTGTTTGTAAAAATATTTATGAGTTATATATGTATAAAAATTTCTTGATTTAAATATAATTTTTTTAATGTAGGTATGTCACATGGTGGTTAGAGTGGTTCACCTGATGTTGTCGGTATCTATTTTTTCATTTTTCTAAATTAATTGATTGTAATTTTTTGTGTTTATTTACCTAAATGTTTCTATTTTTTAATTAAAAATTCAGTTATATTGTAATTGAATTATGAATTTATGTTTATCAGGATCTAGTGTGTATTCTAGCATACATAGGGTTCCTGGTATAGGGGTTTGATCCTGAAACTCTGGAGCCCGATTGGATGTGTTATTTGATGACACATTTCATCCAGTCAGAGAAGGTGCTACTGTATTGATTCATTAGTTTGGGCATATGATACAAGACCCAAACAGATTCCCTCTAACAACTCATGATTGGACTTCTTTCTCCTAGAATATGATTGATAGATTATGGAGGGAGGTTCAAGTAAATTTAATTTTTAATTTTTCATGATATTGTTTTTATTATTGTTGCATCTACTGACTATTTTTTTAATAGGATAATTTGACATTCTGTCCAGATGAGTTTCGGGTCGTATGTATGGCCAAATGCTGAAAATTATGGAAGGATTACAAGGGAAGGGTGAAGAGAGATCACTGGATACCATTTGCAGGTGTTCCAGATATTCTACAGTGAGTCCCTCTGGGAATTCTTCTCATGCAGTGGTAGGATTTGTGTAACGTACCGGTTCCGGAAGCCGCCCAGAGGCGCCCCGTACCCGATTGGTCACATGGCCTCAAGCGCATTTCCTTGAATGCCAGAGGCTGCTGACTAGAAGCGATGACCTTGGGTGTGGTATTGGGGAAACTATGCCCTCATTGGCAGAGTAACACAGTGGAAGATAAACAAATATACAATAGCGGAAGCACTAAACATCCAACAACAGTAAATACCAGAATACTGAGATAAAGAAACAAATGGAGCATACATATATATATAAATGATGCATGATACATATATGTCTAGGGAAAACATCCAAACAAGTCACAATGCTGAATACAATACTAAACCAAGGTACAAAAGAAAAACAGATAAGCAACTCCTCAGCATCGCAAGCCTCGGCTTGGTCCCATGCTCTCATGCTCCAATGAAGTCATGTACATGACGTATAAGGGTGCTTTCCCTTATCTATACCTACAACAACATAGTCTGTTTGTGCCTAAAAGAATGACCCAAATAGGGTGTGAGACGAATCCCAGTAGGCAACCACCACCAGATCTGTGCCTAATAGTCAGTGAATATATGGAAGGTAAAGTATAGAAAGCAGTAAATAGAAAAGTACTAAACAGTAAACAATCCATAGTTTCAAATCAAGCAATAGTTAAACAAGCAGTTAAACCTTAAACAGGCATCCCTCTAGGAAGTACTCACATCCACCCCCCTCTAGTCCTACCAAAGAAGTACAAACAACCCTCTAGGCTGCACACTCGGTCTAACCCCTCTGGTTCTATATATGGATATAATAAGACCCTCTGGGGAAGCAGTCACAGTCAGTCCCCTTATAGTTAAGGTAAAACAAGACTCTCTGAGGAAGATCACACAGTCATTCCCCGTATAGTCTAATTAAAGAAAGACTATCTGAGGAAGCTCACACAGTCATTCCCCGTATTTTCTATATAAAGCAAGACTCTCTGAGGAATCTCATTCAGTCCATTCCCTATATAGTCTAGGGTAGTCAAGGACTCTCTGTGGAATCTCACATGTCAATTCCTCTTATAGCCCCAAGGTCTAGGACTCTCATAGGAAGCTCACTCAGTCAATTCCCCTTATAGCCCAGGTCGTCCAAGGTAAAATAAAATTAAACAAAGACTCTCAGAGGAAGATCTCTCGGTCTATCCTCTTATAGTCTATAATGTCCAAAGACTCTCTGAGGAAGCTCACTCGGTCTATTCCCGTATAGTCTATAATGTCCAAAGAATCTCCGAGGAAGCTCACACAGTATATCCCCGTATAGTCTATAATGTCCAAAGACTCTCTAAGGAAGCTCACACAGTCTATCCTCGTATAGTCTATAATGTCCAAAGACTCTCTGTGGAAGCTCAATCAGTCTATCCCCTTTTAGTCTACTACACTGGGTTCTCATGGCCCCGTGTATGTCAATTCATAACAATGCTATAAGGACCAAGTAAACCTATAGAACTACTTGGCTAAATAGTCTTTATCATCTCAACATGTCAGGAAAATACAACACTCCATCCTACAATCATTAGGCATGGGAAAGATAAGAAATACAGGACCAAACGGTCGTAAATAGAACATGCATGACAAAACATCCAAGGCATGGTAAGCAATTATATTTTCATCCAATGAACCTCTACATGAGCATACAAGCATGGAAGGAAAAACATAGGGGGTAAGATGGTAAACAAACGATACCCCGTTCAAGGGTATTATTGCAATTGCACATAAAATTCAAGGACCTTAAACCGAAAGGCACAAACCACCTACCTTTAGAGTTCCGGTGAAAATGATCCAAAAGCTATTCCACCTCCTCAAAACTGGAAAATGCACCACCAGAAACGGTCTAAACCTCCTTCCCTAACATCCACAAGTCTAGAAATCAACACCTGAGGAAACGAAAACCCTAGATCTACATACAACGTGTGTAGATCTAGAAAACCGGGGGATAGCAAGATGTAGATCTAGAGGGAAACTGAAAGGAAACAAGAGGAGAGACTTACCTGAGAAGAACTGGCTTTGATCCGCCAAGAAACCCCTTCTATTTGCCTCCAAAACGAGTGGGGGAGCACCTTCAACCTATGAGAACCCAAAAACCTGAGTGAGTCTCGATTCAGAGAGAGTTTGGAGAAGAAATGAGGAATCCTGAGTGTCCCGAGGCTTTAAAACCTAATTTTAAGTGGCCGCACTGTTCCCCCGCATGGTTTGGAAAACCGTGCGCCAACCGTGTGGTTACCACTGTCTCTACCAGGGACTTCGCACGACCTACCCACACCATTTGAAAAACCATGCATCGCCCGTGCGGAGCCCACTATCTCCTCCAGGAACTTCGCGCAGTTTTCCCTCACGGTTTGACAAACCGCGCGCCTCCCGTGTGGATCCCACTGTCAAGGGTGCACGATTTCTTGGGCTGACTGCATGGTTTGAACAAACCGTGCGCCAACCATGCTCCCCTGCATAGCCTCTACAACTTTAAAATGTTTCTTCCCAAAATTCATCTTTTCCTCAACAACAAACAGAAAAGAGAAACATACCTGAAAAGAAGGTCTGAGTTCTTACAAACTCCCCCCCTTAAAGAAATTCGTCCCCGAATTTTCCTAGTACGGCGCTGAAGAAGAAACCCCGAACAACTCTGGCCACTGAGCTCATACATCGGCCTCCCTCTCCCAAGTCTCATCCTGTACTCGCCCATGCTTCCATAGCACTCGTACCAGAGGAACATACCAGCCACAAAGAACCTTTGTACTGCGATCGACAATCCGGATAGGATGCTCCTCAAACGATGCATCCCCTTTAAGCTCAACCTCCTCAGGTTGAAAGACATGAGATGGGTCTGAAAAGTAACATCGAATCTATGAATCGTGGAAGACGTCGTGCATAGCCTGGTACCTCTGAGGTAACTGCAACCGATAGGCAACTGGACCGACTCTCTCCAACACCTCAAACAGCCCGACGTACCTCGGAAAAATATTACCCTATCTACTAACCCTTCTGTGCCCCAACCTCAGTGCGAAACGTAGGAAAAACTGATGCCTGACCTCAAACTCCAGAGGTCATCTCCACTGATCATCATAAGACTTATGATGAGACTGCACAGTATCCATCCTCTTCCGAATCAACTCAATCTGCTCTATGGTCTCCGGGACAAGATGAGGTCCCAACATAGCTTCCTCATCCGTACCCAGTCGAGAAGAGTAGAGGTAATAGCTACAAAAGAAAGAAATGTCTACCCTTGATTGTCGTGCACCTCCAAATGCATCTCAGAGAACAGAGCCATAAGCTTCCACTCACTACTGGCCTCCTGAACTGTCTGCATCTGAGTTCTCCTTCTCAACACATCAGACATTGTGTTGCCTTTCCTAGGTGTATAGGCAATCTCAAAGTCAAAGGACTGAATATACTCGACCCAACTATGCTATCTCAGATTCAGATCACGCTGAGTGAAAATGTACTTGAGAGTTTTGTGGTCAGTGAAAACCACAAAGTGCTCTACCAGAAGATAATATATCCAACAACGTAAGGCATGAACAATAGTTGCCAACTCCAGATCGTGCGTCGGGTAATTCCTCTCATGTGGCCTCAACTGCCGAGACCCGTATGCAATGAATCCATCTCCTTGAATAAGCACAGCTCCCAGCCCGATACCTAAAGCATCACAGTAAAAAGTATAGCTCTTGCCTGGATCTAGAAAGACTAGTACCGGTGCTAAAGTTAACCTCCGTTTCATCTCCTGAAAGGATGACTCGCAATAATCTGACCATAAGAACATTACACCCTTCTTGTTCAGACCTGTCAGCAGTGCTGTTAGGTGTAAAAAGTCTTGTATAAAACGTATGTAGTTTCCAATCATCCCTAGGAAACTCCGTACCTCAAAGACGTTTTTTAGCTGCTCCTAGGAAACTACATCTCTCACTTTCTCTAGGTCTACTGATACTTATGTCTTTGAGATAACATGACCCAAGAAGTGAATATGGTATATCCAAAAGTGGCATTTTGAGAGCTTATCATATAACTCTTTCTCTCCCAGTGTACTCAAAATGATTTCAATATGGGTAGCATGGTCGTGTCGAGTGTGGGAGTACACCAAGATATTTTACACAAAAATCACCATGAAGGAATCCAAGTATGGATGGAACACTCGGTTCATCAATTCCATGAAAACTACAGGTGCGTTCATGAGACCGAATGGCATAACCATATACTCATATAGTCCATACCTACTTCGAAAAGCCGTAAGAGGTATATCAGATGGTCTAACACGTAACTGATGGTAATCGGATCTCAAGTCAATCTTCGAGAACACCCGGGCTCCTCGAAGCTGATCAAAGAGGTCATCAATCCTAGGCAAGGGGTATCAATTCTTGACCGTCAACTGGTTCAGCTTCCAATAATCCACACAAATCCTAAGGGTTCCATTTGCCTTATTCGCAAACAAAAAATGCGAACCCCAAGGAGAAGTACTGGGTCAGATAAAACCCTTCGCCTGCAACTCCTCCAACTGCTTCTTGAGATCCTGCAACTCAAGCGTAGCCATCCTATAATGAGGAATGGACACCGATGCCACTCATGGCATGAGCTCAATCGAGAAGTCTACCTCACTCTACGGAGGCAAACTTGAAAAGTCCTCTGGAAAGACATCCCTGAAACGATCCACTACTAGAGGAAAGTCTAACCGTGAAGTCCCCTGGTCATCCAGATAAAGACTAGAAATATAAGTTGTAACTGATCCTAACCCATGATGCTATGGTCCCGCTCTGATCACCTGGATGTCCCACTCTCCCTTATGAAGAAATGATCTACCCTCTGGTGATATAAAACTCACCCCTCGGTGGTAGCAGTCGATGAATACCTGGAAGGGAACTAGCCAGTCCATTATGAGAATGAAATCATAGTCGGTCATCTCTAGAACATAAATATTCCAAAGGAAGTGACACCCACCAACCTCGAGAGGGCACTCCTTGCACTAACGTACACTAGACGTTCTAGTCCCCAACAGAGTGTCTAGCGTCAAGACATTAGCAGAAGAAAGGGTACAGAGGCCAAGGCTCTCCACGATAGCAACAGATATAAAGCTATGTGTAGCACCAGTATCTAAAAGAGAATAAGATAAAACTGAGGCTACTAAGATCGTACCTTGAACGGTAGAGGGACCGAGATCCTGCTCCTGATGGGTCTGTTCCACTACAAAAGTCTGGCTAGCTCTGCAGCCCTGTGACCCTGCTTGATTACTCAGAGCGGATCCACCCTACTATCGCTGGTAGCCTGGTGACTGAACACCACGACCACGAACTTCACCTCGGCCCGAGCGACCGAAAGAACTCCAGTTCCTAGACTGGTGAGAAACTGGTGGGGCTGCTCCTATACGAGGATTCATAGATGAACCCCTGTCACCAGCTGTTGGTGAGAATATCTGACAGAATCATTACAGATGGACCATCTTTCCGAAATATCAGAACTCCATCGGGTCTCTCTGGAACTGCGACCTAGTATGCCTGCTTCTTCCACACTGGAAACACACCACCTGGATACCAGAAGATGAATCTCGCCTACTCTGGTCTCCTCGAGAAATCTCCCTGTGGCGCTTTCTGCTACCAGAAGAAGGAACACTAAATCTGGATGTTGAACCACCATGGATAACTACTCTAGAATCCCTTATATTGCACTCGGTGATCATCACCTGGTTAACGATAGAGGATACCAAAGTCAACCTAAATATGTTCACCTGGGAACAAATCTCCTGCCTGAGACCGTCTTCAAACTTCCTAGCCAAGAACAACTCATCACCTACTGGGATTGGCGTGAAACACTACAACTTCGTGAAATGAGAGGAATACTCCATCACCGAAAGAGTACCCTATTCAAATCTCATGAACTCACGGGCTCGATCGGCCCTCAGGGTCTCCGGGTAGAAGTAATCATAGAAAATACGCCGAAATTCCTCCCAAGCCATATTCCGATGGCGTCCCACCTGAGAGATGACATCCCACCACCTCTTGGTGGAGTCTCGGAGCATATAGGTCACCAGTTTCATCCTCCACTCTGGTGGTACCTTGAGATGCTCGAAGATTGTCAACGTGGCTTCGAGCCACGACTCTGCAGCCTGAGGTCCTCCTTCCCCTGAGAAGGTGGGAGGATGCTGCTGCTGGAAAACCCGCGTCAAATCAGCCATTGACGGGGCAGGAGGGTATGATCCCTGGAAGGTCTGAATCATCATTAGAAAACCCTCCCTAAAATGTGCATCAGCACCTGGGTTAGGTATAACTGCTGGTTCCAAGACTAGAACAACAGGAGGATCTGTTGGGAGTCCCTGATCAGCCGTATCCGGTGTCTGATCACCACCTTGTGGCTGGCGTACAACCAGAGGACTTCTAGGTGACATGACTCTTTAGGTCATACGCACACCTCAAATCAAGATTAACAGGGACCGAAACATAGAAGTACATGGCATGTACTTAAGAAAGATTGTTTCTTCTCGAACAGAATAACACATCACGTGTAGTCAAAACGACACGACATGCATTCTGGGTTTTTCCGGACAGTAAGCCTCAAAAACTACTTAGGAACCCAGAGAACACTGAAACGAACATTGAAAGTGCCAAATTTTGATCCATGAGGGCCCTTACTCCCCACAAATCAAATCTTGGAATCTTACACAAGTTATAACAAGGCAAACAAGTAATGATCCACCAAATTCTGGTCCATGAGGGCCCATAACACCTTAAGAACCAAAGTTTGTCATCCATCTAAGCAAAGGACTATACACACAAATTTTTTATCAATATAAAGAATTCCATCAAAGCATCTATCACAACAGCATGCATAATATACACAACGTCTATCACAACAACATGCAATCGATAATGAATCCTAGATGGCATGGAAAGAATGCATGGAATGTGATTTCTAACAAGTGTCTATATGATGCATGAGATGGAAGACCCTCATCTCATCGGGTTGTGACAGAAATGGAACTGCAATAACAACACGGTAACAACACAAAGCATGTGAATCACCCAACGGTGAAATAAAATAAACTGTAAAATTGAAAACTAGTAAATTTGCAATAAACGAGGTAGTATGACTTTTCCCTGTACACGGGTTAGCTACTCACAGGAACAGCTTATTACCAAGTACCTATTCCACCCTATCCCTGACTATAGGATCCAAACAGTAAAACAAGAGAAAATAATTCCTCTGATACCTCTTTGTAACGTCCCAGTTCCGGAAGCCACCCAGAGGTGCCCCATACCTGGTTGGTCACATGGCCTCAAGCGCATTTCCCCGAATGACAGAGGCTGCCGACTAGCATCGAGGGCCTTGGGTGTGATATTGGGAAAACTATTCCCTAATTGGCAGAGTAACATAGTGGAAGATAAACAAATATACAATAGCGGAAGCAGTAAAC
This sequence comes from Viscum album, assembly GCA_963277665.1. Taxonomy (NCBI): domain Eukaryota; kingdom Viridiplantae; phylum Streptophyta; class Magnoliopsida; order Santalales; family Viscaceae; genus Viscum; species Viscum album. The sequence continues at coordinate 1,440,526,140 of OY728122.1, read as the reverse complement.
ATCCAACAACAGTAAATAGCAGAACAATGAGATAAAGAAACAACTGGATTATACATATATATATATATATATAAATGATGCATGATACATATATGTCTAGGGAAAACATCCAAACAAGTCACAATGATGAATACAATACTAAATCAAGGTACAAAAGAAAAATAGATAAGAAAATCCTCAGCATCGCAAGACTCGGCTTGGTCCCATGCTCTCATGCTCCAATGCAGTCATGTACCTGAAGTAGAAGGGTGCTTGACCTTATCTATACCTGCAAAAACATATTCTGTTTGGGCCCAAAAGCATGGTCCAAACAGGGTGTGAGATGAATCCTAGTAGGCAACCACCACAAGATCTGTGCCTAACAGTCAGTGAATATATGACAAGTAAAGTATATAAAACAGTAAATATGATAGTACTAAATAGTAAACAATCCACAGTTTCAAATCAAGCAACAGTGAAACAAGAAGTTAAACCTTAAACAGGCATCCCTCTGGGAAGTACTCACAACCACCCCCTCTGGTCCTATATAATAATTACAGACAATCCTCTGGGAAGAACACTCGGTCTAACCCCTCTGGTTCTGTATATTTATATAGTAAGACTCTCTAGGGAAGCACTCACAGTCAATCCCCTTAAAGTTAAGGTAAAACAAGACTCTCTGAGGAAGCTCACACAGTCATTCCCCGTATAGTCTAAGTAAAGCAAGACTCTCTAAGGAAGCTCACACAGTCATTCCCCGTATAGTCTATGTAAAGAAAGACTCTCTAAGGAATCTCACGTAGTCCATTCCCCATATATTCTAGATTAGTCAAGGACTCTATGAGGAAGCTCACACATCAATTCATCTTATAGTCCCAAGGTATAGGACTCTCAGAGGAAGCTCACTCAGTCAATTCCCCTTATAGACCAAGTCTTCCAAGGTAAAATCAAAGTAAACAAAGACTCTCTGAGGAAGCTCTCTTAGTCTATCTTATTATAGTCTATAACATCCAAAGACTCTCTGAGGAAGCTCACTCAGTCTATCCCTGTATACTCTATAATGTCCAAAGACTCTCTGAGGAAGCTCACACAGTCTGTCCCCATATAGTCTATAATTTCCAAAGAATAAATGAGGAAGCTCACATAGTCTATCCCCGTATAGTCTATAATGTCCAAAGACTCTCTGAGGAAGCTAACTCAGTCTATCCCCTTTTAGTCTACTACATCGGGTTCTCATGGCCCCGTGTAAGTCAACGCATAGCAATGCTATAAGGCCCAAGTAAACCTACAGAACTACTTGGCTAAACAGTCTATAACATCTCAACATGTCAGGAAAATACAACACTCCATCCTAAAATCACTAGGAATGGGAAAGACAAGCAATACAGGACCAAACGGTCGTAAACAGAACATGCATGGAAAAACATCCTAGGCATGGTAAGCAATTCTATTTTCATCCAATGAATCTCTACACGAGCATACAATCTTGGCAGAAAATACACAGGGGTAAGACGGTAAATGCAAAGTACCCTGTTCAAGGGTATTGTCACAATTGAACATAAAATTCATGTACCTTAAACCAAAAGGAACAAACCACCTACCTTTAGGGTTCCGGCGAAAAAAATCCAAAAGCTATTCCACCTCCTTAAAACTGGAGAATGCACCAACAGAAATGGTCTAAACCTCCTTCCCTAACATCCACAAGTCTAGAAATCAACACCCGAGGCAACCACAAACCTAGATCTACACACAATGAGTGTAGATCTAGAAAACCAGGGGATAAAGAGATGTAGATCTTGAGGGAAACTCAAATTAACCAAGAGGGGAGACTTACCCGAGAAGAACCGGCTTTGATCCGCCACGAAACCCCTTTGATTTGCCTCCAAAACAAGTGGGGGAGCACCTTCAACCTATGAGAACCCAAAAACCCGAGTGAGGCTCAATTGGGAGAGAGTTTGGAGAATAAATGAGGAATCCTGAGCAGCCCAGGGCTTTAAACCCTAATTTTAAGTGGCCGCACAGTTTCCTCGCACGGTTTGGAAAACCGTGCCCCAACCGTGCGATTGCCACGGTCTCTCCCAGGGACTTTGCACGGCCTATCTGCACGGTTTGAAAAACCGTGCACTGCCCATGCAGAGCCCACTGTCTCCTATAGGAACTTCTCACAGTTTTCCCGCACAGTTTGACAAACCGTGCGCCTCCCATATAGAGCCCGCTGTCAAGGGTGCACGGTTTCCTGGGCTAGCCTCATGGTTTGAAAAAACCGTGCACCAACCGTGCGCCCCTGCACATCCTCTACAACTTTAAAAGTTTTCTACCCAAAATTCATCTTTTCCTCAACAACAAATAGAAAAGAGAAACATACCTGAAAATAAGGTCTGAGTTCTTACAATTTGGTTCTATTTTGGTTGAGTAAGGCGACGATGGTAAGATTTATTACTTTTAATCTATAAATGACTAATTTTTCATATTTCTATTAACTGAATACATTGAATGTATACCGAGTATGATTTTCATTCATGTAATCAGGCGATGCAAGGCATACCTTCTAGACTTGGCGCTCAACACGTGTCACAGCTCATACATGATGTAAGTTTAGAATTTACTATTCATTCATATATTAAAAATATTTTAGTATAATGTGGTGAATCCCTTTATTATAGTTACACCAACGAGGTGAGCCGATCGATCAGATGTTCATATGGGTGAGGACTCGTAGGGAGGGTGATCCCGATGTTTCCGGTGTTATAGTAAGAAAATTATTTATTAATAAATGTATTTTTATTTTATAAAAATTATTCATATTTGTTCATTAATTCATTATATGCTACAGAATCAGTTTGACACATAGTTAGTAGAGTTTCCAGAGGAGCAACATCGTAGTACTATGCATAGAGATGAGATATTTCAGCATGTTGTGGGGCGTGACAGTCATGGTTATTCCTTGACTTATGGTGGTGGTGTCCCATGACATGTAGTTGTTAGAGAAGAGGTGATGGGTGCATGTAGAGATGTAGGGATGCACACACAGACTGAGATAGATGCTTCCATGTAGGCTATGCAACATAATATGGATGCACGGTTTCAGAAGTTACGTGCAGAGTATGAGGAGAGATTATCACATATGTCAGTACGTATCGATGAAGTGACGACGCAACATCCTGTTGATGGTACACAAGTGGCACCACAGGTAAACAAAAAAACAAACCATACTCGTATCGAATTATATTGATATGTTTAAGATAAATAATATTGATATATATTGTAGGCTCTGGATATAGCTGGTGGAAATAATAGTGATATTGGTGATCTAGATGAGGATGAACATACATAACGTCATTTACATTACTATTTTAATATCATACATGAATTAGGAATTAATAATTACTCTCGAACCTTTAGTTTTATTTACACCTCTGTGTTTTATTATTTTAATTCTTGTGATTTAATTCATTCTTTTAAAGTTTACCTAATTGTTAATTATGATATATTACATAACACTTCAATTTATTAAAAATACAACAACCGACAAGTGAATTGTGAAATGTTTGGGCAGATGGCACGTCAATCAGACGTGCAGTTTGTGCGGTACGACTGAATATGTGTTTTTAAGTGTTTGATGCACTTGAGAAAGGTGCGTGGGGTGGTCAAAATTGGCCGAACGACCTCATAATTCCATGAAATTAGACAAAAACAACTGGAGAGTGAATTGTGAAATGTTTGGGCAGATGACACGTCAATCGGAGGTGTCGTGTGACCGCAGTGACAAAAAACGCACTTCTGGTGCCATAAACGACCAAAACACGCATTTAATGGTCAAATGCATACCGAATGACATCTAAATGACTTGAAATAATAGTAAAATAGTCTAATTATTATTCATGATGTGTACAGAAAGACGACACATCAATCAGACATGCATTTTGCGCGGTACAACGGAATATGTGTTTTTTAGGTGTTTGACGCACTTGAGTAAGGTGCGTGGGGTGGTAAAAACTAGCCAAATATCCTCAGAATGCCATGAAATCAGACTAAAAAAACCAGTGAGTGAATTGTAAAATGGTCGGGCAGACGACATGTCAATCATAGGAGTTGTGTGACCGTGGTGACTGAAAACGTACTTCCAGTGCCATAAACGACCAAAATACACGTTTAACGGTCAAATGCATACCGAACGACATCATAATGACTTGAAATAAAATTAAAATAGTATTATTATTATTTTTAATGTGTATGAGGAGACTACATGTCAATCGGACGTGCAGTTTTCATGGTACGACTGAATATGTGTTTTTTAGGTGTTTGATGCGCTTGAGAAAGGTGCGTGGGGTGGTCAAAACCAGCCGAACGACCTCATAATTCCATGAAATAAAACGAAAACAACCGGAGAGTGAATTGTGAAATGTTTGGGCAGACGACACGTCAATTGGAGGTGTCTTGTGACCACGATGACTGAAAACGCACTTCCCGTGTCATAAACGACCAAAACACGTGTTTAGCGGTCAAATGCATACTGAACAACATCAGAATGACTTTAAATCATAGGAAATTAGTAAAATTATTATTCATGATGTGTATGGGTATATGACACATCTATCTAATGTGCGGTTTGTGTGGTACAGATGAATATGTGTTTTTTAGGTGTTTGGTGCGCTTAAGAAAGGTGTGTGGGGTGGTCAAAATCGGCTGAATGACCTCGAAATGCCATGAAATCAGACAAAAACAACCAAATAGTTAATTTTGAAATGGTTGGGTAGATGAAATGTCAATCGGAGGTGTCGTGTGACCGCAGTGACCGAAAACACACTTTCAGTGCCATAAACGACCAAAACACGTGTTTAACGATCAAATGCATACCGAACGACATTATAATGACTTGAAATCATAGGAAAATGGTCTAATTATTATTCGTGGTATGTAAGAGGATGCATCACATCAATCAGACATGCAGTTTTCCTAGTATGGTTGAATATGTGTTTTTAGGTGTTTAGCGCGCTTGAGAAATGTGCGTGGGGTGTTCAAAACTGATCGAATGACCTCAGAATGCCATGAAATCAGATGAAGAAAACAACAAGAGAGTGAATTTTGAAATTTTTGGGTAGACGACATGTCAATCGGAGGTGTCATGTGACCGCGGTGACCAAAAACACACTTTCAGTTCCATAAACGACCAAAACATGCATTTAATAGTCAAATGTATACTGAACGACCTCATAATGAATTGAAATCACAGGAAAACAGTTTAATTATTATTTGTGATGTGTAAAAGGAGGATTCATGTCAATAGTATGTGTGGTTTGTGGGGTACATTTGAATATGTGTTTTTTAAGTGTTTGGCACACTTGAGAAAGGTGTGTAGGGTGGTTAGAACCAGCCGAACGACCTCAAAATGCCATGAAATCAGACAAAAACAACTGAAGAGTGAATTGTGAAATGGTCGGGTAGATGAAATGTCAATTAGAGGTGTCGTGCGACTGCGATGACTGAAAACACACTTCCCGTGTCATAAATGACCAAAACATGCGTTTAACGGTCAAATGCATACCAAACGACATCAGAATGACTTGAAATCATAGGAAAACAATATAATTATTATTTGGGACATGTACAGGTAGACAAAACGTCAATTGGATGCGTGGTTTGCATGGTAAGGCTGAATATGTGTTTTTAGGTGTTTGGTGCACTTGAGAAAGGTGCGTGGGGTGGTCAAAACTGGTCGAATGACCTCTGAATGCCATTAAATCAGACGATAATAACCAGTGAGTGAATTTTGAAATGGTCGGGTAGACAACACATCAATCGGAGGTGTCGTGTGACCGCAATGACTAAAAACACACTTCTCATGGCATAAAAGACCAAAAAAGACGTTTAACAGTCAAATGCATAATGAACGATATCAAATGAACTTGAAATCATAGTACAATAGTATAATTATTATTTGTGATGTGTATGAGGAGAAAAAATGTCAATCAGATGTGCGGTTTGCGCGGTACGACTGAATATGTGTTTTTTAAGTGTTTGACGTGCTTGAAAAAAGTGTGTGGGGTGATCAATACCGATTGAACGACCTCATAATGCCATGAAATCAAACGATAACAACCAGATAGTGAATTGTAAAATTTTCAGTTAGACAACACGTTAATCGGAGGTATCGTGAGACCACGGTGACTGAAAACACACTTCTCATGTCATAAACAACTAAATCACACGTTTAACGGTCAAATGTATACCAAACGAAATCAGAATGACTTGAAATCATAGGACAACACTATAATTATTATTTTTGACATGTACGAGGCATATAGAATGTCAATCAGATGTGTGGTTTTCATGGTACGACTGAATTTGTGTTTTTAGGTGTTTGGCGCACTTGAGAAAGGTGCGTGGGGTGGTCAAAACAGGCCGAACGACCTCAGAATGACATGAAATAAGAAGACAACAACCGACGAGTAAATTTTTAAATGGTCAAGTAGATGACACATCAATCAAAGGTTTCATGTGACCGCGGTGACTGAAAACACATTTCTTGTGGCATAAAAGACCAAAATAGGCATTTAACGGTCAAATGCATACCGAACGATGTCAGAACGACTTGAAATCACAGTAAAATAGTACAATTATTATTTTTGATGTGTATGAGGAGAAGAAATGTCAATAAGATGTGTGGTTTTCACGGTATGTCTGAATATGTGTTTTTTAATTGTTTGGCCCTCTTGAACAGGTGCGTGGGGTGGTCAATACCAGCCAAATGACCTCGGAATGCCATGAAATCAGACGACAACTACCGGTGAGTGAATTTTGAAATGGTCGGGTAGAATATATGTCAATCGGAGGTGTTTTGTGACCGCAATGACCGAAAATGAACTTCCCGTGTCATAAAAACCAAAACACGTGTTTAACGGTCAAATTCATACTGAATGACATCAGAATGAATTGAAATCACAGGACAACAGTCTAATTATTATTTGTGATGTGTGCCAGTATAGGACACATCAATCGGAAATGTGGTCTAATTAGAACCATAGAATTAACGATTTTAAATTTTTAAAAAGGTATTCAAAATTATTAATATATTTTCAAAATCAAATACTTTTGATCTATTACACTAAGATTTAATTAAAATATGTTATTGCATTTCAATTTTTTATTTGGATGTTTTTTTTGTATTAATTTTTTTATTAAATTTTTTCATGCAGTTATATTTGATGATGGATGTGTAAGTTTGGAAGATGACGAGATGAATAGATTTATGTGCGTATGAGTTTAGATATTTTGGAAAAGTTTTTTTGTGGTTTTGAAATATAAGGGTTTTTATTGTATTGTTGTCATTTAAAAAAAATCATATAGCGACCGCCAAATGGCGATCACTATAGGTGATTTTAGCGGCACCTATAGTGTAACGTCCCGACCCGGCTCACCCTTGAACTGGCGGCTGGACTGGTCGCCACATGACCTCAAGCACATCTCCCCATATGCCAGAGGCCGCCGACTAGAAACAATGGTATAAGGATAGTTAGTGGGGAGACCATACCCTCTTATCAGAGTCGCACAGTGGTATATCAGAGTAAATAACAAACAATAACGGAAGCAGTAATACATAATTAACAAAAAAAGTAGAAGATAAATAGTACTCATTTTATAAAAGTGGCCAATGCCAATTATACCATAGATGAATGCATTACATGTTGTGGATACATAATTTAAAGTAATAAATAATACATCATGCTTTACACATCATTTACAATACAAATAAAAGACAACCAAGCCCTACAGGCTTTCAACTCGAGCATCATGAGCTCATGCTCGGTCCTCTTGTCCAATCTTCCAAGAATTTGTAACAGCACAATCCTGCAACCAAATAAAATCTACTCAGGTACCCCAGTGAAATGGCGGCCCGAGTAAGGTGTGAGATATAAATATCAGTAGGTCGGGACCACTAGTGTCTACCCCAAATCCAAGCATTCAATAAATAATTTAAACAGTGTGAAAGCATGCGTAATTAAAGTAAGTAGTACAATGTAACTATATACCCAAGTACCTACTTCAACTCTCAGCTGGTGTTTGAACCTTCATTATACATTTGTCATGTATACACAATAGTCATCACACATTCATTTTCATTTATCATTTATTAAAACCTCAATAAATTACATAATTCTCATGATCTAGCCTAAGCCTAACATCCCCTGTATAATTCACTTACCACAGATGTTTCTAAAGACCATCTAAGTAAAAAAGGAAAAGATTGAATCCAATCTTGTGCTTTGGCTTGGATAACACGTCATAAGAAATTCTATTTAATATTTCATGTAAAAAGTCTGATCCCATCCACTAGAAATAGTTATTCTCTCCTGGGTCCATCCACTAATAGTGATTCACCCAATTCATTGATAAGTCAGAACCCTTTCTCATATTCAATTCACAAATCATTATGTCATAATAGTTTTCATTAACCAATCAATTCATTTCATGTACGACCAATTAGACCCACAATCTAATGTCAATTAATGGGTGTAGAACATCATGTCTCGCACCCTCGTGAGTATTTGGAGCTTCAGTCCTTGTCTCACAACCCATGGGTATTTGGGGCATCAGTTTGTGTCCCATAAAAGAATGTTTGCATGTAAGTTGGGTGTAGAACGCCATGTCTAGTACCCCATGAGTATTTGGAGCATTAGTCCCTATCTCACAACTCGTTCATCAATCATAAATATATATTAATCATTTGTGTAGAACACCATGTATAACACCCCAAAACCATCCATCAATTAATTCATAAATTAATTAATCCAATTTGTTAATTAATTTAACAACTAATTAACAATTTAAATCACCCGTCAAATAAGTCAACAATTAATTAACCATTCAACATCTCAATAGTTAATAATTAATTACCAATTAATTATTCTTAGAAAGACAACAACATAATTAACTCAACATTTAATTATCCAAATTCTTTAACAAGTCTGAACCTGTCCACTCAAATAGTGATTCGTCCAGGACTTTAACAATTTACATGCACATCATAAACATCTCAAGTCAAACATGTTGAACAAGGCCCAAATATTTAGCGACCATCTCACAAAGCATATCATATTTTTAAACAACTCCATCCAAAATAACTTAAGGCATGGAAAGCAAACACGCATCAAAAGGTACCCTTAGACAACAGTCGTAACAAAAAATCAATTCACAATATTAAATTAATGCATGCAAATTAATTAATTCAACAAATAATTAATTAAATCACATCTCTTTAACCAGTTCATCAATTAATTATCCATTTACCATTTATCATGTAATAATTAATCCATCCATTAATCATTACCAATTTCCAATTTATATTCTGAACATGTCAAAATATTCAATATTCTCAATATTCAGAAAATGCCACAATTTTTTCAACACGTGACTTGATAATTAATTCCCCAATTAATTACCCTATTACCCATCATTCCCTATTCAAATCATTTAACTATTTAATCATATAACTTTAACAAAATTATTAATACATGCTTAAAACCAACACACGATCACTTCCTCATTTATCTCATGTGGGCGACATCATTTAATAACATCAAAAGTGTCATGTATCGACATATCATATATCATCACCAGCAATAAGACATATGAAAAGTCAAAACACAACAAGAATGATATGACATTACCACTAACCAACCGTTTATCTTTAATCGACATTTCAAGAAAAATTAGCAGTCCCATAATCAAAGAAACCCACATTCTCAATTTATTTAAAGATGCTATAATTCTTAAATAAAGTGATAGAGATTTGGGACCCTATCTCGAGGTGGCACCATTTTTATTCTGCAACGCTTTAATGTACTTGGCGGCAACCAGCCCACAACTGGTCCGCAGTCGCACGTGCGCACACCTTCATATATATATATATATATATATATCTGTGTGCGTTGTCTGCATTGATCACCAAATATTCAGTATATTAAACTGGTACCCAGAATCAAAGTAGTAATGAACAACGTACCTCAAACTTGATACGAGGGACTCATAGAAAATTAATAGACCTTAATTTAACTTGTGCAAATCCAAAAAGCGGGTTTAAAAGCCTACCCAAACTAACCGCTCCAAAGAAAATCAAGCCCATCCACCTCGCCCTTGGTGGAGGATGCCGGAACATGGACCTACGAGTCCCTAAACAATGTTCACATATCCTAAAAATTATAAGAACACAACAACCGGATAAAACTGAACCTTAGGGTTTCAACTGAGAAAACAAGGTGAGAGAGAGGATTCAAATGGCCTATGCGAATCAAGAGTTAAACACAGACGGACTCACCTTGACGGGGTAGACAAGATTCGTGAAGAGTCCGATAGGAATCGTCGCGTGCAAAGTGGAGTCCGGGAGAGGGGGTGGCACGCTATTGGTTCTACCGAGGAGTGTCGTGCACTGCTGCGAGGGGGTCCGACCGAGGGTTGCTGTAACACCCTGAGATTTTATGAGAAATATTTTGTTTTTATGTATTATGTTTTATGCAACACCAAAGGAATATTTCACTACACACAACACTATCTTGGCTTGCGTTGCACGCAAGAGCAACCTTCCTCGATAGCTTGCGTTATACGCAATACCGAGTTTCACTAAACGATGATATGTTATTAAAATATTATATAAACTAGCCGTTATGAATAGTAATAACCAACTTTTGAAATTTTATAAATTTTATCATTCAAAATGGACTTCATTTTTGGATTCGGAATATCGAAATTAGATTAGGGTGGATTTTTGGTATTTTTCTAAAAACTTTCAATTTTTGATGAATAGTGAAAAACACTCAGTTATAGTTTAAAACCAAATTTTTATTTAAATAATTATTTATTTTATTTAAATTTATTTTAGGTCAAAATAGATACATAATACCTATATAAGTTCAATGTAATTCATTGGAGTCATTTTATAATAATTTTAGATATATAAAAATTTTATTTTACTTTTACCGTCTTTTACCCACCTCCTAGGAGCATTTGCAAATTTACATAAAACCTAATTTTACCACTTCTGTGAGTTGAATTTCGAAAATCCGAGAGACATGGTTAATATCAAGGAGTAAAATGTGGTTCAATAAGATAAAAATAATTTTTAGTGAATAGTAACTTTTAACTTTTATTTACCACGGTTAAAAGTAAAAAGGGTAATTAAGGGTAAAAATGATATTATTATTACCCTAAAACATGTACTAATTCTATTGGATAAGTTTAATTCAACCAAAAAAAACCTTAAGAATAAAATATGACCCTTTAGGTCCACTTGTATTAGATTAGGACATTTATTATTATTTAATTCAAAGAAGAGTTAAAAGAGTTAAAATCAAAGTTTAATAACTAAAACATTTTTAATATAGGGTTATACATAAGATAAATTTGACTATAAATATTCATTAGAAATATAAAAATATTTACTAAATAATTATATTTTATTTATAATTTTTAGACATTAAATAATTTAAGTTATTTATGACACAATGATGATGCAGTAATTACCTTATTAATGAAATATTAACATAATTGATGTTATAAATACCCAAATAAAAGTAATTTGAGACTTCTTATGAATTAAACTAATTTTATAGATTAATATAACATATTAGGGTAAGTTATATGAATTTTTTTCTAAGTAATAATTCTGTTATGAATTTAACAAAAACAAAATACCAAATAGTGTCAAAATTGACATAAAAGGGTTTTTAAAACAAATATTATATTATTAATTGTTATTCTATTCCTAAAAATATAAGGTTCGTCCAAAAGACTTATATAATAATATATATGACATTAATGAATCAATTGGGGTTCTATTGGAAGTTTATAGTAAGTTTATTAACCATATAGTGTAAGAATACAAGAGGACACGGTAAAAGTTAAATTATTTAACTTAGAGTTAAATCTAAATGATAAGGTTAAAATGGTAACCTAAACTTGTATAAAACCTATTGGTTGAGATTATTTCGACCCATCCCCACCCTATATTCGAAATAAGTCACTTTTGAGCCATTATAAACTGAATATGACTTTATTATAAAATAATATTTTAAGTTTTTTCTAAGGTGCCCCTCTCCTCCCTTATAAAAGGGTACCTCTTCCCTCTCCACTTTACAACATTTTGAGAGTTCAAGAACGGAAAAAACCGGTCCATTTACCTTATAAACTTTACTAGAAACATAATATAGGCTCTGGTCTTCTTCAAATACCAACTTTAGTGTCCTAAGAGGATGTTTAGAAGAGGCACGTCGAAGAAGAGGTAATATCCTTTACCGATTATTTCACATTTATTTCTTATTTTACTTCCTATTATTTATTTGTTTCATTATAAAGTAATAACATAAGTATCACTCATATACTGATATGTTATTATAAAAATGAAACAACCCTATTTGACCTTCTATCCATCCTATGGAAAACGAAATCACCGCATGCGCGTACGTACGGAATACCGTCTCCACGCCGTGGTGTAATCTGTTTTTCCACCACCGCCTTACTTGGATGGGTATAATGGTGTAAAGAATAACTATATATGGTTATTATGACATGATAATAATTCTGATATTCTATCATCCACTTCAATAAAATTCCACAATCATGGGAATGATATCATTGCTCGTGTGTACGTACGGCTTACCGTCTCCACGATGTGATGCGACTCGTTCTACATGATATTCATTGAATAATGATTATATAAATGAATTTAATAGATAAATATGATATATATTACACTAATACCATTCTGTAAATGAGGTATCTATAACCTAAAAATATGAATAATAATTTATTCGACAAAACATACATAAGAACATAAAGCAATGAACACCCAAATAGCAAGTAACAATGAAATATTACTAATAAGAAGATAAGAATATGACCATATATGATATCATAAAAATGAATATGATTCTATAATATGTCAATGACATCATTTAAATCATTATACAGGAGGTTCGGATATGTACTAATCATATCAGACCTAAGGTAAGGGAAAATCTCACAATCTCATTTTTATCCGAGATTGTTTATACTTCAGAATTTACTGGGGAATATTTATCATCCACATCCATGTTTCGTCAATATGTAATATTATTTATATCCTTTTAATTTTTTTTAAATCTAATTTTACCTATTGGTGAATTTTTAGTAAAATATATGAAAGGAATCTTTTGTCGTTTTCAGTATGAGATACTTTTTGACTTTTCCAGCCAAAGTATGAGAAGAATGTTTTTTTAACTTATACGGCATGAATGGATTTTTATGATTTCATAGAAAATTATTTCCATGAATCTTCCTTTACAAGTTTTAAAGTTTATTTTTAATTAACTTATTTTATTTTAAAATTGTATGACATGTTAAGAAAGGAAAAATGTTTTTGAAGTAGAAAGGATATTTTCCTCAAGAATGGAGTCCAAGTGTTTTATCAAAATTATTTTCCATATAAGATAATATAGGGTTATAATTATATCCCTATTTTTACATTGATTTGATTATGTTATGATGGAATTATTTTTATGAAGTCATTTTATCTTATATGGATTATTTTATGATGGCATGATGTTTAAGAATCCCATTTTTATTACATGGGTTATGCTATGATATATGATTTATGATTTTGTGTCACACATAAGAATGGTTTCATTATGAGATGGGTGGAACCTATATCTACCTCCAATGAATTGGGTAAAGATTTATATCTCATGATATAGACATGGCTGGAATGACAAGTTAATCCGGTTTAGTGATACAGGACTGGAACGAGGAGTGAACTCAGTTCAGAAATGGACTTTGTCCGCTATGATAGTCTTGGTAATGAGTCTCGAATAATATGAAATGATTTTCTATGATTATGTGTGTATTCCACAAAGTTTCATGTTTTATTATTGGGATTACATTTCACTACTATGATTTATTCCATGTTATGATATTATGATCTCTTTTGCAGGTTAATATTTTTAAAATGTTGTGTTCTTATGAATATGATAGATTGATATTTCCTTTGTTTACCCTTAATGAACATTTAATCTCACCCTTTTGTATGTTTTCTTTTCCCCAGGTCAGGAAGAAGGGTATTAAGTAGGATATTTCAAAAGGGACTCTAGATATGATGAAATAAATGGGAGACAATGTAGATGATTTATGAACCAGTTGTTTATGTTTCCCAGTTTCTAAAGACACTATACCTATACAGTCCTATCATGGTTTTGTTATATGTTGTAATAAGTATGATTCAATTCTGAAGTAATAATGATGCATGTAAAGTATGGGTCATTATAGTTGGTATCAAAGGAAAGGTATAGTCAACCTTTGTAAACTAGGATGTGAAAGACTTAGTAAGAACCCTAAGGATATGTATAAGCATAGAACACAATATTAGTGTTCTAGAAATGGCCATGAATAACCTATGATAAGACCTAAAGTGTGAAATTTTATTCTTGATTACGTGGTTTTCCAGTTATGATTAGTCTTTCTCACACTATGCTTATTGGTTTTAGTCAATGGCTGGAACCCGAAGGAACCGTGTTAATGTTGAATGCGACGGGAAATGAAATGATTGTAACCCTGAGAAACCAAACATTATGGGAGCTAGAATGAAAAATCTTGTAGCCATGCTCACACAACTTTCTCAAGCTATGAATCATGCAGGACTTCCAAACGAGCAAATAAAGGAGCAACATTCTGTTTAATCCTTCATGAGGCAGCGTCCACCCTCATTAAACAGGTATACTAATCCATTAGTGGATGAACAATGGATTAGTACCACTGAAAATATATTTTCAGTTCTTCAATGTTCTGAACATGATAAAGTCATCTTAGCAGTATATCATTTGGAAGGTGAAACTGATCAATGGTGGAATATTATCAAGAATACGAGGCAAAGAGACGAAATTGAGTCCATGGAATGGGATGAGTTCAAGAACATATTTTTCAATAAGTACTTCCCTCGTATTCTTTGAACAAAGATGGAGAAGTAGTTTCTTGAACTAAAGCAAAAGGATGATGAATCTGTTGGTACCTACGAAGAAAATTTTACAAGACTTTCAAGGTATTCTTCTGGAATTATTATCCAACCTAAGAGTAAGATTGATCAATTCTTTAGTGGATTAAAACCAAGTATTCGAAGGGAATTAGCCATAAGGGACTTCAATAGCTACGAGGAAATTGTTCGATGTGCTCTCAAGGTTGAGATGAAGATTAGAGTAACCCATCAGTCATATGGGTTTGATAAGAAGAGGAAAATGGAATTCAGAGGGAAATCTAAAGACCACACTGAAAAGAAGATGAGTTTTCCCTTATGATCAAAGTGTGGAAAGAAACACGGAGGGAATTGTCTTAAAGGGACAAATAAATGTTTCAAATGTGGAAAAGAAGGTCATCGGACATTTGAATGCCACAATGATGGGAAAAAGATTTCTAGTGATGCGAACAAAGAAAAGGCTACACAGAATGCACCTCCTACACTTCAATGTTACAAGTCCAAGGAAATGGGGAATTATGCTAATCAATGCCATAATCCAAGGGTTGTTGATGATGATCGACATCAACAAACTCTTAAGTCCAAAGAAAAAGGAAAGTTACATGCAATTTCTATCGGCGATGTGGAGTACAATAATGAAGTGGTGAAATGTACACTTACCATCCACTCTAAAGTAGAAAATGTTTTATTTGATTCAAGATCCACCCACTCTTTTATTTCTGAATAATTTTCTAAGGGTATCTCTGTACTACCTCAAAAATTAACTGTTGAGTTAGCTGCGAAAACTCTTAATGGCACAACAGTTACATCAAAAGTTTATAATTCTTCTCCAATTGACGTTTGTGGGAAAGTGCTTCCTGAAAATATTGTGATCCTTCCTATAGTAGAATTTGATATGATTATTGGCATGGATTGCCTTTCCTTATATGGAGCTCATATTGATTTCCAAAGAAGGGAAGTCACATTTCATATTCTTGATCAATCTATGATCATCTATCGATGCAAGGATGAATATAACCTTCCAGTGGAAATTTTTTCCATCTTATGGGTCTTGATTCCAATAAATGAATATTATTTATCTCAAATGGTTGGAGAGAAACTCACGATTAAGAATATTCCCATTGTACAGAAGTTTTATGATGTTTTTCTAGAGGAATTTTCAAGTCTTCCACCAAATCATGAAGTTGAGTTTTCAATAGAACTCATACCGGGTGCTACGCCCATTTCAAAGACACCTTATAGAATTACCCCAATTGAGTTGTTGGAATTGAAGAAGCAACTCCAAGAGAATCATTATAAGGGATTCATACACCCTAGTGCATCACATTGGGGAGCACCTGTTCTGTTTGTTAAGAAGAAAGATGGATCAATGATACTCTACATTAATTATCGAGAACTTAATAAGATCACTATCAAGAACAAATATCCTCTCCCACACATTGATGACTTATTCAACCAACTACACGAAGCTCAATACTTTTTCAAGATTGATCTTCGTTCAGGGTATCATCAATTAAGGGTCAAAAGGGAGTATATACCAAAGATGGATTTTCTTACAAGGTATGGACACTATGAATTTATAGTGATGCCATTTGGTCTTACTAATGCCCCTACTATCTTCATGGATCTAATAAATAGAGTCTTTAGAGACTATCTTGGTCGGTTTGTGGTAGTATTTATAGACGATATTCTTGTCTATTAAAAGAGAAAGGAAGAACATGAAGATCACTTGAGAATTGTATTAAAGACCCTAATAAAGGAGAAGATTTATGCCAAATTTACCAAGTGTGAATTTTGGCTTCAAAAAGTTTCATTTTTGGGTCACATAATCTCAAAAGAGGGGATATCTATGGATCCAGAAAAAACAGAGGTTATCGAAAGATGGTCGAGACCAACAACAGTAACTGAGATCTGAATTTTTCTTGGTTTGGATGGATATTATCGATGTTTTGTGAAAGATTTTTCACGATTATCTAATCCAATCACCAAGTTTACTCGAAAAGGAGTTAAGTTCGTTTGGACGGAGGAGTTTGAAGAGAATTTCAAGGAGTTAAAAATAAGGTTATCCAGTGCACCTGTGCTCACACTGCCTTGTAGTGGAGAATGGTTTGTGATCGACAATGATGCATCCAAGAAGGGATTGGGGTGTGTTCTCATGCAAAATGATATGGTGATAGCTTATGCCTCACGACAGTTGAAAATACATGATCAAAATTACCCAACTCCTGATTTGGAATTAGCTACGGTAATCTTTGCATTAATGATTTGGAGGAATTATCTTTATGGTGAAAGGTGTGAAATTTATACTGATCATAAAAGTTTAAAGTATATTTTCACACAAAAGGAGCTGAATATGCGTCAAAGAAGATGGTTGTAGCTGATTAAGGATTATGACTGCTCAATTCATTACCACCCTCGGAAAGCAAACAAGGTGGTAGACGCATTAAGTCAACAAGACCATGTAAGCTTATCCATGTGAGGATCACAAAAGATCCAATATTTATGGATTTACAAAGGATGTATCTTGGAATTATAATTGAAGGGGGAAAATATTATCTTTCTCAAATGAATGTTCAACCATCTATACATGTGAAGATTAAATAGGAACAAAAAGAATATGTAGAGTTACAAAAGAAGGTGAGAAATGCTCCTGAATTCCACATTGATTGTGATGAAATAATAAGGTTCAGGAATCGGGTTTATGTTCCTCCCATCCCAGAATTAAAGAAGTAAATATTGAATAAATCTCATAGTTATTCATTATATATTTAACCTCAAAGCACAAAGATGTATAGGGACCTGAAGGAGTACTTCTGGTGTGATGGCATGAAAAGAGATGTTGCTGAATATGTCTCTCGATGCTTGGTTTGTCAGCAAGTTAAAGATGAGAGATAGAAGTCTAAGGGGATGTTACAACCCTTACCCATACCAGAATGAAAATGGGAAAACATCACAATGGACTTTGTCAGTGGACTTCCTAAAACATCCAAAGGCAATAATGCTATATGGGTTATAGTTGATCGTCTAACAAAGTCGGCACACTTCATTTCTATTAGAGAAGATTTCTCTCTTGATCAGCTTGCCAGGATATATGTGAAGGAAGTGGTAAGATTGCATGGAGTTCCACTTTCCATTATATTTGATCAGGATCCGAGGTTTACCTTGAAGTTTTGGAGAATTATTCAGCATACTCTAGATACAGAGTTGAGTTTCAACACTACTTATCATCCTCAGACAGACGATCAGTCTAGGAGGACAATTCAAACTCTAGAAGATATGTTGAGAGCTTGCTCTATGGATTTCAAAGGTGGTTGGGATCAACACATACATTTGGTAGAATTTTCTTATAACAATAGCTTTCACTCTAGTATTCATATGGATCCTTATGAAGCACTCTATGGAAAGAAATGAAGAACTCCAACTTTTTGGGATGAAGTTGGGGAAAGAAAGCTATTAGGATCTGATCTTGTTGATGAGATGGAAGAAAAGGTCAGATCTATTCAACAACACATAAAAGCAGCTCAGAGTCGACAAAAAAGCTATGATGACAACCAAAGAAAAGACCTAGAGTTTGAAGTGGGTGATAAAGTGTTCTTACGAATATCTCTTTGGAAGATAGTAATGAGATTTGGAAAGAAGGGCAAGTTGAGCCCTAGGTATATTGGTCTTTTTGAAATACTGGATCATGTTGGGAAGGTAGCTTACTGATTGGAACTTCCACCGAATCTATCTCAAGTTCATGATGTGTTCCATGTATCTCTCCAGAGAAAGTAAATACCTGATCCTTCACATGTACTAAGCTCATAAGTTATACAGCTGGAGAAAGATCTTTCTTATGAAGAACAGTTGATAGAGATTCTGGATGGTAGTGAAAAGTTCTACAAAACAAGACCACTCACTTGGTTAAAGTTTTATGGGGGAACCACCAATTAGAAGAAGCCACATGGGAAATTTAGGATATGATGAGGGAGATGTATCCTTATCTGTTTGTTACGAAGTGACGAATTTTGAGGGTGAGATTCTTTTTAAGGGGAGTAGAATGTAACACCCTGAGATTTTATGAGAAATATTTTGTTTTTATGTATTATGTTTTACGAAACACCAAAGGAATATTTCACTACACACAACACTGTCTTGGCTTGCGTTGCACGCAAGCGCAACCTTCCTCGATAGCTTGCATTGTACGCAATACCGAGTTTCACTAAACAATGATATGTTATTAAAATATTATATAAACTAGCCGTTATGAATAGTAATACCCACTTTTTGAAATTTTATAAATTTTATCTTTCAAAATGGACTTCATTTTTGTATTCGGAATATCGAAATTAGCTCAGGGTGAATTTTTGGTATTTTTCTGAAAACTTTCAATTTTTGATGAATAGTGAAAAACACCGAGTTATAGTTTAAAACTGAATTTTTATTTAAATAATTATTTATTTTACTTAAATTTATTTTAGGTCAAAATAGATACATAATACCTATATAAGTTCAATTTAATTCATTGGAGTCATTTTATAATAATTATATATATATATAAAAATTTTATTTAACTTGTACCGTCTTTTACCCATCTCCTAGGAGCATTTGCAAATTTACATAAAACTTAATTTTAAAATTTTTGTGCGTTGAATTTAGAAAATATGAGAGACACGGTTAATATCAAGGATTAAAATTTGGTTCAATAAGATAAAAATAATTTTTGGTGAATAGTAACTTTTAACTTTTATTTACCACGGTTAAAAGTAAATAGGGTAATTAAGGGTAAAAATGATATTATTATTACCCTAACACATGTCCTAATTCTATTTGATAAGTTTAATTCGACCAAAAACAACCTTAGGAATAAAATATGACCCTTTAGGTCCACTTGGATTAGATTAGGACATTTATTATTATTTAATTCAAAGAAGAGTTAAAAGAGTTAAAATCAAAGTTTAATAACTAAAACATTTTTAATATAGGGTTATACATAAGATAAATTCGACTATAAATATTCATTATAAAGCTAAAATATTTAATACATAATTATATTTTATTTATAATTTTTAGACATTAAATAATTTAAGTTATTTATGACACAATGATGATGCAATAATTACCTTATTAATGAAATATTAACATAATTGATGTTATAAATACCCAAATAAATGTAATTTGAAACTTTTTATGAATTAAACTAATTTTATAGGTTAATATAACATATTAGTGTTAGTTATATGAATTTTTTTTAAGTAATAATGCTATTATGAATTAAAAAAACAAAATACCAAATAGTGTCAAAATTGACATAAAAGAGTTTTTAAAATAAATATTATATTATTAATTGTTATTATATTCTTAAAAATCTAAGGTTAGGACAAAAGACTTATACAATAATATATATGACATTAATGAACCAATTTGGATTCTATTAGAAGTTTATAGTAAGTTTATTAACCATATAGTGTAAGAATACAAGAAGACACGGTAAAAGTTAAATTATTTAACTTAAGAGTTAAATATAAATGATAAGGTTAAAATGGTAACATAAACTTGTCTAAAACCTATTGGTTGAGAGGATTTCGACCCATCCCCACCCTATCTTCTAAATAAATCCATTATAAACCAAATATGACTTTATTATAAAATAATATTTTATGTTTTTCTTAAGGTGCCTCTCTCCTCCCTTATAAAAGGGCACCTATTCCCTCTCCACTTTGAAACATTTTGAGCCTTCAAGCTCTGAAAAAACATGTCCATTTCCCTTATACACTTCCCTATAAACATACTATAGGTTCTGGTCTTCTTCAAAGACCAACTTTAGTGTCCTAAGAGGAGGTTTAAAATAGGCGCGTCGAAGAAGAGGTAATATCCTTTACCGATTATTTCACATTTATTTCTTCTTCTACTTCCTATTATTTATTTGTTTCATTATAAAGTAATAACATTAGTATCACTCATATACTGATATTTTATTATAAAAATGAAACAACCCTATTTCACCTTCTATCAATCCTACGGAAAACGAAATCACCGCGCGTGCGTACGTACGAAATACCGTCTCCACGCCATGGTGTAATCTGTTTTTCCACCACTGCCTTACTTAGATGGGTATAGTGGTGTAAAGAATAAATATATATGGTTATTATGACATGATAATAATTATAATATTCTATCATCCACTTCAATACAATTCCACAATCATGGGAATGATATCATCACTCAGGTGTATGTACGGCTTACCGTTTCCACGATGTGATGCGACTCGTTCTACATGATCTTCATTGAATAATGATTATATAAATGAATTGAATGAATAAATATGATATATATTACACTAATACCATTCTGTAAATGAGGTATCTATAACCTAAAAATAGGAATAAGAATTTATTCTACAAAACATGCATAAGAACATAAAGCAATGAACACTCGAATAACAAGTAGTAATGAAATATTACTAATAAGAAGATAAGAATATGACCATATATGATATCATAACAATGAATATGATTCTATAATAAGTCAGTGACATTATTTAAATCATTATACAGGAGGTTTGGATACGTATGAAGCATATTGTACCTAAGTTAAGGGAAAATCTCACAATCTCATTTTTATCCGAGATTGTTTATACTTCAGAATTTACTGGGGCATATTTATCATCCACATCCATGTTTCCTCAATATGTAATATTATTTCTATCCTCCTAAATTTTTTTAAATCTAATTTTACCTATTGGTGAATTTTTAGTAAAAGATGTGAAAGTAATCTTTTGTCCTTTTCAATACGAGATACTTTTTGACTTTTTCGGCCAAAGTACGAGAAGAATGTTTTTTTACTTATACGACATGAATGGATTTTTATGATTTCATAGAACATTATTTCCCTGAAGCTTCCTTTACAAGTTTTTAAGTTTATTTTTAATTAAATTATTTTAGTTTAAAATTGTATGACATGTTAATAAAGGAAAAATGTTTTTGAAGTAGAAAGGATATTTTCTTCAAGAATGGAGTCCAAGTGTTTTATCAAAATTATTTTCCATCTAAGATAATACAGGGTTCTGTTTCTATCCCTATTTTTACATTTATTTTATTATGTTATGATGGAATTGTTTTTATGAAGTCCTTTTATCTTATATGGATTATGTTATGATGGCATGATGTTTAAGAATCCCATTTTTATTACATGGGTTATGCTATGATATATGATTTATGATTTTTGGCACACATAAGAATGGTTTAATTATAAGATGGGTGGGACCTATATCTTCCTCCAATGCATTGGGTAAAAATTTATATCTCATTAGATAGACATGGATAGAACGACAAGTTAATCTGATTCAATGATACATGACTGGAACGAGGAGTGAACTCGGTTCAGAAATGGACTTTGTCTGCTATGATAGTCTTGGCAATGAGTCTTGACTAATATGAAATGATTTTCTATGATTTTGTGTGTATGACACAAAGTTTCATGTTTTATTATTGGGATTACATTTCACCACTATGATTTATCCCATGTTATGATATTATGATCTCTTTTGTAGGTTAATATTTTTAAAATGTTATGTTCTTATGAATATGATATGATTGATATTTCCTTTATTTACCCTTACTAAGCATTTGAGATCACCCTTTTGTATGTTTTCTTTTCCCCAGGTTAGGAAGAAGATTATTAAGTAGGATATGCCAAAAGGGACTCTAGATATTATGAAATAAACGGGAGACAATGTAGATTCTTTATGAACCAATTATTTATGTTTCCCAGTTTCTAAAGACACCATACCTATACAGTCCTATCATGGTTTTGTTATATGTTGTAATAAGTATGCTTCAATTATGAAGTAATAAAAATGCATGTAAGGTATGGGTTATTATAGTTGCACGCTAGGGAGAAGGGGCCATGCGCTGCAGGAGGTTACATCGTAGGGAAGGAGCCGAAGCAGCTATAGCGCAAGGGCGCTGTGCACCTGGTGCGTCGCCTAAGGAGGAAGAAAACAGGGGGTCGTGCGCCTCACATGCAGGTCGTGCCTCCCCTTTTTATTTTCTTTTTTTTCTTTTTCACCTAAAATTAATCTAATTAATTGGATGTAATAATTAAAATAATAATACTCATTTTATTATTATTATTATACACATTAAACACTTATCTAATAAGTGAAAAACTACCCATTTAATTAAAAACGCTTCTTCATTTACTATTCTCTTAATAAACGTTTCATAATTAATTATGAAACTCCCTATTTATCATTTAATTAAATTATTTTAACATTTATTTAACTAAATAACCACAATAATAATAATAATAACATCATCATTATTAATATTCAAACTTTTATTTATTTAAAACCCAAACCCCCAATTTATTACAATATCATTAATATGATAAAAACTCCAACCCATAACCCCTAATTTAATTGCCATAATAATAATAATAATTACCTTCATAAATCTAAAATAATAATAATATCATTATTATTATTTTTCAAACCTTTGATAAACCCAACACCTCTATTTAATAACACTGCTTCATTAAATCTGAAACCCCTCATTTAATTAAACGTTTCTTTGAGAAGCTCAAAAATCCACATTAAATTCTCATAAATGTTACATTCTTTTAACATATAATTAAAATCTCAAAGCATCAAAATATTTTATGAAACCATAATAATAATAATAACATTGTTATTATTAGTACATTACTATATTTAAACCTGAAAAAACCCATTTAATATTATTTAATTAAAATAAATAAAATATTAAACTGGGTAAGCTGCACGGGTTGGACCGCAACCATGCGTAGCCAGTGCAGATCCATTAAAGTTAACTTTTCCAAATTCGGTGCTCCTGAGACTCATTAGGACACCCACTAAAATTATTGGGTAATTACTCAAGTCCAAAAATGACAACTTTAGGTGTTCCAATACTCAGAATAACATTACATAGCTCGGTTTAAAAAAAACGACCCATCGATAAACTGATTTTTTTTTCTCGAAAACCTTCATATTTTAACCCGGTTCAAAAACACCGGACTTTACATATAGCGTCCTCCATTTGATAATCATTGTAGATGAAGTTGAATTGGGCTATAGTGTCTGCCATTTAGCAGATGCTATCGGTGCTTCCAAAATCACCTATAGCAACCACCATTTAGCGGTCACTATAGGCCATTCCGACTCATCTACAATGTCCTCCAAATGGCGAACGATTTTAGCAACACTGACGGGGCTAAAGCGTCTGCCATTTGGCAGCCGTTTTATACATTTATCGATGACTTTTGGTGGTCGATAAAGGTCTTCATTCTACTAGTGTCACCATATGTATATAAGTCTTTTCACGCTTTATATCCTTATCTTCTTGGTGAAGCATAGTTAGGATATCTGAGAGAGACTTCTCAATGTTGTTCATGTTGAAATTCACAACAAAATTGGAAAATCTATGAGGAAGTAAAACAAGAATGAGATTGATGTGCAATTCATCGGGCAATTTAAACCCTGGAATGCCTAGATGCTCAATTTTTTAGCATATACTATAAGCATCCATGCTCTCATGAGCTTCCATGAGTTCATAATACATGGATGAAATCATCAAACACTAGACATCTGGTGCATTATCCAAGTGTTTTTTTGTAAACAGTGAGCTCTTCATCACTCACTTACTTCACAGGAGAATTAGAAATAGGGGATTCTAACACATAGAAAAAACTTTTCATAGTAAAGTATCATATAAACATCTATACCTACTGAGGGATTT
Organism: Viscum album; assembly: GCA_963277665.1. Lineage (NCBI taxonomy): Eukaryota > Viridiplantae > Streptophyta > Magnoliopsida > Santalales > Viscaceae > Viscum > Viscum album. The sequence continues at coordinate 1,440,501,432 of OY728122.1, read as the reverse complement.
GTGCCTGTAAGGACATTTCCCAAGTTAAGGAATGATCGCAGTGTTATCATGATCAACGAACATGTAATTTTTATTTTCTAAAATAGTTAAGCAAATTATTGATTATTTTATCTTAATTACCAAAACATTAGAGTTGAAATAATTTTAATTATCTTATTAGTCTCCTACTATTTTATCAAGTCTAAATAGCCCTCATCATTAACGTCAAAATGTCCCCATCATGTGGACATTTTAGTGACAAGGATTGTAAGATCCCAGATCTTTTAAGGAATTTTTTGTTTAAGTTTTGGTTTGGAATGTTCTTTTGGCTAGATAAGTGTTTCCCAAGTTCAGATGGGGTCTTGGGGGTTCCCCAGGGGCTCAGGGCATGAAGAGAAGAGCAATCAGGCCAAGTAGTGCATGATGCACGGTCTACGCACAGTTAGAGGAAACCATGTGGGTAAACCGTGCGAACTAACCATTCTCGGATAGTAGCCTTCACACGGTTAGGGAAAACCATGTGGGATCATAGGAAACCATGTGAAATGGGTGTTTTCGGATAGTATCTTCCACATGGTTTGCGCCCGGTTTGGAAAACCATGCGGGTAAACCATGTAGCCCAGAAAAGTTGGAAATTTTACAAAATTGCCATCCCGGGATTTAAAACCCCAACTCGGGATTTTTCTCCATGTCATCCCTTGCAACCCTAATGATGAACCATTCCAACCCAAACTTCCAAGAGGTGTTTCTACTATGATTCTTGGCCGTTTTGGATGCTGTTGGTTGCGGATCGAAGCTCCGGGTAAGTCTAATCCTCTCTTCTCCTCCCTTCTTCGGATTAGGGCTTGTGGTCTCTCCCATATTCTTCCGAAGTTCTAAACCCTTTTGTTTTCTAGTGGTACCTTGGTTGGGGATTAAAGGTATGCTTGAATTAGGATCTAAGACCATGATTAAGGGTGCATTCATCACCGAATTCATGGTAGGTGGTCTACAAGTTTTATCCCTTGAGTTTTATAGATATTTGTGCATGTAGTGTTTTGATTCTTACCCTCTTGTGAAGAGTCTGTCATGCCATTATTGTGATGTGATGTTTAGAATGTCTAAAAAACCAAATGTAACCCTCATGATCCCCGCATTATGCATGGAGGATGATGTGACATATGTTAGGGCCACCCATGGGGTGTGCCCATGTTGCCGAACTTAGAGTTTAGCTAAGTAAATGTAGGTTTGTGTGTGAGAAAATAGAGCCTAGGGTTAATCTGATGTTAAGCTTGAAGGATGTGAATGGGAGACCTAGTAATATACCTTGGTTGGGCAGTAACCTATGTTGGTGATGTTGGCTTAAAAATGGGTTAAGTGAGATAAAGGGGAATGCTAAGGGGTTATCTTTATACATGATTATGCTTAGTGAGATAAGCATGGGAAATGGGAATTGGGGATGAATTGTGGAATGGGTTAATACATGAGAATTTGGTGGTACACCTAAATGATTGAATGTAATGAAGGGATTGTGTTATGTGATATGAGAATTGTTTTTGGAATAAATAAGTGGGTAAATTCTTGTGAAATGATAAATGGGTTAATGAATGGTCAATGATGAATTTGGGTAAGTCAAATGGGTGGTTGAATACGCCTAATGGGTTAAGGCACAGAAATGGGAATTTGGATAAATGGATATGAATTGTATTTGGAAATTGTGTGAATGTGTTATTAAGTGGAAATGACTAGAGACCATAATAGAATGGATTATGAGCCTAGTATTGGAGCCTAGTGAGTTAGGCCTAATGAACAATTCCTAGTGAGATGGGCATAATGAATGAATTCTTAGTGAGATAAGCGTGATAAAAAGGGAATTGGGATAAATGGATAAAATATGTGAAATGTGGAAAATGTGTCAATGGGTTGTGGCATAGTATTAATTCCCATGTTGTTTTTTATGCATTGTGAATGTTGATTCCCAATGATATTGATTATGTTATGTTGTGTTATGTATTGTGATATTCAATGTCATTGAATATTCTTGGTAGTGTGATGGTATGGTTGTGGTGATTTGATAAATAATCTTGTGCACATGGATTGGTAGTTTGGGGTATTGATTGTGGTTCTACACCCACGGGCCGAGTTGGACTGATGCCCTAAAATCCACCCCTAATGCACGGGTTAGGGATGAGGACTGATGCTCTATTCCCATAATGGTTGCATTTCACCTGGACTGAGGCTCTAAGGTGAGGTTATTGTATTGATGTCATTCCACCTGGACTGAGGCTCTAAGGTTAGGTTATTATATTGATGTCATTCCACCTAGACTGAGGATCTAAGGTGAGGTTATTGTATTGATGTCATTCCACATGGACTGAGGCTTCTAGGTGAGAAAAATGTGTTGATGTGATATGTGGATCCCTAGTGAGATAGGGACTTGCTTTGTTTTCTATATACATTGTGAATGATTTCCTTAGACCTTGTGTAGATGATATTTATGCCTAACCCATGGAACATGTGATCAATATGGCTTATGTAATAAATATGGTATAAGAAATGGAATTGGTAAAATTTCTAGTCATGAATTAAATGAATATTGTTAAATAATGGAACCCGAACTATCCCTTGCTTAATCACCATTTATTTAGTACTTGCATGCACTATCTATTAGATTGGATATTTTTAGACACCGTTGGTGGTGTCCTACTGATTTTTGTACTCACACCCTACTCAGGATACCGTTGGGTACCCAAGCAGATCTATTGGTTGCAGGTCAGGACAAGGGCAGAGGCCCTCCTGTGAGATGTTGAGTTGGGCTCAAGATGTACATAGAGAAGGACTCAAACTTGGAGTCAGGACCCATTTAGAGTTTCTACCATTTGTTTTATTTTGGGATTCTTTCAATTTTCACTACTAGTATGGCATGACATGGTTGTATTTGATTTGTGGTTTGTACCATGTTTGGGAAATGCTTGGTTATACTCTTTTGTTGGTATTTCATATTGTTTCCGCTATTTATATTGTGTTCTGTTGTGTCTTACTCCTGTAAAGAGGGTATAGTCTCTCCATGTGACTCATTAGACCCTCACTACTAGTCGGCAACCTCTGGCGTATGAGGAGGTGCACTTGAGGTTATGTGAAGACCTAGCTCGGAGCACCAGTTTAGTGGATTTCAGGTCAGGGGCATTACAAGGATTCATATTTCCCCACTCATAACCCAGACTTTGGCTTGAAGAGTTATTCAAAGGTATTTAGATTGGAAAAATTTCCAACTATGGGTTTGCAACTCCTCAATTTGTTGAGTGGACACCCCAATCTTGAAATCCTTACTTGGATTTCCTAACAATTGCCTCAAAAAAGGTAATGAATATACTTTGGTTATTAAACTCAATACCAATTTGGTTAATAAGACCCATTATCTTTGTTAAAATTTTCGATAATTGAAAGTCCTCTCAACTTTGGCCTAATAAACACTTATAGCAGAATCTTAACTCAGATGATGGAAGACTTATTTACTTAATATTTACTTAAGGGATTTTTGATTTATTATGCATAAATTTCTTTATTTTATCTTTTTACATGTATTGTTTAAGGGGATTTTACTCAAGTGATTAACCATGTGCTAATAAAATATTTACATATAATCCTTTTATTTTATTCCATCTCAGCATTTTTGTTTTTTATGTGATCACGAAAGATCATCCATAAAATAAAATAAATAATCATGTATAAAACAGAATAAATACGTGGAATTATCATGAGTTTTATCTATCATATTGTTTATTGGCTTAGGTTACATTATTCCACATTTGTACTGTATATCGCCTCTGTTGATTTCACTTTGGCTCTATCTTGAACCACCTCCACTTAATGCAAAAACACCGAGAGTTGTAACGACAAAACAATGATTCGAATAAGGGTAAAAGGAAAAAAAATAGAATGAGAACACAAGGATTTACATGGTTCAAGAATAATCTCTACGCTCATAGAGAGGCAGAATTTTACCATATGTCAGGAGGAAAAAATTACATGGAGATTTCTCACTAAGGAACCATAGCTCAAAAATGGGCTATAAAAGGAGACGTCGCACAGGAATTCCGCATCGCTACATTGAAAGGTGTCCACCCAAGTCAGAAGTTCTACAATGGATGCTGGGTGGAAGTCCAAGGAGATATAGTGAATAATGGTTGGAAGTTTTTGTCGCTACAGTGCCCTATCGGTGTCGGTCAGTTAACTATGCTACAGTGGTCAGCATTGCTACAGTCCCCCAAAAATTGGGTAGGGGACCTTCGGCCCCCTGACCCCCATAGTAGGGGCACGTTGGCCCTTGAAACCTCCAATGAGCTCATCACGGAGCTCGACCCATGAAGGTTGTGGCCTGGTGCGCAGTACGAGCCACAAGAATTCGACTCAAACATCATCCAAACCAGATCGGGTTACACCAATCCAACACCACTCACCTGGGAGCTCCATCCTTACATATGGCTTTACTCACACACAGGTGAGGGGGACTGATGGAATAGTTATGAGATTTAGATAAATGAAACCGCTTACACACAGGTCCTTATATAATAAGAGAAGGAGATGATACACATACCATAATTTTAATTTTATAATGATACTTGAAAAAACCCATGTGATAATTAAATGAAAATAAATCTAACACATACATACATAAATCGGTCAAGCTCATGATTATCCATGAATTTAACAAATATGTATTTAATAAACTAGCTTTCATTTCAATCATTCTTTATTAAGATAAATTACACAAATTAATAATCTTATTAATTAATTAATTTTTATATCTTATGTTCATCAAAATAGTTCAGAAGATTCTCATCCACTATAATTTTAAACAGAAATTAATTAATTTTATTTAAAATTAATTAATTAAATGATGTGTAGTTAGAGTAAATGCGACATGTACCCATATGAACTACCCAGCATGCTCACCATCATGTATTATTCACTCACACAACATGTAGCTTACATATCATGTCACGTAATCACATGATGTGTACTGTGAATAAATGACATATGTATACATGTTAATTTACATGGTGTGTGCCACTTTTAATGCATGCAAAGCAAATGATGTGTAATTATGACCATACATGGTGTGTAGTTTCGAATTTAATGTAAAAATTAATTGAGAATTTAATATTATTAAGAACCTATCACACAATGTGCACTTCCAATTAATGACACATGGACACAAGTTAATGAGGTTTAGTGGTGTAATTAATTTTCTTTCTATGTAAATTAATTCACAGAGTGTACAGCTTGGCTTGGGATGTACTCCGTGTAAATGGGTACAAGACCACGTGTGTATTAATTACACATCACATGTGTATTAATTAATTATACACCACATGTGTATTAATTAATTATACACCATATGTGTATTAATAATTATACATCGCATGTGCTAATTACATTCCACTTGAGTATTAATTAGACACTACATGTGTATTAATTAATTACATGTTGCGTGTGTATTAATTAATTACATGTCAAATATGTATTAATCATGTGTATATTAACTATACACCACATGTGTAGTAATTAATTAAACATCATGTGAGTGTCAATCACACATCACATGAGTCTTAATGACACACCGCATGAGTATTAATGACACGTCGTGTGTTTATTAATTAATTACACGTGATATATTAATTACACATGATATATTAATTACATACCATGTCTACTGACCACACGACCACCGCATCATGTAGGGTTACACAGTGTGTATGCGAGTTACATGTCGTGTAACCTTGCAACCTGTGTGCCACCTTTGGATGGTATGTGATCTTCATTTATTCTTGGTTATAAGAAGGGGAACAAAGAAGATATCTCAACTTTCGGATTAAATAATGAAAACTGAAATGAAAAACTAACAAAATTATTAAATTTATCAAAGATTAATAAATAATTATAAATTTAAATGTGACAATTTTGATATTACTTAAGGTTTCAGACGTAGTAAAATCACCTATTGGGAATAGGCCCAACTCAGTTATTTTCAAATTCAACGAACAATCCACAATGTCTATGACGATAAACATCATGACCAAAAAATTTATTCGATTAAAAGTGAAAAAGATTTTCAGGTTGAGAACTTTCTTCAAAGTAGATGTTGATCGTCCGAATGTTGTTCGGACTATACTATCATTACACTATGAGGATTCAATGATATAATCCCTTTAGCGGTGATCCACACATGATCCTATGATCTTGAAGCGTCGTCGATGGTACTCCAGGTGCTAGCATGGTGGTATCGATCATCATGAGTCACTCGCGTTTTTATCACAACACAATCCTTCAGAATTAAAGAATTGTTTCTTGTTCTCTCGTTCTTGAGAGGGAGGTGGAAGAGATTCTCTAAAGATTTATAGAAAACCCTAGAGAAGTTTTCCGAAAAGAGAACTCTCCAGATAGGAAATAGTTCTGCACAACTTTAGTTCAACCCTAGAAAATGATATAATCAATTATTTATTGAGCTAGATTAGAAAATTAAATTTAACATTCTCTTAATCCTTAGTGAACCCCACATGTAATAATTTTATTATTATTATTATTTTCTTGACATGCGCATAACTCACAAATAAAATAAACATCATTTCTTTAAATAAATTAATATTTATTTAAATGATATTCAATATATGATTTCTATCAGACCCGTTAACATGGTCCGCATTTCCTCTGCATTTACCAAACCTTAAATAATAAATGTTATTCATTTAATAAATAAATAAATATAATATTCAATATCTTGTGGATAAATATTTATTTTAATACTTAATTCACATAAAATAGTGACTGAATATATGCAATCAATAAATCCTAAATAAATATTATTCTTCAGTCTAGTGAATAATATTTATTCCAGTAATTAAATTCAAATAGATTTTAATTGAGATCAATAAAAACATTGAGTGTGTGACCCTCCAGGCTTCTTCCTCAATAACATTAAGCGGATCTGGTTAAAGTCCAATATCATCATTTAGAAACACATAAAGAAACTCATAGAGGAAGAAGTTAATGTCACAAGGATTATGACCACATTTCAACTCTCACTCTGTAATATAATTTATTTGTAATGATATCTCATCAAACAAGTTGCATACTCGTGTCATAAACTAATATGTTTGATACATTTTTATTTGAATTCCTAAAATGAACTCATTAATAAACCATGGCCATGAATTTAAGTTAAAAGGTTTCATTACTAATCAAAGGGTCGAAAAAAAAACTTCTATAAAGATAAAAGATACAAATATTTCCTAAACTTATTCATTAATAACATATCATCTGGGACACACTCAACGTACCCAACATCGTTGAGAACACATGTTTTCATGGTTTACAGTAATATATCCATGTGTGAAGTTCATGAAATTCATTGATAATAATCTTAAAGTCTAAGGATCATTATACACATTTATGAATAAGAATATTCAATGACATGAAAAACATGTGGATTTTCTACTGACGGGTCTGTTCTCATAACCTCCCATCTTGGAGATTAAAAAGGATGAACTTTAAGAGATGAAGTCTCAATGTATTATGAATCTCCTACCCCTGATAGTTTTTATCATCTGTTTCCAGTTAGATGATGTCATACAACTATAGAACATATATTTAAAAATATCTTCAGAGCACTTTAAGGTTCTCATTATAGTGGGAAATTGCTATGATATTTTCAATGTGGAAGATACTCTAGGAAATTATCACATTAAAGTTGAGCCGAAAAACAATTGATATTTGATAAGGTATTTATTAATATTCATGTCTATGAATATGAAGATAATCTAAAGTAGGAAGAAGTTGGTTCTAGGGCACCAACTCCAACAACTAGGGGATCCACTTGGTGGTCAGTGGACTCCCACTATATAACATCCCGGGCCTAAACTTTTAGACTCAACACATAAAAATGTTGTGTACTCTTTTTATAAAACGAAACTGAACAATTACACAACACTAAACACAAACAAGGACCTTTTACCAGTCTTGGTTCTGAAATATTAGACAACACATTGCATTTATTAGAGTTGAAACAAAAAGAATCATATGTCTACTATGTTTCCGCGCGTGCTAACTCCAAAAGTGAAGCTTTCTGAATTAAAACTTCTAAAATACCTGTGAAAAACATTTAAAAACAAAGGGTGAGCATTAAATTGCTGAGTAAGGGGTTTTGAAAATATTTAAATACTTTTTAGAAAATCATTCTTTGAAAATAACTTTGAGAAATACTTCTGAAAATTCATTATATAATAACATAAAAATATTTTTCGAAATACCCTTTGAAAACTTAATTTAAATCACTTATATTTAAAATAAAACACTTTTGAAATTACTTACGTACAAAAATTGTTTTAAATATAATCCAGTGATTTTTAGAAAATATTACGCAATCTTTTGAAGACAAGAACATTGTGGCAACTTGAAACATTGAAAGTTGTCTTAGACCTATCCACTTATTGATGGATGGGTTCACTCCCCAATTCCCTACCCTATTTACAATGTTCAAGTGCCAATTTTTTTGAAAAAATTTTAAGGTTTCTTTACTTATATATATATATTTCTCACTGGGTTTTCTGCTTTGAAATTCATGACATCATATTCAAATACATATGTATATATATATTTATATACACAGTTTATAAGAGATCATTTTCTTGATTCTGAACAATCGAATCCTTCAACTTTTAAGCATTTCTTAATACATAGAATGCTAATAAAATAATATTTAACATTCATGAAATATTATTTCATTTATTCAACTCATAAAACCATTTTTTTATATATATTGAATTACACATACATATATATATGCAAATAATAAAACTGATGCATGACATGTCATTGAATAAGATGATGGTCATACCTCATAATGTGAATGACATTCATGTTCGTGCATATAATTGCACACATGACATGATAGTTTTAATTATTTAAAAATATAAACATAAAATGATATACTTTTTTGAGGTAAATATTAATAAAAAAAGTTACCTATAGAGGATCATTGAAATTAATAATCCTATAATAATATTTTCAATATATTAAAACCAAAATTGGGTTTCTTTTGAAAATAAACGTATATAATTAGTTATAAAATCCATTTTGACATCTTGGAGGATTTTTAAGAAAAATGCACATGGTCGAGGAATTTTATTACAATACAATTCTAATCAAATAGAATTATAAGAAATACAATTTTCTTTATAAACATGAAATCCCATACAATTAAATTGTAAACAAAATAAAATATAAAATTGAACTATCCCTTACCAAATTTTGAAAATAAAACATTTTAATTGGAAAATGATATAATTTGACATGATCAATCAAATACATGTTGAAAACAAGGAAAAATAATTTCAATACAATTAATGGCCGCAAATCAGAAAAATAGATAGCATGAAACATAGAGTCCCCTACATGTTATTTGGAGACAAATTCTATGATAGAAACTATTCGCATACTCTCCAAACAAGGGCAATTTTCTAATTATCAAACACCTTCCTTTCTAGACTCTTCTCACTTTTGTCGTCTCATGTGGTGGGTGTGTGTGCCGGACTTGCAGCCTTGAGAAAGGTGTGCACCAAAAGACTAATGAAGAACCGAACTAACTACCTATTTAAAGCCTTAATTTACTATATATTTATAGATAATATAATGAGATATGGTTGTGGTTTGTCTGGTTTTCAAAACCATATTCATTGAATTGAAACATAATTTAGATATGCAGTTGAGTTTTAATTCTGCTGCAGACTAGTGTATCAAACAAGTTTCTCAAAAAATTGACTGGTCTCGATTGTTTTTATGGATGAAGTTATATACATCCCAAATTAATTACCCATTATTAAAACTTTATTATAGCATAAGTTCGGGGTCGATCCACAGGGAACTATGGCGTGTGTGAATTAAATTGAGTTAATGCTTAATTAGGTGAAGTATGTAGAATTTAGAGTTGATTGGTTTGATTTTGGTTTTGGATTAAAACTATATTATTTACTTTGAATAAATTATTAACAGTTTTAAAGAAAAAAACGAGTGAATTTAAAGAGTTTAAAACGGGGAGAAAAGACGTGTCAGGGCTGTGGTGATCGACGAGTTTTTATGCAGATTGCTTAAATGGTTGTGTTGTTCATGATAATTCATCATTCTGGATTTCATTTTGTTACAATATTTCCTTGGTCTGGTTCCTCTTATTTGGAATTATAGAAGTTGACTCCTTCGTCCAGTAGTCAGTGTTCTTAATTCTTTATTTAGTTCAGTCCATTATTTGAATTAGTGAAATCTTTCCAATGGTCACAGATGTTTTCACCGTTACTTCTCTTTTGTATCACTGAGAATTCTTCCCTTGGTCCAGCTCAGAATTCTCAGTTATATTTGACAGTGAATTAAGAATAGTAAGAAGATTTAAAACAATCAAACACAACTATATAAAACAACACAAAAATTATGATCCTTTCATCTGCATCCCCAACACAAGGGGTTTAGTTACACATAGAAAGCAGGAGAGAAATGACACATGTGATACCTGATAGATTCGTCATGTAAGCGTTGAGGTAAGGTGTCAGAAGGAGGAACGATGGAACGACGACACCTCAGTGGCCTTGGGAATGGTAGTAGCAGAACTTCTCTCCCTTACAATGGTTTCCAACTCCCAAAATCCTAAGTCCAAGGCCTCTTTTTATAGAAAAATAAAGTACACAGTGTGTATATAAAGTACACGCCGTGTACTTTTCGTCAACGCGCTTTGGTGCCAATTTCTCCACGGGTAGGCGGCCTAACATGCCGACTTTGACTTTTTAACATGGCGCCACCTGGTAGTTGAGTCTACACAGCATGTAGCGCCGCCATACATGGTGTGTAGTATAAAACTTTGGCCAACAACCCCTTCTTGAATAGAAGAAACAACCACATGGGCGTGTAGAACCTTCTCGGCAACAACCGCTTCTAGAATGTAGTACACGACGTGTAATGCCGCCTCACACGGCGTGTAGTTTATGTCCGATGACATGGGAGTGTATACCCTCCTTCGGTACGTGTCCCTGTCTGGATGTACACAGCGTGTATAGAAATTACACGCCGTGTAGTTTCAAAATTTTCACAGACTTCCCTTGATTTATGTATTTTATCCAGAAAGCTCCTGAAAGTAAACATAATCACCAAAATCAAAGAATATGTTCATGAAACAACATATATTTAATGAAAACATGTTTTTATTTTCAATTATATATATGAAAATGTATACACAAATCGAGTGCATCAAATTCCCCCACACTTAGTCGTTTGCTTGTCCTCAAGCAAAATCTCAACATCTAATTAAAAGGGCCTATACTTTTAAAAGGAAGGCATTTTAATTAATCAAAAGTATAAATGATAAAGTTACTGAGGAAAATTCTAAAAGGCACAAACAAATTCAATTCATAAGATATTAAAATCATGCCTCATATATACTTCAATTAACTATTCTTATCCTCTTTCAACACATTTTTCAACCTTTAAAAAATAATCATGCCACTTGATGATTTACCTTACCAGTTAAAATCACACTCCACACTCAAGATGTTTTTATTCAAAGTTATTCTCAATCTAAGGTATATACACTCTATCCATAGGTTTTCAAGATATATTTTTCTTTGCTTCAGAAAAATTTGAATTACAAAAATCACGAGGGATTTATCAATAAGGTTCAAATGTATCTGTGGATAAGGGTTGGTAGGTTCAGATGTGAAAAATAAATTCTGAGGCTTGAAAAAGGAAGGCTAATTCCTTTAAGAAACATTGCATTATATTCAAAGTAAAGTTCAATGAAAATGTATCCTTCACAAGCTCTGTCGAATGATGTTGTAATCACCACCTTTTCCCTTAGTCAATTAGGGTTCATGAGAAAATAAGCATAAGGTCCCATTTTATCTTTTTTCTTCTTCTTCTTTTTTTAAGAAGAAATCAAGGGAAACACTTATGAATACAACGAATAATTATTTGGAATCCTTTCTACCCCAAATAGTCAAGAGGCACTCCCCCACACTTTATTTCATGGCTGTGCACAAAAATATGCCATGTATTGCCAACTCCCTCTTTAAAACTCCAAAATGAATAATCATGCAAAGTTCAAAAAGAAATAGGGTAGGAAGAGAAATAGGATTGTAACGCGGCTTCCTATAAAAGGCTATTTATGGATTCTATGGGCTTAATGAAGATTAAATGTAGGGTAGGTCTCAAGATAAAGGGGTTGAAACAATCTAATGACTCAATCATTTTAAAGAAATTCAAAAATTCTTCATGTTTTGAAAAGAAAAACTTGCAAATTCTGGTAGTGATGCATATCCTAAGAATCTCTCAAGAAAGAGGGTATTAGAAAAGAAATATAAAAAAGGGTTTATAATACCTCTCAGGAGTGGAAAAATAATAAAGGGACAATCAGGTCATGACATGCATATAAATGATTAGCCTAATCAATGTAATTAATCAAGGATTAAAATTTGCAATTGAAACTATATCAGCAATCATTGTAAAACACTTAAGAATCAGAATAAGCATGAAATCCTCAAAAAGTCCCTAATAAATAACTCTAGCATTTATAAGAATGATTAACCAAAATTTCTTTACATTTTCAAATATATAATCTAATAATGATGTCTCCTAGATTAGTTCAAGGGCAAAGACTAAGGTGAAAGAGATAGATGCTCCCCCACACTTAATATTTCACATGGTCCACCAAGTGCATACTAAGGTAAAGGGTGGGCAAGGGTGAGATATGGGGGAAAAAATGAGGGAAAGAATTAAAAGAAGTAAATCCAAAAAGAAAGAAAATAGAAATGGAAAAATACTCCCCTCGTGAAAAGTGATGCCCAAGGTGCTCCATGATACTAGTGACTGTCGAGAAAAAAGAAAACTACAAACAAGAATAACATCACCGCACAAAAAATGACAAAATAGATATATAAGATAAAGAAAAATGTCACTATCGTGGTGTCACCTCAGGGGAGGCAGCATCCTGTACAAAACTAGCTGGTAGAGACGACATAGGAGCCGTGGAAGCGGGAGGCTAGGATGCGGCACCGGTAAGGGTAGCTGGAGAAGTAGGAGCCGCAGGTGCTAGACTCTGTAAAGGAAGCTCAAAAGTAGGCCCTGGACCAGCAGCAGTGGTGGCGGCAGCAGGAGTAGCAGCAGAACCTATCGTAGACAGCAGAACAGAATCTGTGGCCTGCGCAGGAGAGGGCGGTGGAGCAGCAACAGATGGGCCAGGACTGGAGGCATAAGCAGGTGGCAGAGGCAATGGAAGACCAAGATGCTGAGAAATATGCACCAAAAGCTGCTCCATGCGGTCCTGGTGGCTATCGAGACGAATCAAATACCGCGCAATGGTGTCCTGGCAGCCGATGATACGAACCAACTGCTGCTCCATCTGATCCTGGAGGCTGTCGAAGCGACCCAAGACATGCTCCATCATGGCTAGGCAGTGGGAAAGGGAAAAATCAACTGAGGGTGTAGGGGAAGGTGGGATGGGTGAAGGGACAGAAGAAGGAAGGTCAGAAGAAGTGGGGTCAGTAGGTGGTGGGTGAGGTGGAGAAGCTGGAGGGGGTGGGGAAGGAGGAGCAGGGCCATCAGCTGGGGCAGGAGGGTCAACGGGTGGCTGGGGGCGAGCCTGAGCAAGGATGTAGGCACCCCCTTCTTCTGGACCAATACCATGCAAATGAGCATGAGAAAGTCCATCCGCTGGGGTGAACCTAATAGGTCATGAGGTAAAGAGGGCTCAAATACCCCGAGGTGGTGGGCAAGACGGGTGGTGTAAAACCTGCCATTCAGGTTGCCTTGACGGTCAATAAACATGGAGTGGAAATAGGAGGCGGCGAGATAGGTGAGGTCCAGGTAGTCGTGCTGAATGACACAGGTAAGGAACTCCATGTCACGGCCGGTCACGACCCCCATATCCTCATGGCGGGGGAAAAGGATGGCGGTGAAGCACTGGTGGGCGAAGCAGATGATGGGCTCAGCTATAAGAGTGCTCTTTTAGGAAGTGGGGGAGTACCGGTGGTCAGGCTCAGCGATCTCCCGCCACATAGCGACGAGCTCAGAGCACTCAGGCCTAGATAGGGTAGAAACATGAGGTGGGGTGATGGGATGGGGGTAGAAGCTGCACCCTCGGCCAAACTCAGTCATGGTGAGAGAGAAACATCGGCTGCCTAGCCGGAAGCGTACCACAAGCACCACATCACCAGGTGTCTCCCGGTACTCCGCTCCGTCAAAATCAAACGAGGCTGTGAACTCCAAAAATAAATCTCAAAAAATAGGAGTGCTGACCTGGAAAATATCTAAAAGTGAGGTGTGCCCAAGAAGCTCCTCCAAGTCCTCCCAAATACCGGGCTACTATAGAATGCTGCTGTCGAGGTATTGGCCACTCAATGGTATCAGACGACGAGAGAAGAATTGGACCCTGTCATATGCGAGATCGGTGACCGGGAATACCGTGCAGGGATATGGAGCACCTACAGGTACCAACCTAGGAGCAGGTGCAGCAGTAGCGGTTGGATCTATGGGTGGATCTGCTCGAGTAGAGGGTGACTTAGTCAATGGAGTGCTCGAGGAGGGACTAGCTGCTGATGAAGATGGCATAGGTAGAGCGGCAGCTGGTGGAGCAGAAATGGTGGTGCTCGGAAGCTCGGTGCCGAAAGGTGGAGGTGCAGCAGAAGTAGGTTTGACCTCCACTGAGGGAGTGAGTGGCGGCAAAATGGCCAAAGGAGGGAGATCGAAGACCAGAGCATCTGGGTCTGGATGCATCGGCGGTCGGAGTCGGATCCGACGAAAGATGGATCCCTCGCCCTCAGTGGTGGAGGCTGGCCACTTCCCTCGAGAAGGCTCAGAATCTTCCATAATCTGAAAAAGAAAGAAAAACCAAAAAAAAGAAAATAAAAGAAAATAAAACAAAACAAAACAAATAAAATGTGAGAAAATAAGAAAATAAAAGTACACGGCGTGTACTCTAGAGTACACAACATGTAGTTGGAAATTTAGAGTAGCCCGTGTTCTCAAGATAGACACACCGAGGGTGAAAAATAGACCATGTAAAAGTACACGGCGTGTACCAAACATACACGCCGTGTTCACTCAAATTATAGGTGGTTGTGTATTCATAAAGGACACGACCATGTTTTTTAAAAGGATAAAATAAAGGACACGCCGTGTATAGGTAGGACACGACATGTTCTTTACCAGAAGAACATGGCCGTGTGTAGGGTGAAACACGGGCCGACCAAAGGAAATGGTATACACGGCGTGTACCGAACACACACGCCGTGTATAGAAACATGGGGTAAGAGACCGTGTTAGGTGCCACACACGGAGGGCCAAAGAAAAGGGTATACACGGCGTGTACCAAACACACACGCTGTGTATGTGAAAATGGTGTGTGAGGCCTGTGCAAAGGGGGTACTCGGGCACAATGAAAAGGACACAGTGTGTACCAAACATACACACCGTGTATATTCAAATTTCGAATTATTTTGTGTGTGGCCGTGTACAGAACTACACGATGTGTGTTCTTTATTTTTTGGCCGTGTACAGGAGGAAGCCGAACAATCAGCTGATCTGAAAAACACCCTAAATGAGTCTAAAAATTTAAAAGAGAGGGTGTAGAACGACGTACCTTGACTGAGGATCACAATGCAAGAAGAATCAGAACCCGAAACGCCCTGAATCAACAGATCTGAGAAAAGGGGGTGTGGGTGGCATTCGGGAGAAGAAAACGGGAAGAGGGGAGGAAATGGGGAGGCCGCGCGACACGGGCTCAAGCCAGGTGGCCCGCAACCTATATAGGCGAGGTACATGGCGTGTATGTTTGGACTACACGCCGTGTATTCAATTTTTTTTACAATATATATAAATATATAATTATTATAGTAAACTATATAATAATTATTAGTAATAATTAAAATATAATAAATATATCGATAAATTCTATTACAAATAAACCTATACACGTCGTATATTGGGAAATACACGCCATGTAATTTAAAATTAGAAAAAGATTAGTACAACCTTTGGTTCGGTGCTTGGGGTGGGATTCGAACCGGCGATCAGCCGTTCCAAATGGAAGCCCTCAACCACTGGAGAAAAGGTTGTTCTTCTATTAATATTTATTTTATATATATATTTATTCTATACAGCCTATACAAACGGTAAGAAATAAATTCATGACATGTGGTTTTTATTTAGGAAAGGATGGGGATGAAGTAGGGAGATTAGCATGATTCGAAACCGGGTCTTTTGAACCTGGTGCCGAGACTTTTCCAATCTTCCAACTTCACCCGCATGTAATTTCTTATTTTAATTTTTTTTTTAATTTATATTGAAAAATTATGGCACACACGGTGTATATCGAAATGCACGTCGTGTGGTTTTATTAAAAGAATAAATGATGGAAATGGGACGGTTGTCTGGATTCGAACCCGAGTCTTTTGGAACCGGGTTACGATTCTAGCCAACCATCCCATCCCCATCATGGGTTTTATTATATTTAAACACATTTATATATATATATATATATAAAATACCACACACACCATGTAAATAAAAGGAGGAACCCTGTGTTGAAGGTAGGTCAGGAGGATTCAAACCGGGGACGACTTGAATAAACTCCAGTGACTTTACCATCGGTACTGACATCATCCCTGGTTATTTATTTGTTATTATATAGATTTATACAATTAAGATTATAAATTAAAAAGATAAGTACATGCCGTGTATATAAGTGGGACATGGCGTGTAACCTCTGGGTTTCCTCCCAGGAAGCGCCTTTGTTTTAGGTCGTTGGCTTGACCTTCTTACCTTGCTTACCTAAGCTGTATGGTGGACAACGTTCCCACCGTGTTGTCTGTAGGATGGTAAGCTTTCAACCGCTGCCCGTTTTCCTTGAATGGTTGACCATCTTCTCCAGAAATTTCTACCGCTCCATGATGGAATACACGTACAACGTGGAATGGTCCCGACCATCGTGACTTTAACTTCCCTGGGAATAAGTGAAGACGAGAATTAAAGAGAAGTACCTGATCACCGGGTTAGAAAGATTTTCATGAAATCATCTGGTCGTGAATAGATCTTGTCTTCTCCTTGTACAGCTTGGCGTTCTTGTACGCCTCTAATCTGAGTTCATCTAGTTCCGACAGTTGGAACTTCTGTTTCTCTTCAGCTACCTTCAGATGAAAATTTAGGGCTTTGACAGCCCATTAGGCTTTGTGTTCCAATTCCACTGGAAGATGGTAGGGCTTGCCATAGATGAGGCGGAATGGGGACATTCCCAATGGTGTTTTGAAAGCAGTATGATATTCCCACAAGGCATCATCTAACTTCTTGGACCAGTCCTTCCGTGAAGTGTTCACTGTTTTCTCCAGGATCTTCTTGAGCTCATGGTTGGAGAGCTCTACCTTTCCACTAGACTGGGGATGATATGGTGTCCCCATCTGATGCTTTACTCTATACTTCGATAGTATTCCTCTCATCAGTGTGTTGTCGAAGTGGGTCCCTCTATCACTGATCAGTACTCGTGGAACCCCAAACCTGATAAAAATATTATTCTTTAAGAAATTCATGACTACCTTGGCTGTGTCGTGTGCTGTAGCAGTGGCTTCCACCCACTTGGAGACGTAGTCAATGCATACCAGGATATAAGTGTTCCAAAAAGATGGGGGAAAGGGACCCATGAAATCTATGCCCCAGACGTTGAAAATATCGACCTCCAAGATGGGGTGCTGGGGCATCTCAGCTCTACGTCCCACATTACCAGTACTCTGGCACTGATCGCAACAGGAAACAAAGGCCCGAGCATCTCTATGCATGGTGGGCCAGAAAAATCCAGACTGCATGATCTTAGCTATGGTACGGTCTGACCCATGATGTCCTCCTACTGGTGAGGGGTGAAAAAACTCCAGGACACCGTGAGCTTCATTCTCTGGGATGCAACAATGGATCACTCCATCTACACAGGATCAGAATAGCAGAGGATCCTCCCAGAAGTACTTTTTCACATTAGAGAAAAATATTTTCCTTTGCTGGAAGGAGAGGTCGGGGTGAACGACACCTGTAACCAGAAAATTAGCGATATTAGCATACCATGGTCTAGGTGTTTCGTTGATTGAAAAGAGGTGCTCATCAAGAAAATCCTCACTGATCTCCCGATCTTCTTCCTTCTCCAAATGAGGCAGCTCGAGGCAGGAGAGATGGTCAGCAATGAAGTTCTCACTCCCTTTCTTGTCTCGAATCTCAAGATTGAATTATTGTTGGAGGAGTACCCAGCGGATCAATCGGGGCTTCGCATCTTTCTTGTTTAGTAGGTACTTTAGTGCTGCATGGTCAGTATAAACAATAACTTTAGACAACACTAAGTAAGAACAAAACCTGTAAAATGCAAAAACCACTTTAAGCATATCCTTTTCTATGGTGGTGTAGTTGATCTATGCCTCATTGAGCATCCTGTTGGCATAATAGATAGGTCGGAAAATCCAGTCAAGTCGCTGTCCTAAGACTACTCCCACTACATAGTCTCTTGCATTGCACATCACCTCAAATTGTTCCTCCCAGTTGGGAGAAATCATAACTGGAGATTCCACTAGGCGCTGCTTTATATGCTCAAAAGATCTGACACATGTCTCATCGAACTCAAATATGGCATCCTTGGTTAGAATATTGGTGAGGGGTTGGGCTATTTTGGAGAAGTCACGGACAAAACGCCTGTAAAAACCTGCATGCCCCAGGAAGTTGCGGATGGCGCAGACCGAAGTCGGTATATGTAGTCATGAAATGACTTCGATCTTCGCCAAGTCCACCTCTATCCCCTTTGCTGAAATTTTGTGGCCAAGGACTATGCCACTTTGCACTATGAAATGACACTTTTCCCAGTTCAAGACTAGTTTAGTGTGCTCACATCGTTCCAAAACTAGCTCTAGGTGCCGTAAACAAATGGTGAATGATTTTCCGTAAATGGAAAAATCATCCATGAATACCTCCAGGATTCATTCTGCCATGTCATGGAAGATGGCCAACATACAGTGCTGGAAGGTGGCGGGGGAATTGCACATGCCTAAAGACATCCTTCGATAAGAAAATGTGCCGTAGGGGCAAGTGAATGTGCTCTTTTCCTGATCCTCTGGAGAAATGGAGATTTAGTTGTAGCCGGAAAAATCATCGAGGAAGCAATAGAAGTTGTGCATTGATAGTCTCTCTAACATTTGATCCATGAATGGAAAGGGGAAATGATCCTTTCTTGTGGAATCGTTTAGTTTCCGGTAATCCACACAGACTCGCCAGCCCGTGATAGTGCGTGTAGGGATGAGCTCGTTCTTTTCATTTGAAATCACAGTGATACCACCCTTTTTGGGTACCACTTGAAGGGGACTCACCCACGGACTATCCGAGATGGGATAGATGATGCCTGCATCTAATAATTTGATCACCTCTTTTTTTACAACTTCCATCATGGGAGGATTCAAGCGCCATTGTGGTTGCCGAGATTTCTTGGCACCTTCTTCAAGTAGCACCTTGTGAGTGAAAATGGTAGGGCTGATGCCCTTCAGATCAGCGACTGTCCACCCAATAGCGTGCTTCCGTTGTTTGAGAACCTACAGAAGTGCATCTTCATGCTCCTGTGACAGTTCTACATTACGTATAACAGGAAAAGTTTGATTGGGTCCTAAATTCCCATACTTGAGAGAAGATGGAAGAGGATTCAGTTCGAGTTCAGGCACCTTTAAAATCGAAAGCACAAGTGGTTGCACCTTGTCCCATTCCAAACTATCAGGAACAACTGCATGCTGCCAATAGTGGCCGCCCTGGCCTTCTAAGAATTGCAATTCTTCTGGCGTGTAACGACCCAAAGTTTTTCAATGGAAAATTACCTTCTTATATTTATGTCATAAAAACACAAAATAATGAACTACTAAGTGATAAGTGATCTTTAAACATAATTTTGTCACCCCTATGTTTGGAATTTTTAAAATCCGACATACACAATTGTGTTCAATATGGGTTTTGGAGTCTAATGAAATAAAAATAATTTTTGGTGAATAGTAACCTACCCTTATGAATAGTAAACTACCCTTATGAATAGTAATTTGACCCTTATGAATAGTAAATAAGAGTAACATTACCAATGAATAATAAAATAAAATTTAGACATCTTATAAAGTGATAATTTGACCTTAGTAAACGTTTTTGGTATTTTATAAGTCATAAATAATTAATTATAATTAATTAATTAATCTAAAAGAATATTTATTTCCTTGAAATGTATTCATAAAGTATTTAATAAATTTATAATATATTTTAGATAATTTTATAAGACCATATGTAATTTTTGAAAGAACTACAAAATCAGTTTTAATCTTAAAAACTGTTTTTTAAGTAAATTATGATTTTAATTAAATATTAAATTAATATTATTTAGAAAATTATTTTTGAAAAATGGACTTCATTTTTGGATTCTACATGTCAAAAAATGTTTGGGGTAAATATTTGGGATTTTTCTGAGATACTTGAATTTTTGATGAATAGTGAAATACCGTAATTTACAAAATAAGCTAAATAAGCTAATTATAGGGTCATGTGTGATGTTCTGCTGATGTAAGCCCACTTGGTTCAGGATTAAATTATAAGATTACTATTCTTTTTCATTCGAGACTCACTATTCCTTGTCTTAGGTGAACTTAATAAACTAATCAATTTTATATTAAGGAAACCCCTCTCCCCTCCACTATAAAAGCCACCCTTCACTCCCTCTTTTCCTCACACCTCTCAAGCTCCAAGAATTCTCTAAACTCTGGCCAAACACCTTCCCTATCCCATCCCCCACGTCCAAAAGCTGTTGGTCTCATCAAAATACCAATTCTAGCTTCCTTAAAGAGGATCTCAAGAGGAAGATTCTAGAGGTAATTTCTCTCCCTCTTCTCCTTTAATTTCCTTTCAAGTTCAAGCTCCTTTCTTGATCTCTCCCCACCTATATTCATCCAAATTGTTTTGTAACTCAAGTATTATACATATAATTTAATTTTATGATTCTGATGGGATATTATATCACCCCACCCCTTTCCCTCTTCCTTTTATTTTATTAAAGAGAACATTGTTCATGAGGTGTTAATTTATCACCTTCAAAAACGACATGCTCTCTTCTTCCATTTATACTTTTAGATCTGGTCATGAAACCATTTTTATGGTTGAAACAGAATATTTTATATGTATTATGTTCTATTTTATGTTCTGGACATAACCTATGGCCATATTACTAAGTGAAAAGTTAAAACAAGTTCGTTATGATCCAAAAAACAGCTCAAATTAACCCAAATAACCATCATTAAATTCTTATCTAATGATTCATCCACATGGATCTAATAAAATTCAATATAAAATCATTAAATATACTATAATATCATTAATAACATTTAATATCAGTTCTGGATGTTTACCCATGATCTACCCAAACATCAATTTATAATACAAGTGAACTACTCAAGAAAACCATGAAAACGAACATTCCCGAACAATGTTTTTAAACTCTATAAGTCATCCAAAGGAACATAATATGAAATAATGAAACCAGAATGAACCCTATTAATGTATAAAAGGTTTTTTAATTTCTAATTAATGAATATAATGTCATTATACAGGAAATTAAAGAGAAGGAGGCATTCGGGTACAAGGTAAGGGGAAATATCGAACCCAATTTTATTCCTTCGGGTTCTCCCTCTTTCACTCCATTTTTGATATGGTTACTACTCAAAGATCATTTTTTCATCATTTCCTTTACTTTTCTGGGATATACATGTTTGTCACTGGTTTTTATTCCCATCAAAATTTTTTCCAAAAGAACTCTTCTTTCAAGATCTCACCTTTTACCTCTCATTCAAGGTTAATGGTTCTTGTATCAAGTATGTTGTTCCCTCTTTCTTTTGGGAACCCAAAGCTTATGAATGTGTTATTATGAGATTAAACCCATTCCTTTACATGGGTTATTTATGTACATGTTTGATATGTGTTCTATGTGGAAAGCATGATAATGATAATGTTATGATGTGACGGGTGCGCCCAGAATTATATAGCGCAATATGAATGTTTAAATGTGACAGGTGTGCCCAGAATTATATAGCGCTCCAATGCATTGGGTAAAGTGATTAATCTCATGAGTAAATGTGAAATTATGTGTGAAAAATATGCTATCTTGGTTCACAAATATGTGTGGTAGTTAACCACTAAGACATGATGTTTCATTTTTATGTGTTGCCACATTTCAAGTCTTTTATTTATACTCCTCTCATGTTCATGATAATTTTCCTATGTCATGATTATGGTCACCCCATGCTATATTGTTATTATCTATCCTCTTACTGGGATTCTAGATCACCCCTTTTTTATGTATATCCTCAGGTGGCTACATGTATTAAGGAGAGGACAAGTTCCACTAAGAATCTAGTGAAGAAGAAATTAAATAAATGTTTATGGTTGATGTTGTATTTTTTATGTGTGGTCCTAGTTTTCCCAAGACACTAAACCTTTGGATCCTCTATGTGTAATACTATTATGTTTTTTATCTTTGAAATGATGTAATAGTAATGTAAGAAAAGGCAGGGTCGCTATAGTTGGTATCAGAGGAAAGGTTTAGTTAATTTGGGAATTAGGATTAGTGAACCCTAAAGAAAACCTCTAGCATGAGACTAAGTACAAAAATTCACACAAGAATATTTACCTAGGGATCCCATATGTTATGTTTTTGGTATAATTGTTTAAATGAATAAGTTATTCATGACTTTTTTACTTATGTTTTGTTCTAACCTTTTCTATTTTAGAAAATGGTGGGAACTAGGAGAAATCAGGCCAACAACTCTTGCGAGGGCCAATGCAACGATTGCCCGAACGACATCCCCAATGATTTTGGAGGTGGAGTTCAAAACTTCATGAAGATGATTACCCAATTATCTCAGGTTATGAACAATAACCATAATAATGGGGAACGTCCTCCTTCACCAAAGAGGGAGAAACTAGCTATCAAATGTTTTATGCGGCAAAGACCACCACCGTTTTGTGGATCTTACGATCAACTAGTTGCGGAACAGTGGGTCAACTCCATGGAAAAGATATTTTCTGTTCTTCACTATTCTGAGATGGAGAAGGTGACTCTAGCCGTTTATCATCTAGATGGAGAAGCCGATCAATGGTGGGATTTGATTAAGAACACCAAGCCAAGGGAGGAAATTGAAGAGATGGAATGGGAAGACTTTAAGATAATGTTTCTTAATAAGTACTTCCCACAAACTCTTCGCACGAATATGGAGAGAGAATTCATAGAGCTCAAGAAAAAAGAAGGAGAATCTGTCACAACCTATGAAGAAAATTTCACAAGGATCTCAAGGTATGCTTCGGGTTTTGTTATAAAAAATGATAGAAGAATTGATAGATTATTTAGTGGATTAAAACTACATATTCAAAAGGATCTTGCAATTAAAGACTTTGGGAGTTATAAAGAAGTTGTTCGGTGTGCTCTAAAAGTGGAGATGGAGTTTGAAGAATGGTCCCATGGCTATGGTGATAAGAAAAGAAAGATGGATTTTCAAGCTGGTGGATCTAGTGACAAAGGTGGGAATAAAAATCAACGACCCATATGCCAAAAATGTGGGAAGTTACAGCATGGGAACTGCCTCAAAGGTACGGGGAAATGGTTTAAGTGTGGGAAATAAGGACACCAAGCTCAATAGTGTCAAAAAGACATGAAAAGGAAGGAGAATGTAGCTGATGAAAGGGGAGAACCACTCATGGTTCAATGCTACAACTGTAGGGAGCTAGGGCACTATGCAAACCAATGCACTAAACCTCGGGCTCTCGAGGGTAATCAGTGTCAGCAGCCACCAAAGCCAAAGGAACAAGGGAAGGCTTATGCCATCACTACTGTAGAGGTGGAGCATGATAATGAAGTTGTAAAAGGTACACTTCCTATTCAATCAAGAATGGAAAAAGTCTTATTTGATTCTAGTTTTGCGCATTCCTTTATATCTTACAAGTTTGCTAGAATTATAGAATCAAAGCCCCAAAACCTTGAAGTAGTGATATCTGTAAAAACACCAAGTGGTGAAATCATTGCAACCCAAGTGTTTGACTCTTCTCCTGTTGGCGTATGTGGGAATATTCTTCTGGAAAATCTCGTAATACTTACCTTGGGGGAATTCGATGATATAATGGGAATGGACTGGCTCTCGTTATATAGAGCGCATATCAACTGTCAGGAAAAGGAAATATCTTTTCATATTCCGAACCATCCCATGCTCCTCTACAAATGCAAGGAATATCATGAATCTCCTTTGAAAAATCCTTCAATGGTGTGGGTGTTGATTCCCTATGAAGAAGCATACGTCACCCAAATGGTTGAGTCGAAGGAAAGTTCCAACCTTGAGGAAATTCCCATCGTGAGGGAATACGACGATGTATTTCCCGAAGAGTTACCCGAAATTCCCCCAGATCGTGAGGTAGAGTTCTCAATTGAACTCATACCCGGAGCTACTCCTATCTCAAAGTGCCCATATAGGATAGATCCTATTGAAATGGAGGAGTTAAAGAAGCAGCAGCAAGAGAATCTAGACAAAGGGTTCATACGCCCTAGTGCATCACCTTGGGGTGCGCCGGTGCTCTTTGTGAAGAAGAAGGATGGAACAATGCGGATGTGTATCGATTATCGGGAACTCAACAAGATCACCATAAAGAACAAGTATCCTCTCCCAATGATTGATGACCTATTCGATCAGTTAATAGGAGCTCAATACTTCTCAAAGGTGGGTCTTCGCTCTGGATATCATCAGGTAAAGGTGAAGAAGGAAGATATTCAGAAGACTGCCTTCCATAAAAGGTATGAGCACTATGAGTTTTTGGTGATTCCCTTTGGACTTAATAATGCCCCTGAAATCTTCATGGATTTTATGAATAGAGTCTTTAGACATTACCTCGACAAATTTGTGGTAGTGTTTATTGACGATATTATCATCTACTCCAAGAGAAAGGAGGAACATGAAGAACATCTAAGACTTGTGTTGGCGACATTGAGAAAGGAGAAGTTGTATGCCAAGTTTAGCAAGTGTGACTTTTGGATGAATCAAGTCACGTTATTGGGACATGTGATCACAAGTGAGGGAATTTCTGTGGACCCTTCCAAGACAAAGGCAATTGAGGAATGGCACAGGCCCTCTAGTGTCACAGAAATTCGTAGTTTTCTTGTATTATCTGGGTACTACCAACGTTTTGTGAGAAACTTCTCACAATTTTCAAGCCCGATAACTAAGTTAACAAGAAAAGGGATAAAGTATGTATGGATGGAAGAATGTGAGGGAAGCTTCAAGGAGCAAAAGAGAAGGCTGATCACTGCACCTGTACTCACACTACCGAAAAGTGGAGAAAGTTTTGTGATATACAGTGATGCATCAAAGAAAGGCTTGGGTTGTTTACTCATGCAAAATGATAATGTGATAGCCTACGCCTCATGACAGTTGAAGATCCATGAGAAGAACTAACCAATGCATGATCTAGAGCTGGCGGCCGTGATTTTTGCTTTGAAAATCTGGCGGCACTACCTTTATGGTGAGAAGTGTGACATATACACCGACCACAAGAGCCTAAAGTATATATTCACACAAAAGGAGCTCAACATGCCTCAAAGGAGATGGTTAGAGCTAATCAAGGATTACGATTGCTCTATTAACTATCATCCTGGAATGAAGAACAAGGTAGCTGATGCTCTAAGCAGAAAAGAACCTGCTACTCTTTCCATGCTGCAGATTGAGAAAGACCCTATCTTCTTGGATATGCAAAGGATGGATTTGGAAATCATAATGGAAGGGGATACATCCTACCTTTCCCAAATGATTGCGCAACCATACATCCAAGATAAGATTAAGGAATCACAAAGGGATGATGTGGAGATACAAAAGAGGGTGAATGCAGTAAAGGAAGGAAAGCTGCAAGAGTTCCATATCAACGATGATGGTGTGATTCGGTTTGGAACGCGGCTTTGTGTGCCTTCATCACCCGGGATAAAGAAGGAGCTATTGGATAATGCACATAGCTCAACTTTCTCTATCCATCCTCGGAGTACCAAGATGTACCGTGATCTCTGAGAACACTTCTGGTGGGACAACATGAAGAAAGAGATTGCGGAATATATATCAAGGTGATTGGTATGTCAACAAGTTAAAGTTGAGCAAAAAAAGTCCAAGGGTATGATGCATCCATTGCCTATACCCATGTGGAAATGGGAAAATGTTACTATGGACTTTGTCACAGGTCTCCCAAAGAAGTCAAAGGGAAATAATGTGATATGGGTTGTGGTTGACCGACTCACCAAGACTGCCCATTTTATCGCTATTCGGGAAGACCTCTCGCTTGAACAACTTGCAAGGATATATGTGAAGGAAGTGATGAGACTGCACGGTGTTCCACTCTCAATTGTCTCCGACCGTGACCCAAGGTTCACATCTAAATTCTGGAGGAGCCTTCAACATGCTTTGAGTACTGAATTAAATTTCAGCATGACCTATCACCCCCAAACTGATGGCCAGTCTGAAAGGACTATTTAGACACTTGAAGATATTCTAAGAGCCTGCTCTCTAGAATTCAAAGGTGGTTGGGATCAGCATCTCCCATTGGTTGAGTTCTCATACAACAATAGCTTCCACTCGAGTATTCAGATGGCTTCGTATGAATCTCTTTATGGGAAGCGATGTAGAACTCCAACCTATTGGGATGAAGTTGGAGAGAGAAAGCTACTTGGGCCCGATCTTGTTCAAGAGATGACCGAGAAGGTTCAAGTCATCCAGAAACACATCAAAGCTGCTCAAAGTCGGCAAAAGAGCTATTATGACAATCGTCGAAGGGACTTGGAGTTCGACGTTGGAGATAAAGTCTTCCTTCGAATATCTTCATGGAAGAGAGTAATGCAATTCGGGAAGAAAGGGAAGCTAAGCCCAATGTATATTGGCCCCTTTGAGATCCTTGACCACATAGGATCTGTGGCCTATCATCTATCACTTCCACCGAATATGGCTCAAGTTCATGCTGTGTTTCTTGTATCACTAATGAGGAAGTACATAACAGACCCCTCACATGTACTAAAATCAGAGGTGGTGCAGCTGGAAGATGATATCTCCTATGAGGAGTAGCTAGTAAAGATTCTAGACCGAAGTGATAAGGTTCTACGCAACAAGACAACCCATCTTGTCAAATTTTTGTGGAGGAACCATAAGTTTGAGGAAGCAACTTGGGAACCATAAGAGACAATGAAGGAGAAGTAGCCTCACCTTTTTGTGTAAAGTGAAATTTCGGGGGTGAAATTTCTTATGGGGGGAAGAATGTAACGACCCAAAGTTTTTCAATGGAAAATTCCCTTCTTATATTTATGTCATAAAAACACAAAATAATGAACTACTAAGTGATAAGTGACCTTTAAACATAATTTTGTCACCCCTATGTTTGGAATTTTGAAAATCCGACATACACGATTGTGTTCAAGATGATTTTTGGAGTCTAATGAAACAAAAATAATTTTTGGTGAATAGTAATCTACCCTTATGAATAGTAAACTACCCTTATGAATAGTAATATGACCCTTATGAATATTCAATAAGAGTAACATTACCTATGAATAATAAAATAAAATTTAGACATCTTAGAAAGTGATAATTTGACCTTAGTAAACGTTTTTGGTATTTTATAAGTCATAAATAATTAATTATAATTAATTAATTAATATAAAAGGATATTTATTTCCTTGAAATCTATTCATAAATTATTGAATCAATGTATAATAGTTTTTAGATAATTTTATAAGATACAACGTAATTTTTGAAAGAACTACAAAATCAGTTTTAATCTTAAAAACTGTTTTTTAAGTAAATTATGATTTTAATTAAATATTAAATTAATAATATTTAGAAAATTATTTTTGAAAAATGGAATTAATTTTTGGATTCTACACATCAAAAAATGGTTGGGGTAAATTTTTGGGATTTTTCTGAGATACTTGAATTTTTGATGAATAGTGAAATACCGTAATTTACAAAATAAGCTAAATTAGCTAATTATAGGGTCATGTGTGATGTTCTGATGATGTAAGCCCACTTGGTTTTGGATTACATTATAAAATTACTATTCTTGGTCGTTCAATACTCACTATTCCTTGTCTTAGGTGAAATTAATAAACTAATCAATTTTATATTAAAGAAACCCATCTCCCCTCCACTATAAAAGCCACCCTTCACTCCCTCTTTTCCTCACACCTCTCAAGCTCCAAGACTTCTCTAAACTCTGCCCAAACACCTTCCCTAGACCATCCCCCACGTCCAAAAGCTTCTGTTCTCATCAAAATTCCAATCCTAGCTTCCTTAAAGAGGATCTCAAGAGGAAGATTCTAGAGGTAATTTCTCTCCCTCTTCTCTTTTAATTTCCTTTCAAGTTCAAGTTCCTTTCTTGATCGCTACCCACCTATATTCATCCAAATTGTTTTGTAACTCCAGTATTGTACATATAATTTAATTTTATGATTCTAATGGGATATTATATCACCCCAACCCCTTTCCCTCTTCCTTTTATTTTATTAAAGAGAACGTTGTTCATGAGGTGTTAATTTATCACCTTCAAAAACGACATGCTCTCTTCTTCCATTTCTACCTTCAGATCTGGTTATGAAACCATTTTTATGGTTGAACCAGAATATTTTATACGTATTATGTTCTATTTTATGTTCTGGAGATAACCTATGACCATATTACTAAGTGGAAAGTTAAAACAAGTTCGTTGTGATCCAAAAACCGCTCAAATTAACCTAAATAACCATCATTAGATTCTTATATAATGATTCATCCACATGGATCTAATATAATTCATTATAAAATCATTAAAGATCCTATAATATCATTCATAACATTTAATATCAGTTCTGGATGTTTACCCATGATCTACCCAAACATCAATTTAAGAATACAAGTGAACCACTCAAGAAAACCATGAAAATGAACATTCCCGAACAATGTTTTTAAACTCTATAAGTCATACAGAGGAACATAATATGAAATAATGAAACAATAATGAACCCTATTAATGTATAAAAGGTTTTTTAATTTCCAATTAATGAATATAATGTCATTATACATGACATTAAAGAGAAGGAGGCATTCGGGTACAAGGTAAGGGGAAATCTCGAACCCAATTTTCTTCCTTCAGGTTCCCCCTCTTTCACTCAATTTTTGATATGGTTACTCCTAAAAGATCATTTGTTCATCATTTCCTTTACTTTTCGGGGATATAAATGTTTGTCACTGGTTTTTATACCCATCAAAATGTTTTCCAAAAGAACTCTTCTTTCAAGATCTCACCTTTTACCTCTCATTCAAGGTTCATGGTTCTTGTATCAAGTATGTTGTTCCCTCTTTCTTTTGGGAACCCAAAGATTATGAATGTTTTATTATGAGATGAAACCCATTTCTTTCCATGTGTTATTTATTTACATGTTTGATATGTGTTCTATGTGGCAAGCATGATAATGATAATGTTATGATGTGACGGGTGCGCCTGGAATTATATAGCGCAATATGAATGTTTAAATGTGACGGGTGAGCCTGAAATTATATAGCGCTCCAATGCATTGGGTAAAGTGATGAATCTCATTAGTAAATGTAAAAATATGTGTGAAAAATATGCTAGCTTGGTTCACAAATATGTGTGGTAGTTAACCACTAAGACATGATGTTTCATTTTTATGCATTGCCACATTTCAAGTCTTTTATTTATGCTCCTATCATGTTCATGATAATTTTCCTATGTCATGATTATGCTCACCCCATGCTATATTGTTATTATCTATCCTCTTACTGGGATTCTATATCACCCCTTTTTGATGTATATCCTCAGGTGGATACATGTATTAAGGAGAGGACAAGTGCCACTAAGAATCTAGTGAAGAAGAAATTAAATAAATGTTTATGGTTGATGTTGTATTTGTTATGTGTGGTCTTAGTTTTCCCAAGACACTAAACCTTTGGATCCTCTATGTGTAATACTATTATGTTGTTTATCTTTTAAATGATGTAATAGTAATGTAAGAAAAGGTAGGGTCGCTATATGGCGCTTCTTCTAATAGAATATATGGAATAGTTAAATTATTTGAAGTAAAAGAACATACTAGATCATCCCCTTTTTCGCTAAAATGGTTAACCATGGTGGACACTGAATAACAGTACTCATGCTCTAACAAGGAAGAATGTTTGATGGCCTTGAGGACGTTGTAGGAAACTCTTTCATCTTCTACCCGGAAAATAAGCTCTCCTTGGTGAACATCGATCAATACCTTCCAAGTTCCCAAGAAAGGTCTTCCAAGTATAAGAGGTGCTTCCTAGTCATCCCCCATGTTGAGGATGATGAAATCAACGGGGAGGATCAGCCTACCCACCTTGACCAGTACGTCCTCCAATAGTCCCTTCAGATGTTTTATGGATCGATCGACAAGTTGAAGGGCTACACGGGTAGGCTTGAGCTCATTGTGTCCTAGATTCTTGAAAACTCCGAGGGGCATGAGGTTCATACTAGACCCTAAGTCGCAGAGGTCCTTCCCAAACTTACAGGATCCAATAGTACGAGGAATTGTTAAACTACCTAGATCTTGGAGTTTGTGTGGAATTGAATGGTGGACGACTACATAACACTCCTTGGTGAGGGAAATGGTGCCTAGATCCTCCATTTTTCTTTTTTTGGAGAGTATTTACTTCATAAATTTGGAATAGGTGGGCATCTGTGTCAACGCCTCTACAAATGGAATATTTATATGAATCTTTTTGAATACGTCCATGAATTTTTTGAACTGGTGGTCCAGCCTCCTCTGCTTAAATATCTCCGGAAAGGGTAAGGCAGGTTCAAAAGGTTTGAAAACCTCCTTCTGTGGGATTTTGAATGAGGAGGGGTTGGTATTGGTACCTTTTTCATCAGCATTGGGTGTGGATGAACCTGGCTGTGCTGATTGGTTCTGTTGGAGCTCTTTTCCACTCCGGAGCATGATGGCATGGGCCTCCTCCCTCGGGTTCTTCTCTATGTTTCCCAGTAGTGTACTAGGCTGCCTTCCTGAGAGTTGATTTTCCAGTTGGCCAATATGATTCTCCAAGCCTCAAATTGAAGCTTCCTGATTTTGGAACCGAGTCTCAGCAGTAGATATGAATTTAGTCATCAGATCCTCTAACCTTGAGGTGTTCTCCTACTGAGGTGGTTGTTGAGCTGGTGGAGGAGGTGGCTGTCGTGGCTATTGTGGGCGAGGATTCTGATACCCTTGTTACTTATAAGGACCCTACTGGGGCTGTTTCGGCCTTTGGTATTGGTTCTCGTATGGAGGTTGGTTGTAGCTGGGTGGTCGCTGGGGCGGAGGATTCTGCTGTTGTTGGCCCCAGCTTGTGTTCTGTTGATCTCACCATGCCAGGTTCTAGTACTGCTGGTACTAGTTGGGACCTCGATTTTGGGCAACATAACTCACCTCTCTCATTGAAGGGCCTCCAGTCGAACCTGGGAATTCTCCCATGATGTGGTTATCACCACAGTCGCCGCATGCTATATGGTTCGCCACATGAACTTGAGATGCTCCTTTGAGATTAAATGCGTTGATTTTCTTAGACACAACATCCAAATGAGCAGCTAAAATAGTGGTAGAGTCAATATTGTGCATACCTCGCTTTTGAGTCCCCCGCTCGGAGTGCCACTGGAAGCTGTTGGCTGACATGTCTTCCAGTAGTTCAAATAGTTCTTCGGGGGATTTCCACATCACCGTACCTCCAGCACCAGCATCCACCACGGACTTGGTATTTCTTATCAGTCCTCCATAGAAGGTCTGGACTTGCATACAGAGTGGGAGTCTATGGTGTGGTCATTTTCGTAGCATCTCTTTGAAATGTTCCCAGGACTCATACAACGACTCAGAGTCATGCTGCTGGAAGTTGTGGATCTAGTTCCGTAGCGTCACCGTCTTCGATGGTGGGAAGTATTTGGATAAGAACGCCTGGTCTAGCTCCTCCCAGGTGAGGATAGATCGTTGTGGAAGCCCCTTGATTCAGTCTTTCGCCTTGTCCTGTAGAGAAAAGGGAAATAGGTGAAGATGGATGGCGTCCTTGGACACACCATGGTAACAAAATGTGTCACAGATATCCAGAAAGTTAGAGAGATGGGTGTTCGGGTCTTCACTGGGCAGGCCTCTGAATTGGACAGTGTTCTGGATTAGCTGCATGATTGCAGGCTTGATCTCAAAGTGCTGGGCCTGTACTGGAGGACGGACGATGCCCGTATCAGCTCCGTGGATTGAAGGAAGACCGTACTCTATAAGAGTATGTCTTAGAGGTGGCTACTGAGGGGGTGGAGGTTGCAGATACTGCTGCTCCTGAGGGGCGAAATAGGGACGTTGGAAGAGTTGTTACGGTTGTTGCAGTTGGCCGTACGTCGGAGGAGGTTGTTGCGGCGGCCGTTGGTAATCCCTCGGAAGGAATTCCATGAAGCCTTCAGGAGCATGCTCCGGTAGACCAGCATCGGGAGGCTGCTGATCCTGGTACTACTGCTCAGCCGTAATATCCACGGCTGGTGCTCCCTCTTCCGTGTTCACCATGGTAGAGGGTTGCTGGTTTTGAGTTTCTTTTAGTGCACGCCGGCGACGAAGAAGGGTCTGTTAGATCTCCAGGTCGAGTGAAAGTAGTTCCGATGACTCGACACTCCTGGACCATGTAGGGCGTCTATTCATGCACTTTAACCGTCTGCACAATCACAACACAAATACCAGGCATAACAAGGGAAAAGTAAAAGAGAAAATTTGAAATGGAATTAGAAAAGATATTTTTGATAATTTTTTATTTTTATTTTCACTTAAATCAATTATTAAAACAATTTAAATCTTAGCACTAAAACCAAAGAGTCCCCAGCAACGACGCCAAAATTTGGTCTCACTTGTCGTTATGGATGAAGTTATATGCGTCCCAAATTAATTACCCATTCTTAAAACTTTAGTATAACAGAAGTTTGGGGTTGATCCACAGGGAAATATGGCGTGCATGAATTCAATTGAGTTAATACTTAATTAGGTGAAGTATGCAGAATTTAGAGTTGATTGGTTATATTTTGGTTTTGGATTAAAACTATATTGTTTACTTTGAATAAATGATTAACAGTTTTAAAGAAAACAATGAGTGAATTTAAAGTGTTTAAAATGGGGAGAAAAGACGTGTCGGGGCTGTGGTGATTGAAGAATTTTTATGTAGATTACTTAAATGGTTGTGTTGTTCATGATAATTCATCATTCTGGATTTCATTTTGTTACAAGTTTTCCTTGGTCCGGTTCCTCTTGTTTAGAATTAGAGAATTTGACTCCTTGTTCTGGTAGTCAGTGTTCTTAATTCTTTATTTAGTTTAGTCCATTATTTGAATCGGTGAAATCTTTCCAATGGTCATGGATGTTTTCACTGTTACTTCTCTTTTGTATCACTGAGAATTCTTCCCTTGGTTCGGCTCAGAATTCTCAGTTATATTTGACAGTGAATTAAGAAGAGTAAGAAGATTTACAACAAGAAAACACAACTATATAAAACAACACACAAATTATGATCCTTTCATCCACATCCCCAACACAAGGGGTTTAGTTACACATAGAAAGAATGAGAGAAAAGACACACATGATAATTGACGGATTCATCATGTAAGCATTGAGGTAAGGTTTCGGAAGGCGGAACGGCGGAACGACGACACCTCGATGGCCTTGGGAATGGTAGTAGTAGAGCTTTCTCCCTTATAATGGTTTCCAACTCCCAAAATCCGAAGGCCAAGGCCTCTTTTTATAGAAAAATAAAGTACATGACGTGTATAGAAAGTACATGCCGTGTACTTTTCGTTAACGCACTTTGGCGCCAATTTCTCCACGGGTAGGCGGACTAACATGCCGACTTTGACTTTTGAACACAGCGCCGCCTGGTAGTTGAGTCTACACAGAATGTGGCACTGCCATACACGGCGTGTAGTATAAAACTTTGGCCAAAAACCCCTTCTAGAATAGAAGACACGACCACATGGGCGTGTAGAACCTTCTCGGCAACAACCGCTTCTAGAATGTAGTACACGGCGTGTAATGCCGCCTCACACGACGTGTAGCTTATGTCTGGTGACATAGGCGTGTACACTCTCCTTCGGTCCGTGTCCCTGTCTATATGTACACGGCGTGTATAGAAAGTACACACCGTATAGTTTCAAAATTTTCACATACTTCCCTTGATTTATGTATTTTATCCAGAAAGCCCCTGAAAGTAAACAGAATCACCAAAATCAAATAATATGTTAATGAAACAACAGATATTTTCTGAAAACATGTTTTTATTTTCAATTATATATATGAAAATGTATACACAAATCAGGTGCATCATTGACACATAATAAAGAAAATATAGTATATGTGAATTTCTTATTCTCGCTCCTATCTATATCAAACACAAAACTAAAGATATATTGAATCAATTTGATGAAAAATACAAATAAGAGAAGGTTTTAGATGAGATTCGTATTGAAGTTTTGTAAAAACGCAATAACTCCAGCAGAAACCATTGACAATTGTTATACAAAAATGCTGGAAAATTAATTCATACATTATAAAAATACAAATCGTGACAAACACTGACATCGAGAAAGAAATTAAATACATTAACATAAAACAAGTGGACGAAATTGACATAATAAGTAACTGTTAAGTAGATCTCCTTAAGATTTAGACACTAAAAAAAATGCAAACACTTATGTGGAATAGATCCGGAAAACGCTTCATTGAAGAACAAATTGCCGTCAACATCGCAGTTTAGATCTTAGATCAAATCGAGATATTGATGCCCGCTTCAAAGCCCCTATCTGAAAACGAACCCTAGACGATGCCAAGACATCAATCAAAGGTCAAAGAAGCCCAACCAGACTTGAACTTACGGTTTGTGACTCCTTGTTTGGGGTAGACATCGTTTGGGATCTACACTTAAACTTCGACATCAAGGAGATGACTCTCCTCCCCCTCCCTAATTTGGTCCCCTACGAACCGTTGGTTTTGACAACGCAAACAGACCCCCGAAAACCCACTTTCACTTTAACCCTACTTGTTTTCTTCTGTTTTTTATATCGTTTCCATTTTTTTATTCATTTATAAAATAAAACATATACATATATTTTGTATTATATATTTTAAATTTCAAAATGTTATAAATTAAATTAATAATTAGAATATATTAACTTGAAAATCAAAATAAAAATTATTATCATAATTTGTACAAAATATTTATAATTTTGAAATTCAAAAATTAATAATGTTAATAATTTCACATGTCCTTATATATATATATTTCAAAATAAAAAGTAAAAATTCTTTTTAAATAATTTTTTTTATTATATAATTTAAAACTTTATATTTAAGTATTTAAAAACAACGAATTCTCAAATATATCATTCTAATTTAATTTATTTTATAAAAATTAATCTATTTAATTCTAAACATAATTTATAATTATAAAAAAATTCATAAATATATACTACATTGAAAATAATATTTCTTTTAAACAAAATTTATAATAATATATACCTTTAATTATGTTTATTTATTAAAACAATATAATAGAAAATTTCACTTCATGATACTATATTTAATAAAAGTATAATAAATTTATATTATTTTAACATGTTGTCATGCATTTAAAAAATGAAATTTTGAAAAATAATAGAAAATCAAAGTAACAAAATTTCATTTCCATAACGTAGTTTTATAAAAATATTTCATAACATAATTAATTACTTATAATACCTAGGATGCTACACATTAGGTACATAGTGGACCATGAATCTATTTTTTAAAATTTAATTGAATTATTTTTTTTATAAAAAAGCTTATATCCCTCCCCCTTTGGATTCTCTACCTAGGTACCAATGTGAATCAGACGAGTTGGGGTGGGATGGGCTAAGCCAAAGTGGTTCTGCTAGTGCAGGGTTAAACCGAAAAAACCTGCATGTCAAATAGATGAATTTATAAGGCCTGTCTCGCCTAATAGGTGACACGGCCTAGCCCGCGAGAAACTCACATTCTTATTTTTTTATGCGAAATTGATAAATACCAACCTACAACACGGATGATAATTACAATGAATATTAGTGATAAATTAAAATGATAAATGAAAGTTACGATATGTTTTGGAATTTAATTTCAATAATAAAAATGGTGTAATATATTTAAATAAATATGAAACAATTATAATGAAATTATCAGGATGTAAATACAGATGGACTCACTGAGTGTGTAGAAGGTGGCGATGAGGAGAAAGGGGGAAAGTGGGGGAAGAACAGCCCATCCCGATGTCGAGGAACCTCAGCACGTCAAACCGGTGGTCATCATGAGAGGGAGGGGAACCTATGCTCAGGTGATAGAGGGTAATTGAGAAAAAAAGGCAGCGATGAGATTGGGAGTGAAGCGTGTTGGGCGCCTTCCTGGTTGGGGCACCGGGTAACGCCTCCTCAAATGGGGCCCACACGATATCTGTTTTAAGGTGGCATTTTAATGCGGGCCAAGACCGCGTGAATTAATTCACACAGTGAAACTCTTTTGACGCGACAACATTATTTTGACGCCGATTATTTTTCTATATAAGGAGGCAGAGGCAAGGCATTTCAACATCACCGATAGCAACAACACTGGGAGCAAATCCCATTTGGTGATCGCCTTTCTTCGATGATCATCTTTCTTGATCTCCGCCTTTTGATCCATACTTTTATTCTTGAGTATTACTTTTGAGATCCCTTCTATTTTTGGGAGTCTCTACCATGTACCTCTTGATTTTAAGGGATCCCTCTTTCTGGACTAGGTCCCGTGGTTTTTCCCTTTCGGGTTTTCCACGTAAAAATTTCCATTGTCAAATTTATTTTCTGCACATTTAATTTTGTCACTGCGCATCCGCTTCTATTTGGGGGAAAAGATTCAATTTCCGCTGCACGTTCGTTTTTCAATTGTTTGCGCGTTCGTCGCTTTTTCCCATCTTTCCCAACATCTAGTATCGGAGGGTTTGGTTCCTATTTCATATTTATTATGGAGGCCAACTACAGTCAGATGATTTTTCTAAATGGTACCAACTACCATATGTGGTGACTTAAAATGAAGGATCTACTTTTTGTCAAGTGAATGCATCTTCCAGTGTTTAGTACCCAGAAGCCAGAGAGGATGTCAGACGAAGAATGGGAGTTCAAGAATGAGATGGTTTGCGGATTCATTCTCCAATGGGTTGAAGACAACGTGATGAATCACATTTTCAACATCTCTCACGCCAAAACTTTATGGGAGAAGCTTGAGACGACCTACGCTTCGAAGACAGGAAACAATAAACAGTTTCTTCTCAAGAAAATAATGAACTTGAGGTACAGAGAAGGTACGTCTATTTATGATTATTTAAGTGAATATCAAGGATGCTTTGATCAGTTTTCTGGCATGGGTATCAATTTTTAAGATGAGGTTTTAGCTCTTTTGCTGCTTAACACTTTACCGGATTCATGAGAAAATTTACATGTTACTCTAATCGGTTCTGCTCCTAATGGAGCTGTGACATTTAGTTTTGTCAAGTCTGCTATTTTAAATGAAGTGGTCAGGAGACGCACTTAGGAGAAATATTCTTCTGAGCTTTTGGTCACAGAGAACAGGGGGAGAAGCTAGGACCGGGGGAAGAGTAGTCATGATAAGAGCAGAGGCAGAAGAAAATCTAGACCAAAGCAGAGAGATTTTGAATGTCATCATTATGGTAAGAAGGGGCATGTTAAAAAGTTTTTTATCACTTGAAAAGAGAGAAAATATTGAAGGAAAATCCACAGAAGAAAAATGGAGATAGAGATGATCAAGTCGTCACTGCTACAGGGGGTGATCTTGTTATTGTTTATGATTCCATTAACATTACTTTTGATGATTCTTGCTGGGTTGTTGACAGTGGTACCTGTTTTCACGTGACATCGAAGAAGGAGTTCTTTATATCTTACAGCCCAGGTAATTTTGGGATTTTGAAGATGGGAAATGATGGTCATGCTGACGTTGTAGGAATCGAGACTGTTTGTTTAAACACCAGTTCAAGAAGTAATCTGATTTTGAAGAATGTTCGACATGCACCCGAGGTTCGTTTGAATCTTATCTCTACCAGCGTTCTTGATGATGAAGGGTTTATAAGAACTTTTGGTGATTTCCAATGGAAGCTTTCCAAGGGCTTTTTGATTGTGGCTCAAGGGAAGAAGCAATCGGGTTTGTACTGGACTAGAGCTTCTATTTCTTGTGATACTGCTTGCATTGTTGAGTGCAGTGTTTCTTCCAAGTTGTGGCATAAGAGGCTCAGTCACATCAGTGAGAAAGGTCTTGGTTGTTTGTCCAAGAGAAATCTTCTTCCAGATTTGAAGAGTGTCAAATTGGACACATGTGATCATTGCATGGCTGGGAAACAGAGCATAGTGAGTTTCAACAGTCATCCTCCACACAGGAAGTCACAAGTACTTGAATTGGCACATTCTGACGTTTGTGGTCCTTTGAAATCGAAGACCTTTAGTGGCGGTCTTTATTTTGTTACATTTATTGATGACTACTCATGAAAGCTCTGGTTTTATATTTTTAAATCCAAAAGTAAGGTGCTCAGTGTTTTTAAGAAATTTCATGTTTCTGTTGAGAGAAAATCGGGCAAGAAATTGAAATGTATTCGCACTAAAAACAGGGGAGAGTATTGTGGTCCATTTGATTAGTATTGCAGGTAGAAAGGTATTCTACATCAGAAGACGCCGCCCAAGACACCTCAACTGAATGGTGTAGCTAAGAGGATGAATAAGACTTTTCTGGAAAGAGTTCGTTGTTTTCTTTCAGAAGAAAAATTTCCTGGACATTTTTGGGGTGAGGCTTTACTTCTGCTTATATTATAAATTTATCACCTGCGGTTACTTTGCAGACAGACACTCCTGGCAAATTTTGGTATGGCAAAGAGATCAGGTATGATCACTTGCGTGTCTTTGGTTGCAAGGCTTTTGTTCATGTGCCTAGAGATGAAAGATCCAAGCTGGATGGTAAGACACGCTAGTGTATTTTTATTGGCTATGGACACGATGAGTTTGGGTACATGTTCTATGGTCCTGTTTTGAAGAAACTTGTTAGAAGCCGCGATGAAGTGTTTAAGAAGGATCAGACTATTGCAGAAATTGATAAGGGAGAAAAATATGCTTGTCCAACTTCTGATGGTTTTGTCAGTATTGATCTAGGTTCTGATTCACATTTACCTCATACTGTTGATTCTGATGATCATGTTGATGTACAGAATGATGGTCAAGGTGAACAGGTTGGAGTTGAAGTTTTAGATGCACCTTTTGTTTCTGATGATCTGGTTCCAGGGGTTATTAATGAACCCGCAGTTCCACTCTGGAGGTCATCTCAGCATCGCACCGTTTCTACTCGATATTCACCTGATGAGTATGTGCTTCTCACTGAAGGGGGAGAACCATAATCTTTTGATGAGGAAATGGAGAGTGAACAGAAGGACAGATGGGTTGTGGCAATGGATGTCGAGATGACATCATTACATGACAACCACACTTTTGAGCTGGTGAAGTTGTTGACAGGGAAGATAGCTTTGTAGAATCGGTGGATTTATCAGATTAAGAATGAAGAATCTAGTTTTGTTCCACGATACAAGGCAAGTTTAGTTGTCAAAGGCTTCTATCAGAAGAAAGTTATTTATTTTTATGAGATTTTCTCACCTGGTGTCAAAATGTCTTCCATTCGGGTTGTTCTTGGTTTAACTATTAGTTTAGATCTGCAGATTGAGCAGATGGATGTGAAGACAGCTTTCCTCCATGGAGATTTAGAGGAGGAAATTTATATGGAGAAACCAGAGGGTTTTGTTGAAACAGGTAAATAAAATCATGTCTGCAAGTTGAAGAAGAGCTTGTATGGTTTGAAGCAAGCTCCGAGGAAGTGGTATAAGAAGTTTGAATCTGTCATTTGTTATCAGGGTTTCAGGAAGACATCTTCTGATCATTGTGTTTTTTTTTCAGAGATTTAATGATGATGATTTTATTATACTGTTGCTTTATGTTGATGATATGCTCATTGTTGGCCATGATACTTCTAGAATTGATAGACTGAAGAAGGATCTTTTTCAGTCTTTTGCGATGAAAGACTTGGGGCCAGCACGACAGATTCTTGGCATGACGATCTCCCGTGACAGGAAGGCCAAGAAATTGTGGTTATCTCAGGAGAGATACATTGAGAAGGTTCTTCAAATATTTTCTATGGATAGAGAGAAAGTGGTCATTAATCCTCTTTCTTTACATTTTAAGCTCAGTACCAATCAGTCACCTTCTACTGATGAAGAGAGAGAGTAGATGCAACACATAACTTATTCATCTGCTGTTGGCTATTTGATGTATGAAATGGTATGTACTAGACCTGATATAGCTCATGCAGTTGGTGTGTTCAGTCGTTTTCTATCAAATCCAGGTAGAGAGAATTGGAGAGCAGTGAAGTACATTTTTCTTTATCTTTGTGGTACTTCTGATCTGAGATTGTGTTTTGGAAAATGGGAACCTATGCTTTGTGGCTTTACAGATTCAGATATGGTAGGAGATATCGACTCGAGGAAGTATACTTCAGGCTATTTGATCAATTTTTCAGGGGGATCTGTATCTTGGCAGTCTAGATTGCAGAGATGTGTTGCTTTATCTACCACAAAATCAGAGTTTATTGTAGCTATTGAGGCGTGCAAAGAATTTTTGTGGATGAAAATGTTTATTCGAGAGCTCAATTTAAATCAGGACATGAATGTTTTATTTTGTGATAGTCAGAGTGATATTTGTTTGGGAAAGAATTCTACTTTTCATGGCAGGTCGAAACATATCGATGTTCGATATCATTGGATTCACAACGTCCTTGATTCGAGACAGTTAGATCTTGAGAACATCCACACTGATAACAACGGGTCAGACATGTTGACCAAGAGTTTACCCAGAGGAAAATTCGAGATATGCCGACAGATTGCAGGGTTGGCGGTGATCCCCACTTGAGTCGCAGGGGGAGATTGTTGGGCGCCTTCCTGGTTGGCACACCGGGTAACGCCTCCTCAAATGGTGCCCACGCGGTATCTGTTT
Organism: Viscum album; assembly: GCA_963277665.1. Lineage (NCBI taxonomy): Eukaryota > Viridiplantae > Streptophyta > Magnoliopsida > Santalales > Viscaceae > Viscum > Viscum album. Next base: position 1,440,460,251 of record OY728122.1, on the reverse strand, counting down.
TAATGTGGTGTTTTAATGCGGGCCAAGACCACGCGAATTAATTCACCCGGTGACAATCTTTTGACATGGAGACATTATTTTGACGCTTATTCTTTTCCTATACAAGGAGGTAGAGGCAAGACATTTCAACATCACCGGCAACAACAACACCGAGAGAAAATCCCATTTGGTGATCACCTTTATTCGATGATCATCTTTCTTGATCTCTGGCTTTTGATCCACACTTTTATTCTTGAGTATTACTTTTGAGATCCCTTCAATTTTTGGGAGTCTCTACCATGTACCACTTGATTTTAGTGGATCTCTCTTTCTGGACTAGGTCCCGTGGTTTTTCCCTTTCGGGGTTTCCACATAAAAATTTCCGGTGTCAAATTTATTTTCTGCACATTTAATTTTTTCGCTGCGCATCCGCTTCTATTTGGGGGGAAAGATTCAATTTTCGTTGTGCGTTCGTTTTTCAATTGTTTGCGCGTTCATCACTTTTTCCCATCTTTCACAACAAATCGGCGGAAGATGGCGTCGTACAACTTTGATTCGGGGTATAAGAAGGTGAAGTCACCGCCGGATGATGGGTACTCAGCCGTCGATGGTGTCCGAGAAGAAGAGGGGGAGGAAAAGGCTACGATAGGTGTCGATGGTGAAGTCAGATTTCTTAAAGTCGTTCATGGTTCGAGGATTAGGGTTAGGGGGAATTTTTCGAGGAGGCCATTGATGGTGGCGTCACAGGCCCCAATTAACATAGTCTACGACAATGGGATTCTTGGAGTGAGGTTAAGGTAAGTCCTATGTTTTCTTATGTTTCATTCATCTCGATAGTATTCAAGCATAAATCCCTAAACAAGGCCTTTTGTCTGATTTTTCGATTTTAGGTGAGTGGAACTAAATCAAGCTAATAATACTAGACAGGGTAACTCCAATGAGTACCAAGAAAATGGTCCTTTGTATATAAACACAAGTTCTTGGTGTTTTATGTGAAATGGTGTGTTATTGCATGGAGGTTCGGGTTAAGGAAACCAAAAAAGAGACCGTGAGAGTTTTGAATTGTGAGTTAGGCCTAGTAGAGTCTCCTACAACGGGGGTGGGGACGAGTGTTCGGTCCTAGGTTTTGTGATTTTAGGAATTCCTGGCGACCATTTCGCCAAGGAGTGCAGGTACTAATTTTGTGTGATGGATCCCAAATGAGTCTTCGGGATTGAGATAAATTGCGGGTAGCTTAGGATGGGCTCTAATGAGCAAGTGAAGGGGATATAGTGGGCTTAGGTTTTCTGGTTGATTTGAGGTGTTGGGAATATGATGGGGGTATTATGGTGTAGTATTGGGGTGAATCCTGGGCGACTTGAGCACTATCATAGTTATTAATGGTGCGCCATTACACAATGTCTAGTGCCGGGCACTGGTGTGTCACGCCATAGCTTCACCATATTACATCTAAGATGGTGTGCACTGTGGTGTGCTATGGTGCATAGTGAGCGCCACTGCGCCTTTTTGATTTTTTTTTCATTTTTTTAACCTACCAACTCATATATCCCGATTGAAAATACTAGTTTTGAGATCAAACGATGACCTCCCCTTCCAATGTTGGGTAACACTATACTTTTCCCGTGAGCTTAGTGGCCTAGTCGGTGTCAGACCACCTCGACCGCCTTGACTCAAATACGCGGTGTCGTCCAGGCCATACACACCTTCTACGCGAAACAATATCATTTTTTTAAAATTCAATTTTATTTTATGTTGTCTACTCATTTTTTTTCGAGTTACCTTTGTTGTTATTTTTACTGCCATGTTTTCTTCCTTTTTTATGTTTAGTTTTTTATTTTATTTTTTAGTTTATTGTTTTTTTAAGATATACCAGTTTTAATATTCAATTGTTTGTTTTATATATTTCCAGAATTGATATTTATTTCAAAAAGTCTAATGCAGGGCATGATAAGTCCCAACTTGGTTTTTTGAGATATATGGTTTTTAATATATTTCAGGATTGAGATATATGTTTTTTTTGTGATATATGATTTTTAATATTTAATTGTTTGTGTCATTATGAACATTTTTTTTTGATGTATGGAATATGAATTATAGATATAAATCTTTTATATTTATGTATATGTTGTATAATTTATTATTTGTTATTGTTGATATATGTATATCTCTTTTGTGCGCCTCAAGTTAATATTGTCACATGTCATGCGTTGCGACTTGCACTTTTGTGCTGGTACCCTTGTCGCCATTGTGCACCATGCATCGTAGATAACTATGAATACCATGGAAGTGGTTATGAAATAGTTAAGGTTGTAAGTGAGGTTTGGGCAGACATCTTGAAACAGAAGTTGGGCATGGCCTACGAGCATTATAAGAAGGGTTTTCAAGAACATTCTAATAATATCATATGATAATTAAAATACATTTTTACCTTTTTTGTCTTTTACCAATGTTTTCAAATAAATATTCTTGTCGCTTTCCAGACAAGTCATTTTTTTAACTTTTTTATCATGCAAAAGGAATGTTCTTTTTACCTCGTACAACATGTACAGATTTATTCGCCGTCAATCCTTTGAGGTTTTCTTTTCATGTTTAAAGTTTAATTTTTAAAATAATGTTTTTAAAAGATATTTTCAAGAAAAATGGTTTTGAAAATGTTTTGAAGATATTTTTATAAATTTTTAAGGAAAATGGTTTTCAAATGTTTCAAGATTATTTTATAAGTTTTCAAGGAAAATGGTTTTCAAAATTTTTTTAAGATTATTTTATAAGTTTTTAAGGAAAATGGTTTTCCAAATGTTTTCAGGATTATTTTATACGTTTTCAAGGAAAATGGTTTTCAAAATATTTTCACACCTTATTTATAAGTTTTCAAAGTATTTTCAAAGAAATGGTTTTCAAAACATTTTAAAGATTCATTATAAGTTTTCAAAGTGTTTTTGAAGAAAAATGTTTTTAAAATGTTTTGATGCTTAATTTATAAGTTTTCAAGGAAAAATGTTTTCAAAATGATTTCAAGTCTTATTTATATGTTTTCAAGGTATTTTCTAAGAAAATTATTTTCAATTGATTTTATGTATTAAAAATCCTTTTTCAAAGAAGAAAAGATTTTGTCCTCAAGAAACATTTTTGAAAGATATTTCAAAATTATTTTCCATCTAAGATCACTTCTGTTGATGTTACTCATGCCCTTCTAGGAATTGATCTTAAGGTTCAATTCATATTATTTATATGAATGAGTTATGATTAATGCCATGGAATTTATGAAATTCGTTTCTCTTTCACTGGTAATATGTTTAGGAAATCCGTTTCTCTTTCATGGGTTATGCTTTTGATGAAATGATTATAAAACCTGTCTTATTTCACAAGTTATGATATGATTACATGTTTATGATACCCATTTAATTTCATGGGTTATGATATGATTATTTATGATCATGTGACACATGTATGTATGATTTCATTATGAGAAGTGTGAGACCTATATCTCCCTTCAATTAATTGGGAAAAAATTTATATCTCATGAGATAGACTAAGATGGTCTTGACAGTAAACCTTGACTAATAAGATGACAATGGGTGTCACGAACCAACCTGGGATGACTCTGAACCGGTCACCCGAACTGATCCGCGACAAGACCCGAGAGACGTTCCCGATCCTCCCAGGATAGCGAAAAGTTTCAAGGGCATTAACAGAGTGACGATGAGAATTATTTCACCCAATAAAAATAAATAGAAGCAATGGAAAAATAAAAGAGCAACCCGAAAATAAATAAATTGAACAGAACAACTAAGCAAGAACTGAAAAGAAAAACTAACCGAACTCGATGAACGAACTAACTCCATGTGACCCCGTGGGTCACTCTTTGACTCAACAATCAAAAATTGTCCAAGGCGAACACACCCAAGATGAAACCTACACAAGGACTAAAAACAGAAAAAAACTATAGGCGTGAGTATTAAAACTCAGTAGGCTAGCTTAATATTTTATCCTCCAATTCACTACCTTTAAAATTAAAGAAACATCAATTCTAAGTTTGAACTACAATATATTAAAGTATGTATTTCTACATTTTTTTACTCAAAATCAAAGTACAATCCATTGACCTTAATCATTTGCAAAACCAGATTGTAACCTTAAGTGTTACCATGCTATTTCAAGGGGAAAGTGACGATTTCATTTAAAACTGACACTAAAGAGTTTGAACCACATTTTCTTTAAAAAACATTTTCATTGGAGTTAGGAAAACAAAACATCACTTTCCATGAAAAAAACCACACAAGAGTACTAAAACAGTCATATAGCAAGGGCAATGAAAATAGGTATACAAGTATCTCAACAACAGTTCAAACAACTAAAAGCCACTAGACATAGATGAACTCAGGAGATCAAGAATGATCCAGACGATGCTAATAAATGTGACCCCATCTATATTATCATTCCAAATATGATGAAATCTAACAGTCTTTACGCTCAGCCACCCTTTCTCAGGATAGGCTGAGGGAAAATCCCATAACAATGAACCCAAACATATCCACTTACTATGAGCCACTAGTCAGTACCATAACCTACTAGTGCAACACTCTTCTCAGACAATTCTATCAATATGATAGGTTCCAATGTCCCAGGTTTTAAAGGGGGTGAGCCATAAGATTCCATCAAGCATCAAATCACAACCTATATTTATAATAACAATTCACAGCAGGACTCACCCCGAGTCTCCTCAAGGATGACTCTCATGCCTTAAAGTCAATAGATTACTAAGGGTTCCCAACCGAGTGACCCATATAATGGAACCCTAAGATTATATACCGAGCACATCACATCCATTCCATTTCAACAAGGAATGAGGAACATCCAACGAGGGTTTTATAACAAACACTTTTTATCATTTTCCAATGTGGCCAAATGATCCCTTAAACGTACCATAAAACCAAACTTTATTAATAACGCAATCCAACTTTCAAAAGAGGCGGAAACACACCATTTACACATAAAAGAATTTATAAAACCCATTTATAAAACATTTCCATCAAACTTTAAACCAAAACCCTTTCATATAAAAAATATCCAATCGGGCTACGACTCAATATGACAAGACAAACTAATTTTAAAATCCAAAACACGCTTCCTTTAGCATAAAAACACTTAAAACCCCTTTCAAGAAACCCTGAACCAATATTTCACATGCCACATGATTATTAACAAATAAAAACCATGATTTCAATATTACCAAATAATTACAAGGGCCAATCGAGCATTGTGGACATGCATTTGTTGTGCGCTATTTAACAAAACAAAGACAATTATCACAAAACAAGGATTTAAACAACATTTTCACACCAGAAGACTAAACCAAGGCTTTCACATCATCATAGACCAGTGGGTGAGAGGAAAAAATCCTTGGGGAATAAGTCATTGCTTTAGGAGGAATATGATGGGGTATTAAGGCGCGATATTGGAGTGAATCCTGGGACGACTTGACAAGTATGGATTAGTGCTCCACCTAGGGGTAGGTTGAGGTGTTGGCTTAACAATGGGTTCTCTAGGGTGCATAAGAGCATGGGTTAGTTTGGACATAGATCATGGTTTTGTGAGCACTATCATAGTTATTAATGGCACGCCATTGCACAATGGCTAGCGCTAGGTAGTGGTGCATCACACCATGACTTCACCATAGCACATTTAAGTTGGTGTGCGCCATGGTGCGCTAAGGTGCACAGTGAGAGCCACTCCACCTTTTTGATTTTTTTTTTCATTTTTTAACCTACCAACTCATACGCCCGATTGAAAATACTACTTTTGAGATCAAATAATGACCTCCATTTCCAATGTTGGGCAACACTATACTCTTCCCGCGAGCTCAGTGACCCAGTCGGTGTTGGACCACCTCGACCACCCTGACTCAGATACATTGTGTCATCTAGGTCAAACACACCTTCTTCGCGAACCAGTAATTTTTTTAATTCAATTTTATTTTATGTTTTCTACCCCTTATTTTTTTCAAGTTACATTTTTTGTTATTTTTACTGCTATGTTTTATTCCTTTTTTTATGTTTATTTTTTTTAGTTTATTGTTTTTTTAAGATATAATTTTTTTAATATTTAATTGTTTGTTTTATATATTTTAGGAATTGTGATTTATTTCAAAAAGTCTAATGCAAGGCATGACAAGTCCCAACTTGTTTTTTTGAGATATATGGTTTTTATTATATTTCAGGATTGAGATATATGGTTTTTTTGAGATATATGATTTTTAATAATTAATTGTTTGTGTCATTATTGACTTCATTTGTTTTTTGATGTATGGAATATGAATTATTAATATACAAATTTTATATTTATGTATATGTTGTATAATTTATTATTTGTTATTGTTGATATATGTATATCTCTTTTGTGCGCCGCAAGTTAATATTGTCACATGTCATGCGTCGCACCTTGCGCTTTTCCACTGGGGCCCTTGCCGCCCTTGTGCACTATGCATCGTAGATAACTATGAACACCATGGAAGTGGTTAGAAAACAGTTAAGGTTATAAGTGAGGTTTGGGCAGACATCTTGAAATAGAAGTTGGGCATGGCCTACGAGCATTATAAGAAGGGTTTCCAAGAATATTCTAATAATCTCCTATGATAATTAAAAGGCATTTTTCCCTTTTTTGTCTTTTACCAATGTTTTCAAAGAAATATTGTTGTTGCTTTCTGAAAAAGGCATTTTTCTAACCTTTTTACCATGAAAAAGGAATGTTCTTCTTACCTCATACGACATGTACAAATTTATCCACCATCAATCCTTTGAAGATTTCTTTTCATGTTTAAAGTTTAATTTTTAATATAATGTTTTTAAAAGATATTTTCAAGAAAATTGGTTTTCAAAATGTTTTCAAGATCATTTTATAAATTTTCAAGGAAAATGATTTTCAAATGTTTTCAATCTTATTTTATAATTTTTCAAGGAAAATGGGTTTCAAAATGTTTTCAAGCTTATTTTATAAGTTTTCAAGGAAAATAGTTTTCAAAATGTTTTCATGATTATTTTATACATTTTCAAGGAAAATGGTTTTCAAAATATTTTCAAACCTTATTTATATGTTTTCAATGTATTTTCAAAGAAATTGTTTTCAAAACATTTTAAAGAATTCATTATAAGTTTTCAAATTGTTTTTGAAGAAAAAGGTTTTTAAAATGTTTTTAAGTTTACTTTATAATTTTTTAAGGAAAAAGGTTTTCAAAATGATTTCAAGTCTTATTTATATGTTTTCAAGGTATTTTCTAAGAAAATTATTTTCAATTGGTTTTATGTATTAAAAATATTTTTTCAAATAAGAAAGGATTTTGTCCTCAAGAAACATTTTTGAAAGATATTTCAAAATTATTTTCCATCTAAGATGACTTATGTTGATGTTACTCATGCCCTTCTAGGAATTGATCTAAAGGTTCTATTAATATTCTTTCTATGAATGGGTGATGATTAATTCCATGAAATTTATGAAATCTATTTCTCTTTCATGGGTTATATGTTTTGGAAATCTGTTTCTCTTTCATGGGTTATGCTTTTGATGAAATGATTATGAAACCTCTCTTATTCCACAAGTTATGATATGATTACATGTTTATGATACCCATTTAATTTCATGGGTTATGATATGATTATTTATGATCTTGTGGAACATGTATGTACGATTTCATTTTGAGAAGGTTGAGATCTATATCTCCCTCCAATGCATTGGGTAAATATTTATATCTCATGAGATAGAATAAGATGGTATTGGGAGTAAACCTTGACTACTAAGATGGACATGGGTGTCACAAACCAACCCAGGATGACCCAGAACCGATCACCTGAGTTGATCCGTGGAAAGACCCGAGATACGTTCTTGATCCTCCTCGGCTAGCAACAAGCGCCAAGGGAATCAATAGAGTGACAATGAGAACAATTTGGCCCAATAAAAATAAATAGAAGTAGTGAAAAAAATAAAAGAGAATCCCAAAAATAAATAAACTATATAGAACAACTAAGCAAGAACCAAAAAGAAAAACTAACCGAACTCAATGACCAAACTAACTCCATGTGACCCCATGGGTCACTCTCTGACTCAGTGATCAAATGTCATCCAAGGCGAACACACCCAAGCTAGAACCTGCACAAGGACTAAAAATAGAAAATAACTATAGTTATGAGTTTTAAAACTCAGTAGGATAGCACAATATTTTATTCCCCAATTCACTACCTTTAAAATTAAAGAAACATCAATTCTATGTATGAACTACAATATATTAAATTATGCATTTCTACTGTTTTTACTCAAAATCAAAGTACAATCTATTACCCTTAATCATTTTAAAAACTAGATTCTATCCTTAAGTGTTTCCATGCTATTTCAAGGGGAAAATGATGATTTCATTTAAAATCAACACTAAAGAGTTTGAACCACATTTTCTTTAAAAACATTTTCAAAGGAGATAGGAAAACAAAACATCACTTTCCATTAAAAACACCACACAAGAGTACCAAGACAGTCATATAGCAAGGGTAATGTAAATAGGTAAACAAGTATCTCAACAACAGTTCAAACAATTAAGATCCACTAGACATAGATGAACTCAGGAGATCAAGAATAATCCATACGACACTAATATCTGCACCCCCATCTATAGTAGAATGCCACATACGATGAAATATAACACTCTATACACTCAACCACCCTTTTTGAGGACATTCTGAGGGAAAATCCCATAGCAATGAACCCAAACATATCCACTTACTTTGAACCACTGGTTATTACCATAACCTACTAGTGTAGCACTCGTCTCAGAAAATTGTCTCAATATGACAGGTTCTAATGTCCCAGGTATTGAAGGGGGTGTTCCATCATATGCCACCGAGCATCAAATCACAACCTATATTTATAATAATAATTCACAATAGGACTCACCCCGAGTCTCCCCAAGGATGACTCTCATGCCTTGAAGTTAATAGATTACCAAGGGTTCCCAACTGAGGGACCCATATAATGGAACTTGAGGATTCCATACTGAGGACATCCCAACCATTCTATGTCAACAAGGAAAAAGGAACATCCAATGGGGTTTTATGACAAACACTTTTCATTATTTTCCAAAGTGTCCAAACGACCCCTTAAACCTCCAATAAAACCAACCTTCATTAACAACGCAATCCAAATTTCAAAAGAGGAAACAACACACCATTTCCACATAAAACAATTTATTTAACCCATTTATAAAACATTTCCATCACAATTTAAACAAAATCCATTTCATATAAAAAATCCAATCGGGCTACGAATTAATATCAAAATAAAAACTAATTTTAAAATACAAAACATGCTTCCTTTAGCATAACAACATTTAAAACCCCTTTCAAGAAGCCCTGAACCAACATTTCACATGAAAAAAGATTATTAACGAATAAAAACCATGATTTAAATATTACCAAACAATTACATGGGCCAACCGGGATTTGTGGACATGCATTTGTTGTGCGCTATTTAACGAAACAAAGACAATTATCACAAAACAAGGATTTAAACAACATTTTCACACTAAATGACTAAAACAAGGCTTGAAAATCATCACATATTAATTATAGGAGGTTATAAAATCATAAAATTGATGATTCTTAAATTTAAAAGGACAAGTGTATGGGAATCCTACCTCAGAACAATGGCACGACGATAACGCCCACTTGGAATCGCCCCACGCGAGTTCTAAAACGTCAATTCTATCAAGAATAACCATTAATCGACAAAACCCATAACAAAAAAAAAGATAAAAACAAGAATAAAATAGAAGGATATGGAATGGTATACTGATGGGGAGAAAACGCACCGGCAGAGGGCAACGCTGGGAAGACTTGTGCTGGTTGGGAGAGGGTGAGGCGCCGAGAGAAGGGGTCGCAACCGGAGAGAGGTCCGACCTGACTATGTGCACCGAACAGGTGGGAGTCAGACTGGGGGAGGGCTAGAACAGGAAGGCAATGCTAGGGAGGTCACACCAGTGGGGTGTAGAGGCATGGAGGTCGCGCGTCGGTGGGGGTTTCTGGAACGGGGTGCTTGCCGGAGGTGGGTCGGTCGAGGGGGGCTACGCCGCTGGTGAGTAGGAGGGATGAGGGGGGGGGGGGGGGGGTCACACCGGACCGCCGAATTGGGAGGATAAGGAGGTTTGGGTGGCACTGGTTGTGGCGGTCAGTGGCAGGGATGGGGGCCTACTTGTGCCGAACGAAGAGAGGGGAGGGGAGATTGGAGAGGGAGAGATCAGGTATAAAGGGGTTGCACTGGAAACCTTAAAAAATAAAATAAAACTAATCTAAAAAAAAACTAACTAAAATTATAATAACATAATAATAATAATAATAATAATCATCATCATCATCATCATCTTCATAATAATGATAAAAATAAAAATAATAAAAGGATTTATATCATTTTACTAATAATAAAATTCTTACCAATAATAAAAAAAATTTAAATGACACAAAAAATTACAAAAATTTACTCATTTTAACTTTTTGAAGACAAATTGACAACACATTTATTTGGGTGAAGTCGCGCAGTATCGTGCTCTGCATGTGCGCCCGACGACGTTGAACCCAAAACACACACTTTTTAACATAAATTCAAAAATTTCATCCGAGACTCAATATGAACCTCAATCAAAAAATTATTTAAATCGAAGAAAATAATAAAATAAAAGAATCAAATAGGTTGGGGTGTGACAATTCTCCTCACAATAACACTTTCCACCACCAGAAAGCTACAACAATTTCCAACTAATTGATCAACACCTAAAGACTCTGCATCAATACGATCCAACCTCTTAATCTGAAAACATTTCACCAATCACCAATGGAACTTAACCTCATTTCCCGAAATAGATCACCTGTAGAGGGGAGGCCTGAATGGACTCCCCACCATTATAATTCAACTAACATATGATAACATCTTAAGAGAAAACCCATTGAGATTCGTGGTGGGTCTCCCCACCATAAGAACCAAACTAAAAATGAATAAATAGAAATTCAACTTGAACCCCAACACGTACCTTTCCCAATCTAAAGGAACACAACATGAACATTTAAACCACTCACTCCCATACGAAGGGGGAAAGAGCTGAACTGAAGCCTCCTACACGAACCAAAAATCCTCACCACATGGGCGGCCCACACAAGGACACTGATCGGAAACCTGCATCCAAGAAAGCATAACAACAGACGCTGCGTGTGGGGGTAAGTCCACCATACTCTTTGCGATAAGTGGAAATTTATGAAGATGGAGATACCACAACAGAAATGCTAGAATTGTCTCATCACAACGATAGAGGAACAACCTTAACCAAAATTATTAAAACTTCAGGGTTCCTAACTACATGACAACTTCACTCCAAGGCCTTTTGGATGAATCTCTGATGGATGAAGCATCTTCAGACTCGTAGTTAGGTTTTTATAATCCCAATAAGAAAAATAAATCTTTTGATTAGGCAAAAGAAAGAATAATTTTTTTTTGAAATGAAAACCACACTGGTATTGAAAACAGGAGTTCATAAAAAATCCCAAAACATTCCCATACATTTCAAAACCCAAAACACCATCAGTATAATTTCCACGATAAGTGATCCCTTACAATGGAAGGAAACATACTCATGAAAATTTAAACAAAAACCCAAAAACACATCACTTATGAGAATTTTCTCCATGACACTTTCTAGTGAAACCCTGACAGAATCACCGCAAGTGACCCAAGCATCCACAATCCTGGAAGGACTTCAGATTATTTTCACATGACAACGTTTTGTGACCCAATTTTACACAATGATAACACATGAGGATATCTCTCTCCAAAGAAGTTGATAAAATATCCCAAGGCCTTTTGATTCCATGACTTGCTCCATCAACTTTAAATCACTTCCTCTCCTCCTTTTTAGAATTCTCCCCACTGATCCTAGGGATTAAAAGAGGGAGGAATACCTCATGCATTCCCACCATCGTGGCTTCAACATGGAAAGATTGTCTCACCACATCTGAAAACAAAGTTAGGTTGGACTCTGACACCTTCAACTGCATATTAGTACAGAGACTCGCCTCGAAGCACCGAGCCTTCATGGAGTCATCTGTGCCATACCCTGAATCATAAGGGAATATATCCAAAAAGCACCCGAAATACTCCAACATTGACCCATCACCATACCGCAGACAACACATCTTTAACCACTTTCCCACCCTTTCTCAGAGAAATACTGACAAATGAACAAAACCTTGAAAAATTCCCAAGTAAGATCTTGAAAGGGCTTGTTCCAAGACACTAACTTTAACCACATCCATGGTGAACCTTCAAGCTTGAAGGTTTAAAACTTGACCTTCAATGACTCAGGAAACTCAACGAGGTTAAAGTACCTTTCGATCTTTCGCATCCACTCCTCCACTATGGAAGGGTCATCTTGACCATAAAAGAGAGGTGAATCTAGATTTTGGAACTCGAGCATAAAATCCTTAGATTGATCAATCGCATTACGATCAGCCATCGAATCTCCATAGGGGAGACCTCTGGACACGAAAAATTCAAGAACCAAATCAAGGCCAACTCAACTAAACCTTCAAGAATGAATACCGCATAAGTGACCAACATTAAACATAAGAAAAAAACCATTATTAACAACATACATATCCTTTTTGAAAACATTTTTGATTTCAAGAACAAACTTGGTAGATTTTAATCCTTACCAATGATGTTTCATCGAGCCTCACTCACATGAATATTTCCATGCCACCCTAGGCACCCATACACCATGTCATACTGGGCATCCATCCCCATTTCCATATAAAACCATGCATGTGAGCACCCATGAAAACACCGAAAGATAAAACAAAACAACTTCATTTTACAAAAACAAATCATTTATCCCATTTCAAAAATCATGTACCTTCCAAATACACACTAACCACCAAGTAAAAAAAAAATCATTTCGTTTAAAACTCATCCCATTTCATTTAAAATAATCCCTAAATAAAACATGTCATTTTAAACAACTATTTTCCAAAACCAATATATCTAATTCAAACACCTTTTAGAATTAAAAGGAGATCCAAAACAACTCAAAAAGGGAACTAGTGTCGGTTGGTGACTTGGCCATATGGTTGGCGGCCATATTCCAAACACGTCATTGACATGGAGAGATTTCTAGGACCATGAATCTAGCTCCACATGGATTTCCAGGTCATGCAAGATCACAAGAACTATTAGCCCAACTCCCTTTGTCATATCCCAATCACAAAACATTCCCTAAATACCAAAGAAAAAACTAATTAAACCAAACTTCCCATGGAAACCTGAGGATTAGAATGAGAAAGAGTTCGTGATGATCTTTCCGAACCTACCCCTCAAGTTCTAACAATCCTAATCTATCTACATTGACATCCCCAAATAAAAAAGGGTGCTCTGAAAAGCAAGTTATGCTAAGAGACACCCACCTTTGATACCATTTTGTCATGAACCAACCCAGGCCGACCCTGAATCAGTCACCCGAGCCGATCTGCAATAAGACCCGAGAGGTGTTCCCGATCCTCCCAGGATGGAGACAAGCACCAAGGGAATCAACAGAGTGACGATGAAAATGATTTTTCCCAATAAAAATAAATAGAAGCGGAAGAAAAATAAAAGATCATCCAAAAAAAAATCAACTGAATAGAACAACTAAGCAAGAACTAAAGGAAAAAACTAACTGAACTCGATGACTAAGATAACTCCATATGACCCCACAGGTCACTCTCTGAATCAATGATCAAATATTTCCCATGGTGAATGCACCCAAGCTGGAACCTTAACAAGGACAAAAAATAGAAAATAACTATTGGCGTGAGTATTAAAACTCAGTAGGCTAGCCCAATATTTTATTCCCCAATGAACTACCTTTAAAATCAAAGAAACATCAATTCTAAGTTTGAAATAAAATATATTAAAGTATTCATTTTTATAGTTTTTACTCAAAATCAAAGTACAATCAATTTCCATTATTCTTTTGCAAAACCAGATTCTAACCTTAATTGTTACCATGCTATTTCAAGGGGAAAGTGATGATTTCATTTAAAACTGACACTAAAGAGTTTGAAACACATTTGTTTTTAAAAAAATATTTTCACAAGATTTAGGAAAACAAAACATAACTTTCCATGAAAAACACCACACAAGAGTACCAAGGTAGTCATATAACAAGGTAAATGTAAATAGGTATACAAGTATCTCAACAATAGTTTAAACAGCTAAAAGCCACTAGACATAGGCGAACCTAGGAGATCAAGAATAATCTAGACGACATTAACACCTACGACCACATCTAAAGTAGCATGCCACATATGATGAAAAATAATGCTCTATATGATCAACCACCCTTTATTAGGACAGGATAAGGGAAAATCCCATATAAATGAACCCAAACATATATGCCTACTATGGGACACTGGTTATTACCATAACCTACCGATGCCGCACTCATATCAGACAATTATCTCAATATGATAGGTTCCAATGTCTTAGGTTTTAAAGGGGGTGATCCATCAGATGCCACTGAGCATCAAATCACAACCTATATTTATAATAACAATTCACAGTAGGACTCACCCCGAGTCACCCCAAGGATGACTCTCATGCCTTAACGTCAATAGATTACTAAGGGTTCCCAACCGAGGGACCCATATAATGGAACCTGAGGATTCCATACTGAGGAAATCACAACCATTTTATGTCTAGAAGGTATGAAGAACATGCAAAGGGGGTTTTATAACAAAACTTTTTCACCATTTTTCAAAGTGGCCAAACGGGCCCTTAAACGTACCACAAAACCAAACTTTATTAAGAACACAATCCAACATTTAAAAGAGGTTAAAACACACCATTTACACATAAAATCATTTATAAAACCCCTTTATAAAACATTTCTATCACACTTTAAACCAAAACCTTTTCATATAAAAAATCCAATCGGGCTACGACTCAATATCACAAGAAAAACTAATTTTTAAAGACAAAACACAAATCCTTTAGCATAAAAACATTTAAAACCCCTTTCAAGAAACCCCAAACCAAAATTTCAAATGACATAAGATTATTAACAATGAAAAACCATGCTTTCAATATTACCAAACAATTACAAGGGCCAACTGGGCATTGTGGACATGCATTTGTTGTGTGCTATTTAACAAAACAAAGACAATTATCACAAAACAAGGATTTAAACAACATTTTCACACCAAACGACTAATAAAAGGCTTTCACATCATCACATATTAATTATATGAGGTATAAAATTGATGATTCTTAAATTAAAAAGGACAAGTTCATGGGAATCCTATCTCAGAACCATGGCACGACGATAACACCCACTCATAATCACTCCACGTAGGTTCTAAAACATCAATTCTATCAAGAACAACCATCAATAGACCCCCCAACAAAACAAAGATAAAAAAAGAATAAAATAGAAGGAGGTGGAATGGTATACCAACGGGGAGAAAATGCACTGAAAGAGGGCAACACCGAGAAGGTCCGTGATGGTCGGGAGAGGTTGAGGTGCCGAAAGAAGGGGACACGACTGGAGGGAGGTCCGAATGAGCTATACGTACCAAAAAGGAGGGATCCAGACTGGGGGAGCACCAGAACTGGGGGAGGGCCAGAATAGGAAGGTGACACTAGGGATGTCGCACCGGTGGGGTGCGGAGGCAGGGAGGTCGCGTGCCGGTGGGGGTTTCCAGAATGGGGCACTAGCTGAAGGTGGGTCGGTTGAGGGGGTTGCATTGTTGGTGAGCAGGAGGGCTAGGGGGGGGGTCACACCGGACCACTATGCTGGGAGGAGCAAGAGGTCGGGGCGGCGCCGACTGGGGCGGCCAGAGGTGGCGGTGGGGGCCTTCTTGTGCCAAATGAAGAGAGGATAGGGGACATTGGAGAGAGGGAGAGATGGGGAAAAAGGGCTTGTGTAGGAACCATAAAAAAAATAATCTAAAAAAAATTATCTAAAATTCTAATAACATAATAATAATAATAATAATAATAATAATAATAAGAATAATAATAATAATCATAATGATAAAAATAAAAATAATAAAAGTATTCATATCATTTTAATAATAATAAAACTCTTAACAACAATAAATTTTTTAAATGACACAAAAAATTACAAAAAATTACTCATTTTAATTTTTCGAAGATGAACATGTCGTGCGGTTGTTTGGGAGAAGCCACGCGGTATCGCGCTCCGCCCATGTGCCCGACGACATCGAACCCAAAACACACACTTTTTAACATAAACTCAATTTTTTTTCCAGGACTCAATCTGAATCTCAACCAAAAAATTATCTAAAACCAAGAAAATAATAATATAAAATAATCACACAGGTTAGGGTGTGACAATGGGAGTGAACCATGACTACCAAGATGGTATGAGGATTAAACTCTTGCTACTAAGATGGCTATGAGAGTGAACCATGACTACTAAGATGGTATGGGGAGTGAACCCATACTACTATAATGGTCTTGGCAGTGATGCCTTGGCTACTATGGAAATCATATTATAAGCCTATGTATTTTACACAATTCTATGTTTTATTCTTATATTATACTTTCATGGATTATGTTCTTTATTTCCTTATGATTCATGTTTTATGAACTACCATGCTTTATGCCATGATTCATGCATATGATCTTTGATATGCAGGGTATGATATTCTATATTCACGATCATGTTCTCATACCCTTATGCCCATAATTATACTTACGTATCACCCTTATTTATCCTTACTGAGCATTTGGACTCACCCCTTTCTTATATTTCATTTCTCCAGGTTATGAAGAAATGTTTTAGGTAGAATTACTAAAGGTGGATATCTTTATTGGAGATGTGGAAAATCTTTCACTAGGATAAAAGATTTTGTTTCCAAGTTTCCAAAGACACTAAACTATTATGATCCTTGGGCTTGTATTTTTGTAATTTACAAAATATTCATCTAAAATGATGTAATATCCATGTATGTTAAGCTTGTATTGATATAGTTGGTATCAAAGGAAAGGTTTAGTCAACATCTAGAAACTAGGATGGGAAAAATTTAGTGAGATCCCTAGGTATATTTCTAAGGATATGTCTTGGGATGTCTCTAAGGATAATTATAAGGATGAGTCAACATTTAGGAAAATGTACTAGAATTTTGGTAAAGGATATAGTGAGTGGTTTCCTAGAAATACATCCCTATCTGGATACTATAAGTTTATGTGGATTTGGAGTAGATGTACCTAGGGGTAACAACTCCAGCACGATGTTCTGGGCCTAACTTGTGGTAATATGGTACACGACAATGGGTCTTACTACACACCCGGTTTGACACTCCTGAGGTATATGCTTTGGGAATTCACAAACTCTTCATGAACCATTATGAAGGATTCAAATATAATTTGGCTATGAATAATCTTGTATGAACCTAGGGTTTCATAGAATAATGAATGTGTCATGATTTAGACATCCTTTAACTAATTATTTTCATGACTATGTGGTTTTATGATTTGATAAGTAATGCTTAAACTATGCTTCTAGTTTTAGTCAATGGAAGGAACTGGAAGGAATTTTAATAACATTGAATGTGATGGAATATTTTATGATGATGAGTCAAGTGGGATGATCACTAGAGTAAGATAAGTTGTGATCATGCCTAATAATTTTTCACAAAACATGATTAACAACATGTACCTTAACAAACTCTCAGACTCACCAAGAGAGAGAAAGAAGGAGTTTGCTGAGATTTAGAGTAATGTAGACCATGGAAGAAAGAATATTTGGTTTCTTTTATGTTAAGAATGAGGAAAGAATCACAAAATATCAAGAAGATGTTTTGATTGTGGTAACTAAGGACACAAAGAAAGTGAATGTAGTGGAAGATTAAAAGTTCGATTAATGAAATGGATGAGAATATTGGCATCCCTAAAGAATCATTGAAGTTTAAGTGTTTTAAGTGTGTAATAAATGGTCATTATGCAACTTAATGTCCGAATAGGAAAGCTCCTGAAGAGGATCAACAAGGTGGTATGAGTAATGGTTATAATACCATTGATGAAGAGATTACAGATGAAATGTGAAAGGAAATAGGTATTGTGTAATAGGATGAGGTATCCTTGCTAATGGCATAAGGATGAAGTGGAATAATAAAAGATTTTATGTATTTGGATTCAAGAAGTATGTTATATGAAAGGTGAAATATATAAGGATTGTTCAGCTTATGTTTTTCACTATGAATTTATAAGAACACGTTGAATGGTTCTGATGGAATAGAAAGGTTATATAATGGCAAGGTGATGTACATAGAAAACACATTATTAAGGGAAATATAACCCATAATATGTTCCTTATGTTATGATGATGTTGTTTGGATAGAGATATGTGGGATATGAATAAGTAAATTGGACGGTACTTATTACCTTGGAACTAATTGAGGACTTGTTGACACGTAGTTTATGCTATCATCGATGAAGTTTACAACTTTTTGGATTTATGGAATAAATACGATATACTTTGAAAAAGGAATCATGCGTTCTTTCAATAAGGATTTATGGTAATTTAGGTTTTTACCATGTTACAAGAGAATTTACCATGAGGGTATTCACATATTTGGAATGTGACAACCAAGAGATACTTTGTGATATATAGGGGATCAATGTTAAGATAATTTCATGAATTTATTTCTAAGGTTTTGTATTTTCATCTTTCATAAGGTTTATAAGGTTATACATTCATGAAAAGTTTAATTTAAACTTAGGATGAAGTATTTATGCACTGAGTTTGTATTAAAAAACTTGGTTAAAATGATATTTAGTGATTAACCTTATTTCAAGGATGCCCATCATATTTTTGAAATTATATTAGTGTGGTTTTAGAAAGAGACATTATGTATGTCGGGTGATAACCAATCATGTCCGGTAAGTCCGTGAGTCTTGAACCCATGACTAAAGGATGATAAGGGTTTCATGCCTATCAGTGACCTACGTGATGTCCTAGTTAGTGTATAATTATTTTTGATGAATAAATATTTATGATGAAATAATAGAGTTAATTTTATGTTTATAGATTATTTTATTAACCATATTGATTTTAAGAATAGTTATAGATAAATAGTTATACTTTTCATTCTTTTCTGGACCTTAATATCCACTAAAAGTATATTTTAGCACTTTAGCAATCAAAGTTAATTTATGGATGTCCATTACATGAAGTAGTGGATGAATTAGAAATTAATAAAATCACAACTAAAGAATGAAATTTTGTTTATATAAATATACCAAGTAAGTATATTTCCTTATATTCCTGGTTAATAAAATAATTACTCAATGTTAGGATAATGATCAAAAGAAAATGTGTTGTCATAATACCTTAATTTTGTTGAACCGATGGTCTTTTAAATCATTACAGATTTATGAATTTGAGGCCCTCAACTTTTCTTTTATCATTAAATTGTTGGGGATTGATGACCTAAATCACTCCCTATAAATATTTACGCTTTTCCACCATGTCCAACATTCCCTCCTAACCAATGTTCTTCAATGTGGAAACCCAATTATATGTTACTTTGGGTAACCGTTATGGTTCTAGCTTTCCATTTTTAAGGGCAGTTTTATTATTCATTTTTATGATATGAGTTTCTATGAACGAAACTTTAAAGTGTTGAACTTTTGATAACCCAAACGAATTTTGAGGGAAAAATTCATTTGAAGGGGGATAGAATGTAACACCTTGAGATTTTTTGAATTATTATTTTTTAAAATTAATTTATCTTTTTGATATTTTTCATTTCACATAACACTGAAAATAGTTTATTTTATATTAAATCACTATATTTGGATTACATTATACACAAAACCAAGTTAATTGTGCACTAAAAGCAACATAAATTTTAGCTTTCTCCACATAGAACACCGAGGTTAGATTATGTTACATGCAACAATTAATTTCCTTGATGGCTTGCATAATACGCATGCACAATTTTTACCAAACAATAGTATATCAATAAAATATTATTATTTAATATAAAAAGATATAACATAGATGTTAAACAAGAGGTTATGAATAGTAATAACTAATTTATGAAAATATATTGTTTACATAATATAAATGAATTCATAGGTTACCAATTAATTATAAATGAATATGAAAGCCGATTGAATAAAAAAGGTATTATTATTATTTTTATGGTCAAAAAAATATTTTAGCCTAAAAAATTAAATTAAATACAATTGGTGAGTGGTATTAATGTAATATATATGTTATATATTCAATCAAATATTTTTTTATTAATACAAAATACTGGATAGATATAATATGAGAACAAACCTAATTCTATGCATAAAAACCTATATTTTTATAAAGGTAGTTTTAATGCATTTTAACGACGAACCCATTTTATATCAAAATTTTAGAAATTTTATAGATTTAATTTGTTAAAATAAAATTTATGTTTGTAATATAAACATAAAAATAAAATTAGGATAATTTTTTGGTATTTTTCTGTAAGGATTCATTTTTTTAATAAATGTTAAAAATACTGGATTTTAATTCAAAACTGTTTTTTCATCTAATTTATTATAATGTTAAATTATATTTTAAATTGTTTTAAAAGTTTAATTATATAAATTTTTTGTCAATTAATCCAATTTAGTTCATCAGAATCAATTTTACATTGAAATTGGATATAAAAACTTAGCATACTTTTGAATGTTTTTACTTTAAAAACTCACATTGTCGACCTGACTACAAGATTAATTTTAAATTAATTTCTACCACTTCCATAATTTAAATATGTAAAAATGTATTAAATTTTTTTAATCATAATAATTTATAATTTATAATAATTTAAACTTAGTTTTTGACCAAACTTATTAGTAATCGTGATTAAAATTAATCACATCGATTTAGGTCAAATTAAGCTTAATAAGGGACTAAACCATAACCTTAAGGCCCAAAATGATCTATAAAATTGTCCAAAATCCATTATATGACCATATTTATACCCTATAATCCATTTTATCATATTTTTATCATTATTGGATCCACTTGCAACATGAAAAAGGTGGGTGTAATTCTCTCTTCAAATATTTACAAGAGTGTCATTCCTCCTTCCCTATAAAAGGCCACCACCTCTCTATCTTCTTCACACATATCAAAAAAATTAGTTTCAAAAAATATCTAACCAATAAACTTTCCAAAATCCATACCTTAATTATTTAAGTCTCCCTTTGGGTATAAAGTCTTTTAAGGAATCCATTTGGCACAAACCAAAAGGAGTTACCTAATTAAGAGGTAACACCTTCTTTCAATATCCTTTATTTTATTTTCCTTCTCCACCCCCTCTAATATAATTATTATATGATTATATAAAAAAACAATTATCATAAATATACTATTATGTTTTTATGTAAATGGTTCAACCTATTACACACACCTTCATCTAATGGGTAACGAACATATTGTTTCTATGTACGACGAACTAGTGCCTCACGAAACAATGATCGTTCATTTTTCCATTACCACCTATAATGGTGGACATTATGATAGAAACTATGTTTATATATGATATATATTATATTTATAATGTCTTTATTCTTATTTAATTTTTATTTAGAACATACCTTTATGCTTTCCATCTTATGTAAAATACGATAATTTCGTTTGAGGAAGTGTGGATTACCGCCCCCTCAAAGAGACATGATTCGTTCATACACTACATGGATTGTATTAAGGATGGTTTTAGTGAATATATATAATATATATAACATCATAAAGATAATTTAATAATGATATATATATACACATATATGTCTTTTACTTTGTTTTCTTTCAACACGACAATTAAACAGAAATAACGTTCATGCGTATGCACGACCTATAATCTCCATGAACGGTGTATTCCATTTCATAATTATATATTATATATATTATTATATTAAAAATATACTGTATATAAATGATATTTATATCATTTTTTACATTATTTAAACCATGATATAAGTATAAGCACCAAAGATATAACAAATTAAGACACATGTGAATAATAAAACGAATATTACCCGAAGTGAAACCTTAACATAAGGTCGTTAACAATAAGGTAATATAAGGTCATAATAAAACAATATATGGTATTATATAAAATAATATGGTTCATTAAAATATTTATTATAAATTTATATTTATTATAAAGGTTATTTGAATGAGTACGACGAGAGTCAAGACACAAGGTAAGGGGATTTCATCTCACTTTTTATTTCCGTGAGATACGTGCTATGTTTGCTACTCTTTCATTTTGTGTGGTGTATGAAATTACCATGATTTTATTCCATGTATATTATACTTAAATTTAAAGGTATTCACATATCCATTTTATGATCTTTCTTTCATAGGGATTAATTTTCAAAAGATACCAAATCAGTGAAATAGTTTTGTCTCAATTTGCGTTATTTGAGACCCATGTTTTGTTAGGCACCTAAATTATATTTTGAGGTGTATATGATTCCATTTTAAATTTTATATAAATAATTTAATTATTTTCATGATATTTTATATTTCATTTAATTTCCTTTTCTTACACAGAGAGTATAATTCCAAGTTACCAAGTTGTAAGAGTTTATTGAAACAATCTCATCGTTTTTGAGATTTTTTATGTTTATGATTACTTTAATGAAATTTTATGATCCATATCTCAATAAAATTCATGAATTTTATTTTAATTTGGTAATTAATGATTTATTAATATATTGGTACCCTTTATTCCAATCTTTGGTAAATAAGATAGTTAGTAAAGTGTTTTTTAAGAAATCCATACTTCACCCTCTCTTCAATCAGAAATCCGTGTTCCTTTAAAACCATGTTTTATAAAAAGGGTTTACAAAAATATTATACTAATATCCTATGATAATTAAAAGAAAATTTTACCCTTTTTTCTTTTACCATTTTTTAAAGGAATATTCTTATAGCTTTCTGAATGAGATATTTTTCTAACCTTTTTACCAAGAAAAAGGAATGTTTTTTTTACCTCTTATGACATGTACATATTTATCCACCATAAATCCTTTTAATATTTAATTTAATGTTTAAATTTTAATTTTTAAAATAATTTTTTAAAAGATATTTTTAAGGAAAATGGTTTTAAAAACGTTTTCCATCTCCTTTTATAAGTTTTCAAGGAAAAAGGTTTTCAGATGTTTTCAATCTTATTTTATAAGTTTTCAAGGAAAATGGTTTTCAAAATTTTCTCAATATTATTTTATAATATTTCATGGAAAATGGTTTTCAAAATGTTTTTAGGATTATTTCATATTTTTTCAAGGAAAATTGGTTTCAAAATGTTTTCAATCTTATTTTATTTGTTTTCAAGGAAAGTATTTTTCAAAATATTTTCAAGCCTTGTTTATAAGTTTTCAAATTATTTTCAAAGGAATGGTTTTTAAAATGTTTTCAAGAATTATTTATATGTTTTCAAAGTGTTTTCAAAGAAAAATATTTTTAAAATGTTTTGAAACTTATTTTATAAGTTTTCAAGGAAAAAAGTTTTCAAAATTATTTCAAGTCTTCTTTATATATTTTCAAGGTATTTTATAAGAAAAATATTTTCATAAGGTTTTATGTATTAAAAATCATTTTTCAAAGAAAAAAGGATTTTTCCCTCAAGAAACATTTTTTAAAGATATTTCAATATTATTTTCCATCTAAGATGACATCTGTTGATGTTACTCATGCCCTTCTAGGAAATGATATAAAGGTTCCATTTATATTCATCCTATGCATGAGTTATGCTTAATGTCATGGTATTTATGAAACCCATTTCTATTTCAGGGGTTATATGTTTATGAAATCTATTTCTCTTTCATGGTTTATGATTTTAATGAAAATATTATGAAACATAGCTATTTTCATAGGTTATGATATGATTATATGTTTATGATACCCAATTAATTTCATGGGTTATGATATGATTATTTATAATCTTGTGTCACATGTATGTATGATTTTATTATAAGATGTGTGGGAACTATATCTATATCCAAAGCATTGAGTAAATATTTATATCTTATGATATAGACTAAGATGGTATTAGGAGTAAATATTAACTACTAAGATGGCCATGGGAGTGAACCATGACAACAAAGATGGCATGGGGAGTGAACCCATACTACTAAGATAGTTTTGGCAGTGATGTCTTGACTAATATGGAAATAATATTATATGATTACGTGTCTTACAAAATTCTATATTTGATTCATATGTTATGATTTCAAGGATTATGTTATTTATTTCCTTATGATTCATGTCTTATGAAATGCAATGATTTATGCCATGATTCATGCATATGATCTTTGATATGCAAGGTATGATCTTATATGTTCATGATCATGTTCCCATACCATTATACTAATAATTATGCTTACACATCTCCCTTATTTACCCATACTGAGAATTTGAGCTCACCAATTTCTTATGTTTCCTTTCCCCAGGTTATGAAGAAAGGTTTTAGGTAGAAGTACTAAAGGTGGAGATATTTATGGGAGATGTGGAAGATCTTTCACTAGGATATGAGATTTTTTTTCCAAGTTTCCAAGGACACTAAACTATTACAATCTTGGGGGTTGAAATTTTGTATTGTACATAATATTCATCTAAAATGATATAATATCCATGTATGTTAATCTTAGGCCACTATAGTTTATATCAATGGAAAGGTTTAGTAAACATTTGGAAACTAGGATGATAAAAATTTAATGAGATCCCTAGGTATATTTCTAAGGATATGTCTAGGGATGTCTTTAAAG
This sequence comes from Viscum album, assembly GCA_963277665.1. NCBI lineage: Eukaryota > Viridiplantae > Streptophyta > Magnoliopsida > Santalales > Viscaceae > Viscum > Viscum album. The sequence goes on along the minus strand of OY728122.1, from coordinate 1,440,435,432 downwards.
ATAAGTATAAGGATGATCCAATGTTTAGGAAAATATCCTAGAATTTTGGTAAAGGATAGAGTGATCAGTTTCCTAGAAATACATCCCTATCTGGATACAACATATGAAAGTGGATTTGGAATAAATGTACCTATGGGTAAATACTCTAACAAGATGTTCCAGGCCTGAATTGGGGTAATCTGGTACATAAAAACAGACCATGTTACACACCTAGTTTGAAACTCTTGAGGGATATTATTTGGGAATTCACAAACTCTTGATGAACCATTATAAAGGATTTAAATATAAGTTTTCTATGAATAACCTAGTATGAACCTACGGTGTCATAGAATAATGAAGGTGTCATAATTTAGACACACTTTAAGTAATTCCTTTTATGACTATTAGGTTTTCTGGTATGATAAGTAATGATCACACTATGGTTCTTGTTTTAGTTAATGGTGGGAACTGGAAGGAACTAGATTAACGTTGAATGTGATAGAAGATTTTTTAATGAGAATTTAGGTGGTATGATCATGGGAGTGAGATATGTTGTGATAATGCCTAATTAGTTTTCACAAAACATGACTAACAACGTGTACCTTAACCAAATCTCGGACTCACCAAGAAGAGAAATAAGGAGTTTGTTGAGAGTTAAGGTAATGTAGACCATTGAGGAAAGAATATTTGGTATCCTTTTTCTCAAGAATTAGGAAATAATCACCTAATAAAAATAATATATTTTGAATGTGGTAAAGAAAGAAACAAATCAAGTGACTGCAGGGGAAAGATAAAAAGTTCGGTTAAAAAAATGGATGAGAATATTGGCCTCCCTAAGGAATCATCAAAGGTTAAGTGTTTTATGTGTGGAATAAATGGTCATTATTCAACTCAATTTCCCAGGAGGAAAGCTCCTGAAGAGGATCAGTAATTTGGTATGAGTAATGGTTACAATAATGACGATGGAGAGACTAGAGATGAAATGTGAAAGGAAATAGGTGTTGTGTAATAGGATGAGGAACACTTTCTAATGGCATAAGGATAAAGTGTAATAATAAAATATTTTATGTATTTGGATTCAATAAGTATGTTATATGAAAGGTGAAATATATAAGGATTATTTAGTTTATGTTTTTCGCTATGGATTTACAAGAACACATTGAATGGTTCTGATAGAATAGAAAATTGATATAATTGAAAGTTGATGTCCATGGAAAATGCCTGATTAAGGGAAATATAACCCTCAAAATGTTTCTTATATTATGATAATGATGTTTGGATAAAGATATGTGGGATATGAATAAGTAAATTATAGAGTACTTATTAACTTGGAACTAATTTAAGACTTATTGACAGGTATTTTATGCTTTCATGGATGAAGTTTAATTTTTTTTGATTTATGGAATAAATCCAATATGCTTTGAATAAGTAAGAATGCATGTTTTAAATAAGGATTTATGGTAATTCTAGTTGTTACCATGTTCTAAGATAATTTACCATGAGGGTATTTACAAGTTTGGAATGTGACAACCAAGAGCTAATTTTTGATATATGGGGGATCAATGGTAAGATGATTTCATGACTTTATTTCTAAGGTTTTGTATTTTAATATTTTAGAAGGTTTATAAGGTTATCCATTCATGAAAAGTTTAAGTTAAACTTTAGTGGAAGTATTTATGCACTTATTTTGTATTGAAACCCTTGGTTAAAAGGATATTTAGTGATTAAAATTATTTTAAGGATACCTATAATATTTTGGAAATTATATTAGTGTGGTTTTAGAAAAGGACATCACGTATATCGGGTGAAAACCAATCATGTCCAACAAGGCCACAGGTCTTAAAACCACGACCAAAGGATGATAAGGGTTTCACGCCTACCACTAACCTATGCAATTCCCTAGTTAATGTATAATTATTTTTGAGGAATAAATATTTGTGATGAAACAATATAGTTACTTTTATGTTTAGAGATTATTGTATTAACCATATTGACTTTTAAGAATAGTTATAGATCAATAGATACAATTTTTATTCTTTTATGGACCTTAAGATCCGCTAAAAGTGTATTTTAGCACTTCAGGCATCAAAGTTAATTTCTGGATGTCCATTACATGAAGTAATGGATAAATTATAAATTGATAAAATCACAACTAAATAATGAAATTTAGTTTATTGGAATATATAAAGTAAGTATATTTTCTTATATTCTTGGTCAATAAAAGAATCACTCAACATTAGGATAATGATCAAAAGAAATTTTTTTGTCCTAATACCTTAATTTTGTTGAATCAATGACCTTTTAAATCATTATAGATTTATGAATTTGAGGCCAACAAATTTTCTTTGATCATTCAGTTGTTTGTGATTGATGAATTTAATCACTAACTATAAATATTTATGCATTTCATCTATGTCCAATATTCACTCCCAACCTACATTCTCTAATGTGAAACCCAATTATATGTTACTTTGGGTAACTGTTATGGTTACAATTTTCCCTTTTTAAGGGAAGTTTTATTATTCATTTTTATGATGTGAGTTCCTATTAATGAAACTTTCAAGTATTGAACCTTCGATAACACAGAAGAATTTTGAGGGAGAAATTCATTTTAAGTGGGGTAGAATATAACACCCCTGAGATTTTATGAATTATTTTTTTCAAATTAATTTATATTTTTGATATTTTGTATTTCACATAACAATGAAACTAGTTTATTTTATATTAAATCACTATGTTTGGCTTTCATTATACACAAAACCAAGTTAATTTTTCACTACACGCAACATAAATTTTAGCTTGATCCATACAAAACACCAAGGTTAGCTTGCATTACACATAATAATTAATTTCCTCGATGGATTGCATAACACGCATTAACGATTTTTACCGAAAAATAGTATATCATTAAAATGTTATTATTTAATATTATAAGATATAACCTAGATGTTAAATAATAGCTTATGAATAGTATTAAATAATTTATGAAAATATATGGTTTACATAATATAATATTAATTCATAGGTTACTAATTAATTACAAATGAATATGAAAGCTAATTAGACAGAAAAGTTAATATTATTATTTTTATGGTCACAAAGATATTTTACCCTAATAAATTAAATTAAATAAATTTTTTGAGTTATATTTATGTAATATATATGTTATATATTTAATAAAATATTTTTTTATTCATCTAATAGATTGGATAGACATAATATAAGAACAAACCTAATTTTATGTATAAAAACCTATATTTTTATAAAGATAGCTTTAACGACTTTTAACAGAGAACCCATTTTAAATCCAATTTTTGGAAATTTTATAGAATTAATATGTCAAAATAAAATTTATCTTTTTAATATAAACATAAAAATTATGTTAGGATAATGTTTTGGCATTTTTATGTAAGGTTTCATTTTTTTAATGAATGTTAAAAATATTGGATTTTAATTCAAAACTGTGTTTTCATATAATTTATTTATAAGGTTAAATTATATTTTAAATTGGTTTCAAAGTTTATTTAGATAATATTTTTATCAATTAATTCAATTTAGTTCATTGTAATAAATTTCACATTGAAATTGGATATAAAAACTTAGCAAACTTTTGAATGTTTTTACTTTTAAAACCCTCATTGTCGACCTGACCGCAGGATTAATTTTAAATTAATTTATACCAATTCTGTGATTATAATTTTTAAAAATGGAGTAAATATTTGAAGTTATAATAATTTATAATTTATAATAATTTCAACTTAGTTTTTGACCAAAATGATTATTAAAATTGATTAAAATTAATCACAAAGATTAAGGTCAAATTAAGCTTAATAAGGGACTAAACCACAACCTTAAGGACACAAATGACATATAAATTAGTAAAAAATTAATTTTATGACCATATTTAGACACTATAATCCCTTTTATTATATTTTTATCATTATTGGATCCACTTGAAATATGAAAAGCTTGAGTGGAATTCTCTCTTCAAATATTTACAGGAGTGCCACTCCTCCTTCCCTATAAAAGGCCACCACCTCTCCATATTATTCATACCTCTCAAACCACTTAGTATCAACCAAGATATGACTAATAAACTTAACAATATCCATAAATTTATTCTTGAAGTCTCCTTTTGGCATAAAGTCTTCCAAGGAATCCTTTTGGCACAAAGCAAAAGAAGTTACCGGATTAAGAGGTAACACCTTCTCCTAAGATCTTTTATTTTATTTTCCTTCTACACTCCATGAAATACCCTTATTCTATTATTATATAACAAAAAAATTATCCTCAATTTAATAGGATGTTTTTATGTAATTGGTTTCCTACACTTACATACACCTCCATCTAATGGGTAGCAAACATATTGTTTTTATGTACGATGAACTACTGCCTCACGAAATGATGATTGTTCATTTTTCCATTAACACATGTCATGGTGGAGATTATGACGTAAAATATGTTTATATATGATATATATTATATTTATAATATATTTATACTTCTTTAATTTTTATTTAGAACATAGCTTTATGCTCTAAATCTTATGTAAATACGATAATTTCTTTTGAGGAAGTGTTGACTACCACCCCTCAAAGCGATATGATTCATTCATACACTACATGGATTGTATTAAAGATGGTTTTAGTGAATATATATAATATATATAATATATATTATATCATAAATCTAATTTAATAATATATATATATACATATACATCTTTTACTTTTTTTATTTCAACACGACAATTAAACGGAAATAATGTTCATGCGTACGTACGACCTATCATCTCCATGAACATTGTATTCCATTTCATAATTATATATTATATAGACTATTATAATACACACATAATGTATATAGATGATATTTATATCATTTTTTACATTATTTAAAGCATGATATAAGTATAAGAATCAAAATTAAGGCATATGTGAAGAATAAAACAAATATTACCCGAAGTGAAACCTTAACATATGATTGTTAACAAGAGGGAAATACAAGGTCTTAATAAAACCATATATATGGTATTATATATAATAATAAGGTTCAGTAAAATATTTATAATAAATTTATATTTATTATACAGGTGGTCTGAATGAGTACGATGAGAGTCAAGACACAAGACAATGAGATTTCATCTCACTTTTTATTTCCATGTGATACATGTTATGTTCACCACTCTTTCCTTTTGTGTGGTGTATGTACTACCCATGATTTTATTCTATGTATATTATACTTAAATTTATTGTTATTCACATATCCATTTTATGATCTTTATTTCATGGGTATTAAGTTTCAAAAGTTACCAAATCTGTGAAATAGTTTTTTTCCTTCTTTGAGACTCATATTTTATGATGCACATAAATTCTCTTTCAAGGTGTATATACTTAAATATTACATTTTATATAATGAATTTAATTATTTTAATGATATTTTATGTTTAATTTAATTTCCTTTTCTTACATGGATAGTATGATCCCAAGTTACCAAGTTATAAGAGTTTATTGAAACAATCACATCACTTTTAAAGATTGTTTATGTTTATGATTCCTTTAATAAAATTTTATGATCCATATCTCAAGAATATTAATGAATTTTATTCTACTTTGGTTATTCAATATTTATTCAAATATTGGTACCATTAATTCCACTCTTTGGTACATAAGATAGTTAATAAAGTGTTTTTTTAAGAAATCCTGACTTCACCCTTTCTTCAGTCAGAAATATGTGTTCCTTTAAAACCATGTTATATAAAAATGGTTTCCAATAATATTATAATAATATACTGTGATAATTAAAATAATTTTTAACCTTTTTTTCTTTTACCAATGTATTCAACGGAATCTTTTTGATGCCTTCTGAATGAGGTATTTTTCTAACCTTTTTACCATGAAAAAGGAATGTTATTTTTACATCATATTACATATACAAATTTATCCACTATAAAGCATTTTAAGATTTATTTTCATGTTTAAAGGTTAATTTTTAATATAAATTTTCAAGGAAAATGTTTTCAATTTTTTTTCAAGCTCCTATTATATGTTTTATAGGAAAATGATTTTAAAATGTTTTCAAGATTATTTTATAAGTTTTCAAGGAAAATGGTTTTCAAAACGTTTTCATGATTATTTTATAAGTTTTCAAGGAAAGTGGTTTTCAAAATGTTTTCGTCCTTATTTTATATGTTTTCAAGGAAAATGATTTCTAAAATGTTTTCAGGATTATTTTATATGTTTTCAAGGAAAATGTTTTTCAAAATATTTTCAATAATTATTTATAAGTTTTCAAAGTGTTTTCAAAGAAATGGTTTTCAAAACGTTTTCAAGCACTCTTTATAACTTTTCAAAGTGTTTTTGATGAAAAAGGTTTTCAAAATATATTGAATATTATTATATAAGTTTTCAAGGAAAAAGGTTTTCAAAATTATTTCAAGTCTTATATATATGTTTTCAAGGTATTTTGTAAGAAAATTATTTTTAAATGGTTTTATATATTAAAAATACGTTTTCAAAGAAGAAAGGATTTTTTCCTCAAGAAACATTTTTTAAATATATTTCAAAATTATTTTCCTTCTAAGAAGACTTCTGTTGATATTACTCATACCCTTCTAGAAAATTATCTAAAGGTTCCTTTCCTATTATTTATATGAATGGGTAATTCTTAATTTCATGGTATTTGTGAAACCGTTTCTCTTTCACAGGTTATATGTTTATAAAATATGTTTCTCTTTAATTGGTTATGCTTTGGATGAAATTGTTATGAAAAATTCCTTTTTATATAGGTTATGATATGATTACATGTTTATGATACCCATTTCATTTCATGGGTTACGATATGATTATTTATGATCTTATGGAACATGTATGTATGATTTAATTATGATATAGGTGGGACCTATATATCCCTCAAATGCATTTGGTAAAGATTTATATCTCATTAGATTGACTAAGATGGTCTTTAGAGTGAACCTTGACTACTAAGATGGGCATGGTAGTGAACCATGACTACCAAGATGGTATGAGGATTGAACTGATGCTACTAAGATGACCATGAGAGTGAACCATGACTACCAATATGGTATGAGGAGTGAACCCATAATAATATGATGGTATTGATAGTCATGCCTTGGATACTATGGAAATCATATTATATGATTATGTGCTTTCCATAATTCCACGTTTTATTCCTATGTTATGCTTTCATGCATTATGTTCTTTATTTCCATATGATTCATGTCTTATAAACTACCATGATTTATTCCATGATTCATGTATATGATATTTGATATGTAGGGTATGATCTTATATGTTCATGATAATGTACTAATACCCTTATGCACATAATTATGCTTACATATCTCCATTATTTACCCTTACTGAGCATTTGAGCTCACCGATTTCTTATGTTTCCTTTCCACAAGTTATGAAGAAAGGTTTTAGGTAGAAGTAATAAAGGTGGATATCTCTATGGAAGATGTGGAACATCTTTCACTAGGATATAAGATTTGGTTTCCATGTTTCCAAAGACACTAAACTATTATAGTTATTGGGATTTTATTTTTGTAATGTATAGAATATTCCTCTAAAATGATGTAATATCCATGTATGTTCAGCCTGGGTTTCTATAGTTAGTATGAAAGGAAAGTTTTAGTCAACCTTTGGAAACTAGGATGTGAAGACTTTAGTGAGATCCCTAGGTATATTTCTAAGGATATGTCTAGGGATGTGTCTAAGGATAAGTATATGTATGAGTCAATGTTTGAGAAAATGTCATGGAATTTTGGTAAAGGACAGAGTGAGTGGTTTCGTAGAAATACATCCCTATTTGGATACTAAAAGTATACGTGGATCTGGCATAGATGTACCTAGGGGTAAAAACTTTTACAAGATGTTCTGAGCCTGACTCGGGGTAATCTAGTACAAGACAACAGGCTTTACTACACACCTGGTTTGAAACTCCTGTGGGATATGCTTTGGTAATTCACAAACTCTTCATGAACCATTATGAAGGATTTAAATATAAGTTGGCTATGAATAACCTAGGATGAACCTAGGGTGTCATATATTAAGGAAGGTGTCATGATTTATACATACTTTAAGTAATTCTTGACTATTTGGTTTTCTTTTATGATAAGTAATGTTCACACTATGCTTCTAGTTTTAGTCAATGGAAGGAACTGGATGGAACTAGATTAACATTGAATGTGATGGAAGATTTTATGATGAGCAGTCAAGTGGGATGATCACTGGAGTGAGAGATATTGTGATAATGACTAATCAGTTTTCATAGAACACGATTAACAATGTGTACCTTAATCAACTCTCGGACTCACCAAGGAAGAGAAAAGAGTTTATTGAGAGTTCAGGTAATGAAAACCATGGAGGAAATAAGATTTGGTTTACTTTGTGTCAAGAATTAGGAAATAATCACTAAATAATAAGAATATGTTCTGTTGTAAAGAAGGACACAAAAAAAGTGACTACAGGGGAAAGATGAAAAGTTTGGTTAATGAAATGGATGAGAATATTGGCCTACCTAAGGCATCATCTAAGGTTAAGTATTTTAAGTGTGGAATAAACAATTATTATGAAACCCAATTTCCTAAGAGGAAATCTCTTGAAGAGTATCAGCAAGGTGGTATGAGTAATGGTTACAATACTGATGATGAAGAGATTATAGATGAAATGTTAAAGTAAAGAGGTATTGTGTAATAGGATGAGGTAGACCTGATAATGGTATAAGGATGAAGTAAAATAATAAAATATTTTATGTATTTGGATTAAAGAAGTATGTTATATGAAAGGTGAAATATATAAATATTGTTTAGTTTAGGTTTTTCACTATGAATTTACAAGAACACGTTAAATGGTTCTGATGGAATAGAAAAGTGATATAATGGTAAGTTGATGTCCATGGAAAATGCATGATTAAGGGAAAGATAACCCTTAATATGTTCCTTATGTTATGATAATGTTTTTGGATAAATATATATGGGACATGAATAAGTAAATTGTGGTACTTATTACCTTGGAACAAATTGAGGACTTGTTGACAAGTAATTTATGCTATCATAGATGAAGTTTATAACCTTTTGGATTTATGGAATAAATCCAATATACTTTGAATAAGGAAGTATGCATGTTTTCAATAAATATTTATGGTAGTTCAGGTTGTTACCATGTTCCAAAATAATTTACCATGAGGATATTCACTTTTTTAGAATTTGAAAACCAAGAGCTACTTTGTGATATATGGGGGATCAATGTTAAGCTGATATCATGAATTTCTTTCTATGGTTTTGGATTTTAATCTTTCATAAGGGTTATAAATTTATCCATTCATGAAAATTTTAAGTTAAATTTTGGAGGATGTATTTATGCACTGAGTTTGTATTGAAAACCTTGGTTAATAGGATATTTAGTGATTAAAATTATTTCAAGGATGCATATCATGTTTTAGAAATTATATTAGTGTGGTTTTAGAAAACTACATCATGTATGTCAGGTGGAAACCAATCATGTCCGACAGGGCTTTGGGTCCTGAACCCATGAACAAAGGATGATATGGGTTTCACACCTACCACTGACCTACGCAATGTCCTGGTTAGTGTATAAATTTTTGATGAATAACTATTTATGATGAAACAGTAGAGTTAATTTTATGTTTAGATATTATTGTATTAACCATATTTATTTTTAATAATAGTTATAGATAAATAGTTATACTTTTTATTCTTTTATGGACCTTAAGATCTACTAAAAGTGAATTTTAGCACTTCATGCATCAGTGTTAATTTCTGGATTTCCATTACCTGAATTAATGGATGAATTAGAAATTTATAAAAGCACAAGTAAAGAATGATTTTTTTATAGAAATATATAAAGTAAGTATATTTCCTTATATTCTTGGTCAATAAAATAATTACTTGATATTATGATAATGATAAAAAGAAAATGTGTTGTCCTAATACCTTAATTTTAATGAACTGATGGCTTTTTAAATCATCACAGATTTATGACTTTGAGGCCCTCAACTTTTCTTTTATTATTTAATTGTTTGTGATTGATAACCTCAATCACTCCCTATAAATATTTATTCTTTTCCTTCATATCCAATCTTCACTTCCAACTAATGTTATCCAATATGGAAACCCAATTATATGTTACTTTGGGTAATCATTATGGTTCCAAATTTCCCTTTTTAAGGGAAGTTTTATTATTAATTTTTACAATGTGGGTTTCTATGAATGAAACTTTCAATTATTGAACCTTTGATAACCCATACGAATTTTTAGGGTGAAGTTAATTTTAAGGGGGATATAATGTAACACCCCGAGATTTTTTGAATTATTATTTTTCAAATTAATTTATTTTTTTGACATTTTTCATTTTACATAACAATGAAAATAGTTTATTTTATATTAAATAACTATGTTTGGATTGTGTTATATGTAACACCAAGTTAATTTTGCACTAAACTCAACATAAATTTTAGCTTTCTCCACACAGAACACCAAGGTTAGTTTTCATTACATGCAACAATTAATTTTCTCAATTTCTTGCATAACACACATGACTAATTTTTACCGAACAATAGTATATCATTAAAATGTTATTATTTAATATAACAAGATATAAGATGGACGTTAAATAAGTGGTTATGAATTTTATTAACTAATTTATGAAAATATATTGTTTACATAATATAATATGAATTCATTGGTTAACAAATAATTATAAATGAATATGAAATCCAATTGAATAAAAAAGTAATATTATTATTTTTAGGATCAAAAAGTTATTTTACCATAATAAATAAAATTAAATACAACTGGTGAGTGATATTAATGTAATATATATGTTATATAATCAATCAAATATTTTTAGTATTCATCCAATATATTGGATAAATGTAACACCCCGAACCTAGTTACCCAGAGTCGGTGCATTATTACATAATATTGACATGATCACAAGGGATAAATCCTGAAAGACCAATCAATTTAGTAGCCTTGGAAGTAATAGATATATACCTAAGTTTTACATTACATTATGAAATGAAAACAACAATATTGTGTCTACTTTGAACAAACTCATATCCCTTAGCTTATACCTTCAATTTAGTCATAATATACATCTTCACATCCAAGAAAAAATAAAACATAGAAAAGGGTGAACTCATATGCTTAGTAAGGATAACAATATAATGAAAACTTTCATAAATAATAATAAACATTTAAGGAAATGTATAAGACTAAAACACAATCCATTTAAACTTAAATTTAAGAATAATATGGCAAAGATAAATCAAATAATTCCATTTACTTATTCACATGGATATTCTACTAGTCAAATAATCACATGTAATATCAATAGATAATTTTATAATGATGGAATGCATAATTCTAGAAATCATAACCACACATTCAAAGCCTCGTGCCAAGAATAAAAATAAGAATTTTATCAAGGCCTTGTTCCAAGACACTAGTTTGTCTCATAAGACCCACCGATGCATTGAGGGGCTACAGTGGGCCTTGCCTATCACTTACTATGTCCAATTCCTTCCTAATATGAAAATTTTGAAACATAACATAAACATTCATATTAAAACTAGCATAAAAAATGTGAATACTTTAACTATAAACCATGAATGGTATAAAGATAGCACATCCATAGTCAAACATATCAAAAAACCTTTAATACAATATGGAAGATTGTATCATAATAAATCAACTTCAAATAAGCGTAAAATATAACAAAGGATGTTGACATAGATGAAATCAATCCAAAAAACTATTTGAGAGAAATATCTCTTTCTACTTTGAAATAATCTAAAAGTTTTATAATTATAAAATAAAACATTTATTTTTAAAATATTTATATAATATTGTAATGGAAGCTTAGATGGTGTTATAATGGTATAAAATATCTGCACCCTCCATATAAGTTAAAAAAACATTTTTACCTTAATTTGTCGAAAAGGTCATAAAATACATTTTTTGGAAAACGAAAAAAATATTCCTTTAAAAACATTTTATAAAAAGTAAAAAAATTGTATAAATGAATTTAATCCATAGTCTAGTAAATATTAAAAATATTTTGAAATACATTTTTAAGAAACACTGATGTGGATGATAAAGAAGTCCCTATAGATACTTACGTATAAACAACCTCAAATAATAAAGAGATTGTAAAATTAAACCTTACCTTGTACTTTTCCTTATTAAAGGGTATAATAAACTCCTTTATAATGGTTAAATCATTGTTATTAAATTATATAGGAACCACATACATAAATATTATATCATATATGATCATCTAATATTTCTTTGTTAAAAATATTTCAGTAGTATCATTGTTTTGGGTGTTAACTGATTCGTTTTTATTTATATGTTTTGTTATGTAAGTCATGTTTGTTATGGATAGGATGTATTTGATTCATATCCAGAATTATATTAAGTTCTTAAAAATTATTTTTTAATCATCAAATGAACATTATTATTGAATAGATTACGATGAAGAATAAAATCTTATCGCGTCGTAGAGACGGTAAGTTGTACGTACGCACGAGCTATAAATCATTATATTAATGGAAAAATAATATATATTTGGATGGTATATTATATATAAAGAATCATTAACATGTTATATTTATTATTTACATCAATTATACTCATTATTATACCCATCCAAATAATGAAGTTTTGAATAAAAAACTACACCATGAAGTGGAGATGGTAAACCGTACATACACACGTATGGTGACTTTGTCATTCATAGGATGGATAGAATAATGAATATGGTTGTACTATATTTATAATAACATATAATTATATAGAAGGTACTGGATTTATTATTTTAGTATATAAACATCAAAGAATGAGGAAGTGGAAGAAGAAAAGAACTTTGAAAGAGGTGATGAAATAATTACCTCTTCTTCGGGTTCTTCCTTTTGATTTGAACAAAAGGTCTCATTAGGTTGGATTTATGATCAAATTAAGGCCTATAGGTTGAATTTAGGGTATTTGGGAGAAGATTTGAGTAGGTTTTGGATGAGCCAAATGTCTTTGGAGGTGTGAATTTGAGAGAAGGGGAAGTACCCTTTTATAAGAGAGGTGAGGGGATCTTTAGGAAAAGCTTGAAATATTAATTTATTATAAAATATTTTTCGATTTATAATATCTCCAAATAGATTTTTTCGAGGATAAGGTGGGTATGAGTCGAAATATTCTCAACCAATAATTTTTAGACAAGTTTAGGTCACCATATTAACCATATATTTTAGATTTAACTCTTAGTTAAATAGTTTAACATTTACCATGTCTTCTTGTATTTTTATATTACATGGTTAATAAACTAACTATAAAATTCCAAGATAACCTCAAGTGTTTCATTAATGATATATATAAACTTATATAAGTCCATTGGCCAAATATTTGATTTTTAGGAATATTATATGATTTAATAAAATAGTATTTTTTTTAAAAACTCATTTATGTCAATTTTGACACTATTTAGTATTTGGTTTTTGTGAAAGTCATAAAAACATGATTACTTTGAAAAAAATACATTGAATAAACCCTAAAATGTAATTGTAACCTAGTAAATTAGTTTATGGCATAAAAAATTTTAAATTATATTTATTTTAGTATTTATAATATCATTTATTTGATTCTTTCATTAATAAGGAAAATATTTCATCATTATTTTGTCATAAATAAATATATTTATTTTATGTATAAAAATTATAAATAAAATATCATGATGTAGGAAATATTTTTATCTCTATAATGACTATTTATAGTCAAGAGATAAATTATATTACCTCATATAATTTTTTTTACTGAAAGATATATGTTTATGTTACATTTTTCTTACCTTTAAATTAATTTTTAGTGTCAGTTTCACTTACAAATGCTGCATGGGGTCCTAAAATCGACCCAAGTATGACCATGGCTAGACATGTATCATCCAATAGGGTTAATACACATGTTAGGGTAATTTAATATTATTATAATATTATTTTTACCCTTATTTATCAGATTTACCCTTTAACCATGGTAAATAAAATATTTACTAAAGTTACTATTCATTATGAATAAAAATAAAGTTACCTATTTACACAATTTGGACCTCATGATTCAAAATATGGAATCCATTTTTCCAAATTCAAAACATATAAGTGGAAGAAATTAATTTAAAATTAATTCTCGAAGTCAAAACCAAAAAGTGGGTTTTTAAGAAGTAAAAACTATCAAAAGATTGACACGCGTTTATGTACAATTTCAATGTGAAATTATATCCAATGACCTAAATTACATTAAATGATAAAAATATAATCTAATGAAACTTTAAAACCACTCAAATTTATAATTTAACACTATAAATTATTTCAATTAAAAAAGTTGTTTTTAATTAAAATTTACTATTTTTCAATATTTATAAAAATATGAAAGTTATGAGAAAAGTGAAAAAAATTCACCCTAAGATAATTTTGATATTCCAAATCCAAAAATGAAGTACATTCTAGAAAATAAAATTTATAAAATTTCAAAAAATAGGTATTACTATTCATAACTGATTTTTTAAATAGCTTGTTTGATTGGTCGTGGTGTGCTAGAACTCGGAGATGCGTGAATCACAAGATATTACATTATTCAAAGAGAAGTGTACCATGGAAGCTTGGGGTGTTACAATAGACATAATTTAAGAACAAACCTAATTTTATGCATAAAAACCTAAATATTTATAAAGGTATTTTTAACGCCTTTTAATAAAGAACCCATTTAAAATCCAATTTTTGGAAATTTTATAGATTTAATATGTCAAAATAAACTTTATCTTTGGAATCAAAACATAAAAATTAGGTTAGGATATTTTTTTGGTATTTTTCTATAAGGTTTCATTTTTTTAATGAATGTTAAAAATACAGGATTTTAATTCAAAACTTCTTTTTCATCTAATTTATTTATAAGGTTAAATTATATTTTAAATTGGTTTCAAAGATTAATTAGATAATATTTTTATCAATTAATAAAATATAGGTCATTGGAATAAATTTAACATTGAAATTGGATATAAAAACTTAGCATACTTTTTAATGCTTTTACTTTAAAAACTCGCTTCACTGACCAGACTATGAGATTAATTTTAAATTAATTTCTACCACTTATGTGATTAGAATTTGGAAAAATTTAGGCCATATTTGGAATCATAATTTTTTTATAATTTCAAATAATTTCAACTTAGTTTTTGACCTAAATAATTAGTAAAAGTGATTAAAACTAATCAGAGTGATTAAGGTCAAATTAAGCTTAATAAAGGATTAAATCATAACCTTAAAGCCCAAAATGACCTATAAACTTGTTCAAAAGACATTGGATGGACATATTTAGACCTTATCATCCCTTGGATCGGATTTTCATCATTATTGGATCCAATTTCATCATGAAAAACGCGAGTGAAATTCTCTCTTCAAATATTTACAAGAGTGCCACTCTTCATTCCCTATAAAAGGTCACCACCTCTCCATCTTTTTCACACCTCTCAAACCACTTAGGTTCGGCTAAGATCTGCCCAATATACTTACCAATATCCATACCTTCCTCTTTGAAGTCTTCCTTCGGTCATAAAATCTTCCAAGGAAGCCTTTTGGCACAAACCAAAAAGAGTTACCCAATTAAGAGGTAACACCTTCTCTCAAGCTCGTTTCTTTTATTTTCCTTCTCCACCCCCTCCAATCTCATTATTCTATTCTTATATAACAACAGAAGTATCATAAATATACTAGGATGTTTTTATATAAATGGTGAGACCTACACTTACACACACCTCCATCTAATGGGTAACGAACATACTGTTTCTGTGTACGGTGAACTACTGCCTCACGAAATGATAATTGTTCATTTTTCCATTACCACCTATCATGGTGGCCATTATGATGGAAACTCTATTTATATATGATATATATTATATTTATAATGTTTTTATGCTTATTTAATTTTTATTTAGAACATAACTCTATGCTTTGCATCTTATGTAAAAATGATAATTTTGTTTGAGGAAGTGTGGACTGCCGCCCCCTCAAAGCGATATGATTTGTTCATACACTACATGGATTGTATTAAGGATGGTTTTAGTAAATATATATAATATATATGGTATCATAAATATACTTTAATAATTATATATATATATATATGTATTTTTCTTTTTTTCTTTCAACACAACAATTAAACATAAATAGTATTCATGCGTACGTACGTCTTACCATCTCCATGAACAGTGTATTCCGTTTCATGATTATATATTCTATAGATTATTATAATACAAATATAATGTATATACATGATATTTATTTCATGTTTTAAATTCTATAAATCATGATATAAGTATAAGGACCAAAGATATAACAAATGAAGACATATGTGAAGACACTATGGAAAAAATGGCCTTTTGCGACGGGTCAAGGGCCCATCGCAAAAACCCATCAATAGGGGTTATTTGCGACGAGGCAATCGTCATGTTGTAAATAATAGCTATTTGTGACAGTGGAGTAAAGACCCGTCACAAAAGGTTTGGCGCGAAATGTATGCCAAACCGCGGGTAGGGGCATTTGCAATGGGTTCCTAATCCCGTTGCAAATGACATTAGTTTTTAGTATTTGCGATGGGATACTTGCCCCGTTGCAAATAGTATGTCGGCATGTACTTATTTGCGACGGGCCCCGTCACAAATAACTTTTTATTGACTTACCGTAATTAATGCGAACTGTGGGCATTTGTGACGATAAGCCCATCACAAATAATATAACCTATATATACCCCCATATGTTTTTCCTCTCATTCTACTAATTTGTCAACTTCTCTCTCTATCTCTCTTGAAAAATTTTCTTCTAAATTTTTTCATAGTTTAAACTTTTAAATCAGAGCATAATTCGCGACTTTTATACTCCAAAAGCTTCAGTTTCAAGGTATTTATATTTTTTTATTGTTTAGTTAATTTAATTTATTTTAAATTATTTATAATTTTTGTTAATTAGATGCAATTAAATTAAATTAAAATGAGATAATTGTTTTTTCAGTATTTATTTTTATGAATAAATACGTGTAAGTGTTAATTAGTAATAAATTGTAATAATTAGTAATAAATAGAAATAAATTGTAATAATTAGTAATAAATTGTAATAATTATCAATAATTAGTAATAATTAGTAACAATTAGGATTAATTAGTAATAATTAGGATTATTTAGTAATAATTAGGATTATTTAGTAATAATTAGGATTATTTAGTAATAATTAGGATTAATTAGTAATAATTAGGATTAATTATTAATATTTAAAATTAATTAGTAATAATTAGGATTAATTAGTAATAATTAGGATTAATTAGTAATAAATTGTAATAATTAGTAATAAATTGTAATAATTAGGTATAAATTGTAATAATTAGTAATAAATTGTAATAATTAGTAAAAAATTGTAATAATTAGTAATAATTAGTAATAATTAGAAATAATTATAAAAAATTAGTTATAATTAGGAATAATTAGTAATAATTATCAACAATTAGTAATAATTATCAACAATTAGTAATAAATTGTAATAATAAGTAATAAATTGTAATAATTAGTAATAAATTTTAATAATTAGTAATAAATTGTAATAATTAGTAATAAATTGTAATATTTTGTAATAAATTGTAATAATTAGGATTAATTAGAAATAATTAGGATTAATTAGTAATAATTAAGATTAATTAGTAATAATTAGGATTAGTTAGTAATAATTAGGATTAATTAGTAATAATTAGTAATAATTAGTAATAATTAGTAAAATTAGTAATAATTAGTAATAAATTGTAATAATTAGTAATAAATTGTAATAATTAGTAATAAATTGTAATAATTAGTAATAAATTGTAGTAATTAGTAATAATTAGTAATAAATTGTAATAATTAGTAATAAATTGCAATAAATTGTAAAAATTAGGAATAATTAGGATTAATTAGTAATAAATTGTAATAATTAACAATAATTGGGAATAATTAGGAATAATTAGAATTAATTAGTAATAATTAGAATTTGTTAGTAATAATTAGTAATAATTAGGAATAATTAGGAATACTTAGGATTAATTAGTAATAATTTGGATTAATTAGTAATAATTAAGAACAATTAGCAATAATTAGGACTGATTAGTAATAATTAGGATTAATTAGTAATAATTAGGATTAATTATTAATAATTAGGATTAATCAGTAATAATTAGGATTAATCAGTAATAATTAGGATTAATCAGGAATAATTAGGATTAATTAGGAATAATTAGGATTAATTAGTAATAATTAGGATTAATTAGTAATAATTAGTATTAATTAGTAATAATTATGATTTATTAGGATTAATTAGGATTAATTAGGATTAATTAGGATTAATTAGTAATAATGAGGATTAATTAGTAATAATGAGGATTAATTAGTAATAATTAGGATTAATTAGGAATAATTAGGAATAATTAACATTAAATTGGAATAAATTTGAGTACATTGTGATAAATTGGAATAATTTCTAGCGGATTGGCGGTATTCCTTTTGATTGAAACCTCATCCCCTTGCAAATTTCTCCCAATAAAATCAGTATGAAAAATATGTTTTGACATACGTCAGAGCAGATTTTTCATAGTGGTTTAAGTTGTAGAATGTTTCAAGGAGGTGAGCTGTTGGAAAAAAGAGGCTCTTTTTCCCAACGAGTCATCTTCTTGAAACCTCTTTGATTGATTTCACTATGAAAAGTATTCTCTAACATACAAAAATGTATATTCATACATCGGATTAGAATTTTCATAATGATTTAAGTAGAATAATGTTATAAGGGGATGAGTTGTCTAGCAAAAGAGTCGTTGCCAATCTTTTTGAAATTGTGCAGCTAATAATTAACAATAATTAGTACAAAATACATGTAATTAATAGTAATTAGTGGAAATTAATATAAACTTTTATAAATGAGTATAGATTAGTATAAAATCTTAAAAAATAGTATAAATAACTATAAAATAATAGAAATTATTATAAATTTCTAGAAAAGAGAATTTAATTGTCTAATATTTTTTTTGATATTGTTTATATTATATCTAATTACAAAAAATAACTAATTATTTTATATTTTTTAGAAAAATATAGAACAAGGAAGTCGAAAAAATTAATTATTAGATGATCATGGTTGGATAAATCAGCATAGGAATCCAAACAGTTTTGGTTTAAATCCTGTATATATTGAGGGTGTTCAAGCTTTCTTATCATTTGTATCATCAAAAACAAAATTTGATTTAGAAGGGACAATTAAGTGTCCTTGTAAAAATGTGCTCTGAGGATGTATGACACTTTTTGACAACGTTAGAGGTCATTTATTGCATTTTAGTTTTAGACGCAATTATGTTTTTTGGTATCAACATTGTGAACATAGTTCCAAATAAGTCACTAATAATTTGGTTATGGATCCAGCACGGTTTCAAAATTTAGTACACGATGTGGTAGGTTTATCTTTTTAATAAAATGAAACTCAGGATGATATTGATTTAACTCCTGAGTTAAAACCATCTCATTTATATGAGTTGTTTAGGTCTACGGAGGATGCCTAATTTACTAGTTCCAAGATAAGAAAGTTTGAAGTAATTGCTAAATTTATGGATATTAAAATAGATAATGGAATGTCAAATAATTATTTTGATCAGATATTATCTTTGTTAGAAACACTGATACCCAAAGGAAATATGTTGCCTACAAATTTCTATGAGAGCAAGAGGCTAGTTCATAATCTGGGTCTTGGTTATTAGAAGATTCATGAATGTTCAAATGATTGCATCTTATATCATGGTAAAAATGAGTCATTGGATAGTTGTCCAACATGTGGAAAATCTAGGTATAAAGAAGCTCAAGAAGGGAAGACTATACTTATTCATATAAAAAAATTGAGATATTTCCCGCTCACACTGAGATTGTAAAATTTATTTATGTCTCAAAACACAACATCATTGATGTCCTGGCACATAACCAATATTTCAACCATTAAAAGCTTAAATTATCCCTATAATAGTGATTCATGGAAACATTTTTACCAAGTGCATCCATATTTTAATTTAGAAGCATGAAAAGTATGATTTGGTCTTTCTACTGATGGTTTCTGTACATTAGGTTCTTTCGATAGTTAATATTCATGTTGTCCTATCATTATAACTCCATAAAATTTACCTCCATAGATGTTTATAAAGTTGAAATATATATTTTTCACCTTATTAATTCCAGGTCATCTAAAAAATAATGTTGATGTTTATTTGAAACAATTGATTAATCAGTTAAATTCACTGTGGAGTAATGGTGTCAGAACATATGATGTTGCTGCGAAACAAAACTTCCTACTGAAAGTTGCATTGATGTGGACAATTAGTGACTTCCCAGAATATGGTATGTTATCTGGATAAAGTAAACATGGTCCAAAATCATGTCCATACTGTATGAGAGATAGAAAAGCGATTATACTCGTCAATGAAAAAAACCTTGTTTTTTCGACTGTCATTACAGATTTATTCCAACTGATCATCTTTTTCGAAGAAAGAAATATCATTTCAGAAAAGAAATAGTTGAAAAAGACGGGCCTCCAACAATGATATCAAGTATAGAGTTAAAATAAATTTTCTCTTAATTACCTCCCATCACATTTGAACTAATAATAAACTAATAAAAAATTTATGGGTTTGGAAAAGCGAACAATTAAATAAAACGGAGCATTTTTTGAGATTTTCCATATTGGTCTGTTTTTTTGGTCCATCACATGTTTGATGTGATGCATATCGATAAGAAATATTTTGATAATTTATTTCATATAGTTTTGGATACACCAGGTAAGGCTAAAGATAATGTAATGTCATGATTAGATCTTGCCCAAATTTGCAAGTGACCGAAACTTGAACTGTTTGAAAATGTCAGATCACATAAGTTAATAAAGACAAAAGCAACTTATATACTATCCAAAGAGATTTGTTTATTATTTTTTCAATGAATTTGAGATTTGAGACTTCCATATGGTTGTGCTTCCAATTTGGGCCGATATGTCAGAAATAGTCATATTACCAGATTGAAAATTCATGAATTTCATGTTTAAATGGAAAGACTTTTGCCGATTGGATTAAGAGGTTTGTTAAATCTGATGATTTGGGATGCACTAATAGAAATGTCATATTTTTTCAATAAATTTGTGCATCAAAAAAAGAATATAATGAAGTAAGAAAATTACAAGAAGATATTGTTTTAATTTTATTTAAACTATAAAAAATCTTCCCTCTGACTTTTTTTGACTCAATGGAATATTTTATATCACATTTTCCACATGAAACAAAATGTGGAGGTCTAGTACAGTTTAGATGGATATACCCATTCAAGATATGCATGTAGAAATTGATGAAAAAAGTATGTAATAAAGCATCACTTAAAGGCTCAATTGTAGAAGCTTATTTGTAAGAGAAAATTTCCTTTTTTCTGCTCTCATTACTTTCAATCTGAATATCCCTAAAAACATTATTGCATGAGCCGTAATGAGGGAATTTTTGTCAATGACATGAGCAATCAATTATCAGTTTTCAATCACCCCAAACTTACCTTCAATGGGGTTTATGAACGATGACTTTTAGATGATGAACACCACATAACTCATACATATATTTTGCTCAATTATGATGAAATGAAACCATTGGTACTGTGATTTCTCCTATCACTTATTCTATATTTTTTGTAATAGTACAGTAATATTATTTTATTTATAGGTTATATGATAATCATATCAAGAAACAGTTTACACAAATTATAGTAGTTGATCTTGAAGAATGTCATCAATTTTTTTTCCTATTGGTTTCAAAAACTAGTAACATAAATTATTTTTGATTTCACATAAAAAATAAATTTAATACTTGTTATAGTGATAATTATTATACAAATTTTTAGTTATCTCGACATACTGATAAAATTGATAATCGATTGTATGTATTGAGAAACCCACCATCCAAAATGGTTAAATATTATAATGAATATTTGGTGAATGGTTATAAATTTCATACACGTGCATTTGAGGAATAAAAAAAAATGAGTAGTGGTGTTTTCTTGAGAGGATCTCATAATAGAGAAACTGAAGTTGAATTTTATAGCATGTTGGAAGAAATCATTGAAATATGTTATCTGGGTCAAAATTATATAACAATGTTTAAATATCGGTGGTCGGATACTAAAAGAGGCTTGCGTGTTCATATGATCTATGGAATCATTGATATTAAATATAAAAGTCTTCTTATAGTAAATTAACAATTTTTATTGGATCATCAGGAATATCAAATTTATTATGAAAATTACTGTGATACTTCAAAAGAGTTGGGTGATTGGTGGAGCTTAATAAAAATTAAATTTCGAGAGAATCAGTTTACTAAAGGTGAATGTGGTTCTTCTGAAGTGAAAGGAATTAAAAATTTTCAAGAGACTACTCTAAATCCATATTTTTTAAGAAGAGACCTGAATATCATTAATGAAACCCTAAAATTAAGGGGAAATGGTGATGGTGATGTTAATGATGTTACAACTGAATTTGAAATGACAAGAGATGATGAAACTAAAACTAATATAGAAATTGATGATGCTGAGGAGGAAGATGAAGAAATTGACATCGACAGCTATGAAGATGAAGATGAAGATGGATATTGACATAGTTAAATGATAGTTATAATCATATATAATATATATCTATATATAATAGTTGTTTTAAACTGTTTACTATAAATAATCATTTTGTGTTTCAGATGGACGAGGATCTATATCGTCTGTTGCAGGAGGCTGATCTACATTTGGATGAGCAGGATGTCAGATCATGTAACCCTTAGACTACTGGCGGTCTAGGGAGAACTCGGAGGGGGCATGGTCTTTCCTAGATAATGATTACCGACCCTATAGCCGAGCGACATCCATGTCTTGGGTTCGATCCACACATGCATAGGTATGTTTACTTGTGTATTTTAGTTAATTTTCATTAATTTATTTATACTCTAATTGTTTGATTAATTATTATTTTTTTTCACAGCTTTACACATATAGCTGTTAGACAGGGGAGTACTATATTGTGCAATTATTTTTCTGAAGCATGGGTTTAATGGGATCAGATTCCCATTGATTTTCAGAAGTACATGTTCGAGTACTGTCTGGTATGTAAATAAATGATATTTATTTTTAAATTAATTTATTTAATAACTTGATATTATAAATTATTTATAGGGTTTATGGTATCCCATTGATGAGAGCATGCATGAGGCTATCTGGAAGACATGGTAGGGAGTCATGCATCCACGTTGCTCTCAGTTTTTGCACTATTTGAAAAGAAAATCAATAGAGAAAGCAGGAGTGACATAGTTTGATGGGACATGTCACATCCACCGAACTTATTATATTTTATCTTAGGTTTGGTATGGATTATGTATACACTAGTTGAGTATGCAGTTTCAGATTAGATCATCAATAAGTTGGAAAAATCAGGGGAGACAGGAGGTGACACATCGATTCGGTAGTCATACATTCAATATGCATAGAGAGAATATTTTATGTACATTTTTTTAAATATCATATATAACTTTAAATGTAAATGGTTTGTTTTATATTCATATAAGCAGTTACAAAACCCGATATTATAGAGTACAATGTTTATAGGAGGATGTACAATGATTCGTCCACTGGAAAGATTAGAGGTATTTTCCAGTGTTAGATTGTAGTCAGTATAATTTCTTTTTGAGTTTTAAATTTAACTACAAATAATATTTTAAATATTTTAATTTTAAATTGAAATTTAAGGAGGAATATGAGGCTGTGACGTCATAGAAACATAGTGAGAGTCAGGATGAGACCGATGGTAAAACCAATGCCCCAGATTTGATGAGGCAACATGGATGCAGATGCCCCAGTATGCCTTCGAGAAATGCTGAGTTGTTGGTATCAGCTCTCGATTTACCCCTGGGAGTTTTTATGACACCTCTTCGATGTCGTCATTCAGTTCAAGAGGAGCTCAGAGAGAGTCATCCTTATCTCATACATAGTATCGGGAGCAGCAGCAAGCTCAGAGTGAGCTTATGGAGACTATGCCTAGGGAGTAGGAGGAGATGCATTAGTGGAAGCAGCAACAACATGAAGAATTTCTACAACAGCAGCAATAAAAGGAGATGTAGGATGAGATGCATCGATGGTGACATCAGTAGGAGTAGGAGCAGATGGAGTACATGCGATATTTGACTCATAGTTTAGGGATAGAGTTCCCTCCACCATCTCCTCTAAATCCTCCAGACGACCCTCCCCATCAGCGATGTATTATTATTTTGTAATGAAACATTTGAATGTAATTTTTTTTTGTAATATTAACTATTTAAAGTTTTAAATAGTTCATTTTTATATTGTTGCGAATATTACAGTTTTTATTATTTATTTAATTTTGTTATTATATTTATTATTTTATTAATTAATATATTTTTATATTTTTATGAATACTAAGGTTTTTATTATATTAATAATATTAATATTATCATTTCATTAGTATTATTAATAATAATATTATTATTATATTATTTAATTTTTTTATAATTAATTATATTTTAATAATAATAATATTATTATTTCATTTATATTAATATTATATTATTATTTATCACGACCCAACCCTACCAGTCTCGAGCCACAACTACCCCAAGCCCACCTCCATAGGCCAGGGGCTGGTGACAAGCATCGAAGGCATAACAATCTCGAGGAGGCCTTTGCCTAAGTACCTATACACACACACACAAACAACCCACTCAATGCAGATGTGCAGAGTAAAAAGGAAACCAAAGGGAAAACAACTATAACCCAACCACAGTCATGCATCAACAACTAAATAGGTAAAAGTAAAGTACTGATAGATACTGAGTAGAAAAAGGGGGAAAACACATGCCCAACCCGAAAGGTGCCACAACCCAGAAACAGGTAAACGAAAGTAAACAGCTGGTGGGTATCACACCTGAAAGGCCTACTATGTCCACTGAATGCAACCCGAGATCTTATGTCCTCTATGTTCCTCTGTAGTCTCGATCGACCTGTATGTCATCTGTAAGGGTACACTAAGTGCGGGCAAAGCCCAAGCATGGGTGAGTATAAGGATACTCAGTAGGATGCCCCGAAATCTCAAAGGGGAAAAAAAGGAGGTACTAAATGGTAAAAAAATAGATATAACAAAGTAAGAGTACAATAGAGAGAGTGAAGCTCAACACCAAAAAATAAAGGAAGTAGAATCATCCCAAACAAGAGGAGCTAGACACGGAAAGCACTTGGAATACCTCATCTGTCTTCACCCCTCCTAGAAGAAGAGTAACTGGACCCAAGGAGTGGGAACAAAAGTAGGGTATATATATATATGCTCAACAAGAAACAAAAATGACTGCATAAGGGGATCTCAATCTCCAAGATCAGACCAGGATAAGTCGCCAACAGTTCTAAGGGTAGCCATCACTGATGCCCAACAGTCCCACACATCAAAGCCGCCCCATCACTAAATCGTACCACCAAAAGTCCCGCTCCGGTAACCACAGAGAAAAAGACACTGACTAGCCTCATCGAAATGTCTGAGTCTAAAAAAATTTGTCGGGTAACCCACGACCCAGCCCAACTGGAGGGTAAACCCCAAAAGGTCGTCGGGTGACCCACTGCCCAGCCCTGCTGGAGGGTAAACCGCAAAAGGTCATCGGGTAACCCACTGCCCAGTCCTGCTGGAGGGTAAACCCTAAAATCAATGGGTAACCCATTTCCTAGACTTGTTGTAGGGTAAACCCTAAGTTCAACGGGTAAGCCATTGCATATCCCTGCTAGAGGGTATACCCAGAACTGGTCTGATAACTCCGCGCTGCCCGCGCCATCACTGGGTGTCGCTAACATCATGACCGTACGTTGGGTCAGAGTGCGTCAAAGAAAGATCTAACCAATTCCCTTTAATTTTTCCACATTTAATGAGATCTCGAAAGAGGCTCCACTCACCCAAACAGATTAGACCATTGTAATCCTCATGGGAAAACACGCGAGATATACTACTTACTCGCTGGAAACGGACTTCCGATGGAAAAGTTATTCAACAACGCTTTACACCCATATAACATATCGTGGTGCCCACACCTCGGTCCCGAAAGAGGTCAGGAAAACTACTCAATCATGATGCTCTCGAAAAAACACACCAAAACGACTACTCATTCGCCCCGAACAGACGTCTGATGAAAAAGTGGCAAAACGCTGCTCAAAGCATAAAAGAAGGCCCGTGGGGCCCACAACTAAACTCCAGATTCAATGGATGAAACTACCTTGGACCACTTATTCATGACTCCAGGGTCACAATGCCGCTAACAGTGCCTTAAACGGACTCCGGATGTGTTCGCGCCATCCGAAAGAAAAATACCGACGAGGTACTTAACGATCGTGAAGCGCCACCGAGCCCCCATCTTAGGAATTAAACTTTCGTGAGACTATCTCAAAATCTTCTCCTCGAGCCAAGGATTTCACTACCATAGACGGAATGAAAAACGAACACCCATAGAGGAAGTTATGAGTGTCCGAAGTTAGGGGATGAACCCCTTTGGGCTGGACCGGCCCGGTCCGACTGGTCCACCTGGCCTGGGCCGGCCCGTAGCACCGGCCTGCGGCTCTGCCATGAAGCCCGGCTGCTGAACCATGGTCCACCATGATGACCGGACCTTGTGACTAGTCATTGGTCCACACAGAGATCCGCCTTCGGTGGGTCTCTGTCTCTTGCACGGGGTCGCGTGCCGCGACCCCCGTCGCGCGCTGCACCGGCGACCCCCGTTGCACGCCTCACCAGCGACCTGGGAGCCCACCGCCACTGGGGAAGCCTACCACCGCTACTGAGGAGCCCAATGTTGCTGCTGAGGAGCCCAAATCCATCCCATAACACTTCGCGCCACCACCGTTGCCTGCCAGACCTCCCTGGAACCGCCAGAAACCAAGGAAAATGGACAGAAAACTTCCCAGGGCCACCCTGGACGCCCTGAGACTCAAAAATTCGATCCGAAAGGAA
The DNA here is from genome assembly GCA_963277665.1 of Viscum album. Classification (NCBI taxonomy): domain Eukaryota; kingdom Viridiplantae; phylum Streptophyta; class Magnoliopsida; order Santalales; family Viscaceae; genus Viscum; species Viscum album. The sequence goes on along the minus strand of OY728122.1, from coordinate 1,440,408,321 downwards.
CTTTGGGAAGATCAAATTGAGCCCTACAAAAATATGGCCCTCAATCGATAATTTTATAGCAATTCTATGTAAGAAATTTAATTCATGGATGATGCGTAAATCAAAAGCGAAAAATGTAACCTCTTACCTCATTGGGCGTAGCCCGTAGCTTCACGAACGGCCCGCCGAAGCACCGCGCCACCTTGGAGAGGTGGAGGAGAGGATAAGAGATTGTTGAGAGGGATCCACCAGGTAATGATAAGGTGAATAAGGGGGAGAAGAGGGTTGGGGTGGTGTGTTTATATAGAAAACACTTAAACCCCCCACCCGTAGGCCCCGTACCCGAACTTTTAGCAGGGTCGGGGTTAAGCCGCCCCTAGGGTAAAATCCACATTTTGAGTGCAAAAGCAATATCAAAATTTTAATCCAAGCCTCCATTAAAAAGTTATAAATTTCACTCCTGAGGCCGCTAAATTATGAAAACGCCCCTGGTGGCGTTTTCCAGCGAAAGTTACACCCCTTCTTGGGTTAACGGCACATTCTGGACTCAATGATGACCTAGGTTTTTTCATCCGAGCAACATTTTAGGATTTATTCTGTTTATTTGGCGTGTATTGTGTGAACACACTTAAAATTTAATTCTGGCCACATCGGGGCTCAGAATCACATGCCGTCTGAACGTCCTGCTCTAGAATAACATTAAGAAAATTTCAAAGTCTTACAGGCTCAAAACCCAGGTTCTTACATCATTCCCTCCTTCAAGTTTTTCATACTTGAAAAACAAAACTACAAAAAAAACTCAGGATACTGAGCCTAAATCTGGCTCTACCATTCCTAGGTGCTCTCCTGTACCCTCCTGTGCTGCCACAGCACACGAACCAAAGGAATGGTCCGTCCACGCAGTGTCTGCTCTTGCCAGTCCTCAATCGCCACTGAGTGCTCCGCAAAGGTGGCTTCATCCTCAATGTCCATCTCTCCCCATTCAATAACGTGTGTGGGGTCATCCACATATTTCCTCAGTTGTGACACGTGGAAAACGTCATGAACGCTCTCCAGCTGTGGGGGTAGAGCAAGATGGTAGGCAACCTCGCCGACCCTGCACATGATCTCAAAGGGCCCAATGAACATCGGGGATAGCTTGAAACCCTGGCTGAACCTCCGTGTACCATGCCACAAAGAGAATCTGAAAAAGGAATGGTCCCCCTGCTCGAACTCTAAAGGCCTACGAAGATGATCTGTGTAGGACTTCTATCTGCTCTGATCCATCCTCATCTGATCACGGATGACCTGCACCTTCTCCATCATAACCTGCACCAACTTTGGGTCCACGAGGGAGGTCTCACCAACCTCCGTCTAGCACAACGGTGACTTGCAAGGTCTCTCATAGAGGTCCTCAAAAGGTGACATGTCTATATTAGAGTGTTAACTGTTGTTGTACGCGAACTCCACCAAGGGTAGGTGATCCTCCCAGCTCAGGACAAAGTCTAACATGCATGCCCTGAGCATATCCTCCAACACTTGGATAGTGCGATCAGTCTGCCTATCCGTCTAGGGGTGAAAAGCTATACTCATCCAAAGATGGGTCCTGAATGCCTCCTGTAGGCCTCGCCATAATCACGATGTAAACCGCGCATCATGGTTGGAGACGGTCGTCGAGGGTACTCCATGAAGGTGGACAATCTCCCGAACGTACAACCACCCCAGACTCTCCACCAATCTCTGCTCCCTGATGGAAAGGAAGTATGCCAACTTCGTGAGTTGGTCCACTATCACCCAAATGGAATCGTGGCCCTTCGATGTGCGTGAGATCCCTACGATGAAGTCCATAGAAATTCCATCCCACTTCCACTCCGGGATATCAAGGGGCTGAAAAAACCCCGTCAGAACCTAATGGTCTTCCTTATCCTACTGTCAGGTAAGACACTGAGAAACGAACTCATCTATGCTCTGCTTCATGCCAGACCACAGAAAATGCCGCCGAAGGTCTCTGTACATCTTCCCCACACCGGGATGTACAACCAAGGGAGAAGTGTGGAACTCCCGCATCACCTCCTCTAACATCTCCACTGGTACTACAGCACACCCTAGAATAGGATCTCATGATTACCTCATTCTAAATACCCATTGGGTGCATCACCCGTGGATATCTGATCACGCAGTAGCTCGCTGTCGACATCCCCCAGCTGCGACTCTCTCACATGCTCAAGGAGAGCAGGAGTAAACACCATCGACTGCAAAAAAGTCATACCCTCATGCTCCACCAAGGTCATCTGTAGGGAAGCCAACTGCTCTAAATCTTCCTGTACTAACCAAGCCTAGGACTTCCTACTAAGATCATCTGCTACTATGTTTCACTTCCCTAGAGTGTAGAATCTCTCGAAATCATAGTACTGCAAAAACTCCAGCTAGCGCCTCTACCTCAGATTCAAATCCCTCTGAGTGAAGATGCATTTGAGGCTATGGTGGTCTGAGTAGACCATGAAATTCTCACCCAGAGGGTATTGTCTCCATAACCTCAAGGCGAATACCACTGCTGCCAGCTCCAAATCGTGAGTCACTTAATTATGCTCATGGGGCCTGAACTTCCTCGGCCCATATATGATCACTACTTGCTGCTGCATCGACACGCACCTGAGCCCAACTTTTGAAGCGTCGTAGTATACCATGAACTCAATTCCCTCCTCTGGCTGCCTCAACACTAGATCACTAGTTATCCTCCCTCTCAACTCCTCAAAGGCCTTCTAGCACTGATCAGTCCAGGTGAATGGTCATCCCTTCCGCATCAATGTGGTCAAAGGGGTGGCAATCCTGGAGAAATATTCCACAAACCTATTGTAGTACCCTTCCAAACCAAGGAAGATCCGCACCTCTGACGCATTCTTGGGTGGCTCCCAAGAAATAACTGCCTCTATCTTTTTGGGATCTACGGACAATACCTACTCCGTAATGACATGCCATAGAAGGTGAACCTCGTGAATATAGAACTGACACTTAGAGAGCTTCCCATACAACTGGTGCTCTTGGAGTAAGTCTAGGATCATATTCAATTGCTCTGCGTGCTCCTCTTCCATCGCAGAGCAGATGAGTAGGTCGTCAATAAAGACAACCATAAACTGGTCCAATTATAGCTAGAATATCTGGTTCATCAAAGCCATGAAAATGGTCAGGGAATTCGTCATGCCAAAGGGAATCACCAGAAACTTGTAATGACCATAACGAAAACAAAAATCCAACTTCAGGATATAAGACTCACGAACCCACAACTGGTGGTATCCAGATCGAAGATCAATCTTAGAGAACCACTTTGCACCTCTCAACTAGTCGAAGAGGTCATCGATCCTCGGAAAAGTGTACTTGTTCTTTATCGTAGCTTGATTCAGGTGATGATAATCCACACAAATATGCAGACTCCCATATTCCTTTTTCACAAACAAAACTGGAGCTGACCAGGGGGGCACACTGGGCCTGATGAATCCTTTCTCACGAAGGTCATCCACTTGAAGTCATAGCTCCCGAAGCTCTGTGGGTGCCATCCGATAATCTGCACATGATATCGGGGCAGTCCCCGACTGTAAGTCAATAAAGAACTCCATATATCGCCTTAGAGGTAGTCCCGGGACATCCTCAGGAAATACATCCATGTAGTACTATTCAATGGTAGGGATCCAGGTGACTATATTGTCTGTTGCTCTGAGAGCCATGCTCTCCAACTGGTGTGAAAAAGGTCAGGGTCTCTTGCTCAGAGTACCCATTTGCTCTTCCACGAGGTCTCATTCTCCAAGGATGGTGAACCTCATCCCATCAGAAGACACACCTCTGACTCTTCTACGATGACAGTTGATCTGGGAGTGAACCATAGAAAGCCAATCCATGTCCAGGATGGCATAGTAAGGTTCCATCGTGATGAAGAGAAGGTCCCACTTGAAACTACCTCCTCTGAATGACAGTTCGCACTATCTGCAAATAAAGGTCACTAATGAGGCACTTCCCGTAGGAACCTCGAGGCTAAGAATAGGTGTCAACACCTCTACTGGAACCTACAACTCCCGTACCAAAATCAGTGATAAAAACGAGTGGTTGGCGCCTGTGTCTACTAGTACCAAAGCATGCGTAGAGTAAACAAAAAGTGTGCCTCATACCTTCTTGTCTGCTGGGGGGTCACAAACACCCATAGCCTGAAGCTGCCCGCGGCCCCTACTGTCAGCTCCCTCAGCTTGGCGTGGGCCGCTCAGTGGTGGTGGTGGAAGGACCTCGAAACGCCGTCTTGGACCTCCAGGTCCTATTACTCTGCCTACGCCGCCTCCTTGAGGACCACCCTATCCTTTCCTGGGAGATCCCTAGTCACAGGGCTACCTCTACCACTGCGGTGCGCCCACTGCCTGCCACGGCTACTCGGTACGCCTGGTCGGGAAGTCCCATGCTAGGTGGCCCCGTCCGTCACAAGAATAGCAATGACTCTCTCTTGACTACCCCAGTGCTCTATGGCGCCACTGCGGTGTACGACCCTGCCCCTGAGTTTGATCACGGAAGGGTCTCCTCGATGGGGGCTCTACTCTCTGCCGCCTGCCTGTCACTGAAGGCTCTCCAATGAAGCATCCACTGCTAGTCCCGGACAGCTGGCATCCCTCATCCAAGAAGCTCTCCGTCACGAGTGGCCTCTCTAGCACCCCGGTATAAGTAGGGGTGCACAGGGGTACTAAACTAGCATGGATCTCCCTACGAAGACCCTACTCAAACTTCTGCACCTGAAAGTAACTGTCCCGGATCATATTCTGTGAGTAGCGTGTCAGATCGGTAAACTGGGATGAGTACTGCACCACGTTCATTTCCCCTACATCAGCTCCAGAAGCTCCTGAATCCGAATATATCATAAAAAGAGGGAGAGTACTCTTCCTAGAAGAGCTGATGGAAGCTATCCCATGTGAGAGATGACTCGTCGTGGGTCTGCGTAACCAACCCCCACCAATGCCTGGTCATCCCGTGGAAAAGGCTGGCAGCTAGAGCTACCATCTGGTTCGCTGGTGTCTATACCAGCCTGAAAAGTCGGTCCATGAACTCTAGCCAGTCTTCCGCTTCTTGGGGATCCAGGTCTCCACATAACTTCTGTGGTCACTGATGTTGAAAGTCTCGGAGCGCACTCAGCCTGCGCTCAACCTCGGCCTATGCTGCCAGTACTAACTACCGCTCCTTATGTAGAGGGTCTACTGCTGAAGCACTGGGTGGAAGGGGATCACGTGAGGGTCCCTGAACTGACACCTCGTCACTCGCCATGTCGTCGTCACAAACTGGAGAGGGTAACCTGGTGGTTTTTTGTCATGGGGGAATCTTGAAAACTATCAAGGATTACTGCGATCAGATGAGAATATATATATATAACAGTAATCACAAAGGGGAGATGACTCAACAAGGACAGTCAAACACTCAATCCTACCGGATGCTTGTTCCAAAGTTCGCTGTAACAAATGTCTCAGTGTTCTGAGTCGACACGAGGGTTATTAGGGTCCTGGTGAATGGATATGTCGACCGCCCATACCATCGCTGGACTCCCTGGCCTGAGAGATGCTCTTGAGACACGTCAACACTATTTCCCTAAATCCCAACCAATTCCTTTTTTTAGGGATGTCCGAAAAACACCCCAAGGAACGAACCACCTCTGATACCACTTTGTCATGACCCAACCCTACCAGTCTTGAGCCGCAACTACCCCAAGCCCACCTCCATAGGCCAGGGGCTGGCGACAAGTGCCGAAGCATAACAATCTAGTGGAGGCCTTTTCCTAAGTACCTGTACACACACACACACACAACCTACTCAATGCAGAAGTGCAGAGTAAAAAGGAAACCAAAGGGAAACAACTATAACCCAACCACATTCATGCGTCAACCTCTAAATAGAAAAAAGTAAAGTGATAAAAAGTACTGATAAATACTGAACAGAAAAAGGGGAAAAACACGCGCCCAACCTGAAAGGTGCCACAACCCGACAAAAAGTAAACAAAAGTAAAAAACTGGTGGGTATCACACCTGAAAGTCCTACTACGTCTACTAAACGCAGCCTGAGATCCTGTGTCCTCTACGATCCTCCGTAGTCTCGATCGACCTGTCCGTCATCTGCAAGGGCACACCAAGTGCGGGTAAAGACCAAGCAGGGGTGAGTATAAGGATACTTAGTAGGATGCCCTGAAAGCTCGAGGGAGAAACAAAGGAGGTACTAAATGGTAAACGATAGACATAACAAAGTAAGAGTACAATAGAGAGAGTGCAGCTCAACCCAACAAAAGAAAGGAAGTAGACTAGTCCCAACCAAGAGGATCTAGACATGAAAAGCATGTGGAATACCCCGCATGTCTTTGCCCCTCCTAGAATGAGAGTAACTGGACCCAAGGAGTGGGAAAAAAAGTAGGGTGTATATATATATGCTCAACAAGAATCCCAATGGAGTGCATAAGGGGATCTCCATCTCCAAGATCAGCCAAGGATAAGTCGCCAATAGTTCTAAGGGTAGCCATCACTGATGACCAACAATCCCACATGTCAAAGCTGCCTCATCGCTAAACTGTACCACCAAAAGTCCCACTCCAGTAACCACAGAGAAAAATCCACTAACTAGCCTCATCTAAAGGGGTGAGTCTGAAAGAAGTCATCAGGTAACCCACTGCCTAGACCAACTGGAGGGTAGACCCCAAAAGGTCATCAGGTGACCCACTGCCCAGCCCTGTTGGAGGGTAATCCCTAAAAGATCGTTGGGTAACCCACTGCCTAGCCCTGGTGGAGGGTAAATCCTAAAATCAATGGGTAATCCACTTCCTAGCCCCACTGGAGGGTAATCCCTAAGGTCAACGAGTAACCCACTGCCCAAACCTGCTGGGGGGTAAACCTGGAACTGGTCCGATAACTTCGCGCTGCTCGCACCATAACTGGGTATCACTAACATTGCGACCATGTGTTGGGTCAGAGTGTGTCAAAGAAACCTCTGACCAACACCCCTTCATGTTTCTACTGTTAATGAGATCTCTAAAGAGGCTTTTCTCACCCAAACAGATTACACCATTGTAATCCTGACGGAAAAACACGCGAGATAGACTACTTACTCGATGGAAATGGACACCCGAAGGAAACGTTATTCGAAAAAACTTTACGCCCATACAGAATCTCATGGTGCCACACCTTGGTCCTGAAAGTTGTCAGGAAAACTACGCCATCGTGATGCTCTTGGAAAAACACGCCAAAATGACTACTCATTCACCCCGAACAGACGTCTGATGAAAAAGTCGCAAAACGCTGCTCACAGCTTAAAAGGCGGCCCATGGGGCCCGTGGCTCAACTCTGACTTCAACGCCTGAAACCAACTTGGACCACTTCCTCATGATGCTAGGGTCACAACGCTGCTGAAAAAGCCTTAAACGGACTCTAGATGTGTTCGCGCCATCTGAAAGAAAAATCCCGATGAGGAACTTAACGAGCGTGACATGCCACCGAGCCCCCATATCGGGAATTAAAATTTCCCAAGACCATCTCAAAATCTTCACCTCAAGATGAGGATTTCACTGTTATAGATGACACACAAAACGGGCACCCGTAACAGAAGTTACAGGTGTCCGAAGTCAGGGGAAAAATCCCTTTGGGCCGGAATGGCCCGGCCTGGCCGTCCCGGCCCACAGCGCCGTCCCACGGCTCTGCCACGTAGACCGAACATGGACCCACGGTACACCACGCCGAATGGTCCTCATGTCCGATAGCTGGTCCGCACAGAGACCCGCCTTCGGCGGGTCTCTGTCTCTTACGCAGGGTCGCGTGCCGTGACCCCCATTGCGCGCCGCACCAGTGACCTGGGAGCCCACCACCGCTGGGGAAGCCTGTCACTGCCGCTGGGGAGCCCACCGCCACCGCTGAGGAGCCTGCCACCGCGCCGCCATCCCGGAACACCCTGGGCCACCGTAGTCACCCGCCGGACCTCCCTAGAACCGCCAGAAACCATGGAAAATGGCCGGAAAACATCCCAGGGCCACCCCAGACGTCCCGTGACTCGAAAATTTTATCTGAAAGGATCATTAAGAAGCTCAAATCGATCCCTACACAAATATGGCCCTATATCAAGAATTTTAAAGCAATTAGATGTAATAAATTTAATTCATGGATGATGCGGAAATCAAAAATAAAAAACGTAACCTCCTACCTCGTTGGGCGTAGCCCGTAGCTTCACGAACGGTCCGCCAGAACACCGCACCGCCTTGGAGAGGTGGAGGAGAGGAGAGGAGCTTGTTTAGAGGGATCCGACAAGGAATGATAAGGGGAATAATGGGGAGAAGAGGGTGGGGGTGGTGTTTTTAAATAGAAAACACTTAAACCACCCTCCCGTAGGCTCCGTACCCGAACTTTCAGCGGGGTCGTGGTTAAGCTGCCCCTAGGGTAAAATCCACATTCTGAGAGCAACAATGGTCTAAAAAATTTAATCCAAGCCTCCTTTAGGAAGTTATAAAGTTCACGCCTGAGGCTGCTAAATTATGAAAATGCCCCTGGTGGTGTTTTCCACAGAAGGGTCATGCCCGTGAAAGTTACACCCCTCCTAGGGTAAACAACGCGTTCCAGACTCAACCGTGCCCTCAGTTTTTCCATACGAGCAACCATTTAGAAGTTATTATGTTTATTTTGTGTGTCTAGTGTGAACACACTTAAAATTTTATTCCGGCCACACCAGGGCTCAGAATCACATGCCGTCTGAATGCCCTACTATGGAATAACATTAAGAAAATTTCAAAGTCTTACAGGCTCAAAACCCGGGCTCTTAAATTATTATTATTAATATTATTTTATAAATAATTTTATTGTACTAATATTAATATTATTATTTCATTAATATTAATATTATATTATTATTATTATTATTATATTATTTTTTATTTTTTTAATTTTCTCCACTATTTGTGATGGGCCCGTCGCAAATACTAATTGTGACTATCCATTGCAAAATGTTATTTAAAAAATCAGGAAAACTATTTGTGATGGGTGGTCAGTTCATCGCAATAGGTTTCTTAAAAAAATTGCCGAACCTATTTGCGACGATACCATTGCCCATCACAAAAGGTAATATTTGAGACTCCCTTTTCTGAAATGGTCTATTTATGATGGGACACTATTGCAAAAGACCATTTGCGATGGAAACCCATCGCAAATGCACCATCACAAATAGCCCTTTTTCGAGTAACGAGAATAAAGTGAATATTACCTGAAGTGAAACCTTAACATATTATTGTTAACAAGTGGGTAATATATGGTTGTAATAAAAAAATATGATATTTGATATAAGAATATGGTTCTGTAAAAGGTGTATAATAAATTAATATTTATTATACATGTGGTTTGAATGAGTAGGATGAGAGTCAAGACACAAGGTAAGGTGATTTCATCTCACTTTTAATTTCCTTGAGATACATGCTATGTTCTCTACTCTTTCATTTTTTATAGTGTGTGTAATTCCAATGATTGTATTATATAAATATTATACTTAAATTTATGGGTATTCAAATATCCATTTTATTATCTTTATTTCACGGGGATTAAGTTTCAAAAGTTACCAAATCAGTGAAATAGTTTTGTCTCAATTTTCCTTCTTTGAGACTCATGTTTTCTTATGCACCTGAATTCTATTTCGAGCTGTATATACTTCCATTTTACATTTTATATCATGAATTTAATTATTTTCATGTTATTTTATGTTTCATGTAATTTCCTTTTCTTACATGGAGAGTATGATCCCAGGTTACCAAGTTATAAGAGTTTATTGAAACATTCTCACTACCTTTTGAGATTGTTTATTTATATACTTCCATTAATGAAATTTTAGGATCAATATCTCAAGAAAATTAATGATTTTTATTATTATTTTGTTATTCATGATTTATTCCTATACTAGTATCATTTATTCCAATTTTTGTTATATAGGATAGTTAAGAAAGTTTTTTTAATAAATCATGAATCCACCCTCTCTTAGGCTGGAAATCTATGTTCCATTAAAACTATGTTTTATAAAAAGGGTTTATAAGAATATTCTAAAAATCTCCTCTTATCATTAAATTATATTTTTATCCTTTTTTTCTATTACCAATATTTTCAAAGGAATATTTTTGTCACTTTCCAAACGATACATTTTTATAACTTTTTACCATGAAAAAAGAATGTTAATTTTATAAATAAAATCATGTTGGAAATTAGAGAACACAAGTTCACACTGTATATTTATGGGAAATAGAAATCTAAAATAAAATTACATACTCAATGGTTTTTTCAAAAAAACCCAAACAAAAAAATAAAAAATAGTATTAAAATCTTGAAGATCAATATTAAAATATGTAAGATCAGAGTTAAAATATGAAAGATTATTATTAAAATATAGAATATCGGTGTTAAAATCTGGAAATTATTTTATCTAAAATTCATGACATAATTTAAATGATGGAATCCCATACATCTTCCATAAAAAAATTATGTTATAGTGAATGAGGATTCAAAATAAAAAGTTAATCCATATATATTATTTAATATAAAAGATGATATTATCCAAGATATTGTTTTCAAGTATAATTATTCACAGTAAATTCATGGAATATATAATTCTTAAATAAGGGAACATGCTTAATGGACTTTTAAAAAAAACCAAAAAAATTAAATCCAGAATATTAATGTTTAAATTTAGATGATACATGTTAAAGTCTAGAATATCGATGTTAAAATATAAAAATTATGTAATCTAAAATTAAGGACTTGGTTTAAATTTTGGAATCCCACACATCTTCTATAAATCATTGTTATTAATTTAAAATTTCTACAAGATAAACAAAGTCAAAGTAACAAAATTTTAACATTTATATTTCACAATTGTATTTTTTTTGTTGGGTGCTTGGTTTTATATAATAACTAAAATCATGTTTAGTTGAATGATTCTATCCATGGGGGAACAACATAGGGAATTTAAATAAATTTTTAACACCTATATTTTAAATTTAAAAAACCACAACAAACTAAAATTAGTAACTTCAAATTACACTAATTAGTTAAAAAACTCTAATAAAACTAAGGAATAAAAATAACAACAAATTTTGAAAATATTCATGTTTACATTACCAAAGATTTAAATATTTTGGAATCATTTCTTAGTGAACAAATATGTAATAGTGGTATTTAAATATGGATTATTTGTGTTTAAATTTGGAAGACTAGTATAAAAAACTGGACATTACATCATCTAAAATTAATCACATGGATTAAGTGTTAGAATTTCATTTATCTTCTTGAATTTATCAATTAATTTATAAATAGTAGTAAATACTCACATATCATCATCATTATATATAATACAAAATCATAAGAAAATAAATTTAACATGATTTTGAATTGTATAATCCCACATTTCAACAACCAGAAATAAAAAATTAAACCTCCTCATAGCTTCCATATTACCTTTTATTAGGATTTTGGAACCCTTTTAACATGTTTCCAACTTCTTTAAAATGATAATAGTGATATATATTTTTATTTTGAGATTGAGACTCAATAAAATTACATGATAGTCTACCAGGATGATAGGAAGCCTTCGAAGGCTGAAAAAAGCTTGATTCACATAATCATTATATATCAATGCATTAAATTGTGTAATATCATTAGTTTCAACCAAATTCATAACTCTAAGATAAATAATTTTTTATTTTATAAGAAGATAAATATTTTCCACAAATTTTTAAAAGTTACCATGTACATTTCTCATTGATTCACATGCATGAGTGTAAGGAATCCCAATCATTTTCAATGCTTAACAAGTGCATTCCCGAGTACTTAATTATACATTAATATACACATTACCAGTATGAACTAAGATTATATTATTTACATATTGTTTTTTATCATAGTTTCATCCCTTAACACATTAACCTTCAATTTTTCCTCAACATTGGGACCGACTCCATTTATCCAACTTTTCAGTTCTTCCTTAGAAGAAAAAAACTTCTTACTCAATTTCTCACGATGTTCATTAATTAATAAAAAAATATTACATATCTTTTATTAGAAAATACATGCATATAATGATTCAGATAAATTGGTTGTGATATGATCCCATCGACGGTGTGTGAAATCATGACATTGACCACCTACAAACATCACCATAATTTTCAACCCATGTTTTCAATTTTGGACAAAATATTATAAAATTATTCAAAGAAATGTCAAAATTATAGTACAATTGAGAATAAGAAATGATATCCAATAATTTAAATGTCTCTTCCTTAGTTACTCTTCCCATTCCACTATATAATTTTTTAATTTCAAAGATAAAATTTTCTTTCACATGATAATAACAATATGCATGTTTATCTACCCCAAATAATATTCAAATAGAACCAACAATCACATTGTATCAGTTGGATATAATAACTAGTTGAATAAAACATATAATTTATTTTATGTTTTTTAAAAACCATGTCCAATCCTTATATGTTTCACCCAGACCATTGAATATGTCAATAGAAAGAGGTTTTCATCTATGTCGTATGTCGATGTTTCTAACAAATTATCTTTATAAGGACCACTAAGGTTAAAAACATCCACATAAAACTTAGGATGAGCACATGATATGAAAATATTGATGAAAAAACCATATATAATAAAAAATAATCCAAATCTTTCATTTTCTAACTCTACCCACTTGGCTTTTATTTTTGGATTGATTTGTATTAATCTATTTCATATCAAAGGATTAATATATATGATTACTCTATAACCCCATATATTTTCCCAAAAACGTTTTCCTTGGATCTTAGTTCTTGAATGTATATAAGAGATATAACATAGCCTCTATACAATTCAACTTTAATCTCATTGGTATAATTTTCATCATTTGACTTTAACCCATCACAAATAATACATGACATCAATGATTCCCTTGGTTTGTGAGAAATTATTAGTCTATCTTTATTTTAGTGAATATGATCATTTTGAAAATATTTCAAACAATGAAATTGAGTTGAATTCCCCAACCCATATACTGTTAGATTCCATGCACAACTCTCAACTTTTCATTTTACAATTATTTTTATAAGACCACTCCTTAAAAATTTGTAGTCAAAACTGTGTGAATTGTTATACCTGAATATCATCTACCTCAATGATTTATCTAAATGAAAAATTTGTCTAACAACCACCAACAATTCATTCCACTTCATATAAGTTAACTCTGGCATCGAACATGGCATACTAGTAATTTCACATGGTAACACTTGAACATAACCATAAAATTATAAAATTTCTTGAGAATTAACACCAACTACTTCAATAATTGAATTAAAATATCAAATGTTAATGCATCTATAACATGTGAAAAAATATTAATATAAACATTTTTGACATGTCATTACCATTGAACATAATCTACTATCGAGTATAAGCATTCTTCTCACTTTAAAATAATGTAGAAATGAGAAAAAATTTCATTGAAAGTAAATAATTAATCAACTACCCCATCGTTTATAAGTTCTAAAAATATACTGATTTCAAAATAAAAAGTGCATTTTAACTTTAACAATGACACATCACACTTCATAATTTATGAATCCAATATTAATATTTCATCAAATGAAATTCCTTATTTTAATACTCAACCCATTAATCTAATTCCTTCATAATTTATTTTTACATGTGAATCACTATCATTCACTTTGTCAAAATGAAAACAGAAGAACATAAATTTTTGAAAATCCATCAACTCATATAAATCAACCAACAATATTAACAAATATAAGATATCAGAACTCATTTTCAGTTCATATTAACATCAATTAAAAAAAATGAAAAACAATATAGGGGAAATAAAATTTAGAAAAAAATGATCTTAGATAAAACTAGAGAAATGAGAGGAATTATTTAAAAAAAATGACTCATCATTTTTATAGATAATGGAGGCATTGAGAGAAGATCGAGAGTGATATGCTATTCCTGGGATACTAGGCAGTGTTAGGAGGGAGATCCCATGAGGGTGAAAACTATGGGACAATGAGGACTCAAGACTGTGTAAAGTCATCCATGAAATAGGGAAAATATAGTAGGAATAATGAGATAGAGAAGAGTGGTTGCGAGAAAAGTGTGATAGGGGAGGGTATGACTATAAGATGAGATACCTAGAGGAGTAAGATGGCTAGAAAGCATGAGGAGTGATGGTGATAATTCATCCATTGGGAGGAGGTTGATGGTGGGAATTCATCTGTAAGAGAATAGGGAAATGAAAAAAAAAGTATAGGAGATGGGAAAATGGTTTATCTAGGATTTACAGATATAAATTTAGAGGGTATAAGATTCATTTATTCCCCATTCGTAAATACTGATTGTCCTTTATTTTTTTTAATTTTGGGTTCTTAAGTAGAATTACTGACCTCTTTTGTTCCTTGGATGTCATTCCCCATTTCTTCTTCCAATTTTATCTTCTTAATATTCTATTATATAAATTATTCACTTCACATCCATATTTTACCTTAGTCTCCTTGAAACTAGCACATTAAAATATTTCTTCTCCTATGATTCATAACCACAAAACCCTAGGACACCATCTCAGATCTATTACTTTATTTTACTCTACTCTATTTCCTTATTGAAATCCTTTAATCATATAAATTCATTCATAGAGTACAAAAATAATTTTGAAAATCATTCATACACTAAGGTCTCCAAGTCTTTTCCTATATCTAGGGTTGTTATGATTTTTGATCCCATCTTCTCAGAATCCATCCCCCAGAAGAAATTTATTCTACTACTGATACAGGTGAGTCGATAACCTATTGAATCATGTTACTCATTATTGTGGTCCTATTTGATCATCATGTCTCATACGATTTCCATTTAGGAAGTATTATATCATATATTGGTGGGCTTCCCTCCCTTCTTCAATTACAACCACATCCCTAATTATGACACTGTAAATTTATTTTCCCCTTCATTAGTGTAATTATTTTATGAATTTCATGATACCCACTTCTTGATTGTAAAAATGTATATATAATTTCTTTAAAAAATTCCAAAAAATTAATAATACTTGATTCCAGTCCTTAGAAAATGCACAGTTGAATAAATTTCATATGTTTCTTTGAAATATGATTATAAAATTTCTGCTCAATTCTTATTAGCTCCATGCCCCATCTCAATATTATTGCTGAATGGGTATATGTTTCATTTTCTAGTCAATAAACTAGAATTATATATTCTTTTTATTTAACTATATTTTATTTGAATTAACAGTCACAAAAAAAACCATGCAACATAGTGTTTGATGACTTTAGGCTAGTTTTTCCATCAAATACTGTATCTTACTAAAGTACAATGTGATTTACCATCCCATTAACTATTTATTTTTTAATTTATTATACTTTCAGACTTATTTTTCTATTTTTTTACTAGGCACGTGGTGTGAGTTTAAAGGATAATGTTTCTTAATTTTTCCATGTTCAAGTAAAATGATATTTTATTTACTTTATTCAGAAACTATTAACTTTTGTTCAAAAATAAGTTCCAAAAATAGTCCCCACTGGTATTCCATTTTATTTTAAAATATTTATTTACTTTCAACTTTGAATATGGGTGAATATGTTCACTATAAATGGTATTTTTTATTTATGAAATCTAATTTGAATATTCATATATTTTCTATAATTTATATATTTTACTTCATGAAACCATTTTATTTATGCTGAAAATGGTCAAATTTTTTAAACATCATGCCCCCCTATTTACTTATCTTTATTCAATTATGTAGTGAGACATTTATGTCATTCAAATGTATGTTTATTTTAATGCTCCCATACTAAAATTAAGAGGTATGTGATTCCTTTTAGTTGATATTATCACATAATATTATGGAAATTGTTCAAATTGGATCTCTATGTGCATATTTTTTGCATCAATGTGGATACATGGTACCTAGTGATACATCTATCAAGAATTTTATACATAATGACCTCCTATTTTCCTATATATATTAAAAGTGAGATATTTATTCCATTATGATTTAGGTTACTTCTAATGATCCCACCCTAAAAGTAAGAGGCATGTGATTCTTTTTAATTGACATATCCCTGCTCATTATATTTTGGTTTATCTGTTGATTATAATGAAACTCCATTACTTAGTATTTTTTTGTAATAAAATTAATTTATATCAATATTTTAGGCCCTATCTCAAATTTATTTATTTTTCAAATAATAAAAAATTCATTGGGTGGCCTATTTTACATAATAAAGCTTTGATTTTTTATTGAAAATCTATATATGTTTTGTTTTGTTGATATTTTACAAGACATTTATTAAAATAAATTACATAAAAGTATTAGTTTTATTTGAATAGGATTCAATTATATCAAATTATATAATAATTTTGATTACAATAGATTCTATTAACAGTAACATATCTGATTGTGTTGTACTATAAATTTTGAAAAATATAAAATTTTCATTACATTAGTGATTAATAAAATCATTAAAATTTACCATGCATTGTATTAGTATATTTTTTATTATTATGTGAATTTTCATAACAATTCAAGAATGCAATCAAAATTAGGTCATAATTGGTGCAAATTCAATTCTCAATAATTACATCTGAAATAGGTGATAATAATCATTTTTAAAATCCTACAAATTATATTTCTCTATATAAGCATTATTACTACCTTGATCTTTGCTATATTAGTATCTTCTATGGAATTATCATTCTGTCCCCCCCACATAGAATGAAGATATTTCCAATAGTATTTTTTATTTCATCACATTTGTTTCGATTAAAAAATTATTAATAGATTTGGATTCATATTTTATATGTTTAAATACTTTTTTTCAAGAAGTATACCTATGGTAGAATGTTGATATATAATGATGAGAATATGGATTCATAAATATCTTTTTTAATTGAAAACACTATAACAAATTCATCAACTATATTTTTTACTTATTTCAAATAATTTATTAAGATTTAAATAATGAAACATATATAGAGTAAAAATGAAATATTCTTTTCCATAATTAAACCTTTAATTTAGTGTTTAGTAACAAGTATGTATATACATAAATACACGTTACACTAGAAGTGTATAATCATGAACTATAATATATAACATGCACATACCACAAACCCTTTATGTAATACCGAAACTAAAATATTTAAAAATAAAATACCAATTCACCAATATACAATTCTCATTTACTATGGTATGAAATATATATATGAAATATCCATATTCTAAATAAATAATATTTATTTTATATACTTCTATATTTATAATAACAATACTCAATTTTCAATATTATATTTCTGAACATGTTATATATATTTTTCATATTTGAAATTATCAATTAGAATATATGTACTTTATATAAAATATTCCCATATATATATATGATTATTATATGTTTCATGTAATTCATATATAAAAATTATACCTATACTCATTATGTAAAAATTATTTTTTCCTATGTATATACTAGAATTTCAATGATGTATACAATCATGTGTTTAAAAGTTAGAACTCAGTTGCCATTATCAAATGAACTGATACATGATTCCCTTAGTTTCCCTATCTTTCAACTACCGTACCTTTATTTTATATTATCTATGTGTTATATAGTAATTTACTATTAGCCAATATTTTTATGGTTTTAGATAACCATCAAATTTCAGACTACCAAATATGGAGAGTTATCATGGGCCCCTCTACAAAAATGGAGAGAATGGATAAAAAGATGAAGGAAAATAATTCACCAAACCCTATATATATTACTGCTTACTTAATTACTTTTTACAATTAATATATTTTATACTGTAATTAAATATATTATTTATATTTTTTCAGGTTCAACTAATTTGTTCACTATTAATTTTACTTTATCAATCAGTAAAATAACACCAACAGTAATTGCTACTTCAAAATCTAATTTAACTTTAGACCATCAAATATTATTTTCATATAATTGTAGGTTTACTACATATAAAATTTATGAATTATTCTCCAATATTCATTTAACATTTAAAATAGATATCTTTAATTACATAAATCATTTTTCTAGAAATATTATTGACAAATGAAATCTATTCATTACATCAGGTACCCTTATAATTTCAATATATTTTATATTTCACTTCTGCATTACTATTTTTTACATTTAAATTCAAATTATAATTGCATACAAATATTTCTTTAGGAGGAACTATTTAACCACTGTGAGTAGCACCTTTTTAAATATCCATCATTCTATAAAAAATATTAATGCTTGTAGATATATAATATCAAATATACACAAGAATAATTTTCCAACCATTTAAGGAATGAATTTTGATACATATAGATATTTTTTATAAATTATTATTTTTAACTACAAATTATATGAAATTCCACCCTTATATGATTTACTTTTCCAATAATTTTTTTATAATATAACATGTAAATTATGTAATAATATGTCAATCCTATCATTATAACAGTAACACTTTATCAAATACAATTGAATTCCTAAAATTTAGTCTTATATATAATAATACAATGATAAATAACATTGATTTTTATTCTTATCCATGTGCCTTTTTATCATTTTCGAATCCCTATATCTCATAGTTTTGTTTCTATTTTACTATCCAACTATGGGTTTTTTTCATCGATAAATCTAGCATATTATAAAATTTATATTGTATTAAATATATTATAACACCTTTTTTAGGAAACAAAAATTCAAACAACAATCACTAGATGGTAGATGATACTAAAGTACAAATCATAAAGGTTTTTGATACATAATTCAAAAACATTCATATAATAGTCGATGATGGTAAAATTTTACCAACTCAACAAAATTATAAATTTAATAATTAGAGTGTTCATGAAGCCATGAGAAGATAATTTTGCACATGTTTGATTTGAATTCATTCCTTTTGTCAGAAACATTGAAAATAAAGTTCCATAAGAATACTGTAATTCCATGAGGATTTTGGGTCATTACATTTTGAGAGTGAGTTTTAATTTTGATCCAATGGATGTTTTTTTTTGATAATTGGGACTCAGGATGGGAACCTAAGGGTTTTAATGGCCTTAAAAATTGTTTTAGATGTGGTTTGGGTGTCAGTGGATGACCTAGGGTGTTTGAGGAAGCACTAGAGGAGGGACATAGTGGTTAGGATATAAGGAGGATCTACTATAGGCAATTCATGCCATGAAGTAGGGATTCATGGCATGATTTTTTGGGATAGGGGGTCAATCCCCCTTCCAAGGTAGTTAATAGAATAAACTATAGGTTTACACTATGAAAGGGTGTTTTTACCTTTTAAAATAGGCTATATCCCCTTTTTGGCTAGATCAAATTTGTGCATGGAGAGGGGAATTTAACCTGTGCCTCCCCTATTATTCCTCCCCTCTACTCCCCTTAGTTTGGGGTGTGTTTTCATAGCGTTTCCGATTGATTTTATATTCTCCATCCCTTTTGATTTAGTTTCTAGTTACTAAACCTAATTTTGGTTGATTTTGGTTTAGGGTTCATATTTATTTACACCAAAGCATAGTGGAAATTATCCTAATTGATGGGACTTCTACCCGACTTGCATAGAGGAGGTTCCATGATGAAATCTTCATGCTGTTAGAAGAAGTTTCAGAAAAGCTACGTCACTAAATATTTTTTCCTAAGGTTTTTAGTGATATTGGGAGAAATAAATCATTATAACAGGCATTTAATTTTAGTATTTTTTATAACCTAGGTATGGGGGTGCGTCGGGAGTGGACTGCATATAGTTTCTTGTGATTATAACAATCATTTGATAATTGATGAGTGTTTAGGAATTTATTCCTATATAATTAATTTTAAATAATTAATTATAAATACTTATATAATTAATTTTTGATGTATATTGGTGTGATATGGGAACCCAAGAGTGTAGGTGATGCTTGGTTGTATTGGGTAAGGATCATTAGAACTTGGTGAGGGGTTAACTCAAGTATCAAGGTAGGCGGTACCTATAATACAATTGCATGTGTATGTTTATGCATGAGAATCCATGATTGCATACTGTATGTGGATTGAGAATGGGGTTTAAGGACTAGTGGTTCCCTGGGTAGATGGAATTGGGTAGCATTAGGCCTCATTCTTTGTATAAGTGATCTTTAACACTTATATAAATCAATACCACCAAAAAACTATGTCACCAAGGGGTTATGGTGTTGGGTGAGCTAATGAGAGACCTATGGGAGATATTAGGTCCCAATAAGAGATGCTATAATGGATTAGTTTAGGTTCATAGGCCTACTGAGTAGGCATGGGAGTCTTGGGGTCAAGTGATGATGAGTGAAACAGATGTACGTATCATAGATGACGATGGACTCCCTAATAAAATTAGAGCTGAGTCTTGATGTGTGCTTAGAGAGAGGATTCCTTAGGACTGGGTGTTGGGATTCCAATAGGGTTTTGGTCAGGAGTTATTCCCTTCCTATTAAGGATAGGTTTGGGTAGAGAATGATGACTTGGTATGGTCCCTAGGTAGTGGGATCATAAGTGAAGAGGAACTTGGTGAGGTTGGACTAGACCTTGATGTCGGGGTCATAGGAGCCTTCGAGTTGTGATGCCACTATCATGAAATGGATGTGTGATAGTATCAATGAGAAGAGACCAGGACAGGTCTAAAGGACTTAGTGGGAACCCTGATAGGTGAGTTGGGATGTGTCAAGACAAGGAGATAAGTCTCAATATATTATAGACCAAGGATCAACAAGTGAGCTATGTGATGACCTACAACCCTAACTGTATGCACATGCTTGATGGATCTTTCTAGAGTTTATAGGGATGTGTTTGTACGATGGACCTCCCTAGTGTCCGTGAGGATAGGTCAGTGGGATGACTGTGCATTGATGAGGGTATTTGGTCTAAGACCTTTCTAGACATAGCCTAGGCCAATGTGCTTGTGACCTCCCTAAATTCTTTAAGGATGGGTCGGTGTGATGATCATGTTATGATTTTTTAGGTATTGGGTTGAGGGATTTTCCATGCATGTCTTGGGTCAGTGTACATAAATTGGAACTTGGATTCTACATTCATGGGTCGAGTCCCACCTTGGGGGATGGGTCCTGGTATGTTGCGAGACAAGAATGATGGACTTACCTAGAGTGAAAATGGATGGGTCAAGGCTTATGGGCATATACTGTGACCAATGTTTTTGGGTAGTGGGTTGAGTTTTTGGATGCCACCCTACCCTGAGTCTTCAAGTATGGTCTAGGAATCAGTCACAATAGTGTGGGGTGATGCGATGAGTGGATTCATGGATAGAACTAAAGTAGCTATGGTCAAGTGTTGGGTTGTCCTGGTTAGCACTCAATATCCTAACAGTCATGTGTACCTTATCGAGTGTTACAGTAGTCTGGTTAGTGCATGTTGACTCAAAGAAAATGTTTATTTATGAATATATTTTCCTTTTGAATAAATATGCATATGAATATGTATATTAGGGGTGCTTGGTTAGACCATACTGAGTTACATTATCACAACCTACATACTAATATCAATGCACGTGTATACCTTATGTCTTTAATTTAGTTCAGCGCATAGTACGTGCATTAGTTTAGTCTGGAGAAGCTTGATAGGTATATAGATATTGGGATGAGGACTAAGGATGGTAATAAGGCCAATGTTTATATATTGGATTTGGGTTTATTTTGTATTTTAGGTCAGCCTAGTGTCAACCAGTTGTATGTTTATATAACAACATCATTCATTATTATATATGATTGATTGTTATTATTATTTTCATAATATGATGATTATGTATGTGTATTATGCTTGGTTATTCTCATTATTTATATGACTCTGATTCATGGGCATAGTCTCTCTATAGTATGGATTAGGCCCTTGACACTAATCAACATCCTCTAGTGTAAATGGAGGTATGCCAGAGGTCATGTAAAGACATTGTCTTGGTTACTAATGAGTGAAACGTGGTTGGGGAGTTATAAATACCTTATATGTAATGTTAAATATGTTATGATACTATATTCTAAAATCAATTAACTTTTCATACATATACTTTGTTCTTAAATTACGGCTATAAAAAAAGTAATTTTTTTTACTACCAACTTAAGTGATTTATTCCCATGATGAGCAGTATAGATGAATATGATTTTTTGCATACCAATACTCAAAACTTTGACAACATTTACTCCAAAAAATGTTACATATTCATATTATAGATTAACACTTTTAGAACCATTATGTAGTATGATTGATGTAATATATTTTTTTCTTTTTCATATTCTTTTATTTTCCATACTGTAATCTATGATTTCAATGAATTTTAATAATGATGTAAAAAAATTTCATCACATCTGTAATCATATTATGAGTTAATAACATATCATGACTATGATTTTTACCAAACTACTACAATAAAATAAACTTATTCCCATGTTATGATAGTTTAATTTTATGTACAGTTTTTATCAATGTCAATTCTCTAAAGTGTAACTCTCTTTATAAATAGAGAGTTTTTTAAGATTTGTTTTATAGAGAGAAGTTATATTTATATATGAAATGTAAGATTCCATGCTTGATAAAAAATAAAGCAACTACCACTGTATCTATAACTATTTTATACAAAAAATATAAAACTAAAAGTTGAAAGTTTATATAGAACTGCACTGACATAGATTAAAGGACATATTTTTTCATTAGTAAAATATTCCATTCACCTTGCACCTTTGGTATAATAGTATGCATAAAACTCCAATGATTGAATCTACACCTGTATGGATATTTCATAGTTACATTATTACATTTCAAGTACTGCATATACATTTGTATATATATTTTTATAATTTCATGAATGCACTCTAGAGACTGTAACTACACCCATATGCATTTCTTTACAGTATACATTTATACTTAGCATAACACTACTAGAGACCGTAATTTAGCTTTCCTCCCATGAATATTTTATAATAATTACAACAATATTCAATTAATATTTCCTCCCATGATTCATTCATAAAAATTACAACAGTATAAAATTCAGTTATCCTCCAGTAAATCTTCCATAGTTTTATAGTAGAAAAAATAGTATGCAAACAATCAGTGAATTAATATACATATACACACATTTATGAACATTATTTAATAAATTTAAATATACATAAAATCAAAATTATTAAAATATATTAATTTATATTGATATTTATGAATACTCTATGAATTCAATATGCATACATCTGTATATAGTTTTTGAAATTACATTCAAATTTTATAAAATACATTTATAATTGTTAGTGTTATTTTCTTTATTAATATTACATATTCAAAAACATTCATTCACAATATATATGATTTCATTTTATAAATCCCTTCTAAAAAATAATCATTAAATAACTTATAATATTAATAAGATTAAATAAATTTAATCTAATTTTACTCTATCACTTTTCACTTATATGATACTTAAAATTTTCTTTGAGGAGACATTTAAAATATAAATTTTATCAGAAATGTTTTGTATAAAGATAAGAATTCATAAGTGATTTCAATGTTAGTACTTCAACATTAGAAGATATTCTAAAGTATTTCACTCTATATAAATAAAAAATTAAAATAAATATTAAAAAGACTAGCTAAGTATAATTTGATATATTTAATTATTTCCATAAACTATAAATTTACACTAATTGGAAAACCATTGCACGTATAACCAAAATACCAATGCTTTTTGATTCATTTTCTTTATTTAATCATATTTAATTTTCCATTAGTTCATCTTCCTATATTGCATCTGCCTATAGTTTTAATAAAAAGATGTTTTTTTCACAAGCTATTACATGTTGTGAAAATACTTTCGTGGAGGATACTAGTTACATAAAGTTGGAAACAAAATTCCTTGACCTGTCGGCTGATCCATATTTTTCCAAAATCATATTTTAAATCCATAAAAAAATAAATTTTAAAAGAAAAAAATATATTCATAAAAAATATTTAAAATCAAAATTTATCACATGAATATAAATTAACAAAAATATTTTTCACATAATTTGAAAAAATTTCATTGGAAAATCATTACATAAAGATTAAAAAAAATAAAAAATAAAAATACATTGACCTGTATAATTTTTTTACTATTTTTTTAAATTATGGATATGGGTTTATGTTTAAATAATTTTTAATTATAGATCTGAAACATGTTTAAGCTTTCAACATGTTTCTATGTATTTAAAAGCATTTAAGATATAAATGCATTTTTCTCAAAACTAAAACAAAATGTGTTATAACATCTAACATATTTAAAAAAATTTAAAAAAGATTATAGTAATTATAAAAATATTATTTTATTCTCATATATTATAAATGTTATTTATAAAATATAAAACATATAATGGTTTAATTTTAATCAAATTATTGAAATTTTAATATAAATATAAGGTTATTAAAATTTAGGGTATCAATTATATTATATGAAGTGAAATTTTTACTAATGATTACAATTTCATTATTAATTAAGAGTGTATTTATTTTAAATATATTTTTTTGAAAAATGTTTTTTGAATAATTAGAACACTATTTATAATATATAATGGATAATGAAATTCTATTTTTTTTTGAAATCATGGAAAGTATAGACAATTAATGAGTACAATAAATTTCATCTGTGACTCCAATGGGGGTATGTCTCATAGTCAAGAGTGAAATTTCATTCTTGTATCAAATCCTTCATCAAACGTGACATGGTGGAGTTAAATTAATTGAAGAGTAATTTTACTCCCATATAATAACCTCAATAACGTTTTTGCTTCCCTATTCATAAATCATTGGGAGGTGGTGCCTCTAGGATATTGATATGTGACGATAGTCTACAAAATCCTTATCTCATAGCATAAGTAGAGGGGGTAATGTACCACCCTGATTATTTATGATTTATTTATTTTTAAATAAATTCAATCCCTTTGATAGCTTTCAATTCACACAATACTTGCTTTAAATGAAAATATTATATTAAAATATTATTTAATCATGATAATTATATCCTAGCTATTAGGTTGGAGGGTATGAATAGTAATAAATAAATTATTAAAAATATATGGTTTATGCATTTATAAAATAAAATAAATTTATTTATATTGGTTATAAATAAAATAAGATTCATTTGAAAGAAAAGAAAATGTTTTCTAAAAAACTGTATTTTTTCTAAAAGGTTGTTTAGTTATGCTTTGTGTACATAATTTAAAGTTAATTTATACCAATTTTATAAAATTTATTTGATAAAATAAACTTAATTTTTTAAATCATCATATAAAAATTATGTTAGGGTGATTTTTTTTATATTTTTATGAAAAGTTTCATTTTTCAATGAATTTTGAAAAATATTGATTTTTATTAAAAACTACAATCTTGTTTAATTTTATTTTCAAAGTTAAGTTATATTTTAAATTTGTTTAAAAGTAAAATTAGATAAATTATATTAAAATTTAACTTAATTTGGATCAATTTTATGTTCAATTTCAATATATTTTTTTTCAATACTTTTGATAATTTTCTCTTTGAAAACCCACTTTCTGTAGCATCTACAAGAATAATTTTAAATTGGATTCTACCACTTATATGAATTGAATTTGAAAAAAATGGATTCCATATTTTTAATCATTATTATTTATATTATATAATAATTTCAACTTAATTTTTTATCATTATGAATAGTAAAATAAGTAAAAATTAATTATCACAGTTAAGATAAAAGCTGATTTACCAGGGGTTACACTAAGAAGATACGGGTTAAAATAACCTACCAAATTTTCCAAAAACCATTTTATGGCCATATTTAGAACTTATAACATATAAGGATCAATAATAACCCATTTTGGAGGCTTATTTCATGATAAAAATATTGTGTGTCCTCTCCCTTGCTTATAAAAGGCAACCCCTCTCCCCCCTATCCACACTTGAAGATCCATTTGGTTTGGCCAAGAACTACCCTGATAAATTTATTAATCCCCTAAAAAAATCATATATACCTTTGTTTTATCATAAATCCATTCTATGAAGGCTTTTGGTGCAAACCTAAATAGATCGTTTGAAAAATAGGTAACATTCGTAAACGATAATTGTTATTTTATTTCTTCTTACAACTCATTAAAATATTATTAAATCAAACTATTATAATGAAAAAATTATCTCCAATATATTTATATGTTATTAAGTTAATTTAATAACCTATATCTTTATACACTTACATCAAGTGGGAAATAAAATCATTGATCGTGTTTACGACATACCACCGGCTCACAAACCGATGTAACTCATTTTCCATCAACACTTCTCACAATCAGATATAACGATGGATTTAATATTTATATATAATATTTATGATATAATTATACTTATTTAATTATGATATTACATATAAATTCTTAATTTATATTCTGTTTAAAATATGATATCGTCGCTCATGTGTACGGAGAACCACTGCCTCACAAAGTAATGTGATTCGTTTTTCACTTAAGATCTACATGGAAGGTAATAAGGATAAATTTAATGAATATATATGATATATATGAAATTATATAAATTATGGAAAATTAATATATCATATTATAACTTACCCTTTCATCCGTTAAGAGAATTATATCACCGCTCGTGCGTACGTACGTCCCACCGTCTCTATGAAGTGATGCTACTCATTTTCCATGCCCAACATTAAAGAATGGTTCTATTAATGTATATAATGAGTAAATATGATATTTATAACATTATTATAATTCTTTATATGATTTATTTATATCCTATATACAATAATCAAAACTTTTATGACAAAACATGCATGAGAAAAAAAGGCAATTAATACACGAAATAACGAAAATAATGAAATATTATTAATAAAATGGTGGTAAAATGTTATAATAGGAAAATATATGATATTATAAATATGATTATGGTTATTTTATAAATCAATAACATTATTAACACTATTATACTTGAGGTTAAATCATGTTTAACTAAATGAAATATTGAGGCAAGGGACTTCGTCTTAATTTCCCTTCATTGCGACATATTTTATTGTTGTGCACCAAATTTATTTTATATAGTGTACATACTTCCAATTTTACATGTAATATAATGAATCCTTTATAATTCATGTAATTTTAATTTCAATTTGAATTATTTAATCCTAGGGGATTTTACTTCAACATTACTAAGTGGTAATGGATTTCGTCTCCATTTTCATTTTATTGAGATATATTTGTTAATATAAACCTATTCAATTTTATATGGTGTATATACTACCAATTTTATGAATTTAACATGAATAATTAATTATTTATGATTATTAATGTTTCATATAAAGTTTATTCTTCAAAGGGTTTATAATTTAAAAGTTACCAATGAGGTAAAAATTATTGTACAATCTCACATTCTTTTGTGATTATTTATTTTCTCTTGAAACAATCACTTTCTTGTAATCATTTTTCATTGGAAATTAAATTTATATTAAAGATAAATATTATTGTATGATGGATATTATTATTTCCTAAATCATATACCATTTTTACGTATGTTGTTTACTTTGAAATTTATTTGATTAATTGGGGAAATATTGATAAATTCAAATCCTTTTCTCAATAAATATATTTTATGATAATGCATATTGATTAATGAATTAAATATATTATTTGATATATGAGGAATTAGTTTTACATGAATTTATGGGTGTGTCCTAGTTATAGGTATCCCCTTGATGCATCTATGGGTCTCAAGAGACAAATTAGTTGGATAAATCATATGCATTTTTACCCGTAGTTTTAAACTGTCTTGTGAAAGGTGTTGACAATAGAGATACCATCACACCTGAGATCATGATATCAAATAATTAATTATTTCCTTCATTGATAATTCCTTTATTATTACCATATATGATATTTTCACAATGATATTATATTTGGATGAATTTTATTCGCAGTTTATTGATTAAATGACATGTGTTTTTAATTATTTTCCTTGCCATATTGATTATGCCTAATCCAACTATGAAAGTTAAGTTATTGATTAAATGGAATGCATGTTTAGTTATTTAAATTTATATATTTATTATAATTTATTGATCCATGATATATTCTATTGTATGTAACCCTTATTAAGAATTTGAGATCACCCTTATTTTGTTTACTTTTCCAAGGATAAGAAGAATAATTATTAGAATGAGTTTAAGTATGCCAAATGTTTTCCATTACTATGATTTTTATTTTTTTTAGCTATGTAAAATGGGTATTATGTATGTTTATGGTTCTCTAAAACAACCAAAATGATCGGTCCTTTGGTATTTAACCCCTTATATCTATGCCAATGTAATAAAGTAGACACCAGCACTAGGTTACTGGAGTTGGGATTGTTACCCTTGGTATAACAGGAAGTTTAGTAGAAATTTTTGGAACTAGATTAAGGAAGAAATTGATTAGGTAACACAAACCTATGATATAATTTGATGATAAGTATATAAGAATATCCTAAAGTTTGGATAAGGTAGAGATTATGTTGTCTTTCTTATCAATGCATCCTTATATAGATACTATAAGTGGACATGGTCCTGGCATAGAGGTACCTAGGGGTAATAAATATACAAAATCCATGTTGGGATTGACTTGAGCATTACCTGGTACACTATAATGGGCCTTACTATGCACCTGGTTTTACACTCCCGGGGTACATTCTTAGGATAATTCACATTTTCTTTCCAAACCATTATGATGGATTTTAAAATAAATATATCCCCAAATAAACCAATTTTATGATTATGATATTAACAATGCATATATTTTTTTAATTTATGTTAAGTGTTACACCATATTTAGATTTATACATTGTGATTTAAAATTCACAATTTTATGACCTAATCTAGAATATGCCATTGTTTAGTAATGACACCTAGAAGGAAGAAGGGTATCAATACTTGTGGCCAATGTAGATATTTCTCTTTTGAGAAATCCAATATAGTTGGTATTATAACTGAGAATATCATGGATATATTAGGACATCTTAATCAAGTTATGATAAAAAACGTTCCTGTATGTTGCAACCTATTGTTCCACAACATTATTATCCTATATTATATCACTTCATGTGACATAAGACCCCATCATTTTGCGGGAATACTAATCCAATGGTATATGAGCAATGGATTAAGTCTCTTGAGAAGATATTTATGGACTTAGAATGTGATGAAAAGGACCAGTTTACAATTACAGTGTATTTTCTCAAAGGTGATAACGATAAATGGTGGTTGTTGATTAAGAATACTTGGGAGGAAGAGGAAATAAAACTCATGTAATGAAAATATTTTAAGGGGATATTCTTAGACAAATATTTCCCTCATGAACAACAAAATAAAATGAATAAAAAGTTACTTAGATTAAATTAAAAGGAATATGAAATAATTTATGAGAATGAGGATACCTTTACAATGTTATCCATGTATTCTATGGATTACACATGCAACAAAAAATTAAATATCGACCATTTCTTTGGAGGGATTAAGCCAAGTCTCTAAAGGGTGATAGTCTCTCTAACCTTTTCGTTATATGATAAAATAGTTTTATATGCCATCAAAATGGAGATGGAATTACCTAGATCCTTTATGTTCAAGGGGAATTAATAAAATTAGAGGTCAAATGAAATCCAAGAAAAGGAAAACTCATCAAACAATAAGAATAGAATGAAGAAATTTCCATCTTGTGAGAATCATGGAAAGAACAATCTTAGTAAATGCTTGAAGAGATTGGGAGTTTTTTATAAGTGTGGGGATAAGGTTCATCAGGCTAAAGAATGCAAAGGGAATATAGAAAACATTGATATTTAGTGTTTAAACTATAGGGATATGGAGAACTATGTAAATTAATACCCCAAACATCAAGGGAAATATATCACATAAAAGGACAAGGGGAGAAGTCCAAGTTTATGTGACTACTACAGCTGTGGTAGAAGTACCAAATGATGCAGTGGAATGTAATTTAATCACATCTTAAAATTTAAGAAATTATTTATTTGATTCTATATCCTCATAATATTTTATATATTATAATTTTTCCCTGAAAATTATATATTTATGAATCACTTTAAGAAGGTATTTTTTATTCAAAACTCTTATTGGAAGTCTCAATGCAACAAGTATGTGTCAGGTATTCCCCATTATGACATATAAACATGATTTATTTATTAAACATATTATCACACCTATTTTTGACTTATAAATAATCCTTGGTATAGATTGGATTTCAAAATATAATGTAAAAATTTATTGTCAGAAAAGGAAATTATAATTCATTATGATGATGTAGAATTTATTATCTTTAGAGTAGATAAATCATCATCTGAGAAATTTCTAGATACACCCCAAATATCTCTACTGAATGATATTCTTGGGGAAAAAGAGAAAACAAAATATATAGATATATATGGTAATAATAAAATTTAGGATGTACCTATTGTATAAGAATACAATGATGTATTTCCTCAGGAATTATTTAGACATCCCATAGAGCATGAAGTTGAGTTTTCCATTGATTTAATCCCCGATGCAAGTTCAATATCAAAGACTCCCTATAGAATGGAAACTATGTAATTAGTGTAGTTGAAGAAAAAACTAGAGTAGTTGTGTGATAAAGAATTTATTTTACCTACTGTTTCACTATGGGGAGACCCTATTATCTTTGTTAAGAAGAAAGATATATCTATGAGGCTATTCATTGATTATAGGGAAATCAATACAATTATGATAAATAAAAAGTATCCTATAGTTCTCATTGATGACTTATTAAATAAAATTCATTGAGCATAATATTTTTCAAAGATTTAACTTCATTCTAGGTATCATTAATTACAAGTAAAGAAGTAATAAATTCTAAAGATATATTTACTAATGAGGTATGGACATTACGAGTTTATGGTAATTTCATTTGGATTGACTAATGCACCCTCTATTTTTAGGGATATAGTGAATATAGTATTCAAAGAACATCTTGATGATTTTTTGGTATTTATTTATGTTATCTTGGTGTATTATAAAATATAATAGAACCATGAGGATAACTTGTAGATAATTATTAAGACTCTTAAAAGGAAGAAATTACATGGGAAATTTAGTAAGTGTGATTTATGGATTCATTATGTTTCTTTTTTTGGCTATATTGTCTCCAAGTATGGAATATTAGTTGATCTTGTGAAGACAAAGCCAGTCAGAGAATTTCTTATACTAGAAAACATAACTGAGGTACATAGTTTCATTAGTTTGGTAGGAAACTATCATAGATTCATTCATAATTTTGACCAATTTTCTAACCCATTAACAAATATTTATGGAAAGGGATTAAGTTAATTTAGATAAAGTAATGTGAAGAATGTTTGATGAACTGAAGAGGAGACTGTTCAATGATCTAATTTTGACTCTAAAATATGGAAATGATGAGTTTATAATATATAATGATTCATTGAAGAAGATACTTGTTTGTGTCCTTATATAAAATTGATAAAGTTATTGTATGTCCATCAAGGAAGTTGAATACCCATGAACAGAATAATACAATCCAAGATATCGAGTTGGTAGTTGTAATCTTTTATTTTTAAGATATGGAGACATTATCTCTATAGTGAAAGATGTGATATATACACAGATCATAAAATCCAAAAATACATCTTTTTATAGAAATAGATTAATATTATAAAAAGGTTATGGATATAGATAATAAAGGATTATGATTTCTCAATACACTACCACCTAGGTAAATAAAATAAGACAACCGATTTATTGAGTAGAATATATCATAGAGTCCCGACCTAAATGAGGATTGAGATGAATTTTATGTTCATGGGTCTAGAAAATATGGATATGGGAATTATTAAAGAAGGTTATACATCACTCCTTTTTAAAATGTTTTTGAAACCATGTTTATTTGAAAAGTTAAAAAGCTCTCAATCTGATGATGAGAACTTTCAGAAGAAAATTAAAGCTATAAATGATGATAAATTAGAAGACTTTGTTTGTGAATATGGTGTTCTGAAATTTGTAAAGAGGTGTTGTGTTACATCTATAACTAATATAAAAAATGAATTATTAGATTATGCTCATAGATATAATTTCTCTATACATATTAGTAGTACCAAGATGTATATGGATTCAAGGGAACATTTGTGGTGGGATAACATGAAGTGAAAAATTATAGACTATGTATCAAGATTTCTAGTTTTTAAATTGTTCAAGACTGATAGATATTATCCTAGAGGAATTATGAAACCTATTCCTATTTCTATATAGAAATGAGATGACATTACTATGAACTTTTTTATAGTACTACCAAAGACTCTTAGAAATAATGATACAATATGAGTTATTATTGATCACTTAACCAAATATATGCATTCCCTTTCTATAATATAAGATTTACTTCTTGAGTTCCTTGTAAGTATCTATATTAATTAATTTTTATGACTTCATGGTACGCATCTTTTGATCATGTTCGATCATGATCCCTTTTTTACCTCAAAATTCTAAGAGTCTTGAGAAGACTCATGATACTGAGCTTCATTTGAGTACTGCCTACCATCCTCAAACCAATGGATAGTTTGAAAGAAATTTTAAAATAATAGAAGACATATTATGGTCATTATCAATTGAATTTCAAGGTATATAGTATAATTATTTACCTCTGGTAGAGTTTTCCTTTAGTAATAGTTTCCATTCAAGTATTCAAATGGAAACGTATGGAGCATTATATGGAAAGAGATGTCAAACTCCAAATTGTTGGGATGAAGTTGGTGTAAGGAAACTTATAGGCCCATAACTTGTTAAAGACACAACAATAATGGTAAAGACTATTCCTGCTCATATTAAAACAGGTCAAAGTAGGTAAAAGAGTGATGTTGATAATTATAGGAAGGATTTGGAATTCCAAGTGGGAGATCATGTTTTCTTGAAAGTATCTACATAGAAGTTTTTCATAAGGTTTTGTAAGATAGGAAAAATAATCCCTAGGTACATTTAACCATTTTAAATACTTGAAATAATTAGATTTGTTTCTTACGAGTTGCTAATTCTACAAAGTCTCTCAAAATTACATGATGTGTTCCATATATCATTATTTAGGAAGTATATTACAGGCCCAATACATGTGATAACCTATGATGAAATAGAATTAGAACCTGATATATATTACTATGAATAATCCATACAGATTCTTGATACTAGATATAAAGTATTAAGGAATCATACAACTTTACTGGTAAATGTGCTTTTGAGAAATCATAAAATAGAGGAAGCAATGTGAGAATGAGAGGATGTTATGAATAAAAACTACCCTCATATATTTAGAAGGTAATGTACATGAAATTTCAAGGATGAAATTTTGTAGGAGTAAATAATGTAACACCCCGAGACTTCACAATTTATTTACTTTTAAATAAATTCAATCTCTTTGATAACTTGTGATGCACACATCACTAGGCTTAAATGAAAATACTCTATTAAAATATTATTTAAACATGACCATTATAACCCAGTTGTTAAGTTATAAGGTATGAATAATACTAACTAAATTATAAAAATTATCTGGTTTATACATGTATAAAATAAATTAAATATATATCTATTAATTAGAAATAAAATAAGAATCATTTGAAAAAAAAGAAATTTTTTCTAAAAAACTGTATTTTTCTAAAGACGGTTTATCTGCGTTCTGCACACATAATTTAAAGTTAATTTATACCAATTTTTGAAAATTTATTTGATAAAATGAAATTAATTTTTAAAATAATCATATCAAAATTATCTTATGGTTATTTTTTTATTTTTCTAAAAAGTTTCATTTTTCTATGAATAGTGAAAAATACCGATTTTTATTGAAAACTGCCTTTCTGTTTAAATTATTTACAAAGTTAAATTATATTTTAAATTGTATATAAAGTAAAAATAGATCAATTATATTAAAATTTAACTAATTTAGGTCATTTATATCAATTTTATATTCAATTTCAATATAAAAACTTTCTATACTTATGATAGTTTTCTCTTTTGAAACCCTTTTTTTCATCGCATCTGCGAGTATAATTTTAAATTGTATTATGCCAATTATATGAATTTAATTTGAAAAAATGGATTATATATTTATAATAATCATAAGTTATATTATATAATAATATCAACTTAATTTTTCTACCATTATTAATAGTAAAAGAAGTAAAATTAAATATCGCGGTTAAGGTAAAAACTGATTTAACGGGGGATAAACTAAGAAGATTAGGGTTTAAATAACCTAAAAACTTGAGAAAACCAAATTTTATAGACATATTTAGACCTTATAACCTCTAATTGTTGATAATAATTCTTTTTTTGGCTTTTGGAATGATAAAAATGGGGGTGTAATTGATTCTTTTCAAAAATTCTATGGATATCCTCTCCCCCACTAATAAAAGGCCACCCACTCTTCTCCCCTATCCACACTTAAAAATACATTTGGTTCAGCTAATACCATACAAAATAACTTCTTTAATCTCTTAAAATCATCCAATATCCCTTTTTTTCTAAAAAATCCATCATATGAAGGTTTTTTGTACAAACCTAAAGAGATCATTTAAAGAAGAGGTAACATTCTTAAATGGCCATTTTTATTTAATTTCTTCTTAAAAATCATTAAAATATTATTAAATCATACTATTATAATAAAAAAAATTATCCGACATATAAATATATGTTATTATGTTATTTTAATAACCTATATACCTCTCTACTTTCATTAAATGGGAAATGAAAATTTTAATCACGTTTACGATGAATTACCGACTCACAAACCAACGTAACTAATTTTACATCAACACCTATTATGGTTAGATATAATTGTGTATTTAATATTTATATATAATATTTATGGTATAATTATAATCCTTTAATTATAATATCAAATATACCATCTTACTTTTCATTCCGTTTAAAATAGGATAATGTCGCTCGTGTGTACGGCGGACTACCGCCTCACGAAGTGATGTGATTCATTTTTCAATTAAGATTTACATAAAAGTTAATAAGGATAAATTTAATGAATATATGTGATATATATAATATTATATCAATTTTTTAAAATTATTACATCATAAACTACCTTACCCTTTCACCTGTTAAGGGAATGATATCATCGCTTGTGCGTACATACGACCTATCGTCTCTACAAAGCATGTGACTCATTTTCCATGACCAAAAGTAAATAATGGTTATAATAATGAATATAATGATTAAATATTATATTTATAAAATTATTATAATTCTTTATATGATGGATTTATATCATATATACAAGAACCATAACTTTTATGACAATACATGCATGAGAAAACAAGACAATTAATACTCGAAACAATGAAAATAATGAAATATTATTAACAAATGAGTGGTAAAATGTTATAATAGGATCATATATGATATTATAAATATGATTATGGTTCTTATATAAATTAAGAACATGTTTAAAACTATTATACATGAGGTTAAATCATGTTCAACTAAAGGAAAGTGTGAGGTAAGGGACTTTATCTCAATTTCCCTTCTTTAAGGAATATTTTAATGTTATGCACCTAATTTATTTTATAATATGTATATAATATCCCTTATATATGTAATATACTGAACCTATAATACTTTTTGGTATTTTAAGTTCAATTTGAATTATTTAATCTAAGGTTATTTTACATGATTGTTACCAAGTGGTAAGAGATTTCATCTCAATTTCAATTACATTGAGACATATTTGATAATATAAACCTATTCACATTTATTTGAAGTATATACTATCAATTTGATGTATTTAACATGAAAAAACATTTATTAATGATGATTAATTTTTATTTTTAAGTTTATTTTTCAATGGTTTACC
Source organism: Viscum album (assembly GCA_963277665.1). NCBI lineage: Eukaryota > Viridiplantae > Streptophyta > Magnoliopsida > Santalales > Viscaceae > Viscum > Viscum album. The sequence goes on along the minus strand of OY728122.1, from coordinate 1,440,372,411 downwards.
ATTTAAAAGTTACAAAAGAGGTAAAAATTATTGTACAATCTCACATTATTTTGTGATTATTTACTTCCTATTAAAACAATAACTTTATTATGATCATTTTTCATTAGAAATTAAATTTATCTTTGATATAAATATTCTTTTATGAATTATATTATTATTTCCTAAACTATATACCATTTTTACATAGGGTGTTTACTTTTAAAGTTATTTTATTAATTTGGGAAATATTGGTAAATCTGTATCCTTTATTCACTATGGATATTTGATGATAAGAAATATTGATTCATGAATTAAATTGATTATTCGATATATGAGGAATGATTGGACATGTAGTTATTGGAAATGTCAGGTTATAGATACCCCATTTATGCATTTACATTTCTCATGAGACAAATTAGTTGTCTAAATCAGATGGGTTTTTACCTGTAGTTTTAAATTGTCTTGTGAAAGGTCTTGACAGTAAAGGAATCCTAATGCCTAAGATCATGATGTCCAATAATTAAAAATTTATTTCATTGATAATCCAGTTATTATTGTTATCAATGAGATATTCATGATGATATTATCTCTAGATTCATTTCATTCTTATTTTATTGATTAAATAACATATGTTTTGAGTTATTTAACTTGCCGTATTGATTATGCCTTATCCAATTACAATAGAAATTTTATTTATTAATTTAAATGTATGTTAATTTATTTACCTTTAAATTTTGATTATGGTTTATTTATTCATGATATCTTATATTGTATATAACCCTTACCAAGCATTTGATCTCACCCTTAATTTATTTTTGTTCCCCAAGATATGAAGAATTATTATTGGAATGAGTTCAAGATGTAATTTTTTTCCATTACTATGTTTTTTATTTTATTTCCCTAGGTAAAATGTGTATCATGTTTGTATTTGGTTTTAAAAAACTATTAAACCAACTAGTATTTCAGGATTTAACCCCTTATATATATGCCAATGTAATGAAGTAGGCACCAGATTCAGGTTACTGGAGTCAAGGTCATTACAGGTGACATACCATAAGAAATACACTCATTTTTTGAATGTTAAGTCACAAAGAATAAAGAAATGGGAAATAACAGCTAATATGTGAAGGTTATGGGAATAATAGAAGTGTCTTTTGATAGTATAACCAACTCTAATTTTAGTCTTAATATACGTGTAATCATTTCTGAACATAATCAAAACATCATGTCCAATGAAAACCATAGACTAATTGAATAGATTAAAATGATAGAACTAGAAGAGGATTATTTTCACATTTAATTTATAATTAATTTATACATAGATATGGAATTATTGTAACTTGTAATTATTATTTCATTAATGATCTGTTTAGCTAGATCTCATCATACCGTCATTGCTCTATAAGATCCAAGTGTAGAAAACCTCTAGTGGTGGTCCACACATGCACCATAATCTATGAATGACATCATAGAATTTACAGGTTCTAGCACAACCGACCCTGATTGCTTGCATTGTTTGTGGTTTATTGTAGCTATATTAATCTCAAAGGAGGAATGACTCTTAGTTCTCTCTTGAAGGATTGAGAGAGGAGGAAGAGACAAATAACTTTTGGGATTAACCAAGTATCTCTCTATCTATTATGCACACCTAAAGTGATTTAGAAAAGAGTTATAGTTTAATATTTATTATGGAAGGTTTAGGGTTGGAAAATTTCATATAAGACCCTAAACTTTCTTAATATTTTTAGTTGACCCCATGCCCATTATTAATAATAGTATTATTATTAATCACTTGACATGTGAAACAAATTAATAATATAAATAAATATAATTTATACCATTTCTAATTAGACCATTAAACTTAGTATTCTTTCCCTTATTGAAATTTACAGATCCTATAATAATGATTATTTAATAAATTAATGTCACTACGTTATTTTATGATAAATTTAATAAATATTATATTTACAAAAATTTTAAATAATTATTTATTATTATTATTTAACTCACTCATTATTTTGAATAACTTGTGATTAAATTATAGTGATCAACCAAACTAAATACATCTTATTTATTCTAATATTATTAAATTAATTTCTTGAATTTAACTAAGATTACGAATACACTAAGTGTGTGATGATATAGGACTATTTATCAGTGGAATTAGGAATAATCACCTAAATTCCAAGGTTAGAATCTAACAACACTGTAACACCCCTAGTTTGAGGTATGACATCATTTATGCATTTTTATTGTCCTTAGAGTCTTTGGGTTAGCTTCTGGAAGTGTCTAGAGGTGTAAAAATGGAAAATCCTTGAGTCCGACTACTGAAAAAATGCCCAAGAAAAAGTTACACCATAAATAGGGGTTTTATGAAATAAATTGTTCATGAAAAATTCCATAAGAAAATTTCACATCATAAAAACTATTTTATGTTATAAAATAAACTTTTACACTATAAAATGGGGGGTTCTATAAAATAACCAAGGAAATGGGTATTTCAGCACAAGTGACCCATGATCGACTTACTACATAAAGTACCAATTTACATCATAAAAGCATTCAGTCCAAATATAGTTTCTTCCAACCAACAACTATATTTTCTCATACACTGCTTATTTTCTTCTTTCAACTCCTAAGGGAAACCTAGGTGATTTCTAATGATATTTGACATTCAGACTCATTGGACAATGAATGTTTGAGTGTTTATTTGTGGAATAAAAGTTTAGGTTTTTCACTACATTTATTGTCTTGTATCTCCCTGAGTTTCCTCTCATGGAACCATAAATCTATATATAAGACCAAATCTATGGCTTTGGAATTATATTGATGAAATATTTTTTGGTTTTTTAAATAGAATGAGAAGAAGAGGTTGATCCTCAAAATCATATTGTATCTTTTGTGCTAATTGTAAGCGAGGCAGGTGGATTATCTCCCACTCTACTATTCTAGAACTTATTGGCTTAAGTCTTGATAAATTGGTCTTATGATTTGATTTGAAATATCTGGAATAGTTTATATGTAAAACACTTGTTTTTATGTGATTTAAAATGGTTAGTTTTGAAATATTCTCATGAGATGTTTTAATTAAATGTTTTCAAAGGATTTGGTTTCAAAAAAAAAATGATTTGTGTGGAAAACTATTTTATATGGGAGATGGTTTTTGAATACATGATGACATGTGTTCATATTGCATTGTACAAGGCCTTGTTGAAATATACTTGGTTCTTGGTTTCGACTAGAAAGGTACAAGTGCATATCACCTAGTGATGACTTGTTGAAAGATGAATTTATACTCATGAGTGTTGGGATTTTCATTTTACATGAATGTGTGTGAGAGTATGGAACATGGAATGAGTTTTCCAAGTGGATGTGAAAGAGAAATTGGAAGTATTTATTTCATTAAATTTCTTAATTTAATATATTTCCTTTGATAAAATACTTTGATATTATCACCCTTTATTTTATATAAAATGTGCTAACTTGTTCATATCCTTGTGGTGTGTGATGGGAAGTTTTTAGGGAAATATTACTGAGTTATATACTCATACCCCTCTTAGGAACCATGTTGTATTTGTAGATGTTTTCTAATAAGATACAATGAAGGTTCATGTTTCGTAATTCTCTAGTGGTGACACTTTACATCATGGTTTGGTTGTTGAAGCTGGAGCTAGGGAGTGTCTGCATCTTGGTTTGGGATGGTGCCATTTTGGTTCCAATGTCTTTCTATTTATATTCTTTGCCTTAAACCTTTATTTATTTTTCCACTATTACTCTGATATTGTTATATATTTTTATTTCAAAAATTTATATGATTTTTCATTCAATAATCATGTAGTTGTGTTTTATTATACTCTTCCTCTTTAGTTGGTTATGTGTTCTTCAGGTAAAATCATCACCTAATGGTTTACAAATAAGTTGACATTTATTACAAGCCTTTTTTTCCTAGGGACATTACCTAATGTCAATAGAACCTCCAAATATTTCAAATTCAATGAGTAAGGGGAAGGATGTTACAAATGGTATCATATTTATTTAGTCCTTGAGTTGGGTTGGTAAAAATTATATAAGACTATTGGCACTTGAAATGTATAGTATAAAAAGACATAAATAACCTTTTTATATTGCAATTCAAGTTACTAGGGTGTCTATTTACAAAAGTGTTCTAAGTAACTTTTAGAGGGGTTTTTATCTCATCATCGTGGGTTTAGCCGATGAGTATTTCTATCATACATTAGCGTCGAGAATTCCTACTAGTACTAAATTTATTATCTATTGATTTATGTTTTTTGAAAAATTATTAAAATGATTAAAATAGTTATTCTTAAAATGATAGTTATACTAGTTATTTCTTATGGTAATGATAATTTATTTTAATTTTGTTGTAATTTATTCAAGCCTCCAGCTCCTAGAGAGAAATGTTATAAATGGTGTATTGTTCTGCTTATTGAAAATGGTACCAGGAAGATGCCATAAAAATCAGGAGGAAATTTCTGAAAATGTGGTTGTATCTAAGCCACAGATGAACCAAAACTTGTACAAAGTACTGTGAAAACGTTTCAATCCATTGAAAAATGAAATATAAATGATGAACCGAGGAAAGTATATAATTCAATACAGTTTTAGAAATATAATCCACCTATTTTTTGAGGGAATTCTGAACTTGAGAAATTAGAAGTGTGGATAAACCAAATGAATAAAATATTTTATTTTCTTGGTACACCGACAGAGCTAAATATTATGTTAAAAACCTATATGTTAGAAAATATTTCATGATAATGGTGGTATTTATATATCCAAGATAAATCAAACCAATGAATTATATGGTATGATTTTGAGGAATTATTAAAAAACAATTCTACCCACACACATTCAAAATAGAAAGAACAATATATTTCTTCATCCTGAAGCAAGAAAACCTCTCTGTGACAGATTGCGCAACCAAGTTTATAAAATTATTTTATTTTTCCTTAGAAGTAGTTTTTAGTACATCCTTGAAGGTGTGTATCTTTGATTTGGGATTGAAACTAGATATTCGATCCAAGATAGTTTTTCTTTGTATTATATATTATACATAGATGGTTAATAGGAAAATAGTGGAAGAGAGGAATATTCTTTGGAATCCTGAGGGAGGTAGTCTATTTGTTCCCATGAGAATAGGTTTCAACTCTAGAGATAGAAATAAGATAAAGAGGGATGCATAATATCATAGAGGTTGAACAACTCACAATGAGACTAAAAACTTAGTTAATTTTACTAAAATATCTGATACTAAACCAGGTTGTTTCTTGTGAAGTTCATTAACACACATGAAGAAAGAATGTACTGCACCACCAATGAATTACCACCACTGAAGTAAGAGAGGCCCTATCAAGAAGTTTTATCATAAAATTAAAAGATCAATAGGTGGAACAAGATCGACTCATCCTCAAATTTCATATTATTAGTTAGAATAGTCCCATCATACTAGTTAGTGTCTATAGAAACAGTTGAACTAGGACGTTTCCATAAACACTTCAGTTGTTTATTTGATACCTTAATAGGAAAGCAAGAGCTATCCCCTGACAACTGAGTGACAGTTATATGGAGTGTAATAGGCTATTATGAGTGAGAAACTAGGTCAATCTATATTGAAAGGTACAATTCTTATAAACCCCACTCTTATGCATGCGTTGTTTGATATGGGTGCATCAAATTATTTCTTTGCTTCCTATGTGGTTAAAAATATGGACTATACATGGAAATTATGCCTCATGACATGAGTATCAAGATTCCTCTTAGAAAATAGGAGTGAATAGGTTTAAAATGTCCATAATATTCCATTATTAATGATGTTGTGTAGATTCTCTTGGAGTTTATGGTATTGTATAAGGATATTTTTGATTTAATCTTTCATATGGACTAGCTAGTTTGATTTAAATCCCATATAAACCATATACTTTGTATGCAACATTTACATCCCTAGATGGATTACTTAAAATTTTAAGGGGGGTTAGGATATAAATTCAAGAAGAGAAATAAATTTAGTGATAATTGATGAAACCATATCTATCCATTCAGCTAAAATGACCTTGAGCGCAACTGATGAAATAAGGAATGAGACTCTTACTAAAATAATCGATCAATACCCGAATTGTTTTTTGAAAAATTTCTCCAGGTTATCATCTGAAATGGAAATTAAATTTACTATTGACCTAATCCCAAGAACAATACATATTTCACTATCTTCTTATAGAATGGATCTGAATGAGTTGTAGGAATTAAAGGTTTATCTAGAAGAGTTGTAAAATAAAGGTTTCATTAGACATAGTACATCACCTTGGGATTGTCACACACAGTTTTTTTGTCTTTGTATTGATCCGGTACATTGGAAATCCTGATCCTTTTCATGGGTATTTGGTGATATGAATCTTGTGTTTTGAAGTTTCATGTATTTATAACCACCCTAATTTTGGATCCCCATTGTTTGTCTAGTAGTTTTTGAAGAACGGGTGGTTACTTCATGATTTGAGCCAACCGTGAGCCCATTCCCAGTTTTTAAAACCGAATTTGTTTCTTTTATAACTCTTTTTTTCATCCTTTTTCACCCATTCAACTTCCCACTTGTCCTATACTGATATATTAAAACTTATTTATCCTTTTGGACCCATTAGAAATTCATAATCATGGTGAATTGGGGTTACTTATTTAGGTATTGGGCCAGCCCATGGGCCCATTTCATGTTTTTAAAAAAATAATTCGTTTCTTTTATATCTTTTTCATTTTTTAATATTTTTCAGTGATTCCACATCCTCCTAGAATCCAATAACTCTATTCTCACCCTAATAATCGATTTACCCTCTTTGGATCTCATATGGGTCGCGGATTAGGGCGAAAATTCTCAGGATACCTCAAATCATCCAGAATTGACAAGGTAAATTGTATCATTCATAAATCAATCAATTATTACTCTTTTGGACATCAATATTATTTCCCTAGTTCTTCCAGACCTTATAAGTGTCTCCAAGAAGTTTCAAGACATTAAATTCTCTCTAGGGTTGCATATCTAATGGAAGATGAAGAGTTTTCTAGGGTTAAAGGTGAGATTCCTTCTCCTTTCTCGTTCCTCTTCCCCCTCCTTTCATTATTTCTTGGATTTATATTGTCTCCTAGTATTGATCTACCTAGGGTTTTATTGTACCATTTTTTATGGGTTTTCTTTTTGTTTAGGTCTGGTATTTATAGTTTTAGGGTTTATAAACCTGCGACGGGTGATTTCAAGTGTTCTTTTCAATTACGCCAAGGATTTGAGGTAGGATATCCCTTACACAAGACTTTATCATTCAATTTTCATCATTTTAATATTCTACTAAACTGATATAAATGTTTATTATTGATTTTAATCCTTTTTATAATTTTCTTGGTGTGCAAAGTGGTTGTTTAATCATAGTTTTGTGAAAGATAGTGTTGTTTTGTCATGAAAGTGCTCAACAAGTGTTTGTTTAAATGTTCCATTATCTTTTGAAAATATATTGTGAGGTTTATAATCTGGTTTATGGTATTTTTAACATTTTACAGTATCTTGAATGAAAATATGACATTCAATTGGTGTTTTATTCCTTTTCACGTACTTAAAATAAATTTTTTTGTTTAAAAAGGGCATGTCATGTGTTCGGTAAATTACCCGGTTGGATTTTATGTGTGATGTATGATTTAAAAGTTATTTGTTTGGATTTATAAAGGAATTGGAAGAATGATAAATTTTATTTTTGGGTCCTTATATGGATTTCCAATTTGGATTTATTTTTACAAACAAGTGGGTTTTTGGTTTACAACATATTTTGGCCCGAGTTTCCCAAAAAGGGACCGTTTCACATCTTTATGAAAATGGTTGTGTTTTGAATATGTAACCCCAGTATTATGAGAGATTTATGAATGTGGTTTTCTAATGTAAATGGTTTTTATACACATCCTTAATAAAATTAAAATGCATACCTTCGTCAAATGATAGTTTTGAGAAAATGTTTAAAGGCCCGTTTGGCATTTCCTAGAAATGAAGGAGTGTTTTACTTGTATATAACAAGTTCTGCAATTGGGATTGTTTTATGGTCCATTAAATGATTTTATTAAATGTTTCTAGGGTTTCCAAATATTATTTGGTTTGGTTTTGATGTGTGTTTATAATTTAAATAGTGTTTTTGAATGATTTTTATGTGCAAAGCCTCAATACACTTCATGAAATTGTTTTACCAAAATATTTAGCGGTTTGTTGATTCGTGTAAGAAATGTGAAGAACGTTTATGAGATGTTTGTGTTTTTATGGTTTGGGAATGGAATTTGGATGTAAAATTTGTAATTTATAATATGTGTAACTTGATTTAGCACTAAAGGGAATCCCGAGTATCTAGGTGGGAAGACGTGCACTAGTATGCTAGTGATTCTGTGGGGTTTGGCCTCTGTTTCACGTAGCAAGTTTGACGATTACAACAATAACTAAAATTTTATGATGATGATGATTGGGGACCAATAGGTTATGGGTATGTTCCCTACTAGTGGCTCTTGTATGAGAACAAATATTTATTATGGTTACTTTCACCGAGATACGAGGTACCTGGGGCTCACAACTAACTATTACCTAGGGGTGTTCCTGTGACTAGTGCTCATTGAATATTTTGTACTCACCGTCGGTATATGGTGTTTTTGGTTGGTAAATTCAGTAGTATGTGTTATTTATTTAAAATTTAAAATTCTTTGAAGCATCCCTCTTGAAAACTATTTTCATTTTGAAGTTGCACCTCTTTGAAAAAAAATGTTACTTGCATTTTTGTTTATTAAACATGCTTGTTTTTGTCTGATAATTATTATAGCATGAAACCTCATTTGAAAACCATACTTTCATATATTGAATTTAAAACTATAAATTGATGTTTCTTTTATTTTAATGTAATGTGCACAGGGAATAGAATATCAGGCTATCCTACTGAGTTTTAATACTCACGCCTATAGTCTTCTTTTTTTATCCCTTGTGCAGGTTTCATGTTGAGTTCGATCACCTTGGGAGACTTTTGTTCATTTTGTTGGAGAGTGACCAGAAGTTTCACATGGAGTTATTTTTTCATCGGGATTGTTCAGTTGAGTTGTTTCTTTAGTTCTACTTTTAGTTTCTTGTACAAATAATATTTAGTTCAATTTTTATATAAATTCATTTTGGGCTGTCCGTTTATTTCCGCTGTTTGTTTGATTGTTTATATATGGGATAAATTGTTCTTTTGTGTAATCTATTGATGCCCTTGGTGCTTGTCACCATCCCAGGAGGATTGGGAATGCCTCTCGGGACGTGTCGCGGGCTGGCCTGGGTGACCGGTTTAGGGTCGACTCGGGCTGGTTTGTGACAAAATGGTATCAGAGGAGGTTGGCTCTTAGCAGACCATTATTTTTAGAGCGCCCTTGTTATTTTGGGGATGTCAAGGTAAATGGAGTAGTATTGTTGGGACTTTATGGGTAAGTGCAAGAAGAGCATCGCATACTCTTTCTCGTTCTAATCCTCAGTTTTCCATGGGAAGTCCGGTTTTATTAGTGTCCTTTATTCTTGTTGATTGTTTGGTGTTGGGATATGACAAGGGGAGTCTACCTAACGGACTCCATGAGCTCGCAGGGCCTGGCAGGCCATGTGGAGCTGGGGAATGTTCCTAATAAGTCTCTCTATGTTGGTGTTGTGTTTGACATATGGCCGCGAACCATATGGTCATGTCACCCACCGACACTAGTTCCTTTTTTTGGGTCTCTTGAATCTTTCTTGTATTCTGATTATTTTTTTAAAATCTTGTGTTAGAATTGTGGAAATGGGTTTTAAATTAAGGATTAGATTTTGAAAAGTGAAAAAGGGGGGTTTTCAAGAATTAAATATAAGAATGGTTTTGTAAGGTTTTGTTTTTGTGAAAAAAATGGAGGGAAGTGGAAATGATTTAAAGGGATTATATTATCCATAATCTAAACTTGTGGTTTGTTGAAATAAAATGTTTTGAAATTGTGAATCATTTTAAGGTGATTATGGATATTTGTTTTAAATGGGTTATTTTGGGATGTTAAAAAGTTTTTTAATCGAATAAATTATTTTTGGCAATTGGTTTTGATTGGTTGGTGTTTTACTAGAAACAGTATTGGTCTCAATGGACCTCAGATTATGAAAATATACCTTGCTGATTTTTTTTAAAAAAATGGGAAGGGGTTTTTTGGAGTGGCTTGGTAATTTAAAAAGTTTTTAAAAATGAAAATGTGTAGGTTTTTAAGAAAATGGTTCTTAATTAATTGTGGTTTTTTTGTGAAATATGAAAATGTTTTTTTGACTTGGTGGTTGGTGTTCTTTTTGAAGGTAATTTTTTTTGGAATAATGTTGTTTTGTTTTAGACTTTGGTGTTTTCATGGGTGCTCACATGCATGGTTTTATTTATATCTAGAAGGATTGACTATATGGTATGGTGGTTGGGTGCCTGGGGTGGAATGGAAATGTTCATGTGTGTGAGACTTGATGAAACACCATTGGTGAATGTGGAAACCCACCAAGTTAGTTTGTTTTTCAAAATTGTTTTGAGCTGAAAAATTGTGGCCTTTTTTAAAACCAATGGTTATGTGGCTTTATTTTTCTCTATCTTAGAAGATTTGTTTATTTGGTTAGCTTCCTTGTGATCTAGAATTCATACTCTTGTTGTATCTTGAGATGAGATCTTGTTGTTGGTTAGGTTTTGGAGTAATTTTCATTGGGTTTCTAAAGATGTGTTTGATGTTGTGATGTGGCCATGGATAGTTATCCATTGGAAATCATTCCTACTGATCAACCTAAGGATTCATTTAAAATGTTAAATCCACCTCTTTTGATGATTCCTCAACCTGTTTTTTGGAATAGAGAGCTGTTTGGGATCTATTAAAAGTGATTCGAGGTCGTGATAATTCTTTTGGATAGAGTAGTTGTGTTCGGTGATGTTGATGTGTTTCATCATATTCCTTATCTATTCTGCCCCTTGTTTGGAGTGAGACAAAATTTTGATATGTATCTATGAGTTCCTATTTAGATGAAGGTCTTTGTTCGATGATCAAGTGAGGTTTTTTTGAGTGGTGAGATCCTTATCACCTGACTGTGGTGCAGCAAATGCTTCAAGAATAAAGGATCCAGCCATAGGCCTCAGAGTGAAGCTTTTCACGCAGTTAGGAAATCGACAGAGGTGTGGAGTTCTTGATTAGGATCCTTTCTCCTCTTTTTTGGTAAGTTAGTTTCTATGTCAATGTTTTGGTTCCTCATTTCTGTGAATTTCCCTTTGTCGCAACAAGCATGGTGGAATTAACCCCTCACATAGTGTCTATGGTTTTTCCTTCATGGATGTGGGTTTTAAATCAATGTCCCTGTGAGGACCGCCTATAAAAATCAGGTGTAGTCTTGGTGTTACCTATTAATAGGTGGAGAGTTTTGGGTAGTTTCTTTGTTTCTTTTGTGGTTTCAGTGGCCAAATTATTGGGTCCCCTTCCCTCCCATCCCCAAGTGGTGGGGGTCCAGAACCGTGCTGAATGTGTTGGCCAAGTTCTTGTCCCCTTTGTTCGAGAGTGGGTGGTTTATATGTTCATGTTGTAACCCTATTAACTTGGTATAATAGGTTTTTTCAGGAGGGTTTTTTGGGGCTTGTGTGAATGAGGCCCAATTCTAGCACATGTTGAATTCTTGTCTGTTCGTTGCTAGTTGGTTTCTAATGGTGGGGAGACCCACCATGGGTCTCCTAGATTTTCATCCTAAGAAAATTTATAGTGATAGTTGTTTCTTAATGGTGGGGAGTCCATTTTGGACTCCCTTGGAATATTTGGTTTTTGTGAGTTCTCTTTGGTTTGGGTGATTTTTGGGTTCATTGGGAGAAGGCCCAACAATCAGGTTCTTGGCTTGGTTGTGGAGGTGGTGGCTTCATCTTTCCGTTGATTCTCCAGACGTGGTTGTGAGTTGTGTTTTGTGTGGGAAAGAGTATTACGTTGCATTGTTGGTGATTGATATTTCCTTATATTTAGAGGCTGTATTATGTTGTTATGGAATCCTTAGGTGTTGTTTTTTTTCAGCCGGAAAGTGTTATGTATTTCCGGGGGCGGAAAGCATTAATGGTGTGGAGAATTGTCACACACAGTTTTTTTGTCTTTGTATTGATCCGGTCCATTGCAAATCCCAATCCTTTTAATGGGTATTTTGTGAGATTAATGTTGTGTTTTGAAGTTTCATATATTTCTAACCACCCTAATTTGGGATCCCCATTGTTTTTCTAGTAGTTTTTGAAGAAAGGGTGGTTACTTCATGATTTGGGCCAACCGTGAGCCCATTCCCAGTTTTAAAAACCAAATTTTTTTCTTTTATAACTCTTTTTTTTCATCCTTTTTCACCCACTAGACTTACCACCTGTCCTATACTGATATATTAAAACTTATTTATCCTTTTGGACCCATTAGAAATTCATAAGCATGGTGAATTGGGGCTACTTATTTAGGTATTGGGCCAGCCCATGATCCCATTTCTTGTTTTTTAAAAAATAATTCGTTTCTTTTATATATTTTCCATTTTTTAATCTGTTTCCATGATTCCACCTCCCCCTTGAATCCAATAACCCTATTATCACCCTAATAATCGATTTACCCTCTTTGGAGCTCATATGGGTCGCGGATTAGGGCAAAAATTCTCATGATACCTCAAATAATCCATAATTGACAAGGTAAATTGTATCATTCATAAATCAATCAATTCGTACTCTTTTAGACACAAATATTCTTTCCCTGGTTCTTACAGACCTCCGAAGTGTCTCCAATAAGTTTCAAGCCATTCCCTTCTCTCTAGGGTTGCAGATCTAATGGAAGACGAAGAGTTTTCTAGGGTTAAAGGTGAGATTCCTTCTCCTTTCTCCATCCTCTTCCCCCTCCTTTCATTATTTCTTGGATTTATATTGTCCCCTAGTATTGATAGACCTAGGTTTTTGTTATACCATGTTTTTTATGGGGTTTCTGTTTTTTAGGTCTGCTCTTTATAGTTTTAGGGTTTATAAACCCACGGCGGGTGATTTCGGGTGTGCTTTTCAATTACGCCAAAGATTTGAGGTAGGATATCCCTTGCACATGACTTTATCATTCATGTTTCATCATTTTAATATTCTCCTAAACTTATATAAATGTTTATTATTGTTTTTAAGCCTTTGGATAATTTTATTGGTGTGCAAAGTGGTTGTTTAATCATTGTTTTGTGAAAGGTAGTGTTGTTTTGTCATGAAAGTGATCAACAAGTGTTTGTTTAAATGTTCCATTATCTTTTGAAAATATTTTGTGAGGTTTATAATCTGGTTTATGGTATTTTTAACATGTTACAATATCTTGAATGAAAATATGACATTCAATTGGTGTTTTATCCCTTTCCATGTACTTAAAATAAATTGTTTTGTTTAAAAAGGGCATGTCATGTGTTCGGTAAATTGCCCGGTTGGCTTTTATGTGTGATGTGTGATTTAAAAGTTATTTGTTTGGATTTATAAAGGAATTGGAAGAATGATAAAGTGTATTTTTTGGTCCTTATATGGATTTCCAATTTGGATTTGTTTTTACAAACAAGTGGGTTTTTTTTTTACAACATATTTTGGCCCGAGTTTCCCAAAAAGGGATCGTTTCACATCTTTATGAAAATGGTTGTGTTTTGAATATGTAACCTGAGTATTATAAGAGATTTATGAATGTGTTTTTTTTTTCAGTAAATGGTGTTTATACACATCCTTAATAAAATTAAAATGCATACCTTCATCAAACGTTAGTTTTGAGAAAATGTTTAAAGGCCCGTTTGACATTTCCTAGAAATGAAGGATTGTTTTACTTGTATATAACAAGTTGTGCAATTGGGATTATTTTATGGTCCATTAAATGTTTTTATTAAATGTTTCTAGGGCTTCGAAATATGATTTGGTTTGGTTTTGATGTGTGTTTATAATTTAAAGAGTTTTTTTGAATGAGTTTTATGTGCAAAGCCTCAATACACTTTATGAAATTGTTTTACCAAAATATTTAGCGGTTTGTTGATTCGTGTAAGAAATGTGAAGAAAGTTTATGGTATGTTTGTGTTTTTATGGTTTGGAAATGGAATGTGGATGTGAAATGTGTATTTTATAATATGTGTAACTTGATTGAGCACTAAAGGGAATCCCGGGTATCTAGGTGGGTGGACGTGTACTAGTATGCTAGTGATTCTGTTGGGTTTGGCCTTTGTTTCACATAGCATGTTTGACAATGACAACACTAACTAAACTATGATGATGATGATGATGATTGGGGACCACTAGGTTATGGGTATGTTCCCTACTAGTGGATCGTGCATGAGAACAGATATTTATTATGGTTACTTTCACCGAGATACAAGGTACCTAGGGCTCACAACTAACTAGTACCTGGGGGTGTTCCCGTGACTAGTGCTCATTGGATATTTTGTACTCACCGTCAGTATACGGTGTGTTTGGTTGGTAAATTCAGTAGTATGTGTTATTTATTTTAAAGTTAAAATTATTTAAAGTAGCCCTCTTGAAAACTATTTTCATTTTGAAGTTGCACCTCTTTGAAAAAAATTGTTACTTGCATTTTTGTTTATTAAACATGCTTGTTTTTGTCTGATAATTATTATAGCATGAAACCTCATTTGAAAACCATACTTTCATATCTTGAATTTAAATCTATAAATTTATGCTTCTTTTATTTTAATGTAATGTGCATTGGGAATAGAATATCGGGCTAACCTACTGAGTTTTAATACTCACGCCTATAGTCTTATTTTTTTAGCCCTTGTGCAGGTTTCATATTGAGTTCGATCACCTTGGGAGACTTTTTTTCATTGTGTTGGAGAGTGACCAGAAGTGTCACATTGAGTTAGTTGGTCATCGGTATTGTTCAGTTGAGTTTTTGGTTTTCTTCTACTTTTACTTTCTTGTACAAATAATATTTAGTTCAATTTTTATATAAAATCATTTTGGGCTGTCCGTTTATTTCCGCTATTTGTTTGATTGTTTATATATGGGTGAAATCGTTCCCTTGTGTACTCTATTAATGCCCTTGGTGCTTGTTTCCATCCCGAGAGGATCGGGAATGCCTCTCGGGACTTGTCGCGGGCTGGCCTGGGTGACCGGTTCAGGGTCGACTCGGGCTGGTTCGTGACAGGGATTCACTGATTTTATTTATAAAAAAGGAAAATGGATATCTCTTATCATGTGTTTATCATATTAAGTTGAATAAAGTAACATTTAAAAATAGATATCCCATTACTTGAATAGATGATCTATTTGATCAATTAAATGTATCCAAGTGGTTCTCTAAAATTGATTTACACTTAGGATATCATTATCTTAGAGTCATAAGAGGGGATATTTCTAGGACAATATTTATGAGTCATTATAGCCATTATTTATATGTCATCACGAATTTTAGTCAGACAAAAACACTAATAGTTTTCATGGATTTGATAAATTGTATCTTCTATAGGCACCTTGGATCCTTTTTTGAATTTTTTTTAATGAAATTCTGGTATAATATTTAAACATGAATAACTATGAGGAGCACTTGGAAATTATAATGAGTATGTTTCAGGAAAATCATTTGTAAGATACGTTTTCTAAGTGAAACTTCTGAATGAAAGAAGTATATTTCATATGGAATTTCATTCCTGAAGAATAAATATCAGTTGAACCAGGAAAGATAAAAATATTGGTCTATTGGAAAACACATAAGAATCTTTCTGAGGTAGACTGTTTTCTAGGATTAGAAGGGTATTATTACTACTTTGTTCAGGATATATCCAAACTTTATTCTCTTATGACTAATTTGACAAGAAATGTTGTTCCATTTATATGGAATGATGAATGTTATAAATTCTTTTTAGAACATAAAAATCATCTTACCTTATCACCCATACTGATCTTGAAAGAACCAGGTAATAACTATGAATTATATTGTGATGTGTTTAGATCTAGTCTAAGTTGTGTTCTCATGCAGGGAGACCATTTTGTGGATGATATTTTAAAGTATTTTTGAGTTCATAAGAATAATTATCCTATACATTACCTGAAATTAGCTGCAGTTGTCTATACCTTAAAAATTTGGAGGTATTACCTCTTTGGAGAAAATTTCATAGTTTTTATTGACCATAAGAGTTTGAAATACATATTTTCTCAGTGAGACATAAACATGAGGTAATAAAGATGGATGGAGTACCTATAAATGTTTTATTTTGAATTATTATACACACCAGGTAAATGGAATTCTATAGAAGATGTGTTAAATAAAAAACCATACAGTGAAGTTTTCTGAGAAGATTTTGACCAATGGTAGTTAATGATCATCATCATCGAAATGAATTTAGATTTTCATGCACATGGTGAGCATGAAATTTTTACTCCAAGAAGTATTATTCCATACTTGATAAATTTAGTAAAATAAGCCCATAAATTATATCTTGGCTGTATCACTATTAGATCAAACCTAAATGGCGAGGAGACTTCTGATGACTGGATAGAAGATGAAAACTCTTTTTTTATTCCTTCATAATTGAATTTTAGTTCCTAAATTTTATCAGTAAAATCCCCTTTTAGAATTACACAATTCAAAAAGTTTTATTCATCCAGGTGTTTAGAAAATGTACAAGGCAATGAAAGCACATTTCTGGTGGGCAGGTATAAAACACAATATCACAGACTATGTGATGAAATGTGTAACGACCCAAATTTTTACCAAGGTATAGATCATTGGTTTTTTATTTTGAATCCTTTATTTAATCATAGTAAAGGTATAATGTGGCCTAGGTAAGGCTCGAAGAGTGTCCAGGGATTTTTTGGAGCCTGAAGGTCTAGAAAAGTGGGCTGCAAGCTAGGATTCAAGGTTAGTGTAAACTGTATGACCCAGGCTACACGATTTGTGTAAACTGTGCGGATGAAAACATGGGAACCTGCAAGTCCAGATGATTTTTAATCTATCATGTAGACCGAAAGAAATATCATGTATCCTAATGAGGATAGGGGAAAAAGACTTAATGTAAGGTTTTCTCATGGTTTGTAAACTGTGTGTAATGATATTTTGGGGTAAAATTACCATTTCCACTCTTTTAACTTAAAATTTTATTTTATTTTTCTCCTCTCTCTAGTAGACAGAACCTCTTATTCTAACCCTCATTGAGATCAAATCTCCTCCCAATCTTGGATCTATTGCTACTCCTTCGTCCGACACCTATTTCTCAAACTGTCAGAGGCATCAGATAGCCCAAGGTAAGGCTAACCTCACACGCCCTTTATGTTTTGGTTAATCATGCCTTATATTGTGCTATTTAGATGCAAGATCCTTCACCCTATTTTCATGGATTTGGACTAAAAATAATATCTCTTACAAACTTATTTGAATATGAGGTCGATATCAAGAGAGGCTTCGTCTATGACCCTAAGGTAGGTGGTCACGTAGTTTTCCAATTGAGTTTTGGCCATTTCGTATTTATTCCATCGCGCCATGATCTGGCCTTTGCCGAGTTTCTTAATTATGTTGGTTCCTTCATGTCTAATTGACCCTAGTGACTTTATATAGTTGAATTAGTTATTTTTTAGGGTTTTATACATCATCCTTATTATATATGGACACCCATAGGTGTGCCACCTTGAAAATATCCATTTGGGACAAATAATTCAAAATACATGGAACCTAATTTAGCTCCCGACATAACTTTTAATTGAAATCGCCTTTGACTCATGTGTAATTGATGTATAACAAGGCGCCTCAATGATTTTTATCCCCTTTTTGAATGGAATTTTCCAAATGGTCATGTAAGTATTTGACCTTGAACCTTTGGCCTTGACACCTTTTCCTTGAAATGAATTTTCCATGTTAGGAAAATTGGATGGTTGTATTTTATAGTTTGGCTACGGTAATATGTCTTTAACCTTTAAAATGAACTGGTTTTAATTGAATGTTTTCAAGAGATGTCATATCCTTTCCCTTGTTATGTTTTATTATAAAGGAATTATATGAAATGGTTTATTTTGTTAAATGAACTTGATATAAGGATGGCGAGACAATGAATTTGAACACACCTTGTATAAAATGATAAATGCAATATGGGATGCCTTGAATGGTTTGATATATGTATGAACATGAATGGGTGGAAGAAATTCTTACCCCATGCCAGCTTATTATATATGTATGAGTGGGAGGCATTCTTACCCCACACTAGTTATGATATATGTGTATGGTTGGGAGGAATTTTTAACCCACGCTAGTTATAATATATGTGTATGGGTGGGAGGAATTCTTTTCCCATGATAGTTATGATATAAGTGTATGGGTGGGAGGAATTCTTACCCACTCCAATGAAAATCTCTATATACATGTATGGGTGGGAGACATTATTACCCCCTTCTAGTGATCATATCTATATACATGTATGGAAGAAAAGAATTCTTACCCCATTCCATTTATAACACACACACACACACACATATCGTGACTTTATCAGACATACCAGATTTGGGATGAAGTAGGTAGACCCGCCAGGTATCCTTTAAGAACTTGAGTGGTAGGTTATTTATCTATTCTACACTACTTTACTTTCCATATTATTACTGCACAATGAATAGATATGAGGACCTACTTATATTACACATAGAAACCATTGGTGGTGGCCTACTGAGATTATCTCACACCCTACTCAAGCCACCTTTGGCACTCAAGAAGACAGTTTTCCTATAGGTATGGATAGGGGAAAACACCCTTCTACAGGTTCCCGATTCTTTTTCTTAGATAGATCTTAGGAGTGTGGGATCAATCATGTACTTGTGATGCTATGGAGAATCTCTATACCTTTGTTCCATTTTTTCACTTTTGTATTACTTAACTATTTCCTATTACTTTTTTTACTTTTTTACCAGCATTCCATTCATCCATATATGTATCAGACACTACCAATGTGGATTTTACTATATTATTCAGTTATTTGGAATTTTTCTATATTTGTTTGTGCTACTTCTATTTATTGCATCTTTATGATTTATTATGATTCCTCTACTGTTTACTATTTGTTTTATCCACTGCATTACTCTGACATAGGGGTATAGTCTCCTCTCCATACTACCTACAAACCCATGCTGCTAGTCGGAATCCCTTGGATTATGGGGATACACTCCACGGTTCATGTGGCCAACCAGGATCGAGGCATGGGTTAAGTGGCATCTGGGTCCAGGATGTCACAAAATGTTTGACATGTTAGCAGGTAAAGGATGATCATCAAAGATTTTCTAGTATGATACAATCTATGTGTATACTTGTATGGAAGTGGGAGAAAATTGTGATGGATTGTTTCATATGATTATCGATAATGTTGTGAAAACATGATGTTATATGAGTAGTAGTGGATAAAATTACTAAATCAACACACTTTACCCCTATTAGATAATATAACACGGTAGATGAATTGGTAAAATTGTATATCCAAGAAGTGGTCTGGAAACATGGAGTTCCATATTCAATTGTTTATGATAGATACCCCGGTTTCACTTCTCAATTTTGGAAATCATTATAACAAGTTATTGGAATTAAATTAACTATGAGAAAAACATATCATCTATAGAAAGATGGGCAGTCAGAATGCACTATTCATACATTGGATGATATGATTAGAGTGTGTGTCATGGAATTTGGTGGTTCATGGGTGGAATATATGCCCTTTGTCAAATTATCCTATAACAAAATTTATCAAGAGACAATACAGATGGCCTCATTGAAGGATTTTTATGTCTCTTCTTATCATTCTCCATTATTTTAGGTGGAAACATGAGAGAAATCTTTGATTGGATAAAGTCTTTTACATGATACTATAGAGAAAATCCAAATGATCTGAAAACAGATGACTAAAAAAATCATATATTGTTCATATATATATAATCATCATCGAGCATTATATTTTTTTATGTGAGTGACCACGTCTTCTTAAAAGTGTCACCAAAACTTGGTCATTGATGATTAGTAAAATAAGGGAAGTTAGTGCCATGATATGTGGGGCCATTCTAGGTGGTGGAATAGATTGAAACTATTTTGTACCAGTTAACATTACTATTGATATTCAGTGTTGTTCATAAGATCTCTTATATTTATCAACTGAAGAAGCGTCACCTTGATGCTCATCATGTGATCATTTGGGATCATATTACTCTTGAGATGAATGAAAATTTTATACATGAATCAATATAGATTCTAAAAAAATAGGAAAATAACCTTTGAGGAATATCTGTTTCTTTGGTGCAAGTACTATGGAAGCATGGTCAAGTTAAGAGGAAACATGGTAATAGGAAAAGGTTATGCAGGAGCATTGGACTGACTTGTTCAAGAGAAATGTTGATATCTAGATTCCTAAGGATAGAAATCTCAATGGTGGGGAGAGTGTAGCACCCTCAACTTGAGGTATGTTTTCATTTTATTCCTTTTTTTCCTGTCCTTATAGTCTTTTGGTTAGAATTTGTAAGTGTTTAGAGGTGTAAAAAGGGAAGAGTCTAGAGTCTAGCTTTTGAAAAAATGCATAAGAATAATTTATGTCATAAAAAGCTGTTTTACAACATAGATTGTTCAGGCCAAATATCGTAAGAAAATTTCATGGTGTAAAAAATATTTGCAACATAAAATAGACATTTATTTCATAAAATGGGGTTTTCCTAAAAAATAACCGAGTGAATAGGTATTTTGGCATAAGTGACCCATGATCAACTTATGACACAAAGTTCCAATTTGCATCAAAAAATCATTTGGGCTCAGCAGGTTCCCCCCTAGCTAGTAGATGTATTTTCTCATATGTTATTTATTTAATCCTATTGAATCCTAGGGAAAAACTTGTTTTTTCCTAAGATCATATACATCTGGAATCCTTGGAAAATAAATATTTGAGGGTTTATTTGTGGAATAAAATGTAGGATCTACTACTTATTTATTGTCTTGGATATCCTTAAGTTTCCTCACCAAGAACCATAGATCGGTTTTTAAGACCAAATATATGGGTTTGGAATTATGTTGATGAGATATTTATGTGTTTTATAAATGTAATGGGAAAAAACGATTGATCGACACAATCAACTTGGATCCTTCATTCTAATCATAATCAATGTAGGTGGCTTCTCTCATACTCTACTATTCTAGAAATTGTTGGCTTGAATATTGATAAATTGTTCTTATGATTTTATTGGAAATATATTTAGTGGTTTATGTGGAAAACCCTTGTTTTGTTGTTATTTCAAATGGGTATTTTTGAAATATGATCATGAGATGTTTTGATTAAATGTTTTTAAAGGATTTGGTTTTCAAAAGTAATTTTTTTTGTAGAAAAATATTTTATATAGATTATGATCTTGGCATACATGGTGGCATGTGTTCATATTGCATTTTATGAGGCCTTGTTGAAATAGACTTAGTGCTCGGTGATGATTGTAAGGAATAAGGGAATATCACCTAGTTATAACTTGGTGAAAGATGTATTTCTATTTTCAAGTGTTGGGATTTTCATTTGGGATACATGTGTGAGTGAGTATAGAATATAGAATGAGTATGCCAAGTGGAAATTGAAAGAGAAATGAGATGTATTGATTTTGTTAAATTTATTACTTTAAATATTTTCCTTTTATAAAATTCTTTGATATTATTACCCTTTTTTTATATTAAATGTGCCAAATTATTCTTGTCCTAGTGGAATGTGATGTAATGTTTATAGGGAAATCCTACCGAGTGATATACTCACCCACTTGAGAACTTTGGTTCATTTTCATATGTTTTCTACCAAGATATAGGGAAGGGCCTTATTTCATACTACTCTAGTAGTGATATTTGACTTCATGGTTTGGTTGATAAATTTTAAGTTGGGGAGTTTCTGTATCTTGATATGGGATGTTACCATTTTGGTGCCAATTTATTTTTTATTTGGAGTCTTATCCTTGTATATTTATTTCTTTTTAAATTATTACACTAAAATTGTTCTATATTGTTATTTCATTGATTTATGTGATTTTTAATTCATGCATCATGTAGTTGGGTTTTATTGTATTTTTAATTTTTTGAAGGTCATGTGTTCTTTAGGTAAAATCATCCCCTAATAGTTTATAAATACCCTGACATTTATTTACAACCATTGGTGTCTTGAGGACATCACTTAACATCTGTATCACCTTCGATACTTCTCAAGACAATGGGTGAAGGGTGAGATGTTACAAACACGCCAAGAGACGCATATAGAAAAAGTTAATTTTGTAATGACATCCAACCTCCTAATAATGTTTACCATGTAATATAACCCATTTATTATGATATATAAAATCAATTAGGTTTCATGATGGTTCTATCAATCTATATTCTAGATGTCCCTTTATATGACTTTCTAGAAATACACTCACCCACCAAACTCCATATCCATGGATTTATTTATGTAGTTCCATTCCCATCAAAGGGCATGGGATATAAATTTGTATCAAGGGAAAAAATAAATAAATCCTTTCTCACATTATCCACTAATGCAACATCACTCATGATATACCCGAAATATCCCACCTTGCTACTAGCATATGTCATCATGATTTTCATCAATACATCAGATCACGTGATTCATGATATCCATTAATGATAATATTAAAGTCTAAGAATCAATACACACATTTTCATTTAGGAACATCCAATGACACATTAAAATGTGGATTTCCTATTAACTAGTCTATTCAAATAATCTCCAATCATGGAGTTTACCAAAGGAGAAAACCATTAGAAGGCATATCAATGTCTTATAAACTCATACCCAAGATATCCTATATCATATGTGTCATGTTATAAAATATCATCCATCCATAGAACAATGTTCAATAATAATATCGTGACGCCTCTAGTTTCTCATCAAATTGGGTAACTACTATAATATTTTAGCATAAAATATATTCTTAGGAAATTATATCATAAAATATATAGGAATAATAATAATGTGATAAAAAAACTTCATTAATAATGTAAACATGTGATCAAGTACTAAACTAATTGGATCTAGGGAACCAACTCCAATAGACTCCCACTTTCACTATATCCAATTGATAATAAATTTTAGTCCACTAGATCTCAAATGATAGCCATTCCTCTACTGAGATAAAACATTTATCAAGAACCCTACTGGGTACCCTGATAACCTAATAACTGATCTAATCCCGACATAGCTTGAAGGGAATTACTGATCCCCACAGGTTGATGACTAGCACCTGGCATTATACATCATGAAATTGGGAATGATATTTCCACAAATATTGTGTAATTAGATAAACAAGTCCATATGGATACAATAAAAACTCCACAGGGAGTAGTGTACTATAATACAAATGGGTAAACAACCCCAAAGTACTACAATAAATTACCATAAAATAGGATAAAAACCCAAGTCCCAATAGATTCAAATCACCAAGACCAAGGATCACTAACCAAAACCACCTCCAAGTGGATCCTTACCCTTGATCAAACCTAGAAGAAGATAACCTACAAACACCCAAATTCATAGGTAGAGTGTGATCTAAAATCAAAATAGGGTCTCACAAAGGATTCCATAATAATATGGAAACATTTAATTAACCAGTTAAATATTTCAAGTTCAAATAAACAGGTAAGGAAGTTTAGAGAATAATTAAAACAATTCATGATTTACATTTAAAATGATGGAAATACTTTAAAAAAAAGGATTAATAAACATTTTTATATAAAATATTTTTTATAAATTCATAAGGAACATAAAGAAGTTTAAAACATTGACACACATTTATATCTCAAATATAAACAAGCGAGTGACATGGTCATCTGCCAAAAGGTATGATAGTTATAGGCTATAAAATCCTCACACACTCAAAGGTGATCAAGGAAATATGTGTATACACATTACCCTCTAACACTAGATATAGGAAACTCATCCCCATCCCATCAAGGATATGACCAGCTACACTATGTTTTGTTTTAGTTGTAAAGCATCAAAAGAGTGTTATCCCAATTACACACTAACTAACTAGGCTTGCATGTTCTCTAATACAATCAATGATGGGAAATTTATTTAAAAAATTTTAAAATAAAATTAATCCCATTATCCCTTTTCAAAAGTTCCAATTTTCCTTTGAAAAACCAAAATGATTTTTTAATCAAAACATGCATTTTTCTAAGGTAAAACCACTGGGTTTCTATCAAAACCATTTTAATCCATTTTTCTCAAATACCAATTTGAAATAAATTTCATTAAATAAATTTCACAATTTAAATTCCAAAATTAAATTCCACAATTTAATTTGAACAATTTCCATCTAATTTTACAACACAACCCAATTCAATGGAATTGGGTTTTCCCCCAATTTCATGCCAAAAATCCAATTTCACATTCAAATCCCCCAATTCAATAGAATTGGGTTTTTAAAAAATCTATTGAAATTAGTTTCTAGTAATTTATTTTAAACCAAAAAATTGAATTTAAATATATCAATTCAGGGTTAATCAAATTTGGCCATCATAACGGAACAACCTATCTTTTTCTCAGAAACAAAAAGCCTACAATAGAACCCACCAATAAGAATGAAGGTGCAAAGGATCTATGAACTCAACTTAGAAAAAATATTAAAAAAATAGGTTTTAGATCTATCAATCCCAAGATGATATATCAAACTCAAAGAAGGGAAAGATAATGAGATGAAGATACAGGGAGAAAACTTACCTAGAAAGTCACACCGTAATCAAAATAACATTCAATTTTTTTAATGAAATGACCCGAAAGGGTTTGAGGGATCCAAAGTCACATGGGGATGGCTCTTAGGTTGATAGAAAGGAATTATAAAGAGAAGGAAATAGAATTTTAAGCCAAGATACCTGTTTAAAAACAACACTCGGGACTTTACATGACGTGTAACCCAATTACATGTCTTGTAATTGAAAAATCCCAAAATCACTAAAAAACCTTCCACCTTTTGTTAAAAATGGATTTATTATTATTTTAGGATTTATACATCATGTAACCATATTAAATGTCATGTAAATCCCCAGTAGGCTACAAAAAAAACATGTTTTATACTAAAAATTCAACAAATATTTAACTTCACCATTATAGGTATCCTTCAAATTCATTCTTAGCCCTACCCAGATAACGAAAAAGGAAAACCATGATACAGTTTAAAATGTACCTATTAGAAAGGTAATAGGATGTTACAACCTCTCCGCCATAAAATCTTTCTGTCCCCATAAAGTCTGTTAAGAAGCATACATACCAAAAAGGTGCAGCCTATACTCTCTCATTAGTGCCTCAGACTCCCATGTCTCATAAGAATCAGAACCATGATACCATAGAACACAAACCAAATGTATCAAAATTATACAAAGTTCCTTGGTTTTATAATCATCTATCCCGAATGGTCATTTAGTCATGGATAAATCAGGTTCAACCTCAAGATCATTCTAACTCAGAACATGAGATGGATCATATAGATACTTTAATAGCTGACCCTTACCCAAAAAACACTTAACCCTGAACAGTGAGAGGTGTTTAATAGCATTACTTTGACTGAGGAACTAGATAGATGTGTTCTGAACTTTTTGAAATCAGGGTGTTTCTGTAGGATCAAAATATTGATGTAGATGCTCAATTACAAGAGGGGGGGGGGGGGTGAATTTTTAGTTTAAAAACTTTAGTTTTTAACCTAAAGGAAAAAATATGTTTAACAAAGTTAAATAAGGTAAATTCACAAGACCTCTTAGTTTTAGAAAGTTTCTAGATTCCGAAAATATGGTTCCGGAAATGAAACTTAAGGAATGTTTACAAGAAAAATATTCTACCTTAAATCATATAGAATATTACTTATCAGAGTATAAAAAAGAACAAGAAAGTATAAGAAGGTAATACTTTCTTCCTTTATCAAAATAAATCAGAAATAAACTTGAAACAAAACAAGTAACAAGTATAAAATATTTTAACCCAAAGATAATGGTATCAAACAACCTTGGATAAAGGTCCCTTGATTTATACTTTCAAGAATGTCTTTCTTAACCACACTAGGGTAATCCCTCGATATGAATATCAGAATCTATCTTGCTATCCCCAAAATCCCTTGAACTTTAAGGTAGTTGGAACCTCTATCTTCCTATGCATGGAAGTATTAGAAGTTTAAGGTAGTCGATACCTATGTCTTCCTATCCTTTTAAGTCCTTGATTGTACACAACAACCATTGGAGTTTGATGAAGCAATCTGAACAAGATGTTTAGTACACACAAGGTATGAGATTATCTCTCTCTAGAAATCACTTCAATAGCATGAAATCTCTAGAGTGATAAATAAGTATTGAGCTCGTTCAAATGATCTCCTATTTATAAGAACTTATCCAATGGTCATCTCCCTCCTACAACGGTCATATTTTTCTTTGAATCTTGGAAGGACCTGTTCACGTGTCACTCAAACAATAGTTAGTTAGAAACAGATTGAACGACATCATTTCATAACATTAACAAGTGTAAGAAAAATAATGTTTCTTAACCAAATATAATTTTCATATTCTAAGGAAAAATAAAGTTTAGAGTCTATCCAAATAAACATTCATAGACTATAACTCATGGATACTTGAATTATGTTCTTAAGGAATTTATAAGCTCAATTCTATAGATTCCAAATTCAAAATTCCAATGAATTAAGAATCTGAATTCTAAGGAATTCAGAGTCAGAATTATGAGGAATTTAGTGTCTAAATTCTGAGGAATTCGGTGTTTGAATTATAAGGAATTAGGATTCTGAATTCTAAGGAATTCAGAGTCTGAATTTTAGATAATTCAGAGCATGAATTTCATAGAATTCAGAGTCTGAATTTTAGAGAATTCGGAGTCCGAATTTTAGAGAATTTAGAGTCTGAATTTCAGAGAATTCAGAGTCTGATATTCTGATAATTCAGAGTCTGAATGTCATATAATTCAGAGTCTGATATTCATAGAATTAAAATTCTAATATTCAGTGAATTTGGATCCTAAAAAAATACTCTATAACTAAGGATTTATAGTATTCTAAGTTTTTAGATGTGAAACCAATTTTTAGACTTAGGAATAAAATGAGTTAGATTTAGAGAGACAATAAAATGAACAATGAAAACATAGTTAAGGATAAAATTTTCTTAGAGAATGAAAATTTTCCTCATTAATATAATTATTAGGGAAAATATAATTTGCCTTATGATAGAGTGTTTGTGATTTTCAAAACATAGGGGAATGAAAAAGTCATAATGAAAACTTATTGACTCAACAATTTAAATGGAAAGGATATTCGGGATTTCCTACATATCTGATATGGTATAGAATTCTGGGCTCCAATACTCTAGTAAAAATGGATTTCGATGAAATTGAACTTCCTTATTTGGAATTTGAGAAACAAGTCACTTCCATTGGAGGATAATATCTAGACCAAAGGGATATCACTATCATCTAGGTGATGGTATTGTGTCGC
Organism: Viscum album; assembly: GCA_963277665.1. NCBI lineage: Eukaryota > Viridiplantae > Streptophyta > Magnoliopsida > Santalales > Viscaceae > Viscum > Viscum album. The sequence continues at coordinate 1,440,344,926 of OY728122.1, read as the reverse complement.
GCCAAGTCAAAAATTAGGTTGTCACCTATTCTTCCAAATCCATATGAAGACTAGTTTATGGAACCATATGAAAAATTGCATCAGAGTGGAAGGCAGTGGGGATTCAATTGAGGAGTTTCTTTCCAACTGGTTATAGTGGTTTGAAGCTTGTGGTGATGGGGCAAAGGTGCATATAATGGTTTTCTCTATAGTGTGTTGGGTAATCTGGGAGGCTTGCAATAAGGAAAGAGAAGGAAATTCTCTCTCTATTTTTGTTATCATTGTGTGGACTATATCTTTGGTGGATGAACTCCGGGGTCTCCACTCTTAGGTGTATGCTTCTTCTTCTTTCATGAAAATGATTCCTAGTGTGGTTATCCCAATGGAAGATAATCTTATATCCAACAGGGGGACAAGGGTGTGCTAGTCCCCTCCTACTTTTGGGCTAAAACTCAATGTGGATCGTTCGTGTGTTACTGGATCCATGCCAGGTGGAGGGTTGTTTAGGGATGGTATATGATTAGTCATTTTGGGTTTCAATACTTACTATGGACCAAGTAACTCCCTGGGAATGGAGGTGAGGCCAATGATTAGTGGTCTCCAACTATGAAAATTATACAAAATTGGTATCCAGTAAGCTGAATCTAATTCCAAAATTCTCATTGGAATGATTCAAAAAAGGGAATAGGTCCCATGGGAGTTGGTTTATATGATTAGGAAGGGGAGGGGATTGCTGGATCATGGAGAAAAATTTAGGCACACCTGGTGGGAAGGAAACTTTGAAGCTACCATCTTATCTAGTAAAGGTAGACCTGATAATGCCCTTATAATATTTTTAGTACTGGTTCCTTCCCAAAGGATTGTAATCTTATTGTTAAGGGTGATTCTCTAGGCTTTCACCCTTTTCTCCCTTTGTAACTTTTTTACCTTTTTATCTCAATAATAAAAATTCCAATTTTCAGTCAACTGAATCTTTGCTATCATATATTAAACAATAATTATCCCAACCAAGGAACTTTCACCAATATATGAACAACACAATGAAGATATGAAAGGCTGACCATACAAGGTATAAAAATGATCCATCATGATCACATACTGGTAACTATTGTTATAAGAAAACTCAAACAGTCCCATATGGCCATCCCAGGATCCACCAAAGTCAAGAACGCAAGTGCAAAGCATGCCCTCAAGAATATGTATAGATCTTTCTGTCTGGCCATCCGAAAGTGGATGGTATTCTATACTCAAACAGACTTGAGATCCCAATTACTTCTAAAGACCTCTCCAAAAGAAACAAGGTAATCGATGATCCCTATTAGAGACTATAACATATGTAATTTCATGAAAACTAATGAAATATTTCACATAGAGATTTCACAACTCCTCAAATTTAGTTGTATCATGAATGGGTACAAAGTGAGACAATTTTATCAACCAATTGATCAAAACCCATATTTTTTTATTCTTTATTTGGGTACATGGAAACCAAACCAAAAAGCCCATATAGATCTCATCCCACTTCCAAGTTGGCACTGGAAATGGATAAAGTAGATTCTAAGGTTTCTAGTGCTCGACCTCAATATGTTGGTATGTATAATATTGAGAAACAAATTCAGCAATGCCCCACCTAACAAATAGCCACCAAAATTATTTCTGCATGTCATATAACATCTTTTTGGTTCCTAGGCTCACTTCCCATTAGGACTTATAGAAACCACCACCACAACTTTACTTACAAATAACGACATAACAATGAAACTTTGATAGCATAGAATGCCATCGGTGGAGAATGAACAGTTAGGCATGGTATCCCCACCATAAAGAGCGTCTATAAATCTATGGGACTTTTCATCAAGATATTGTTTCTAAAGAATCATCTCAAGAAGAGTGGATGTGATCTGGACACTATCCAAAACAACCTCAGCCCCTATTTTCTGAACTCTAATATGAAACTGTGAAAAAGGAGCCATCAAGTTTCACTCTTCTGATGATTATTTCATTATTTGGGTCTAAATTTTACTACTCAAAGAATCTAAATCGAAATTCCCTTTCCCCAGGGCATAAGTGATGTTGAAATAAAAATATTGCAAGAATTCCACCCAATGCCTTTGGAAGGGATTCAAATATTTTTAAGAGAATATATAACTCACGATCTTGTGATTTGAAAACATGATAAACCTTTCTCTATAAACGTAATGCCGCTAAATCTTAAGTGCGTGCATCACAACTGGAAGTTTAAGTTCATGGGTTGGGTAATTATTCTCATATAGACTAAGATGATGAGAGCTATAATCAATGACATGATCACCCTATAGAAGAACACAACCCAAAACTGATCCCTTATGCATCACAGAATACCACATAGCCCTGATCAGCCTTTAAAAGAGTCAACAACAACACAGTAGACAAAAAAAGTTTCAACTCAACAAAAAAAATGTTACATTTTTCATCCCAATAAAACTTTACTCCCTTCTAAGTAAGAGTAGTCATCAGAGAAGACAATTTTGAGAAGTCCTTAATTAATCGATGATAATACCTGGCTAGACCCAAGAATCTCCAAATCTTGAAAACATTTTGTAGTTGTTCCCATGCAATAACAATCTTTACATTTTTAAGATCAACTAGATTACCACCTTCCAACACCACGTGTCCTAATAATTTCACTTCCCAAATCTAGAAATCATATTTCAAAAGCTTGGCATAAAGATGGTGATTTATCAATAATTCTAGAACAACTCTTAGATGACACACATGATCCTCCTCAGACTTAGAATAAATAAGGATGTAATTCACAAAGAATACCACAAAGGTATCAAGATAATAATGGAAAATACTATTAATTAAATCCATAAAGACTACAGGATAATTTTTTAAACCAAAATAGCATGATTAGGTACTCATAATAGTTTTACCTACTCTGAAATAAAGTTTTATAAATGTCATGTTATTTTATCCTCAACTGATGGTAACTAGATCTAAGATCAAACTTCAAAAACTACTTTCCCCCTTTTAACTAATCAAACAGATCATTAATCCATGGAAATGGATAATTCTTCTTTACTTTGGATCTATTTAATTTTTCGTAATCAACAAAAATGCTAATTGAACCATTGTCTTTATTATCAAAGAGAAGCGACACTTCCCAAGGTGACACACCCGGTCAAATAAAACCTTTATCTATAATATCATTCAAATTAATTTTAAAATCTCTAATTTAAGATAGTTATATGTGGTAAGAAGGAATAAATGCTGGTTGAGTATTAGGTACTAAATTGAAATAAAACTTTTCCACCCTTACCAGCGGTAGACCAAAGAAGTCGAAAGGAAACATGTCAGGAAACTCAACAACAGCTGGATGGAGATCACCACTCAAATATTTTCACTATAGATCAAAGGAAAACAAAAATATCACTTTACCAAACTCCATATAATAAGTTTTGACTCTACTCAACCTTGGGTCTCATTCTCCTTGAAAGATATGACATACACCGTCACGTGTAGTAAAAAAGACCCATCAAAGATAGAAATAAATCTAGGATTTATTGGTAATGATCCAATAAATCCCAAATATGATGTCAAGTGGTTTCACATTGAGAACCAGAAAAATCCAAGCAAGCTCGACATCTGATAAAGAGAAAGCACAAGAGGGAGTATGGATCCCCTAATCTCTCTTCGCTCCAAGGGGAGTAGCAATATCCATCACATAAGACAAAATATCCATAGAAAGATTTATAAGATTAACAATAATAGTTGAAATAAATAAATGAGATTCACCAGTATCAAATAAATTAGTCACTAATGATGAAGCTATAGCGATGGTACCTCTCACAGTTGCTGGACCCATATCTGCTTCCTCTGGATACTCTTCTACCGCATAAATAAGATTCATTCCGGATGCTTGTGGATGGAACCCCTTTTCTTGTGAAAAATCTAATTCCACCAAAGTTTTAATACATGTTGATGATCCCATGAAACTTTTCAGAGTGGAATAAACATGGAAAAACTTCTGAAAGTGGCCTAAGAATCTATAGGAGCCACAGATATTGGGTACCTCACTGCAAACCCTCTTCGAATTCCTAGGCTTTCCACACTGGTAAAAAATCAAAGGGCCTCTTCAAGGCACTGCAGGAGGTCTATAAAAAACCTTCTATTGTGATCCACCACAAGAATCATCATGATTACTCTTTCCTTTAGAGGAATTCACACTGCCACTATGATGAAAAGGAACTCTCGATAACCCTAACATTCCATCTAGGTCTATTTTGACCATCAATTCTCTATCTAAAAAATCAAAATAAGAAGGTATATTTAGCAAGAAAACCTAATAATGAATATCAGCTCAAAGTCCTAACTTGAACTATTGAGTCTTCCTATTATCATTTGATACTTCCTCAGGTGAAAAATGCACTACCTCCACAAAATGTTTTACATACTCAGTCATAGTTCTTTCAGACTGCTCAAGTTTTAAGAGCTCTAAATCCTTAGATAACAAAATTGACTATGGATAGAATTGGTTCATGAAAATATCCTTGAATTTTTTCCACTATAATACCTCATGTTTTTTCATTGTAACCATTCTGTCCCACCATCTCTTGATCATCACCTCTAGCGTGAAGGTGGAAGACTTCACCTTTATCTCTTTATGTGCCTCTAAGAATTAAAAAAAATAACCTATCCTAATCAACCATTCCTCAGCCTATTTAGGATCATTAGATCCTTTGAATATTTGTGTCTTCTAGTTAAAAAAATCCTGAAAATGATTTTGGATAACATCCCTTTGAGGTACCGCAGTTGGAGCCTGAATAGGAACTGGTGAAAGTGTCTATCCCAGAGCTTGGGAAATATACACAATCAACTCAACCAGACTTGGGTCTATAAGAGGATTTACTCAATGTGGTTCAATAGTAGATTACTCCTAGATTTGATTTTCACATATTCTCAGAGTCATGATTCTACACAACATCAGCAGATAACAAGGAAGACATCAAGTTTAACACTCAAAGAGAGAAACAAGGTACAATTAATCCCAATAGATAAGAACAAAAGATTTTGATTTAAATCTATCCAAATCAAAAGTAGGGAAAAGAATAGAACTCATCCTCAATACTTCTTTTCCAAAACCATCCTTGGTGACTTAAGGCTCATTGTGGTGAGAACTATCTAGACACTCAATCATAATAACCTCTTAAGTCCCAACAATATCACACAACTACATATTAACATCAAGGAAAGATGCAAAACCCACCTCTGATACCACATTTTCATGAACCAGCATGGGTACCCTGGTAAAACGATAACCGATCTAATCTGAAAATAGCCTAAAGGGTATTTTCGATCCCCACAGGTTGGTGACTAGAACATAAAATCATACAATATTAAAGTGGGAACGATTTTTCCATACACATCGAGGAAGAAGATAAATAAGTTAATATGAATACAAGAAAAACTCCATAGGGAGTATTATAATAGAATCCCAATGGGTAAAAAACCCAAAATTACTATAATAAAGTACTAGAAAAGAGGATAAAAACCAAATTCCCAAAATATACAACTCTTAAATCCCAAGGATCAATAACTACTACCCCCTCAAACTGGCATCATACCCTTAATTGAACTTGGAAGAAGATAATATACAAACACTTCAAGGCACAAGTAGGGTGTGAGATAAAATCCCAATAGGGTCTTATGAAGGATTACATAATAATATTTCAATATTTAATTAACTAATTAAATATTTCAAGTTCAAATAAATAGGTGTAGATGTTCAGAACATAATTAAAAAAATTCATGCTTTGAATTTCAAATGATGAAAATACTTTAAATAAATGTATTAATAAACTTTTTTATATAAAATAGTTTGTAAAAATTTATAAGGCATGAAAAATATTTTAAAAACATTGGTACACATTTATATCTCAAATATAAACAAGAGAGCAACATGGTCATCTTCCAAAAGGTATGATAGATCCAGGATACGGGATCCTCTCACACTTGAATGTGATCATGATAATATGTGTATACACACTTCCCTATAACAATGTGAAAAGGAAACTCATCACCACCCCATAGGGGATGTGACCTGCTGCAATATGTTTTATTTCAGTTGTAAATCATAAAAAGAGTGTTATCCCAATAACACACTAACTACCTAGGATTTCATGTGATCTAATACAATCAATGATGATAAATTTATTTTAAAACTATTTAAAATACAATTCATAGCATTCTCCATTTTCAAAAGTTCCAATTTTCCTTTTAAAAATAAAAATAGGGTTTTAATCAAAACTTGTATTTTTCCAAGATAAAGCCACTAGGTTTCTATCAAAACCATTTAAATCCATTTTTCTCAAATACCAATTAGAAATAAATTTCATCAAATCAATTTCAAAATTTAAATTCATAAATTAAATTCCATAATTTAATTTGAAAAATTTCCATCCAATTTAAAAACACGCCCTGATTCAATGGAATTGGGGGGTTTTCCCCAATTTCATACAAAAAAAATCCAATTTCACATTCAAATACCCCAATTAAATGGAATTGGTTTTTTAATAAACCAATTAAAAGAAGTTTAAATTAATTTATTATAAATCAAAAAATTTAATTTAAATCAAGCAATTTAGGGTTAATCAAATTTGGCCATCATAACGGAACCACCTACATTTACCATAGAAACACAAAGACCACAACAGAAACCACCAATAATAATGAAGGCGTAAAATATCTAGGGACTCAACCTAGAAACTAGATTAAAAAACACATGGTTTAGATCCATAAATCCTAAGAAGATCGATCAAACTCTAAGAAGGGAAAGATAAAGAGATGAATATATAAATAGGATTCTTACACTAAAAGTCGCACCGCAATCGAAACAATGTTCAATTGTTGAATGAAATGTCCTGAATGGGTTTGAGGGATCCAAAGTCTCATAGGGATGTTTCTTGGGTCAAGATAAAGAAATACTTAAGAGGAGGAAATTGAATTTTCAACCAAGATTCCTATTTAAAAACAACACTCAGTACTTTACATGACGTGTTGCCCAATTACACATCATGTAATTGACAAATACAAAAATCAACAAAAAACCCATAAACTTTTGTTAAAAAATATATTTATTATTATTTTATAATTTACATGTCATGTAACCATATTACACGATGTGTAAATCTCTAACAGGCTACAGAACCTCCAGGTTTTATGCTGAAAATTCAACAAATCTCTGACTTCACCATTATATGTATCCTCCTAATTCCTTCTTAGCCCTCCCCAGATATCAAAAAAGGAAAACCATGACAAGGTTTAAAACATAACTATCAAAATGTTAATGGGATGTTACAACCTTGTTCAATGGGTTCACGATATTTTCTTTCTTGGATACTCTACTCACCGTAACTTCACCTCATTGAGAAAAATACATCAAGAGATGAAACTTTTGATGTATGTGATTTATTTTTAAGTGTGACCTAGACTATTTGGAGAGATCCATCACTACAGTGTTATAATAGTAAACTATAATTGGGTATTTACTACTAGGTACTAAATCATGATCTTGTAAAAAGTTGTGAATCCATACTGCTTTTTTATTTGCATCAGAAGCCACAATATACACTGACTCCACTATAGAATAATTGAAAATTGGTTACTTTGAACTCTTCCACATAAAAAAACCTATATTGAGACAAAATATATATCCAACCTATGATATTATATCATTATGATATGTATGAAATCCAATATCAGTGTATCCCCTAATGACTAGCTCTTCATTTACTCCATACACCAGGAACATATTCTTAGTTCGGCTTAGATAGTTAAGGATAACATTGAAAATGGTCCAATTTTTTTCACATAAATATTCTTTATATATTCCTACTATGATCAAATAATATCTAGTATCAAGCCCCATAAATAACATGGCATAAATTATAGATCTTATCATAGAAGCATATGAGATCTTACTCATTCTATCTCTTCCCTATTGTGTCTGCGTACACATTTTTCTGGAAAGATATATACCATGCGACACTAAAACCAATATCTCTTAGATTTTCTATACTAAACCTCTTTATTAAATTGTCAATTTATGTATCTTGACTTAGTATAAACAAACTATTGGATCAATCATGCATGATCTTGATCCCTATAATGTAGGTTGCTTCATATAAGTCCTTCATGGAAAAGAACTTGCACAACCATGCCTTAGCATCTTGCAAGGCTAGTATATCATTTATAATTAGTAATATTTCATCAACATATACTATTATGAAAAAAAATATACTCCCATTAAACATCTTTTAAACACATGGCTTACATTCATTCTTAATAAAATCAAATTCCTTTATGGATTTATTGAATTAAATATTCCATGATCTGGATGCTTTCTTTAGTCTATATATGGAACTATAAAACTTTCATACCTTTTTGGAATTCCCTAGAGTCACAAAATCTTCTAATTGTTTCATATAAACATCCTCTTAAATGTTATAATTAAGAAATGCATTTTTGATATCTATTTTCCAAATCTCATAGTCATGAAAAGTTTCCATGGAAAACAAAATTATGATGGATTTAAACATGAAAACTAGAGAAAACGTTTCATAATAGTCAATTCCTTGATGATTCATAAACCCTGTATCCACTATCCATGCTTTATAGGTATTTAATTTACCTTCCATGTCCAAATTTCTCTTAAAAACCCATTTACACCCAATTGGATTTACATCAACTAGCGAATCAATTAAAACTAAAACTTAGTTTTGATACATGGAATCCATCTCAGAATTCATGGATTCATACCATCTTGAAGCTTCTGATCTCTCTATTACATCCTTATAGGATATAAGATCATAATTTTTAACCAATAACAAGTCACTATCATTAGTGACTAGAAAAATGTATCTCTATAGTTCTCTTACCTCTCTAGAACTCCTATGAAACACTTGTCTTTCAGGAACATCTCATTCAATGGGGACCTATAGATTCAATTCCTTTACCAACTCTTATGTATCTTGAGCATCAACTTCATAAAAGTCAATATTTCTCCCATTATCCTCATTGAGGACATGTTCCCTCTTAAGAAAGGCATTCAATATTATGATAGTCACTTTCTTGTCTGAAGGGTTGTATAGGTAGTATCCTCTTATTTCATTAGAATACCCTATAAAGATACACTTCATGCCTTGGGGTGCTAGTTTTTTTATTAATCTACCCTTAACAAATTACTCACAACTTAATTCATGAACATGTGACAAAAAATTTTCTTTAAACTCTATAACTCAAAGGGAATACTATTTACCACTTTAGTTAGTACTAAGTTTAGTAAGAATAATGTCATATGTAATGCCCCAAAAGGATAATGGAATTATTTTATGACTCATCATTGACCTTACCATGTCAAAAAAGACCAAAATAGTTTATAAGGTGGAGAAAGTTGAGATAAAATCCCATACTCCCAAAGAAATTCAATAAAGTATTGGTTAAGATATCACCACCTCAGTCTGATCGAAGTTTCTTTATCTTCTTACCAATTAGATTCTCAACCTCATTCTTGATCTCTTTGAACTTATAAAATGATTCATACTTATAAATCATTAATTATATATAACCATACCTACTCAAAACATTGGTAAAGGTAATAAATTATGAGAATCCACCTCTAAACTCTACTTGAAAAGGTCAACACATATTAGTGTGTACCAAATCTAAAATATCTGTAACCCATTCACCTTAACTGCAACGACCCAAAGTTTCATTAATGGAAAATCCCTCTTGATCCAGTTAAATGTTTCTTTATGAAAAAAATGTTTTTATAAGATGCCAACTTCTTTAGTTTTATGTTAAGATTTGTGACCGTTACTTTTATAGCCGTTGAACAGTGATCATCTGAGTATTATAAATATAAGGCTTTAACGAAACCCTTTCTACTCAGACAAAGGAAGCGATGGCCTCATCCAGTAGAATTTCCCCTTACGAAGCCCATTTGTCGGAGCTCGGAAAAGAGGTGGCATCTTTGGGCTTTGCCCTTGACCAAGCCCAAGCTGAGCTTCATCAAGTCAAGCTCGAACGTGATTGTCTACGGGAAAAATGGAAGTTGATAGAGATTACCACTCGAGCGATGTTATCCGAGCAACCCCAAGAGTCTGTCACCATCGCACACCTTACCCATAGGTCTTATGCGGCTATTTTAAGGGGTTATGTAACAAATAAGTAGCACCATGTTCATGTACATTATTTTTTTTGTATATAATAATGAATATAATTTCTAGTCATTTTTGATACATTGTAATTAGTTTTTAAAGTACAAATGGTGTTTTTAGTTATTATTTAATTAAGAATTATATTTTATTAAATTAATGGATTTTTTGAATTAAATAATATTTTAATAAAATATTATTATTAATATTAAATTAATTTTTATTAAATATAAATGATCTTATAATTTTATGAATGCAATTAAAATTTTTTATTAAGGTTTGAAGGCCATTTCTGTCAAAACCCGTGAATTTTTTTATAAATGTCGGTTTTTATTTTAAAAGTGAAAATTCACATATTTAGAAAATTATTTAGATAAAATAAATATTATTTTTGGAATCAGGACGTCGAAATTATCCAACGGTGAATTTTTCATAATTTTCTGAGACAGTCAAATTTTTGGGTAAAAATTAAATACCATTTAAATATATAATGTGTTTTATGACATCATAATGACCCAATGGTGATGTAATAAAATACCATAATCCTTATGTTCGGACAATATGTGTTTTATCATTAAAATAATGAGGTTTTGGGTTTGTTTGACTTACTTTTCAAAGCATTAATGGAGCCCTCAAGACTTATTCAACACTTTGCCTTTTTAAATTAATTTCCATGGGAGTGTGACTCACCTCCACATAAGCAAACCTAATTTTTTAATAAGTTCGGACCTTGGACTTGTAAAATATTTTTTTCCTCTTTCCTTTTCCAGAAACCATGGGCAAATACCATGGATGGTTTGTGGTTTGGATTATTTTAATATAAGGGGTCCCAAACCTAAATAATAAAGAATTCTCTCACCTTTCCTATATAAACCCACCCAAGCTCCCACTTCCTCCTCACTCAAAGCCCTTGAAGTTCGTCCAAACTCTGCCCTACTATCTCTAGAATCATCTCAAGGTGCCCCAAGCTCCCAAGAAGCCTCTCACAAGCCTCTCTCTAGCCTTTGGAAGCACACTTCCAAGTAAGGGTTTTTTCTTCCTTTCTCTTTTTTGTAAATTTTCATTAAGTTGTATTGCCCTTTTTATTTAAATTATGAATGTTGGGGTATGGTTTCACACCTCCCCCATAATGCCCTCTTATTGTTTGAATGATGGGAGAACCCTTTCTCTCTCATTAAATGCCTCCCATGTACACCCGTTACTATGCCGAAATTCCGAAAGGAACTTCTCTCTCTTCTTTTACATTCAAGCAATACTTTTGTATCATGAATCTAAATTCCATTTCGATTGTTGGGACATGTATATATATGACCTCCTTACTGTCCATTACATTTAAATATGATGAGGAACCCCTTTCTCTCTCATCAACCTTTTTTATGAATTCTTATGTCACGCCGTTATGCTGCCGAAATCGCACCGATTTTCTAAGCCAATGTCTTTGTGTAGTGAATACCATGCCCATTTCTCCATCAAGGGTATTCAACTTTATGCACATTTACATATTGATTTTAAAGTTTCATGTATTAATTCCACATTCCTTTATCGTGGAAGAAATGATTATGTTTTATGAATCCATGTTTTATGATCCATGTGGCACACTTATGCATGAAATGAAATGTTTAAGAAGGGTGCGCCCTTTATAGCGCTCCAATGCATTGGGTAAAGTATAGTATCATGATACATCATGTGCAATGAGTGTTTACTCATGCTAATTCATGTGCAACAAGGGTTTACTCGTGCTTCAAGTGCAATGAGGGTTTACTCATGCTCCATGTGCAATGAGCCTTGGCTCATGCTAATTCAATGTTAAGTGTTGTTGCCACATTTCCATGTTATGATTATCATGCTTTATCATGCCTTTATGTTCATGTTTCTATTATGCTCTATTGATATGCCCATTTCCTAACATGTATTTCACTCCTCATGTTATTCATTGTTTACTCCCTTACTGGGCTTTATAGCTCACCCTTTTCTTATGCATGTCCTCAGGTTATCCCATGCAATGCTAAGTACGAAGGAATGTAGTGGTCATGTAAAGGAAGTTTTCAATAAAGATGTTGTATTTCAAGTTTAAAGTTTTTATGTAATGATCCTAAGCCCCAAAGACACTAAACCTCTCGATCTTATTTGTTGGATCAAGTGAAGTTTTATGTAATAAAGCATGTTTAAGTTGTAATAAAAAGCAGGGTTGTCATAGTTGGTATCAAAGGATAGGTTTAGTTATTTTTGGGATTAGGAAACCCTAGTAGAGCCTTAGATACAAGACTAAGAATAATAAAAACATCCCTAAGATTTGGTAAATACTAATTAAGTGGTTTATCAAAAAAATACATCCCTGTCTGGATACGAGCAGGTAGAGGCGGCTCTGGCACAGATGTATCCTAGGGGTAAAACCCGAAAACACCGCTTTGAGCTAGACTCGAACGGGAACTGGTGCACGACAACGGGCCTTGCTGCACTCTTGGTTACTACACTCCCGAGGGATATGTTTTGATAAATTCAGAATCTTAGTATGAACCCTTATTAAGGGAAAAAATGCCCCTAAGAATACATGTTAGAAGGAAGATCATGAAAAGCCTGGATTGAATCCTATAGACTCATGAGTTAAAGAGATTAAAGTTTATTTATAAGTCATCAAACTTTTTTCTTTGGATTACCCTTTATGTGTTACCCCTAACTTTCCTTTTATTCCAGCCAATGGCCGATAATAGGAGAACTCGGGCTAACAACTGTTGTGAAGATCAGTGTGATGATTGTACTTATGAGATGCCCAATCCAATGGGAGCGGGAATCGCGAACTTTTTCACGCTTCTCTCTCAGCTAACTCAAGTTTTGAATAGAAACACTGGTCAAGAGGAACGTTCAACCCCCCCTAAGAAAGAACAAGTCGCTATTGAAAGCTTCATGAGACAAAGGCCTCCTACTTTTAGTGGATCATCCGATCCCACGATCGCTGAACAATGGATCAACTCCATTGAAAAGATATTCTCCATCCTCCAATGCTCTGAAAAAGAGAAGGTTCTCCTGGCGGCTTATCGTATGGAGGGTGAAGCTGATCAATGGTGGACATTGATCAAAAATACGAAGCCTGAGGAGGAGATCGAGGCTTTGGAATGGAAGGTATTCCGGAAGATGTTTTTCGATAAATATTTTCCACGCACCCTCCGTCTTAAGATGGAAAGGGACTTCCTTTCCCTCAAACAGAAAGATGAGGAATCTGTGGGAGCGTATGAGGAAAAATTCACAAGGCTTGCACGATACGCTTCCGGCTTTGTCATTACCCCCGAATGCAAGGTTGACCGCTTCTTTGGTGGGCTGAAGCCTAGCTTGCGGAAAGCATTAGCGATCCGTGACTTCGACAGCTATGAGGAAATTGTCCGATGTGCCCTCAAGGTTGAAATGGAGATCGGAGAATCACATGGGTATCATGGGGACAAGAAGCGGAAGGTGGACTTCAATGCTGGTGGTCCGATGGATAAATCCAACGGCGCTAAGAAATTCCAGCACCCCACTTGCCAAAAGTGTGGAAAGAAGCACCCTGGAAATTGCCTTAGGGGGACAAGAAAATGCTTCAAGTGTAGAAGAGAAGGGCACCTAGCTGTTAACTGTCAGCAAGAAGGACCTGCGGTTGCGACAGAGGAGAGTAATGCTCCGTTCGAACCTCAACGCGTTGTTCAATGCTTCAAATGCAAAGAACCAGGTCATTTTGCGAATCAGTTCCCTAATCCAAGGGTTATCGGAGGCAATAAACAACCTCCAAGACAGCAAGGAAGATCTTTTGCCATCACTTCTGCCGAAGTGAACCCCGACAACGAAGTGGTGACAGCTACGCTAGTTATTCATTCAAGAATAGCGAACGTACTTTTTGATTCAGGTTCTACGCATTCTTTTATATATCAAAAGTTTAGTAGAACAATCCCTGCACCACCACAAATCCTGGAAGTAAAGATGTCGGTGAGTACAGCAAATGGGGCAATCATTGCATCCCATGAGTATAAGTCCTCCCCTGTTATAATCTGTGGATTGAATTTCCCGACGAACCTCGTCATACTCCCTTTGGTGGAATTTGATGAAATTCTTGGCATGGATTGACTTTCCTTATATAGAGCCAACATAAATTGTTGGGAGAGGGAAATCACACTCCATATGGAGAATCGACCCCCGATTCTTTACAAGTGTAGGGAGGAAGATGAATCTCCTTTAGCTCCATCATATCAAGCATGGATATTACTGCCTTATGAGCACGCATATCTGGCTCAGATGATTGAGTCCAAGGAAGAAACCACCCTTGAAGAAATGCCTATTGTGAGGGAATTCGCTGAAGTATTTCCTGAGGAACTTCCTGGTCTTCCTCCAAGAAGAGATTTTGGGTTCTCAATTGAACTTATACCTGGGGCGCTACCAATATCCAAGACTCCATATAGAATGGTTGTTGTTGAGCTTGAAGAGCTGAAGAAACAACTACAGGAGAATCTGGATAAAGGGTTTATACGCCCAAGTGCATCACCATGGGGTGCACCAGTCCTCTTCGTCAAGAAGAAGGATGGGTCAATGCGGATTTGCGTCGATTATCGTGAACTTAACAAAATCATGATAAAGAACAAGTATCCTCTCCCAAGAATCGATGACTTGTTTGATCAGCTGCGTGGATCACAATACTTCTCCAAGGTCGACTAGCGGTCGGGATATTATCAAGTAAGGGTGAAGAAGGAAGATATCCCCAAGACTGCTTTTCGTACAAGGTACAGGCACTATGAATTCATAGTAATGCCTTTCAGACTCACCAATGCTCCAGAAATATTCATGGACTTGATGAATAGAGTCTTTAGAGATTACCTAGACAAATTTGTGGTAGTCTTTATAGATGATATTCTAATATACTCCAAAACCAAGGAGGACCATGAGGAGCATTTAAAAACTGTACTAGAGACTTTGCGCAAGGAGAAGATCTATGCAAATTACAGCAAGTGTGAGTTTTGGTTGAAGGAAGTCTCATTCTTGGGTCATATCATCACAAGCAATGGGATATCTGTGGACCCCTCCAAAACAGATGCAATTGAGGGATGGCCGAGGCCAATATCGGTAACTGATATCCGTAGCTTCTTGGGGTTAGCTGGATATTATCGACGATTTGTGAGAAATTTCTCACGATTGTCCAACCCTCTTACCAAGCTAAATCGAAAGGGAGTAAAGTTTGATTGGAGTGATTAATGCGAAGAAAGCTTCAAGGAGTTGAAAAGGAGGCTTATCACTGCACCCATGCTCACTTTACCCACAAGTGGGGAGCTTTTTGTGGTATTCAGTGATGCTTCGAAGAAGGGCTTAGGATGTGTGATGATGCAGAATGATAAAGTGATATCCTATGCCTCAAGGCAGTTGAAAATCCATGAGCGAAACTATCCAACGCATGATCTGGAGTTGGCGGCGATGATCATTGCCTTGAAAATCTGGCGGTATTATCTCTATGGAGAGAAATGTGAGATATATACTGACCACAAGAGTCTTAAATATATATTCACTCAGAAAGAGCTTAATATGCACCAGAGAAGATGGATAGAGCTCATCAAGGATTATGACTGTTCAATACATTACCACCCTGGGAAGGCGAACAAGGTGGCGGATGCCCTAAGTAGAAAGGATCCAACAATTCTATCAATGATGAGAATTGAGAAGGATCCAATCTTCTTAGACTTGATGAAGATGGACGTGGGAATCATAAAGAAGGGAACATCATCAATCCTTTCACAAATGATTGCTCAACCATCTCTTTTGGAAAGGTTAAAGGATGCTCAAAAGGATGATGCAGGAATCCAAGAAAAAGTAGAAGCTATCAAAAAGGGAAAATCCTCAGAGTTTAATGTTAATGAAGAAGGAATTGTGCGGTTTGGGAAAAGACTATGTGTTCCATCAAGTTCGGAGCTGAAGAAGGAACTTTTGGATGATGCACATAGTTCAAATTTCTCTATTCACCCAGGGAGCACAAAGATGTATCGGGATCTCCGAGAAAACTTTTGGTGGGGTAATATGAAGAAGGAGATCGCTGAATATACATCAAAGTGCCTGGTGTGTCAGCAAGTGAAGGCAGAGAGGCAGAAGTCTAAGGGGATGATGCAACCATTACCCATACCTAAATGGAAATGGGAGAAAATCACCATGGACTTCGTCACTGGACTTCCAAGGACATCCAAAGGCAACAATGCAATCTGGGTTGTTGTGGATCGTCTTACAAAGACTTCACACTTCATTGCTATTCGAGAGGATTTCTCTTTGGATCAACTGGCACGGATATATATCAGGGAAGTGGTACGGTTGCATGGAGTACCACTATCTATTGTGTCTGACCGAGATCCAAGATTTACCTCTAAGTTTTGGAAGAGTCTTCAACATGCTCTGAATACTGAACTGAACTTCAGTACGGCCTATCATCCTCAAACTGATGGCCAATACGAGCGGACTATCCAAACACTTGAGGATATGTTGAGAGCGTGCTCAATGGACTTTAAAGGAGGATGGGATCAACATCTTCCTCTGGTTGAGTTCTCTTATAATAATAGTTTCCACTCGAGCATCCAAATGGCACCATATGAAGCCCTGTATGGGAAAAGGTGTAGAACACTGGAATGTTGGTATGAGGTCGGTGAACGTAAGCTGCTTGGACCAGAAATGGTCGAAGAAATGGTGGAGAAGGTGAAAACCATTCAGCAGCATATCAAGGCAGCCCAAAGTCGACAGAAGAGTTATGCAGATAATCGTCGATGAGACCTTGAGTTTAAAGTCGGAGATATAGTGTTTTTACGCATATCTCCGTGGAAGAAGGTCATGAGGTTTGGAAAGAAAGGGAAGTTAAGTCCAAGTTACATCGGCCCATTCGATATTCTTGATCGTGTTGGGGATGTGGCCTATCGACTAGCACTTCCACCTACTATGGCCAAGGTGCATGATGTCTTCCATGTATCCCTCTTAAGGAAGTACATACCAGACCCTTCACATGTACTCTCTTCCGAGGTGGTACAATTATAAGACGATCTTTCTTATGAGGAGAACCCAGTGAAGATCTTAGATCGTAGAGAAAAAGTTCTACGAAATAAGACAATGCCCCTCGTCAAGGTGTTGTGGAGAAACCACAAGTTTGAAGAAGCAACTTGGGAGTCGGAGGATATGATGAAGCTAAGTTACCCACATTTTTTTTAGTGTGGGAAAAGGAAAATTTCGAGGGTGAAATTTCTTAAGGGGGGAATGTTGTAACGACCCAAAGTTTCATTAATGGAAAATCCCTCTTGATCCAGTTAAATGTTTCTTTATGAAAAAAATGTTTTTATAAGATGCCAACTTCTTTAGTTTTATGTTAAGATTTTTGACCGTTACTTTTATATCCGTTGAACAGTGATCATCTGAGTATTATAAATATAAGGCTTTAACGAAACCATTTCTACTCAGACAAAGGAAGAGATGGCCTCATCCAGTCGAATTGCCCCTTACGAAGCCCATTTGTCGGAGCTCGGAAAAGAGGTGGCATCTTTGGGCTTTGCCCTTGACCAAGCCCAAGTTGAGCTTCATCAAGTCAAGCTCGAACGTGATCGTCTACGGGAAAAATGGATGTTGATAGATATTACCACTCGAGCGATGTTATCCGAGCAACCCCAAGAGTCTGTCACCATCGCACACCTTACCCTTAGGTCTTATGCGGCTATTTTAAGGGGTTATGTAACAAATAAGTAGCATCATGTTCATGTACATTATTTTTTTTTGTATATAATAATGAATATAATTTCTATTCATTTTTGATACATTGTAATTAGTTTTTAAAGTACAAATGGTGTTTTTAGTTATTATTTAATTAAGAATTATATTTTATTAAATTAAAGGATTTTTTGAATTAAATAACATTTTAATAAAATATTATTATTAATATTAAATTAAGTTTTATTAAATATAAATGTTCTTATAATTTTATGAATGCAATTAAAATTTTTTATTAAGGGTTGAAGGCCATTTCTGTCAAAACCCGTGAATTTTTTTATAAATGTCGGTTTTTATTTTAAAAGTGAAAATTCACATATTTAGAAAATTATTTAGATAAAATAAATATTATTTTTGGAATCAGGATGTCGAAATTATCCAACGGTGAATTTTTCATAATTTTTTGAGACAGTCAAATTTTTGGGTAAAAATTAAATACCATTTAAATATATAATGTGTTTTATGACATCATAATGACCCAATGGTGATGTAATAAAATACCATAATCCTTATGTTCGGCCAATATGTGTTTTATCATTAAAATAATGAGGTTTTGGGTTTGTTTGACTTACTTTTCAAAGCATTAATGGAGCCCTCAAGACTTATTCAACACTTTGCCTTTTTAAATTAATTTCCATGGGAGTGTGACTCACCTCCACATAAGCAACCCTAATTTTTTAATAAGTTCGGACCTTGTACTTTTAGAATATTGTTTTCCTCTTTCCTTTTCCAGAAACCATGAGCAAATACCATGGGATGGTTTGTGGTTTGGATTATTTTAATATAAGGGGTCCCAAACCTAAATAATAAAGAATTCTCTCACCTTTCCTATATAAACCCACCCAAGCTCCCACTTCCTCCTCACTCAAAGCCCTTGAAGTTCGTCCAACCTCTGCCATACTCTCTCTAGAATCCTCTCAAGGTGCCCCAAGCTCCCAAGAAGTCTCTCACAAGCCTCTCTCTAGACTTTGGAAGCACACTTCCAAGTAAGAGTTTTTTCTTCCTTTCTCTTTATTGTCAATTTTCTTTAAGTTGTATTTCCCTTTTTATTTCAATTATGAATGTTGGGGTATGGTTTCACACCTCCCACATACTTCCCTCTTATTGTTTGAATGATGGGAGAACCCTTTATCTCTCATTAAATGCCTCCCATGTACACCCGTTACTATGCCGAAATTCCGAAAGGAACTTCTCTCTCTTCTTTTACATTCAAGCAATACTTTTGTATCATGAATCTAAATTCCATTTCTATTGTTGGGACATGTATATATATGAACTCCTTACTGTCCAATACATGTAAATATAATGAGTAACCCCTTTCTCTCTCATCAACTTTTTTTATGAATTCTTATGTCACGCCGTTATGCTGCCGAAATCGCACCGATTTTCTAAGCCAATGTCTTTGTGTAGTGAATACCATGCCCATTTCTCCATCAAGGGTATTCACCTTTATACATATTTACATATTGATTTTAAAGTTTCATGTATGAATTCCAAATTCCTTTATCGTGGAAGAAATGATTATGTTTTATGAATCCATGTTTTATGATCCATGTGGCACACTTATGCATGAAATGAAATGTTTAAGAAGGGTGCGCCCTTTATAGCGCTCCAATGCATTGGGTAAAGTATAGTATCATGATACGTCATGTGAAATGAGTGTTTACTCATTCTAATTCAAGTGCAACGAGGGTTTACTCGTGCTTCAAGTGCAATGAGGGTTTACTCATGCTCCATGTGCAATGAGCCTTGGCTCATGCTAATTCAATGTTAAGTGTTGTTGCCACATTTCCATGTTATGATTATCATGCTTTATCATGACTTTATGTTCATGTTTCTATTATTCTCTATTGATATGCCCATTGCCTAACATGTATTTCACTCCTCATGTTATTCATTGTTTACTCCCTTACTGGTCTTTATAGCTCACCCTTTTCTTATGCATGTCCTCAGGTTATCCCATGCAATGCTAAGTACGAAGGAATGTAGTGGTCATGTAAAGGAAGTTTTCAATATAGATGTTGTATTTAAAGTTTAAAGTTTTTATGTAATGATCCTAATCTCCAAAGACACTAAACCTCTCGATCTTCTTTGTTGGATCAAGTGAAGTTTTATGTAATAAAGCATGTTTAAGTTGTAATAAAAAGCAGGGTTGTCATATTAACCACTAAATGTTGTCTTGGTCATCTCACTTTTTAAACAAGAATGACATATTTCAAATGGATTAATCTCAAAAGAGGCCATCTCAATAGAGGTTTTTCAAACGCTTCTCATTTACATGACTAAGACAGTAATTCCATAACTGGGTTTTATATGATTCGTGTGGATTTTTTTCAATATCAATTTACAATATTTGGTTTTCATAATTTAATACATAAATACCATTATTTAAATATTCCATACCATAATATATGCTATATATATATATATAAGTATAAACCATTATTTCTAATGATGAAAATAAATCCATCCATATCTAAAATAGAAATAATTTTCTTGGTAACAGTAACACATAATAACAATTATTTAAAACCAAAATCAATCATGTCGGTAATGTGAGATGGTAGTTTACAATGACTAGAATAGCCATTCTTTCTATATTGGAAGCCCATAGATCCTCCTCGTATATGGTAATCTTCTGAAACATACTTGGTTCCTTTATTTGGATACAAATGTGAGCACCATAGGTAGTATCTAATACCCAAATTTTAGATATGAAAAAATTACACTCAATAACAAATACACAAAAAGATTCCCCTTGATTATTTGGCTAAGTGTAATTCCTCTTCTAGTGGCCCTGCTTACCACATGAAAAACAAACTACATCCTATTACTTTCCTTACCTCTATATCTTATTCTTCTTTGAAAGACAATGATCCAAAGCCTTAGACTTGTAATGAGTCTTTAGTCCCTTTTCCTTGTTCCTCATATTATTATTCACCATAAGAACAACAAGTTTATCATGAACCTTGTTTTATCAACTCAGTGAATAAGTGTAATAATTTATGAAAGGTCCATCTATCTATTTATCATATTATAATTCATTATAAAACTAGAGAATTTTTTATATAGTGATGAAAAAATGAGATATATGCATATCTCATTAGGGATCTTAAAACCCAATATGTCCATGTGCTCAATTTAGACAATCATTTTTACTGCACATGCCTCAGCTAGAACTGACTCTCCAAACTTGCATGTGAACAGTGTATTAGAGATCTCATATATATATAGTATTTCCTTATCTTAATAGAGATCATCTAGGTGAGAAATGTTTCTATGTGCATCCATATCCTCATATTTCTTTAGAATATCATTGGACATAGAGGGTAGAATGAAACATTGGAGATCCATAGAATCACCCACATGCTTCAAATAGAGAAACACATCTTCCTCATTAGCCTCTTTGGAAATGAACTCAATAAGTGGGTCTTCTAGTGTGTGTAATTTCTATTCATGTAGTATAATGAGAAAGATCCTATGCCATTCATGGAAATTCATGCTAGTGAAAAGGTTATCCTTATATAGTATGGATCATAGAGATATTGTCAAATTAGTTCAATAATCCATTTTTTTACAAATTATAAGAAGATAATTAGTATTTTTTTTATTACAAAAATATATTAATAAATTTAAATTTAATCAAATTCCATTTATATAACACTATTTTTAAAAACATAATGGCCCTCACCATCAATTATGGAAAATCTTATCACTTAGATATTCTAGTTTAAAGGATACATATTCCCATTCTAATAACCCAAACTTGGGTGTGAAATTCTATTTTATGGGTTTTAAGTAGGAATAAATTTCCAACTACATTAACTCATAGTTTCTTAATTTATTGAGTGGACTCCCCAATCCTAAAATCCTATTTTAAATATTTCATCAACCTTTTCCTCTTAGTTACACCAAGTCCTACTTGGAAAGTCAACCCTTGATGTAAACCAAGTTATGTCATCCTAAAATTTCAATCTAAAATTTCCATGATAATTTAAAGCACCTAAATTTGAGTTAGTTAAGCACTGTGAACTATGAGGTTGATTCTAACATAATTAGTGGAAGGTTATATTGAATTTATATTTTAGTCAAGG
Source organism: Viscum album (assembly GCA_963277665.1). Classification (NCBI taxonomy): domain Eukaryota; kingdom Viridiplantae; phylum Streptophyta; class Magnoliopsida; order Santalales; family Viscaceae; genus Viscum; species Viscum album. Next base: position 1,440,322,917 of record OY728122.1, on the reverse strand, counting down.
GATTTTTATACTTATGCATAAATACTATCTTTATCTTTTTACATGCCTTGTTAATATTAATTGGATTTTACTTAAGGGATTAATAATGTTTGATAAAAAATTTACACATAATCCAATTATATTTTATTCTATCTTGAATTATTGTTAATTAATTTATTTGGTTATCCCACAAAATTAACATACACAAATAATTAACCATTAAAATAATAGAAATAAAATATAAGTGGCATGATCATGTGATTCTATAATAGTTATTTTATATGTCGGATGATAAAACAACCCTTGAAACAAGGGGAAAACACCTTAAACTATAGATTAGATCATGTTTTAGTATTCCACCTTGGATCCTATGTATCACCTTGACTTGTTTTCCTCAACTACTTGATTAGGACTACCACCTCTCATCTAAGAGCTCAATCCTTATGTAATCTTTTATTCACACATAGTTAAAAGGATCCAATTGATTGAATAAAGGGGTTTTAGATAAATTAATACACAAGAAAACATACCCTTACATAATAAGGTAATGGGATGAATCATTGGATATCAATAATAATTTAACCAAAATAAATTAAAAGAAACCAATCACATACAAAGGTCTAATATAATATCACGATCTTCCATACAACATGAGACAAACATACATTTGAAATCTTGTTATCAATTACTTATATTAATTATTTAATTAATATAATTAATTTAATTTATCTTAATTCCATCCAAGCATCTTTAACCCACCACCATATATAATTTTAGACAAAATTAATTTCATTTAAAATTAATAAAGTATACAGGTGTACTTGGAGTAAACTTTGTGTGCTTATACAAAATTTTATGACCAAATAGATTTAAAATATAATTATCAATACAATGACATTGCCTATAATTTTTAAAATAAATGACACACGAAACACATGTGAATAGGTTTGATTATATATTTAATTTTTCTCTACAAAAAACTGAACACATTTTCTATAGAAGACTACGCAGTGTGTATTGTCTTCTGACTATGTCCATAACACATGCCTTGGGTATATTTGTGTTTCCTTCCATGGACTTGTTCAAATTACATAGAGTATTTCCAACATACATAGTGTGTGATTCCATTTTCCTATGTTTGCAGCACATGCCTTTGGACTGGGCGTGTTTCCAACCCACAAACAAGATCAAGGTACATGGAATGTATTTGGAATACACAACGTATGGAATTGAAGTTTTATGACTCATCAGTACCCATGTTTTGTATCCAATATATGAATTTTTGGGACACCCCATGTTCTTAACCATGAGAAAACAGAGGCTACACATTGTGTAAAATGGTTACATATTGTGTAGTTCTATAAGTTGTGTGCTAGTCTGTCTGAATCAACATGCCGATTTGCTTTTAGCAAATCATAGATATGATTTTATCAATTCTATTCAACTTTATTATAGGATATATATGTTCAAACAAAAATACATGGTGTTTATGCAGTATGTACATTCCATATACTCTGGTTTTGTCCAGGGAGAGACTTTAGCACCTCTAAATGGTATGAATCGAATGATTCTTCATTTTTAATCATTAACTGGTTATTGGTTATGTTATTGAGAATGAAGAAAAGGAAGAGATAATACTGTTCCAAAATTAAAATTGAACATTTTAAGTAAAATAAAATTAAAAAACATAAAACTAATCAATTAATAATAAATAATTATAAATTAAACATTTGAACCTTTTGATACCACTTAAAGGATATCATCGAAATGAAAGAATATATTGATAGTATGAATAACTTTTATTTTAGTCTTAAAATATGCGTAATTTTTTCCAAACATGATCAAAATGTCACATACAATGAAAACCACAGATTAATCTACTATATTAAAACTTTGGAACCAGAATAGGAGGATCTTTATAGGTAATTTATAATTAATTTATGAGTAGATATAGAATTACTTCAACTTGTAATTTTTCTTTCATTGATGATCCAATTAACTAGATCTTATCATACCATATTTTCACTATAGGATAAAAGTGTAGAATCCATCTAGTGGTGATCGAAACATATACCACAATATCTAAATGATTCCATAGAATCATCAGGTGATAGCATGGATGATCCCGATTGATTATTGTTCATGGTTGACCAAAACTGTATTCTTCTCAAAGGAGGAAGAAATATTAGTGTTCCCATGATGGATTGAGAAAGGAAGAAGAGATAAATCACTATAGGGATTGATAATGTCTCTCTATATCCGTTGTGCACACTAAAAGTGATTTAGGAAGGATTTATAATTAGATATTTATTATGCCAGGTTTAGGGTTATAAAATCACACACGAGCCCCTAACCATATTTAATATTCTTAGTTGAACCCATGTACATTAATAATAATATTGTTATTATTATTAATCACTTGAAATGTGAAACACATTAAGAATTTAATTAAATATCACTTATACAATTTCTAACCAGACTATTAAGTTCAGTCTGGTTTCCCTCATCGACATTTATCGATCCTTGAATAACTATTTAATAAATAAATGTCACCACATTATTCTATAATGAATATAATATTTATTATATTCACTAAACATGGAAATACATATTTATTATTATCATTTTACTCACTTATTCTTTTGAATAACTTGTGATTAAATTATAGCGATCAACCAAACTAAATAAATCTCATTTATTCTAATATTTTTAAATTCATTACTTGAATTTAAACAAGATTGCAGATACACTAAGTGTGTGACCATCTTAGACTATTTCTTAGTGGAATTAGGTATAACTACCTAAAGTCCAAGGTTAGAATCTAGAAACATTCCAAAGAATCTATAAAGAAATAAGTTAATGTTGCAATGACATCTGACCTCCTATGAATGCTTACTGTGTAATACAATCCCTTTATCATGATATCCTTAATCATGAAGGTTGCCTACTGGTGCCATAAACCTATATGCTCAATGTATCTTTCATTGAATTTATGTAAATGAACCCACCCATCAAAAACCATGACCATGGATTTATGCCCGATGTTCTATTCCCATCAATGGGTCTGAGATAATAACTTATGTCAATTAAAAAAAGGAATAAATATTTTCTCACATTATATCACTCATGAAATAACCAATGTATCCAACCTCACTGAGATCACATGTTGTCAAGGTTTTCGTCAATACATTAAATTACAAAAGTCATAACATATATTAATGATAATATTAATGTGTAAGGATCAATACACATGTCCGTATATATGAACATCCAATAACACATAGAAATATGGATTTCCTATTAATGGATTTGTTCTCATAACCTTATATCTTAGAGACTACCAATGGAGAACACCATGAGAAGGTGTATTAATGTCTTATGAGCCTCCTACCCCTGATACCTTGTATCGTTCATGTCTCATCAGACAATATCATTCGGCCATAGAACATGGTTCAAAAATAATGTTGTTGAACATCTAGGTTCTCATCATAGAAGGGAACTCCTATGAAATTTTAGCCCAATATATATTCTTAGGACATTATCACATACAAATGTTATGTAGAGGAATAATAATAATATGATAAGAAAACTTCATTAATATAAAACACATGTAATCACATACTAAAAAAAGTTGGTTCACTAAACCAAAATATGATTTTTGATATAGTTTTTTTAATGTTTAGTGGCAGTTTAAACCACCATTAAACTGTTCCATGTTGGTTTTGAAAAACCTTTGCTAAATCATGTTTCAGAAATCATTTACTTGGTTATTTTGTAAAAATTTTACCACTCAAGTAAGATCTTCATGTGGTGAGTAAAGAAAATTTAATATACTTATATATAGATAATAAATAAATAATAACACAAAAGAATAATAATAAGTAATAAAAACCTAAAAAGAAAATAAATATAAAAAATTAATATGAACTAAATAATTAACAATTAACAATTAACAATTAACAATTAATAATTAAGAATTAACAAAAAAACGATAAATAAATAAATAAATAAATATATATAAATAATACATTAATAAATAATAAATAATAAATAATCATTAGTAATTAAAATTTTTAAATTATTAATAAATACAAAATAGATATTAAATAAGTAATGAAGAAATAATGAATAAATTAATAAATTAATAAAATGGAAGAAATTAATATATGATAAATAAGTAATAAATTAATAAATAATAAATTGATAAACAATAGATAATAAATAAATAATTTAAAAATAATAAATAATAAAATAATAAAAAAAAATAAAAAAAATAAAAAAAATAGTAAATTAAAAATAAATTAACAAACAATAAATGAATAATAAATAAATAAAAATTATAAATGAATAATAAATGAATAATAAATAAATAATAAATAAATATTAATTAATTAATTAATAATAAATTAATAATAATTTATAAATAATTTCTTATAAATATTTAAAAAATAATTTAATAATAAATAAAAATTAATATATAATAAATAAGTAATAAATAAATAAATAATATGCAATAAATAGTAAATTAATAAATAATAAATAATCATTAATGAATAATCGTTAATAAAAAATTCATAAGTAATAAATAAATCAACAAAAAAATAAAAAAAATAAAAAAATAAAAAAAGTATAAAATATAAAATATAAAATATATAATAATTGATAAATAATAAATGAACAAATAATAAATAATAAGTAATAAGTAATAAATAATAAATGGATATAAATATCTATGAATACATGTGCATATAACGAAATTTACATAAATTTATATAAAAAGAAATTTATGTTACATAAATACATATCAACATAGTGTGAGGTTCCACGGCCCGCAGCGGAAGCTGGTGGGCTGGGGATTTTAAAATTTTCATCGCCGGACCGGTGGTACTTGTCGACGTTGACAATCCAAGCCATGGAGGGGTCCGATGATCTCGCGTAAATCATAAAGAGCACAAAAACTAAAATGAAAACGTATCCGTTTTAAATCCGAAGTTGTGGTCAACTAAAACTAGTCAATGGTGATCATCGCTTGAAGGATCCAAAGTAGGATCCCTCTAGATCATCCACACATGCTCCAAAAATCCGCTAGAATTCCGATCATCAAATTCCGGGTGCTAGCATGGTGATCCGATGATTCTTTCGACGTCCTGATGATCACCGCATCGAGATGATTTCGATGCTTGAGGAAGATCTTGATCCAAGCTCCATGGATTGAGAGATTCTCTCTCTAGAGAGTGGGAGGAGTGAGAGGCTCTATATTTCACTCCATGAAATGAGGGAATAGTGAATTGCACACCAAGGGAGGGAGCCTCCTCTCTTATTTATAGTGGAATTCCAAAATACACGGTTGGGTTCCCCGACCCCCATTTATTTCAATGTCCACTAAATAAATAATTTTGATGAACTAAACTTCTCCAATATTATTTATTATTTTATCACATACTTGTAATATATATAAAATATATTATGTGATAAAACCAAGTCATTTAACTCGATTTGCTATCCCGCTTAATATTAAACGAATCTTTGATATTAAAATAATATTCATTCGATTAATATTTTCACGTATTTACTAAACTTGTAAATACATTAAATAAATTCAATCCCAATTATTCATAACTTGAATAATAATTAATTTATTTAATTCATTGGTGATCGATAACTTGGAAAACACTCAGACCCCGTGGCGGGGCCTACTATGTCCATATACCTATTCAACTGAATAAGGGGGATTCTTGAATACGCTATTGTGTGTGACCCTCTAGGCCCTTATCTCAATAGTAGTGAATAAAATCCACATACCAAGAGCAGAGTCTAGCAACCCATCATGTCCCCTAAAGAGATAAGGATAGTCATAACAACAACTACCATCCTACGAACACTGACTGTATATTATAATCTCTTTGTCATTAAAAATTTTATAAAGCAGGATGCACACTTGTGTCATCATCCTTCTCTTGCTTTATTATTTGTTGATATATTTGGATGGATTTATCTTTGTACTGCTTTGGCCAAAGACTTAATAAGGCAGCACCACCCCGATCAACTAGGCCTGAGATATACAACTTCCTAAACTTGGAAGCGACAAATCCTTTCTTGACCATTCAGCCAATGTCATACCACCAACGACGCACCCAACACAAACTACCTCACCACGACTTTATTTCCATGGTTTTCATCTTGCATCAAAGTACGTAATTAAATAATATACATTGGTAATGGTATCAAGTTAGGAGACCAATACACATGTTCATAGATAGGAACAACCAATGACACACAAAACATGTGGTGTTTCTATTGGTGGGGTTGTCCTCATAATCTTACTACTAGAGATCACCAAGTGCGAACTTTATGAGAAGAAGTCTCAATGCTTATGAGCCCCCATCACCTGATAGTCAAACATATACTATGTTCATTCAGTTAGATGTATCTAGACTATAGAACATATATTTAAGATCAATGTCATTATATCTTGAGGTTCTCATTATAGTCTAGGATCTGCTATAACCTTTCGATACGACAATTAATATTTGGAAATTACCATTATAATAGTGGACGTAGAAATGTCTACACTATAATGGTAAGATGACATCATGTATAACTAACTGTACACATAATATTTTAATCAAAAGTACTACATATTTGGGTCTAGGGAACCCACTATTTCCACACTCCCACTTGCACTAGAGCCAACTTTCTAACCAAAAATGTTATCTAGTCACATGATAAATGTCATGCTTTTGCTGATTAATGGATTTAACTACTGGGCCTACCACATTTTCAATGCGTGGCATATCTGCTATATGCGACCTCATCCACTTGAGTAAAACTTCTCAAGATAAGGTATCCCCAAGCATATCACTTTTTTCCATTTTCATAACTTGACAAATTGGATAGTAAGAATATCATAGTTTACATTATGATAATAATTTTCTCACTAGGTACGAATCCAAGAACTGAAACAAATAATTGTGATTGATAACTGCTTCTTAGTTTCCTTAGAAGCTGCAATGTACTCGGTATTTGTAGGTATGGCTACTACAAGCTTTTATGATCTTGATTCACTCATCACCATTTCCTAACTGCGATACTAGATCAAATTGATCTATATATTACTAGTCTGTATCCCACCATAACTAGTATACCTTCTTCTCCATATATCAGGCACATATCATTTGTACTCGCCGAAGTACAAGGTGATAGATCTAACCGCATCACTTGCAGTGCTCCTAGAAATAATTGAAATTTTCTAACAATAAATCATATTATGGAAATATAAATTATTATACATAACATGGCATATGTGATTGATCCATCACTAAAGAGTATGGTATCAATTCACAACTTTAATCTCTTCCCATGTTTCGAACATGTCAACCTGGAGAGATTAAGCCATGTGACATTGGCAACAATTCTGAACTTGAATTGTTCCAACTTGTATTTTCAATACAATGTCACTATATATACGATTGACTAGGACCAAGAAACCTAGGGATCTACCTCAGTATATCTTTTTCCCTAGAAATCAGGTTTCTACTTTAAGTCAATCATTGGGGAATTTCTTTTAAACTAGTCTTAGCTAAATGTAAGACCAATATCTGTTTTCCATATGTTGCCAAACTTATTTCACTTGGAAAACCTTGGCTCTCCCACTAACGTTTGGTATACACAAGGAAAATATTAATTTATAATTAATGATCTAAGATATTATCAATTAATTTAATCCAAAACTCGATTTCATTAACTTGCAACCCTTATTGGCATCATAAGATGTCATCATCTCTTTCTGGTTGTGTCATATAAACACCTTACATGAAAGATGATCTTGACATCCAATGACCAATACAATGATCTTAGAAGTTAGATATTACAAGTAAAATTCTAATGGATTTAGGCATACTGACTTGGTCTTATTGATACCATTCTTGTACCATTCATGTATCATATCATTTGAATACCCACCTCAATATTCAATTTATAATCCCCTTTGCAATTTGATACATGGAATCCATTATTGAATTTTAGTTGATCTTTTAAATCTTAGCTCATTGACTTATACTACTTGTAGGATTTATTATTCTTATTGAATAATATATCACCATCCGTGGTGAATATAAAACCATCACCATGGTTTCATTCTTTCTACGCATTATGTGTCACTGGAACATACCTATTCCACATGTACTTGTGGAAATTGTTCCCTATGCCAACCATTTGTGAATCTCGAGCATTGACTAAGTCCAAGTCAATTCAGCTCCCAATATCTATACTAGAGATGTGAACACTTTTATAGAAATGTACTCTAATACTTGACTACATATTTTCAATATTAGGTATTTATGTAATATCCTAATCAACTGTTAGGATAATTACTTAAATGCACCATGTGTTCAGATTGATTCATGTTTTTTTAACAAACTCTTTGCATCCTAATACATGATCTATGGAATAATGGATTTTCATCATACTATTACTCATATGATATCCATTTTTTATTTTATTTGGAATATTGGTTATGGATTTATGCCGTTATTTTCAAAGCACATCTTGAAATATAATGCAAGTTTCTACAGGTTGTAACATTGATACAACTTACATCATAACTTTGATGTATAAAATGTGCGTTTAGGAATTAATCCACACTAAATTTTATTGATCAATGTTAATATGTAAGACTTATCATTGATATTCTTTATGAAAATCAATACGGTGATATATATAAGGTAACATGCATTTAGGAATTACTTCATGCTACATTATCATGATCGATGATTTCATAGTCAAGATATTATTTGGCATGCCGATCTGAAGCAACTTATATCTTATGACCATGCATATAATTAACTATTACATTCCTTATAGTTTAAAGTAATCATATGAAGTATCTTTACCTCTAGCTTTCCTTTTGAATAGTTCACACTCTATTGTTGAACTAACCTCGAAAGCTTTGTGGCATACCTTTATTTCTAATGGTTTATTTGTCTAAACTAAGGATGTCAATAATACCAAAGGTGTTTAGATGTTCCAAGCCTAAATACCATACTAGGTATATAGTTGATGTCAATTTTTAGTTTTACTTGAAAAATAATCATATTTCCACAACTGGGTAGGTCTTACAATTTTATATTCATCATGTATTGCATTTGATTCAAGTATGTCTGAACTATTTGTTGAATATGTTACCAGAAACAACATTCATTCCAAAACATGGAATGATGTATCATTATTTCAAAAGGGAATGTGAGATAAATGTTTTGGTTATACTAAAAAACTTGTTTATTTTGAGTCAATTACTCAGCAATTTGAAGTTATGTGTTTCTCACCACTGACTTAGGAATCACCCTTTCTTAGCTGCTTGGAAAAGACACTTTACTTCTAGTAATGTTTCTCTACTCACTTGGTTACTATATTTAAATACATATATGTGAAAATCATATTGTATTTTAATACCCAAGATGTATGTGAGAAAAAAATACTTTTATTTGATGAATATTAACTGAACGAGAAGCTGGAACTTTCTTTTGGTATTTTAGTTTTTAAACTTCCATGAATTTATTTCAATATGTAATGAAAGTAACCTCCTGTTAAATAACCATACAATTTTATTTGAAGGACATGATGAATGTTCCTTTGGTGTAACTTGTCATAGGCCTTTTGGCCTTGTCATTCAATTTATTCTCCATAAGAATAAAAGATAGTATTATCTCCAATATTTTTATTGCTTGGAGAATATTTCCTTAAAGGTAATGAAGAGATTACTCTATACCATTCATTTGTACACTTAAATGAAACTAGGGTAATTGGGTGTAAAAGGTATAAGAATGGGATGACATGAAATATTGTGACCTGTATTTCACTTTACACAAACCGAGTGCGACCATCACATTCAAATCTTGATTCTCTTTCTCCTTGGATACTTCTTAGAGATGAGACTACATGTAAAATCATCCATGTTATGATGTAGCGACCGTAAATAACATTAGAAATTGATGATAGAATTATGACAGAACCATTAAATGCTTGATTCATGAGTCTCCTGTAAGCAGTTTTACACCCTCTCTTCCTGAGGTGGCTTAACAGGTTGGGACACAAGCACCTTGAATTTCCATTATGGTATTAATGTGCGCAATCGCCTATACTACACTTGGAATTTAATGCTTGTTTGGACATTAACTTTTTCCGAAACTTATCATTGTTTTATTGTGGTATTTCTTTCCATTCTCTATAAAAAATATTTCGTAGATTATACTTTAATGTTGATTACCAAATGCAACATTACTAATTATTTAATCATTAAATGTCTCCCACTAATTTTTCGAATTCTAGGAACCCTTTGTACTAGAATTGGAATAGTCTTGAGTATTCTAGTGGTAAGGATCACTGAACCTCCCTCATAGTCTACAAGCTATGGATACACCACCACTCAGAGGGTCCAAGGTAGGATTTTGGCTGGCCAACCACATTAACTTGCAATTCCTTGATCCGTTGAGTGAAGTCCCAGCTTCAAAAATCATTACTGATTTACACAACTCTTGCCTATAAAATTAAAAAAAGCTAGCTATGACTATTTCTTTGCTGCAATTATAGTTAAGTCGACCCACCACTCTGATAAGAACTCCCCGGTAGTAAGAGGCACCCTCAGCTATGGCATGACTGGCACCTCGAACACCCGGTTTTGTTCAAAATTGATTGATGGAAGGCTATTGTGACTTAATATTTTTTTTGAGGATTTTATTGGTTCTCTCTCAAAAAATTTTATCCATTTATATTAAACTTTTTCATCTATGTTATCGCACTAACAACTGAACTTTAATAGAAAAACATATGCCGCTTCTTTATGCATTTTATTATCTATTATTTTATGTATTTTCCCACTATTCTAAAACACATAAAATAATAAATAAATGAATAAAGGTTAAACTACTATCAGACTGGTCTTGATCATATAAACAACCTAAGGGCATCATACCTGAGTCGAATTCTTGACTCTTGATGCAGCTTTCCCTATCATATATGTCTGTTGGTCTTCTGGAGTATCACCACATCTTTGCGGGGTTGACGTCACGTCATGGAGTAACACCTCATCTTGGTGGAGTCCATGTGCCGTCTAACACTGTCTTCATCAACGAGCACCACCTCATCTTGGAGGGGTCGACATCGTTCTCCATCTTCGTCCGAAGTACAAAATTACTTACGCGCAGGCAAGGGGAACTCTGGTATAAATGTACATCAGGTGGATTGGACATGCAGGTCCTTATACATTTTAACCGAAAATGAAAGAAGATGAACATACCGTCTATTTAATTAATTAAAATCATCACATGCAGTTAAATAATTAAATAAATAAATAATCAAATTCAAACATACAAGGGTCGATGCTCAAGACCAGAATGCGGGTAAAATAAAGTCCGATTAAATTAAAATGCATTAATTAAGTGCGAGGATTATTTAATTAAATTAAGTGAATTAAATAATTCAAATAATTTAATTAATTATCCATCCGTTAACTAATTTAATTTTAAAGCCAAAAATTAAATTAATTTAACTTAATTCAATTTATTTATTAAATTGAATTAATTTTATTCGGGTATTAAAATTTATTTATTTTCAACCAAAATTAATAAATAAATTAATTTAATTTAATTCTATAATTAAATTAATTAATTATATTAATTGAAATTAAATTGGGTCCTGAAACACCCACTATGGCCCGTTGCGGGTTGTGCTGAACTTGCGCAGACCTGTAACGTGTTTGTTGAGTCAGACAGGTTTTCCCAAATAAAAATCGTTGGCTAGACCTGCCCAAGCCTTACTTGGGGTGATTTGGGTTAGAGAGAACCTCCTAGTCAAGAATGACTATGTCTCATCCTGCATGGAAGTATCCTGACTACTCAGAAAGCCCGAGGGGTCCGCTGGGCTGAGCAAGGAGGCCGAGCGAGGCTAACGGCTAGGCGGGCAGCCCTATTCAAGGCGAGACCGAGAGGTTGAGGGTCCTATAGTGGTTGCTTGGTGTGCTAGTGCCGTGGTGGGTCAGGGATATTGCAGGGAGCCCTGGGGTGGACCAAGTTGGGAGGCACTACAGAAGGAGGCCTGAGGAAGCCCTGTCCGGGTTGGCTCAAGGCGAAGGAGGTCGTGAGGTTAGGGAGCCAAACTAGCGGGGTGGCGCATTGCTATGGGCTGCGCGACGACAACGAATTGGGCTGGTCTGTGACTAGGGAGGCGGGGTGCTACTGTAGGGCTGGGAAGAGGCACTGGGATCTACTAAGAGCGAAGGCAGGGGTTGACTGGGAGAGGTCAGGGTTTCACGCCTGTAGGTGCAGAAAGCTGTTGCAACAAGGGAGGTAGAAGGGAGGTCCGGAAGGCCTGGTGTGCGGCGTCCTCTATTGGGCCGTGTGGGAAGACCGAAGGGGTCCTTCGGGTGACGTGCCGATGGCGGCTAAGCCAGGTGTTCCCCCCGGTTTCATGGCATCCTAAGGAAGGTGGTGGAGGGGGTCTGCACGAACTCCCTTTAGCTCATTTTTTTATTCCCTTCCTTTTAAAAGGAAGTCATTTCCTCTTTTGTGTTTTTATTTATTTATTTTTTTAAATGATTTCTTTGGAAGTCAAGTCTCCCCATCCTTTCCAAAGGCTATATAGCCTTTTAAATTTAATAATAATAACATTATTATAATAAAATAATAATTTATTATTATTATATAATTATAATAATAAAATAAATATCTATATATATACTAAAGAAATCTTTTTTCTGGACACGTGTCGCTCCCACGTTAACCCACCCCACTATTCTGTAACCCTATTCCCTCAATCTTTCGTCTCACCCACTACCCCCATCGTGATTTTCCTCTTCAATTTCCACTATTTCAAAATCTTCAACTCACCCTCGCCCCCATCCCTCATCTCCTCCCATTCTCGAATCTACTCTCTAGCCATGAATCCTCCGTCCCAGATTTACTGCTGCAAATCGATTCCTCCCCTCGCCTCAGATTATTTCTTAATCATCAACTAAGTCCTCTCCGCCATCTACCACTGCTCTCAGTTCCGTAATCTAGACCTAGGTTTCACGCCTCTGTCGTCGCCCCACTCTACCACCACAACAACCCTCGGTGCCTCCAGCTTCTCCGCCTCCTCGTATGTCTGCTTCGTGCACGGATCCTCCACATCCTCAAATTCTATAGTGGTGACCATGTATTGCAGTGGATCTAAATCTTCGTCAAGAAGATGCTGTTGGAGTCGAATTAGGGTCCTTTCAAAATCTTCTGTGTTAGCATCTTTCATTCGGAGGGTGAGCATCTCTGCATTGGCTAACGACTCAGCTCGGTAACACATTTCTTAGTTCCCTCTACCTCCTCAACTACCCTTGACATTTTCAATGAATTTCATCTTCATGCTAGGTTTCTATACATTATCGTGAAGAGTCAAATAATAGTCTCCAGATTCCATCTCCGGTGCTCGGGATTCAATTATTTGAGACAGACACCCATGAAAAATGCCGAAGCACTAAAATTTCCCGATTCAGCCTTGGTCAACACCACATTTGTCATCATAAAAGGAATCTTCAATGATTCAAAACATTGCTTTCTTATGAAAACAAATCATTTAGAGAACTTCAAATTATTTTTTCAGCATCCTTTGCGATTATCTTTCTTAACTGGTTGGTAGATAGATTTCATTTTCAAGACAGACCGCCCCGATCTGTTGTCAAGCTTCTCCTAGGATATTTTCCTAGGCTATACCTATCTTAATTATGGTTTTATGTGTAAATACATACATGATTTTTTGATTTTTTTGTTCATCAGGTGATAGGATCACATGGAATAACATGTTTTTTAATGGATAACTGATGGTTCAGTTGAATTTGTTACTCGGAATTCCTGGACTGCATTGTATGTAAGCTCATCCAGTCTTCTTATTTGTTTACGCTTTTATGTATTTAATCATGCGTTTCATGTTTGGGAAAGTGTGATGGATATCTTCTTATCTATGAATTCAAGCCTAGGACTCTTATCCTCTTAATGTTTTCTTTTCATTATATTTTGAATAAATAATCATGTTTCACATTATTTAGCATCCAGGAGCCATTACATTCTTGTGGTCTATTGTCGTCTCAATAACCAATCCATACCATTTCTGTGACATCTTAATTTATTATCCTTTAGTTTAAATGGTGTATGCTTTCAATAATTTAATCATTCTAAATATATTTTCATAGATTCCATGTAGGTGTTGGAAATAATAAGCGTTCTCCCTCAATCAGTAGAATATCTTGATGGAAGGGTACAATTTTCTGAAAATTTGACACACATAACTCTCTACTGAAGAATCATCATTATGGTTTTATGTGTAAATCCATAAATGATTTTTTGATTTGTTTGTTCATCAGGAGATGGGATCACATGGAAGAACATGTTTTTGAATGGATAACTGATGGTTCAGTTGAATTTGTTACCTGGTATTCATGGACTGCATTGTACGTGGCTGGAAGGGAGCTTCTGCTACTGGTACTGATTCCGGTAACTCTAGGATGGGGAAAGGAAGGACATTACACCATTTTTAAATTAGCTGAGGTGAGCCTTCATTATTATCTTATATCTCTTAGGTTTTCAGAATCTGGGCATTTCCTTTTCATCCAGGGATTGATGTTTACTGGTTGGGAGAGGATTTTCATGTGTCCCACCTTTTTTCATGTTTCATGTTGAAGAAACGAGTCTTTCTAAATTAAAATAGAGGTTTATTTTGCTTTTATTACGGTTCTTGGTTTCTGGATTATGAAAACTACTACTGGGTGAGAGGAGATTTGAGATTAAGTAGTATTTCCATGACTCATTCATACATGTAGCAGATGGGGATGTTAGGGATCAAAGTCCATTATCCCAAGAACTTATAGATTACATGGCATTGGGCTGTTGAATTTGTGAATCAGTTTTTCAAATTTAATTTGGTTTTTGGTTTTGGTTTTGAACCCATATGTTCTTAAATTGATTTTAATTAATTGTTTTTTATGTGTTAGTTCATCAGCAGGTAGTAGAGATTGAGAATATTATCTTCATAGATTCATTTCATATTAATAAGTTTCTACTTACAATAATTTTCAAGTTGCACAACTATGGATGTTTTAAATTATTTCAATTATTTAATGTGAATGGATGAAATGAAAGGTTTAGACTTGAACATCATGGGTATGGGAATGATGGGGGGAATTATTCCTCAAGTTTAGTCAAATTGAACTTTTGGCATGCAACTGAAATCATTTATGTTATTGATTTTTCTATGATTATGATTTCTCAATAGGCCAAACATTATATGATTACCAAATATTATGTCTTTTATTCTTATTATCTATGATCTAATTACATGTAGTAATAAAAAATCTGTATCTAATTATGAAATTTCAACACAAATAAATATTGTGTCACTTTTTATTTTTATACAGCTTTAACATGCATTCAAACTGTATTATTCTAAATAATATACAATAAAAAATGTTATAATATGTTTGATTCAGTATTCTTTATCAGGTATGGTTCATGTAACATTGAAATTTAAAACTTCCAGCTCATGTAAAATATGCATTGTCTAAACATTATTCTGTATTAGTTAATAACAATGTAAAATTTAGTTTCAAAATGACTACATCAATATATTGTGCATTTAGTATCCTCATGAATGTAAAATTTCAATATGACTACATAAAACTATATTGTTTTCCTATGCTGTTCTTCATGCTTCTTTATAATATTCATTTAAAAGTATAACTTCAACTCATATTCAAATAGTTTTTGAATTGTACAATTTCTTGTACTATCTATATCCATCTTCTTAATTGAATAATTTTTTTCAATGGAAGTAAGTTAGTAGGATGTAAGATTTTATTTAAAATTATGGAACTATTATTGATTTCTTTTAAACCCATTGATGTACATTATATCACCACTCAACATTCATATTTTTTAGATGCATTGATAAATTTACTGCTATTAACAAACAAAACCTCATGTGAAAGACAACCTTATGTTATAAAACACTTTTTAATATTTTATTGGTTTCAAACCATATCTTTTATTCTAGCATTGAAAATTGTGATGTTCAGATTTCAATATTCATTATTATTATTTTCTTAATTTTATACATTATTGTGTATACAGGAAAACATGGTGGCAGCTTTTGAAGTTAAATAATCAATACATAGTGACATATTCATTGGTCCATTCTATAAATTCATCTCACATTCAATGAATGATAATATTCTACAAATAGAAGCATCAATATTTATAGTTTACTTATTGACCGACATGTTTATCATGGTATACAGTCATTCTTCTGGATGGTGAATCTTTCATCATCTGAATTCTACCAGTGTAGAAAAACAAATGAGTATTTAAGCATGATGAATGAAGAATATGACTGACTTTTTGTTCTATATTATCAAGGTAATACTACATGTTTTTTTAATTTTCAAATTTGTTTTCTGTTTATTTGTTTACTATAAGAAGTGTATTATACTACACAGTTTAAAGTACCAATGCAATTTTTTTTTCATGTTCCTATCATGTATTTTTTACAAAATGGTCACTTATATTTTTATAATTGTCTTTGGTTACATTCTTAGACAACCTGGTGTTTGACTTTCCAAGGTATATTACATCTGCTTTGGAATTTTGATTCTTTTATGTTTCTTTTTTTAACATTATTTATGCACTATCTGTTTAGATTCTATTGCTTGAAAAGAAGCTACAAGGGAAGTTTGAGCCCCACCATGCTATTGAGAAAGCACATGGTTGTAGGTTAATTACTCTTCACTATAGTTTCTTCATTATTTTGGTTAAAAAAAATGATATAATGCCTTTCAATTACTTTGAGACACCACAATTACAACAAGACATGTCATTGAACTACCTAGCCAAACAAAGGAGAATTTGAACAAGATAAATGAAGAATATGACTCACTTTTTCTACTGCGTTAACAAGGTAATACTGCATGTTTTTTTTAATTTTCAATTTTTTTTCTGATTATTTATTAACTGTAAGAAGTGTATTATACTTCACAGTTTAAAATAGCAATTCAATAATGCATCTTGATTGTTTTATAATCAATATATAGCTTCAGAAGTACTGTTTAGTATATATAATAATGTTATAGTTTATACAATAATCTTGGATGAGTATAGGAAGTACTAGGAATATAAACATTGTGCAAGAATAAAATGTTTGTGCAAGAAACTGGACCAAAATAAGATTTTAAAAGCAGATGGAAATTTGAATCACATGGTTCTGCTATTGGAATTAAAAACACAATAGAACATATAAGGAATTAAATATATATCATACTCCAATAACCGTTTGCAGTTCTTGAATAGTTTTCAAAAAATAAACATTCAAATTATGTTGCATTTTTTTATTCATCTGATGATTTTTATGATATCTTTTATCGAACATATTTTTCATGTTCAAACATTTTAATATAAACTTGCAGTTTTCAATAATGATATCATATATGACATTTTTATCAAACTATGATGGATCAAATTTGCTTTACCTTGATCAAATTATGGTCATCTGGGAAAATTTATTAATATCAAATGTTTTCTCTATATGTTGGATTCAATCATATTATTCATGTCTGAGAAAGTGGGATGAAATTCACATTATTTGTTGGAGAATTTTCTGGTAGAAACCTCACTTATCTTTGTTCGTGCTGTTTTGTGTAGATTCATGCTAGATTTTTCAATTCATTTGTTCTCTGTTGGAATTTTACTATGATTTTTTCCTATTTTAGATTTCTGATACTTCAATTCTTCTTATTTCAGGAGTTGTGTTCACATCGAATAACAAGTATTTCTATGTGAATCTCTCAGTTCAGATGAATTTGGTACATTGGAATTTCATACTTATTTATATGTAAGCTTATTCAACCTGTCAGTCTGATTATTTTTATGATCTATTTATCTCTCTCTATGATAGAATCAATCATGCTATTCATTTTTGGGAATGTGGGATGTCACTATGCTCAACTATTTGAATTCACTACTACCACCCCTCTCCTTTTATTGTCCACTTTTCACTATTGGGTGAAGACAACATCGTTTTTTCTTTATTTCACCATCCAGCACCATTAAAATCTCGTGAATCTATTAGCATGACCTTCATGTATTTTCCATTCATGTCTTTTAATGGGTTTATGTCACTTTTTGGTTAAATTTACAGTGATTTAAGACAACTATTGGATGTGTTCCTTTGACTTATAAACTATTCAGTACTCTATGCTACATTTAATTAATATAAATGTATTTATGACCCTACAGGAATGCTAGCACTTAGCTAGACATTAGGTATTTGATTTGGGTCTGTTTTATGCTCTTTTTCAGTTCAGTTCATGTGGTGAGTCCATGTTGTGTTCAGTTTCAGTTCAGTTCTTAAGTTGGGTGCATTTTTTGTTATGTTTCAGTTCAATTCATGAGACTATCCTTACATACAACATTTTATTTTGCTCATAATGTTCTATTTTACAGGTGAAAATTTAGCATAGAGTACTGGGAAGGGGAGGGAGGAGGAGGTGGGATGAGGAGGGGGGAGGAAAGGGTCCGAATAAATTTTGGTTAGTGGGAAGGGGAGGGGAGGGGAGGGGAGGGGCTGGGTAGGTTGGAGGGGAGGGGAGGGGAGAGGAGGGGATGCGAGGATGAGGGCAGGGGGAGGGGGATACTTGGGGAAAAGGTTGGGCAGGGGGGAGGGGAGGGGAGTAGGGGAGGATGAGGACATGGGGAGGGGGCTGGTAAGGTTGGAGGGGAGAGGAGGGGAGGGGAGGGGATGTGAAAATGAGGGTTGGGGGGAGGGGGCTGCATGGGGAATATGTTGGGCAGGGGGGGGGACTGGGCAGGTTGGAGGAGAGGGGATGGGAGGGGAGGGTAGGGGAGGGGAGGGGGCTACTAGGGAAGGAGGTTGGACAGGGGGGAGTGGTGGGGGAAGGGGTTGGGCAGGGGGGAGGCTGAGCTGGGAAGGGGCGCGACTAGGATTGGGTGCGAGACAAGCTAAGATGGAAGAAGGGGAGGGGTAGAGCTGGGTGGGGGGGGGGGGGTAGGAGGAGGGTCTGGAAAATTGGGGGGAAGGGGGGTGACAAGATGGCCAGATTAACCAGTTTTTTTTATTACAATTAGCACCGATTTTTCTATTAATTCAATTACAAGTGAGTTTTCATTTTCATATTAATAATTTTTTTCATTGAAATTTTATCAGGCTTAATTTCATAGATGACTACTAGAAACAACTGAGCCATTTTTTATAATGTTTTTTTGTCACTTCACTACATTACCCACGTTTTATTATTGTAATATGTCTCATTTACTCTCATTAATGTCTAATTATATATTGCAGGGATCAATATAACTAAACATGAAAAACTGCTACTCTACATCAATGATACATGGTAGTACAGGGAGGATGTGGACTGTACCTGGGCCATGAGTGTGTTGAAGTATAGATGAAATACATATCTGACATACTATACTATTTAATTTTGCTGCAATAGATGTCATTTTCTTGGTATATTAATTTTCAGTTAGTCTATTTTTTTAGCATCACTCTATGATGTTGTTTCATGCTTACTATATTTGAGGAATGTCCACTTTAGCTGGAAAAAATTGGATATTTGGTCTACTAAAATGGTCTGAAGGAAATGCTACAATCGGATGAAAAAAAAGGATAGAATATCCACTTTAGCTATTTTTTATACTTCTTTTATTTTTCTTTCTATTTAATTCTTTTATGTTATCATTTTTTTATTCTACAAATTCAGGTGCTCTTATTGTAAAGTTTTTTTCTATGCAGAAATGTTTTTCAGGCATTTGAAGTTGGATATTTATACACTGTGAAATAGTTTCTCGGTGACATAAAGAATTATAATGTATGTTTATAAATTTAAATGTCCATTTAAATTTTCTTTTCATTCATGTTCATTGGAATATTGTGCTATTTATAGAATTTTTGTATAATAATTCTTTCATGTACTTCTCATAATATCTCAATGACAGTATTACTTATGTAATTTCATTAATGTTTGTTTTTTAATGTACTTTTCTAATTACTGACGATTAGTTATTTTTATTCATGTATTTGAAAATTGATACTTATTATTTTTTTCTACAATGTGACCTATTTACTTTTCCTTATTATTTTATATTTTCATACACGTTCATTTCATTTTTTCTCAAAAATGTTGTTTTTCTTTTCAATTGACTATTATCCACTATATTCTCCTATATGTTTTATATGTTTTCAAATAATTTTACTTTCCTTCTATATTATCCTATATGTTTCCCTTATATTCTCCCTCAAACATTTCTATGGTTTATTTTGTACAGTGATGTTATACTTATGTTTTCCTTATGTATTATCATATATTCTCCAATATGTTTTCAATATTATCCTACATATTCTTCTATGTTAGTTTCTTATTCTTATTTTCTTATGTTTTCAATTCTATATATTTTATCCGATTACATTTCAATATTAAGTATCACTATTCTTTTTCAATATATACATTATTGATGTTCTTTATTAATATTACAATATAGTTTTGTCTTCTTGAATGTAGGCATCGAACGTATTGTCGTGCGAATGCAAGGGTAAGTGCTAGTTATTATAATAATAAAATTATTATGAAAATTATTAAATTGTAAAATTTAAAATTTGCACAATTAAATTTATCTCAGATGAACTAATTGAAACTTAATTGGTTCAGCAAGATGAAATAAAAATAGAACCCATGATCAAACCACATATTAGATCCAATCCAAAAAATTAAACTGACCATAACATGGTTATTCGGCATCAGATTGATGCATGGTTCAAACCGTTTGGACCGTATTTTAACCCTCTACTTAATTTTATGCAAATTAATTTTGTTTGGCTCAAAAAATTTACTTCATCCCTCTAATACCACTATGAGGTTTTGGAGCCCGTAGCGGAAGCCGGTGGGCTGGGGATTTTAAAATTTTCATAGGAGGATTGACGGTGCTGGTCGATGCCAATGATCCGAGCCCCGAAGAGGTCCGAGGATCTTGCGTAAATCATAAGGAACACAAAAAATAAAATGAAAACGTACCCATTTCAAATCTGAATCCACTGTCAACTGCAACTAGTTGATGGAAATCATCACTTGAAGGATCCAAAGCAGGATCCCTCTAGATTGTCCACACGCACTCCAAAAATCCACTGGAACGTCGATCATCAAATTATGGGTGCTAGTGCAGCGATCTGATGATGCTTTCGATGTCCTGATGATCACAACATTGAGATGACTTTGATGCTTGAGGAATATCTTGATCCAAGCTCCATGGATCAAGAAATTTTCTCTTTATAGAGCGGGAGGAGAGAGAGGCTCTAAATTTCACTCCATGAAATGAGGGTATAGAGAATTGCACACTAAGGGAGAGATCCTCCTCTCTTATTTATAGTGGAATTCCAAAATACCCGGTTGGGTTCCCCGACCCCATTTTATTTCAATGTCCACTAAATAAATAATTTTGAAGAATTAAACTATTACAATATTATTTATTATTTTATCACATACTTTTAATATATATAAAATATATTACGTGATAAAACAGAGTAATTTAACTCGACTCGCTATCCCTCTTAATATTAAACGAACTTTGAATATTTAAATAATATTCATTCGATTAATATTTTCCTGTATTTACTAAAATTGTAAATACATTAAATAAATTCAATCCCAATTATTCATAACTTGAATAATAATGAATTTATTTAATTCATTGGTGATCGATAACTTGGACAACACTCGGACCCCATGGAGGGGCCCACTATGTCCGTATACCTATTCAACTGAATAAGGTGGATTCTTGAATACACTATTGTGTGTGACCCTTTAGGCCCTTATCTCAATAGTAGTGAATAAAATACACAGACCAAGAGCAGAGTCTAGTAACCCATCATGGCCCCTAAAGAGATAAGGATAGTCATAGAAATAACTACCATCCTACGAACACTGACTGTGTTCTATAATCTCTTTGTCATTAAATATCTCCTAAATCAGGATGGACAATTGTGTCATCGTCCTTTTAATGCTTTATTATTTTTTGATCTATTCAGATGGATCTACCTTTGTACTGCTTTGGACAAAGACTTATGAAGGCAACACCACCCTGATCAACCGGTCCTGAGATATACAACTTCCTAAACTTGGAAGTGACAAATCCTTTCTTGACCATTCAACCAATGTCATACCACCAACGACACACGCAACACAAATTACCTCACCACGACTTTATTGACATGGTTTTCATCTTTCATCAAGGTATGTAATCAAATAATATGCATTGGTAATGGTCTCAAGTCAGGAGGCCAATACACATATTCGTAGATAGGAACAACCAATGACACCCAAAACCTGTGGTGTTCTTATTGGTAGGAATGTCCTCATGATCTCACTACTAGATGTCACCAAGTGTGAACTTCATGAGAATAAGTCTCAATGATTATGAGCCCCCAACACCTGATAGTCAAACATCTACTGTGTTCAGTCAGTAAGATGTATCTAGACTATAGAACATATATTTAAGACCAATGTCATTTTATCTTGAGGTTCTCATTATAGACTCAGATCTTCTATAACCTCTTGATACAACAATTAATCTTTGGACATTACCATTATAATAGTGGAGGCATAAAATTCTACACTATAATAGTAAGATGACATCATGTATAACTAACTGTACACATGATATGGTAATCAAAAGTAATGCATAGTTGGGTCTAGGTCACCCACTATTTCAACACGTAGACATGTATATAGTTGTATATTAATATAAATAAATATATAAAAATAAGTAAATATAAATATAAATATATATATATATATATTCCCATATAAGATACAAAAAATATATAAACATAAATACATATAAATATTTACAAATGTATATAAATATAGATTAATATTCATAAATATATATAAATATCCATGCAGATATACAATTATATATAATTTTAAATAAATATTGATAAATAAATATATTATGAATAAATATACTTAGATGTATATAAATTTATACAAATATAATAATAATAATAATAAATCACCAAAAGAGAGAAAACCATAACAATTTCAACACCATAAAATCAATAAGAATGTAAATTCATGAAATAAAATTATATAAAACCGAACAAGCATATGAAGACACTCTTAAACAAAGTTGAAATATTATTAAATGTTCAAAAAATATGGTATTCAAACCCAAAACTCAGTTTTGAAGGCCTTATCTGTTTTTTACATCTAGAAAATAGTGACCAAGGTCCCCTGAGTTAAAAAAGTGTGTAAATCTTCATAGGATTTGATTTTATATGTGTGAGAGCTTAAATGGATACTTAAATCAAAAGTTATGGCCCTTTGAAGTTCATGTCTGATTTTCAACTTCTCTTAAAAATAAAATATTTTTTATTCTACTAATTATTACCAAATTCTTATATAATGTCATTGCATCTCATTTTATAAGATTCAATTTGACTAGTTGTGAGGTTAAAATAGACACTCATATCAAAAGTTATCTTCATTTGATGTTGAAATCTGATTTTCAACTTATACAAAAATTAATTTATGTTTTAAATAATTACTAACTAATATTTATAAATAAATAATATTCAACACATTCTAATTAATTAAAATTATAAATAATAAAAATAAAATAATTATAAATTCAAATTGATAATTATTAATAATAAATAATAATTAAATATGTAGTATTTAATATATTTTTTTCTATTAATTTAGCAGTGATTTTTAAAAAACTACCCCTAAATTAAAATTAAAAAATTTATTTTTTAAAAAAAATTTAAAAAAACTATTTATTACCATTTTTTTAAAAAATAATGTTAAAATTAAAAAAAAAATAAAAAAAATAAAAAATATATTTAGGCGCAGTTTTTAAAACCACTATAAAAAAACCGCCACTATGACGTCCCAGAATCAAATGCCACTCAGAGCTGCCCTGAGCCCAATGATCGACATGGCCTCAAGTGCATCTCCTCAAATGCCAGAAGCTACTGACTAGGAGTGATGGCCTAGGGTGTGTCTGTAGGGAGACTATTCCTTCATTACCAGAGTGTAGCACAACAGATAAACACCATGATAGGTAAATATCATAAGCAATATAAACAGATGGCACAATAGAGGCAGACGAGAATAATAAACAACAAGATAACCAATAATGATATACAAAAGATGATGATACATTTCATGTCTCTAGAAAGTTGAAAAACATGGATACAAAGCCACAGACAACAATATAATACAAAATAAGAAATCCAAAAATTACCCTAAGCATCCTAATCTTCAGATCTGTCATATGCTACTAGCTTCATCCTAGTAAAGTAAGCAATCAAGTGTATTAAGCGATACACTTCCCTTTGTCAACACCTGCATACATGTAATCTTCCTGGGTGATAATGGCGGTCCAGATAGGGTATGAGATAAATCTTAGCATGACATCCCCAACAGTGTCTATAACATCCTATCTGTGTAATATAAATTGAAAAAATATACAAGCATGCATATAGGAAAGTAAAGCAATACAACAATGTAAATACCCAATTACCAGCTTCAGCCTCTGTTGGTGTCTTAACATATAACCATTTCATTAATTATTTATGTTCTGATTTATATATGTAAGTCATGTGAGGTATAACTATCACTGACATCCAATCATGGTAATTATAGTGAAGGATACAAGATAAAATAAGACATCTATGGTGTTATTAATAATGAAGAGGTTCCAAGGTGTGAACAAGGGAAACCATGACTTCAAGGGTCAATCCAACTCAGGTAATAACTGTATCCTGACTATAGGGGTAAGAGTTTAATCCATGGAGCGTCATCTAAGGAATTTCAGAATATTGAATCTAATGGAGGCCAAGGACTCATCCAAGGTAAAATGGGATAAGTAGTGACTGGGCCCAAGGATATAACTAAGGCGCCACATGTCCATAGATGTCATGTTAGACCCAAGGAGTGTATCCAAGGCATCTTGTAATAACAATGGAGGAGGGATCCTATAGTGTTATACTAGGCATCCACAAGTAGAAAATTATTGGGTTCCAAGGTGGGTCTCACCCTTGGAAACCAACATCCTTGAATTAGAATGGAGTCCATGAGTGGTCATGGAATTCCCTAAGGAATCCAAGGCTAAATCGAGTTTGACCACTCCTATAGTAATGTCAAGGTATGTATACAAGGAACCTTTTAATTGATTCATTTAACTAAATAGGCCATGCAATAATCATTCCATTTAATAGGTCAAGAGGTTCATTCCATACTTTTCATACAAGTGGCAAGGCATGTCAAGGATTTGAAACCATTCATTAATTCATAAATTTCAAACTCATTTAATTCATTAGGTTCACTCTACTACCTTCCATTATACATGGAAAGGGTTTCTATGGATGTACAACCAAGTTATTCAATTACATTTAATTAGGCCAAGTTATATTAATAGTATACTTTCCAATTAAACCATTTAAAAATTCATTAATTAAGTACATAACTTATCTTAGAAGGGTCAAGTGATATATACATGTAACAAAAATTTATGATTAATCTATTTAATCGAAACAATCACCTTTAATAAGTTCAAGTCACATCTCACCTAAATAGTGGTGAAAATAGTCTCAACAAGCTACTAAAAGATTAATTATGAAATCAACCTACATGGGGCAATTGACATTGAGGTAATATCTCCAATTATGGATTATATTTATGAAAAAGGACCTTAGAACATAGTTCTAATTACTATATGTAAGGCATATGAATCTAATAAATCATGCTTGATGAAATCGGTGCACACACATGATAATCTATAAAATGAAAAATCTCGAGGGATGAGTTATAGACCACCCACCTCATACTCATAAGTCTCTCTTCATCCAATATCAGAGTCCAATTTCTCTTGGATGGGAATAGATATTAAGAATAGATCAATTCCATGAAAACAGGGCATATGATATTGCATATAAATAACTTTATTGATAGGAATAAGATTGAGGAATGACTAAAAAGGAAATGATACCTTAACAATATGCATCCACATGAAAAATGATGATATAATTAGACACCAAATGAGAGTTCATGATCAATGTATATAAAAGAGGTCTTGAGAGATACAAAAGTGGGAGAGGAAGAGGTTATATCTACTGGAAAATAACCAATAAGGAAAGAAATGTTTAATAATATAATGAAGAGAAATTTCGAAAAATCACCCAAAAAACAAGCTTTGCATGGTTTGGCCACACGGTTGGCCAAACTGTGCACCAACCATTTCCATCTATTGTAGGAATGGTAATTTCACATGATTTAGCCACACGTTTAGGAAAACCATGCATCAAAAATGAAAAAAACCTCTAAAATTATGTCTGTAGTTTTTACATGGATATGGGGCCCAAATAACAAAATTTAACTAAATATGCAAGATCCTCCATCCCACTATTTAGCACCAAACATTCAGAAGATGACATGTGGCCTACCCCGCATGGTTTCTACTAATCGTGCGGCTAGCCTATACCCCACCCCAAATATGGGTTATGGGCTCTAAACCAGCCCCGAACACCACTAAGACACCCTTGAACTCATTAGAAATCTGTATTCGGTCCAAAATAAATAATTAGACCAAAATTAAAAGGATCCATACCTGAGTGAAAAATCGGGTTCTTATAGTCTTCCCCTTTAAAGGAACTCGTCTCCGAGTTCACCTTCCAAGAGCGGCGAAAGACTGTCTAAGAAAAAATCTAGCCACTGGGCATGTACATCGGCCGCCTGCTCCCAAATGTTATCCTATACATGGCTGTGATTCCTAGAACCTATACTAAAGGGATAGACCATCCTCATAGATCCTTCATGTTCTGGTCAACAATGTTTATAGGATACTCCTCAAAGGAAGTATCGACATTTATCTCAACATCCTCAGGATCAAAATTGTGAGATGGGTAGACATGATAATAAAGGAGATAAGAAATGTGGAAGACTTCGTGAATGGAATGGTACCTATGAGGTAATAAAAATCGATAGGCTACTGGCCTAAATCTCTTCAAAATCTCAAATGACCCGAAAAATCACAACGACAACTTCCCTTTCTTTTGTATCCATCTATGCCCTAGTCTAGGAGATACCCATAGGAAAAGATGATCCTAGACCTCAAACTCTAAAGTTCATATTTGATGATTGAAATATGATTTCTATCTATACTTAGCAGTAGACATACCCTTCCTGATCAGCTGAACCTTCTTTGAAGTATCCTACATGAGATGAGGACCTAGTAGGACTACCTCTCCAACCTCAAACTATCATAGGGGTGAACAGAATGACTTACCATACAAGTCCTCAAAAGGATCTATCTGATTTTTCACTTGAAAGATATTGTTATAGGAGAACTCAATGACATGGATACAATTCTCTCAAGAACTGCTGAAATCAAGGACGCATGCCTGGAGCATGTCCTCTAGAACATGTATTATCTATTCCGAATGGCCATTTATCTAAATGTGAAAATATTTTCTCAAAAGAACCTATGTACCCATATCTTTCTATAACCCCTTTTATAACATGACATGAAACAAGCATACCTATCTGAAACAATAGTACTGGGGACCCTGTGTAGTCATATGATCTCAGATACATACAATCTTCCCAACTTATCCATTGAGAAAGTCTCCCAAATATGAAGGAAGTGGGACACTTTTGTCATTTAGTCAATGACTACCCATACAATATCAATACCATGAGACGCCGTTGGTAATATGACTAAAAAGTCCATGGAAACATCTTCCCATTTAAATTTTAGGACTGGAAGCAGCTGTAACAATCTAGCAGACCATTGGTGCTTTGCCTTCACCTACTGACAGGTGGAACACCTAGTAATAAAGCCTTCTATCTAAAGTTTCATCCCATTCCACTAATACTGGCGTCACATATCTTGATACATCTTGAATATTCCTAGATAAAACACCCTATGAGAAGTATGGGACTCTCACATCAACTCCTCTCTCAAATCTATAGGAACCTAGATATGTCCACATACATTCAGGATGCCATCCCTGTCTATATAACAACCCGGAGGCAGGTCATCTCCTAAAATACTCTCATGGAGAACCAATCCTTTAGAATTTGAAAATTTCCCAATCTTCACCTTCTTAAGGAGGGAAGAGGTAACTTTCAAGGCAGATAGATAATACTTCTAGTGACTATCTTGAAACTCTAGATGCATCTTATAAAAAAGGGCCATCAATTTCCATTCATAACTAGCTTCCTATATGGCCTGTACCTAAGTTTTCTGACTTAGATCATCTGCTATCATGTTGCCTTTTTTGGGCATATAGCCAAGATCAAAATCAAAGTAAAAAATATATTCAACCCATCTCCACTGTCTGAGATTAAATTCACACTATGTAAAGATATATTTGAGACTCTTGTGGCCTATATACACCACAAAGTACTCACCTATCAAATAGTGTCTTCTGTAATGTAAGACATAGAACAATACTGCAAGATCAAGGTCGTGCATCAAGTAATTTCACTCATAATGCATCAAATTACAAGATTTATATGAAACAACTCTATCCTCCTATATCAGTACTACTCCCAGGCCATTACCTTATGTATCACAAAATAGTGTATAACCTAGGATAGGCTTTGTAAAAAACAGAATAGGTATCGAAACAATCCTACCTTTTAACTCGTAAAAGGGTTTCTCACACTCTTTTGAAAATAGAAACTTGAAAAATTCTTTATAAGACTAGTAAGAGGTTAAAAAGGCATGAGAAGTACTTTGTGAAATTCCTATATTATCCAAACAACCCCAAGAAACACTGTATATCAAACACATTCTTGGGATGCTCCCAGGAAACTACATCACTCACATTATTTGGGTCAATAGAGACTCCTAATTCTGAGATAATATGACCTAATAAGTAAACCTTTTCAATCTATAAGTTTCACTTATAATGCTTGGAATAAAGATGATGCTCTATCAGTGTACTCAGAATGATCTCAAGGTGCTTAGTATGGTCACTAAGAGTGTGATAATACACTAATATTTCATCCACAAAGACCATGATAAATGAATACAGATAGGGGTGGAACACACTATTAATCATAGCCATGAAAATGGTAGGTGTGTTCAAAAGAAAAAATGGCATAACAAGATACTCATATAGAACACAACTACTACGGAAAGCTATATGAGGTATGTTTGATGGCCTGACTCACACCCAATGATAGCCTGATCTCAGGTCGATCTTAGAAAATACCCTAGCTCATTAGATCTAGTCAAAGAGAATATCTATTCAAGGTAGTGGATACTAGTTCTTTAACATAAGTGGGTTCAAATATATTTAATACAAGCATAGAATAAGGGTATCACCCACATTCTTAGAAAAAGTAATGGATGAACCCCAAGAGGAAGTACTGAGCGGTATACAACCTTTGGCCTCTAAGTCCTCCAACTGCTACTTGAGCTCCTAGAGATTAGTAGGTTCCATCCTGTATGGAGGAACGGACACTAGTACTTCCCTTGGAATGAGCTCAATTGTAAACTCTACCTCTCTCCTAGGAGTTAAGACAAAAAATTCATTAGGAAAGATATCCCTAAAACAAACAACTACCGAAGGCAATTCAACCTGATGTAAACCCTGATCTTCTATGAAGAGATTTGAAATATGGGTGGTCACTCCACCTAGCCCAAGATTCTTTAGTCTATATCTCCTATCCTAGACATCCCACTCACCCTTATGTAGATAACTGCTACCCTTTGGTGATGTAAAAGATACTCTGTGGTGATATATGTCCACAAAGGCATGATACAAGACCAACTAATCTATCCCTATAATGAAATCAAATCCATCATCTCAGTTATGAAAAGGTCCCATGAGAAAGGGTAACTTCCTACCTCAAGGGTATAGTCCCTACATTGGTGTATTCCCTATGAATGTACTCCCAATGGGGTATCTATTGTCATTACACCAAAATAATACTATATTTCCACCCCAATACTTTCTAAGATACATATGGAGATGAAGGAGTGTGAAGCACCTGTATCAATTAAATAATACACTATAGTAGAGGCTAATAGAATAGTACCTTGTATTGTAGATATTCCTACAACCATATTCTTAGGTATTGGCCGTAATGCATGCAAATGACCTGATCCATGAACCTTGTGTAACAACTAGACTACCATGATCAAGACCTCTGTACTGGTGCTACTAATATATAAGGTCTGGATACTACGACCATGACCTCCTCCTTATCCATGCTTCCCAGTGCTACTCCAACTCCCTACTTGATGTCACGTAAAAGAACCTTCCCCTGACAGGGGAGGTGTTGTGGAACCTCTTCCACTAGAAGCATATGGAAGGGTCTGACATAGTCTATGAAGGTGCACCATACGACTATAATCTCGACACTCTAGAGGGTCTCTATCACACTGAGGCTTTAGATTCTCCTATCATCCACACTGATGGAATAGAAAAAAGCTACTAGTTTGGGAACTATGAATGTGTAAAGACCCTGAAATACCACATATATTTTTTAAAATTATATAGAATTATTACGAGACTGCAAAAATCGATGGCACATGATTCTGAGGCCCGGAGAGCCCAGAACAGAATTTTCAACTGTTTTTAAGGCACGTTCAGTAAACGTGCGGGTGAGTTTTTTATATTTTGAAATAGTGCTCGGATTGAAAATATGAGGGCACCGTTGGATTAAAAACACTGAGATTTGCTTAGGTGAACCTTAACTTCCACCAGCAAGGGTCGGACAGAAAAGATAATTTTTGGACTTTTTAGAAAAAATAATAATAAAATAACTCTTTGAGTTATTTTATTCTTCTTCAACCATTGATCAATGGTTGGTAGGACTGCAGTGTAATGTTGGTCATTAAATGAAGATCAATAAATGACCTGTTACTTTGTTTTTGTAATCGAAAAACCCATGTGTTTAATTGGTTCATTAATTAAGATTCATCAATGAACCATAATAATGAACACAATGTGGAGATTAATTATTTTATTAATCAAACCACTTGCAAGAGAATTCACAAACCAAGAGAGGAAGATCTAAAAAACACCAATGATGTCACCATCCAATGAAGAACATTTATCTATCAACGACCATTGGAGAACTTGAACTGGACATCGACAAATGACTTCTAACGTAGATTCATTCTTTTGTCCGCAACAGATTCCACCAAATCCAGGTAGGGATTTATGTGCTTTTGATATCACAATTTTCCTGTTCTTGAATAATATGAAGAACGTGGATCAACTAACCATCAGGTTGATCCACAATTAATTCTTAATTGCAGGATTTTATTGCAGGGTTACACTTTGGGGTTTTACTTAATCTTATAATGATTATTATTCCACCCCTATGATAAAACGCAATCGCGGAGGGCGTGGGCCAATCCGAACAAGTCCTAGAACCTTCACCGCTCTTAGGTTTTGTGGATTCTTCATGCATGGCCGAGAAATTTGTAAGAAAGGAAAATCTAAGGGGCTCATAGTGAAATCAACGACCCTGGAGGCCCGTAGGTGCAAACGGGAAGGAAAACGGAGCACCAGAGCATCTTCAATGGCCCACGAAAGTAGCCGCTGGTGTGGCACCATCGGCGTGGCGACGCCGAAGACCGAAGGCAGTAGCCGGCCTATTCCAACCACGTGGAGATAGCGGTGCTTGCTGGTGACATAGTGGCACAAGCTATGACCGAATGACCGCGATGGGTGGAGACATGGTGCTGGTATGCATTGTAGGAGAGGAGCGGCCCGCTCAGCTAGACGCACACGACCGGTTCATGCCGGCCATTTTTTAAGAGAGGTCAGCACTCCACGGGCCCCACTAGCTGTGAGAAACCAGACGCCCAATGTCTGGTTTAGCTCAATCGTCCCGCACCATGCGGCCCGAGTCCCCCAGGCCGGCCGAACCCTCTGACTGGACCAGACCCACAAGACGGGCTGGACCTGCTGTCCAGGCCGGACCTGCTGGCCAGGTCAGACCTATTGTTCGGGCTAGACCTGCGAGATGAGCCAGACCCATAGGCCCAATGGACCAGCCGGGCTGGACCCCTACCATACCCGAACCCAACCGACCCCGTTTCACTAAATCCAACGTAACTTGAAATCCGGGCGTCTGAATGACGCGCTTTATATGGCATGAGGACCCTTACGATGAGGAAGACTTTTTGAGATACTCTACTTGGGTTTTGGAAGAAGTTGGGGTATGGCTGGGTTGGATCAGACTCGAATCCAACCAAGCCCTATTTACCTTTTTTGTTGATAACTTACAGACCGGGTGTCCGATTGAGGCGCCATATGTCGCGTTGAAACCATTTTGACAAGAAGGTCCTTTGGGTTACTTCTTCATGGGACTTCATGGAAGTTTAGGTACAAACAATATCTTGAGGCACATAACCTATGGAACTCAAGCACACCAAGTGCGGAAATCTTATGGCAGGCTGTCAAGTGAATAGTGACCCTCTGTGGATCGGCATGAGAGAGACCCTCCATGGATCAGTAGTAGCGAGACCCTCCATGGATTAGAAATAGAGCGACCCTATGTGGATCATCATCAAAGCGACCCTCTGTGGATCAATAGTAGTGTGAACCTCTATGGATCGATGGTAGTACGACCCTCTGTGGATCGGCGGTAGAGAAACCCTTTGTGGATCAGCAGTATAGAGACCCTTTGTGGATCAGCAGTAGAACCTATCAATAGAATAAAATGATATAGCTCAAGACTAATAATCTTTATTTATTATTCCCTAAGTTTTATACCTGTTGTGACCTATCATTTACTTTATTCTTTGTGATTGAGATCGTGATTTGTGGTTTTTCCTTTGTGGAATTCTGGGAGACCTTCAGAGATCTCAGGGTCTCTACTTGGTATAGATATACTCACCCCTACACGGGCTTCACCCGAACCTTTTCATGTCTTGTGTAGATGACGATTAACTTGACTAAGACTTGGGGATCCAGGAATAGACGGTGCTCAGAGGTGATTGATAGACGGGGTGAGCAACAATGACGACAGATAATGAGTTGTACCTACCCTTCAGGAATAATCCTTAGTGGATGACCTCTAGAGCATATTTTTCCCTTATTTTTTTACTTTATTTTCAGTTGGGTTTGTATACTGCCCCTTTTTACTTTTAGTTCACACTTTTACTATCAATAGTTATACTTTTTGGTTTTCTTTTGTTGTGTACCTAGTCTGTGTGTGTACATGTTTAAAGGAAATGCCTTCCTTTTTTGGGATATTCATTTTCGATTCTAGATTACAACCCCTGGCCTATGGAAGATGAGCTTGGGGTATTCATGGGATAGGCCTGAGGGGTCGGGTCCTGACAAAGTGGTATAAGAGGGTGGTCAGTTCTACCAGAAGAACTAAGAGTCTATGTTTTCAATGGAGCAATAATGTTAAGTGTCTTGAGTTTGGATTATAGTTTGGGGAGTCCAGTGTTGGTGTGGTGGCCTAAGTATCCATACACCAAGACCTTGATTCTGATTTCTGACTTGGTACATGAAAACACTATTTTCATGTGTTTTGGAAATGTTTTTCTTTTAATCTCTTTTGAGTCAGCTCATGAGGTATAATTTTTTGACTGTGGCACATTTGTTTCTTTACAGGATGTCTCCACATAGACAACCACCCAGGATTCTAGTGAGAGATCATGATGATGGCCCACTAAGCTATGAAGCATCAATTCAGGGCCCTATCATAGTGATAATACCTTTGGATGGTGTACCAGTCGCACAACCACCCGTAGGGAAGTAGTTGCCACCAGTCCCACCAGCGGACTGTGCATGCCAACTGAGCGGGTTTCACAAGTTACATAGACAGATGCCCCTAAGGTTTTTAGGTGAGATAGATCCACATGTATCTAAGTACTGGCTGGAGGTTGTGACACAAGGTTTCCTCTTGGTTAAGACACCAGCAGACCAGAAGGTGATCCTAGATTCTACCCTCTTTCAGGGCATAACAGGGAGATGGTAGAGCCTGATGCTCTAGACACATGAAGAGACAACACTTTCCAGGTTGGAATTCGAGATCCTCTTTAGGGTGGAGTTTTTACCAGTGAATCTATGCTATATGCATATTCAGGAGATACTGCACATACAGCAGGGCAGCATGACAGTGGCCCGGTACTCGGCAAGATTCACTGACCTCTCTCGCTACTCCACCAACATGGTATGTGACCCTTTCTTTAGGGACCAGACCTTTGATTTGGGACTTCGATGGGAGATCAGAGCATCGATGATATCGCTCAACATCCTAACATAGGATAGAGTGCTAGAGAGAGAACTATTGGTGGATATCTTCCTAGCAGGGAAAGTACCAACAGTGAGAGCCACCACTGGAAGACATGCAGATAAGTCATCTACAATAGACAGTAGGAAGATGACACAGAGGCCCAAATAGGCTAGACCTTCCGGAGGATGACCCCAAGATATAGTGTTGGAGGTGCGGAGCTCATAAGGAAGTGGAGGTCAGTAGAGGAGCAGACTGTGCTTCTTGTATGGCAGGTAGGGTCACATGGCTTGCGATTTTCTAACACGCCATACTGACGATCAGAAGAAAGTCAAGGGACCATCAAGACAATGACAAAGTTTCAAGCGAGGAGGTCCATAGGGTAGAAAATGTGGAAGAGGAGTAGGCTGTATAGAAGGAGGTGGGAGAAAATTTGAGGTACTACTGCCACCACCCCTAGACGGTCCACCCTGACCTCAGGGAGCATGTGGAAAATGATGAGCTCAACTTCAGGCGGTAGAGGATTATGACCATGGTGCTCTGAAGATGATTCGAGGTATGATCTGTGTCTACTCAACCCCAGATGGAGTTCTTATAGACACAATTTCCAGTCAATATTTTATTTCCATGGCTCTCTTTTGGATCTTAGAGATTCCAGTGGAGATTTTGGCTTGATCCTTATGATTAGAGACTACTAGAGAGAGGATTTTACTATTACACACTGGTGCTGGTAGTGTGAGCTTACTCTAGGAGGCGAGAGCTTCGGATGGGATCTCCTAGTAGCAGCATCGAGGCCTTATGACATCATCTTGGTTATGTACTAGTTATCCACAGTCCATACTCAGATCAACTATTTTAGGCACAAAGTACAGTGTGTCCGTGAGGATGGGACCAAGTTTTCCCTTACTGGCGAGAAGGAAAACTTTGCAGCATAGGATGAACTTCCACTGAGAAGGGTGCAGCCGATCACTCATTAGTTAGCTAGCCTCACCCTCAATATAATGGATTAGATGGTTCCAAGCTATCATGTTCGGTGGAATAGTACAAAGATGTCTTCCCTGAGGATTCTTCGTGACTACCTTCTCACAGAGTGGTAGACTTCTACATCGACCTGTACCCTGGGATGACACCGATATCTACGCTGACATATTATATGGATCCCATGGAGCTTCATGAGTTGAGGGTACAGTCGGAGTAATTGAAGTGGAATGGGTTCATAAGACCCAGTGTCTCTCCATGGGAATCCCTGATTTTGTTCGCCAAGAAGGTAGATGGGAGTTTGAGGCTTTGCGTGGAAAATCAGTGCCTGAACCAGGTGACTGTGAAGAACATGTATCCTATACTGAGTATTGATGATCTCTTCAACCAGATGAAGGGTGCATGGTGGTTTTTCAAGATAGAACTCAGATCAGGATATTATCAGCTTTGGTTTCTGGATGATGACATACCAAAAACTGCCTTCAGATGCTGATATGGACACTACGAGTTCTTATTTATGCCTTTTGTCATGACCAATGCCCCATCAATGGTCATGGGAATCATGAATAGGATCTTCCATACTTACCTCAATCGATTCATGGTGGTTTTCATTGAAGATATCTTAGTGTACTCGATGTCAGAGGAGGAGCACACCACACATCTTTAGATAGTTCTAGATACACTCTGAGAGAACCAGCTATGTGGTAGGCTCTCGTAGTGACAGTTTTGGATATGAGAGGTCCACTTTCTGGGACACGTCATCTCGGAGGCTGGACTTGCAGTGGATATGGAAAAGATAGAGGTAGTTCTTTCTTGGGTGCAACCTAAGAGTGTGATTGAGGTGAAGAGTTTCCTAGGGTTGGCTGGGTACTACCATATATTTGTACCCGACTTTTTTATAGTAGAATCACCCTTTTCAGCTTTGAAAAAGAAGAGACAACCCATTGTATGGATGGAGAGATTCCATCAAAGTTTTTAAGAGCTAAGATAGAGACTGATGAGTGCCCCCATATTGAGGATACCATAAGAGGGCGTTGGGTATGTAGTCTATTGTGATGCATCAAGGACCAGAATGGGATGTGTCCTAATGCAAGAGAGAGAGGTGATCGCCTATGGCTCACAACAACAAAGGAAACATGAGAAGAACTATGTGACCCATGACCTGGAGTTAGCAACAGTGGTCTTTACGTTGAAGATGTGGTGACACTACTTGATGGGTGAATGGTTTATAGTCTACTCCGATCACAAGAGTCTCAGGTATATATTCTCAGAGAAGGAACTGAACCTGAGACAACAATGATGGATGGAGTTACTTTAGGACTATGAAGTTGAGATAGTCTAAACACCTAGTAAGGGAAAAGTAGTAATATATGAACTCAGTAGGAGTTTGGGTCTATAGCTTCTGGGTGAGGCGACATAGAATCTAGTCGCATTGCAGATATCCTTCATGGATAGTGATGGTGCAGCATACCTCCAGCCTATGACTGTCACTCCCCCACTACTTCAGTGGGTTCGGGAGGCACAACTTGGGGACGTTGACTATGAGGCTTGAAATGATCATATATCCTCAGGAAAGGCTCCTGATAAATTTTTTATAGGTGGGTAATACGTCATCCTTTTCAAAGGATTCACCATGGTACTAGTGAAGTATCGAGAGGAGGTGTTGAGGGAGTTCTGTAAATACCCTTTTTCGGTACATCCTCGAGTGGAGAATATGTACCAGGACCTCTGAAATTAGTACTGGTGGCCAGGGATCAAGAAATTAGTGGCATAGTTCATTTCTTGATGCCTCACTTGTCAGCAAGTGAAGGCCGAGCATCAGGTTCTAGCAGGCTTAACACAACTACTAGAGGTACTAGAATGGAAGTGGGATGGTATATCTATAGACTTTGTGATTGGGTTACCATTAACTTCCGGGGGACATGACTCTATCTGGGTGATTGTTGACCAACTCACAAATTCAGCCCATTTTTTTACCCATCTGAGAGCAGGGTTTAGTTGAGGGATTGTGACACCTATATGTCCAGGAGATAGCACAATTTCACAGGTTACCATCGACGATTGTTTCAGATCATGAAACTCATTTTTTATCCTGGTTATGTAAGGGATTATAGGAGGCATTACGGACTCAGCTATGCTTGAGAACCACCTTTCACCCTCAAACAGATAGTCATACAGAGTGGACCATACATACACTTGAGTACATGATTCATGCCTGCATCCTTGATTTTGGTTGTAGTTGGGAGAACCACCTACCACTGGTGGATTTCGCATACAACAATAGTTATCACTCCACTATCGGAATGGCACCATTTGAGGCCTCGTTTGGGCGATAATGTAGATCAACTCTATGCTAGAAAGACCCAGAGAAGTTAGCACTTATGGATATAGAGTTGTTATGGTCTACCATTGAGAAGGTGCATATCATCCATGAGAGGATAAATACTATATAGAGTAGGCAGAAGTCTTATGCCGATAGGAGACAGAGACCCTTGTATTTCAAGGACGGAGACCATGTCTTCCTATGGGTATCACCCCAATGAGGATTGCAAAGATTTGGTCGAAGTGACAAGCTATCTAAGAGGTTCATCAGACCTTTCCAGATTCTCAGCAGGGTTGGCGAGGTGGCATACCATCTATCTCTTCCTCCACAGATGTATCAGGGGCATGATTTTTTCCACATGTCGCAAATGAGGAGATACATTCATGATCCATCTCACATCATTAACTAGGGTGAGCTAGAAATTGACGATGGGGTGACTTTTATAGAGTTACTGGTGGAGATAGAGGATCGAAATGAGTGAGTCCATCATGGATAGTCGATCCCTCTGGTGCGAGTTCAGTGGCAGCACATGAACCTCCAGCAGAGCACATGGGAGCGAGAGGATCAGATTTGTGCTCAGTACCCCCATTTTGTTTCTTAGCTTTTGTAGTGGATTTCGAGGACGTAAGTCCCTAAGGTGGGGAGAATGTAAAGACCTGGAAATACCGTATTTGTTTTAAATTATATGGAATTATTATGAGACTTTGAAAATTGACTAAATGTGATTCTGAGTCTCGGAGAGTCCAGAATAGAATTTTGAACTTTTTTAAGGTACATTCAGTAAATGTGCGAGTGGGTTTTTCTATATTTTGAACTGGTGCTTATATTAAAAATCAGAGGGCACCGTTGGATTGGACGCGTCGATATTCACTTAGGAGAATCTTAACTTCGATCGGAAAGGGTTGGAGGAAAAAGATAATTTTTGGAAATTTTGGAAAAAATAAAATAAAATAACTGTTTGAGTTAATTTATTCTTCTTAAACCACTAAACGATGGTTTCGGGACTGCTGTGTAATGACTATCATTAAATAAAGATTAATAAATGACCTGTTACTTTGTTTGTAAAACCTTAACACCCATGTGTTTAATAGATTCATTAATTAAGATTCATTAATGAACCATAATAATGAAGACAACATGGGGACTAATTCTTTTATTAATCAAACTGGTGGAAAGTGAATTCACAAACCATAGGAGGAAGCTCTGAAAAAACACCGAGGACGTCACCCTCCAACGAAGAATGATGATCGATAGACAACCGTTACAGAATTAAAAATGGACATCGACAAAGTACTTCGAATGTGAATTCCTTAATTCTTCCGCAATGGATTCCACTGAATCTAGGTAGTGATTTATGTGTTTTATATCCCTCTTTTCTTATTATTGAATAATATGAAGAACACAAATCAATAAATCATCGGTTTGATCCACGATTCATTATTAATTGTGTGTGGTTGTTGTGGGGTTACACATTGGGGTTTTCCTTAATCTTATAATGTTTATTATTCCAACCCTATGATAAAATGCTAACATAGAGGGCGCATGCCAATCCAAACAAGGCCCAGAACCTCCATCGCTCTTGGGTTTTGTGCGTTCTTTGTGGGTGACTGAGCAACGTGGTGGCAAGGAGAATCCAAGGGGATCGTAGTGAAGGAAGTAAACTGAGAGGACTGTAGACGCAGAAAGGAAAGAAAACATACCACTAAATCAGCTCTGGTGTCCCATATAAGCAGCTACCGGGGCGGCGGTGTCGGCAACTGGCAGAGGTGGTCATCCACGTGGATACGGCGGCGCCTGCAAGCATCGAGGTGGAAAGAGATGTGGATGAATAGCTACGGTGGGTGGATCCATGGAACAAGAACACCGCGTGGGAGAAGAGAGGCCCACTTAGGCCGCTCAACTGGACGCACATGGCCAGATCGTTCTGGCCATTTCAGAAGAGAGGGTGGTGCCCTGCTGGCGCTGCCAGCTGGGAGAAACCGGACACCCAACATCCGGTTCGACTCAAATGGCCCACACCACATGGGCTGAGTTCTCCAGGAGAGATGAAACTGCTGGCCAAGTAGGACCCGTGAGCCACGCCAGACCCGTAAGCTCGGCCAGACACACCGGCTGGGCCAGACCCGCGAGCCTAGTAGGTTGGGTTGGACCCCTACCAGACTCGAACCCGATCGGCCCCGTTTCCCTAAATCTAATGTAACTCGCAAAATGACTATTCAATTGAAGTGTCGTCTACGGCATGAGGACCATTACAATGAGGTGGTACTTTTGAGAAAATACACTTGGGTTTTGGAAGATGTTGGAGTACGACTAGGTTGGATCGGACTCGAATCCATCTAGGCCAAATTTACCTTTTTTCTTATATCTTACAGACTAGGAATCTGATTGATGCGTTGTATGTCACGTTGGAACCCTTTCGACAAGATAGTCCTTTGGGTAACTTATTCATGGGAATTCATAGTGGTTGACGTATTAATGTTATCTTGGAGGAGTAGAATCTATGGAATACAAGCGCACCAAGTGTGGAAATCCTATTTCTGGATGTCATGTGAAGAGAGACCCTCCATAGATCGACATGAGAGTGACCCTATGTAGATCGAATGTTGTGAGAAGCTCCATGGATCAGAAATTGAGTGACCCTCTATGGATTGGAATGAGAGAGACCCTCCGTGGATCGACATTAGTGAGACCCTCTGTAGATCAGTAGTAGTAAAACCCTCTATGGATCGGTAGTAGAGAGACCCTTTTTGGATCAGCAGTATAATGACCCTTCGTGGATCAGTAGCAGAACCTATCAATAGAATAAAATGATCTATCTCAAGACTAATTATCTTTATTTATATTCTATAAGTTGTATAACATGTGTGATATATCTTTTACTTTATGCTTTGTGATTGAGATATTGCTTTCTGGTTTTTCCTTTGTGGAATTCTGGGATACCTTCAGGGCTCTCGGTGTCCCTACTTAGTATTGACATACTCACCCCTGCACGGGATTTTCCCATCCCTTCTTGTGTCTTGTATAGGCTATATACATCTTTACTAAGACTTGGCGTGCCAGTACTAGACAATGGTCAAAGGTGATTGATAGACGTGGTGAGCGACAGTGATGACATATGATGAGCTGTACCTACCCTTCAGGTAGGATCCTTGGTGGATGACCTCCAGAGCATGTTTTTACCATTTTGATGTACTTTATTTTTAGTTGGGTTTGTATAATGGACCTTTTTTACTTTCAGTTCACAATTTTATTATTATCAGTTCTATTTTATGGTTTGATTTTGTTGTGTACAAGTCAATGTGTGTATAGGTTTGAAGGAAATACCCTCCCTTTTTGGGATATGCATTTCTGGTGCTAGATGCCTACCCCTGACCTATGGAAGGCAGGATTGGGGTAGTCACAACAAGGACCCCGGGGGACGGATCGTGACAGACTTCCACTATCTTGACTTGAAAACTTGGGGGAATATTTTTGTAAAGACCTAAGCTTTACATGCATGAAAATTACATTAATTTTGCAGAATACTTAATACATTACACCAAAATAATCCCAAAGACTGTATTAGTTTAGTGACTTAGGAAACGTGGAACATATTCTTCTAATTTGGTGAAAGATCTTCAACAACCCCATAAAGATATTCACCTATATTCTTCCTGCCCAAAACCTTTCTTTATATCCTGGGGAAAATAAAACTTATGAAAAGGGTGAGCTCATATGCTCAGTAAGGTTAAACATAGAAAATATCATACAAAACATGAATTTAAGAATGTAATAACATTACAATAACTTCAAAAAATCATACCATGTATAACATATATCAAAATATTGAGACATGAAATAAATCTTAGGAGTTATTAAGGCCTAAATCATAAAGTCACATGAGCCATGAGAAAATAAAATTTATATAAAACATAGATTTGTGGGAAACACATAATAATAGAAAATCATTTCCATATTAGACAAGGATCATTTCCCACACCATTATAGTGGAAAAAGTCCATTACTGAACCGAGTTCAGTACTCATTCCAACCATGTATTACTAAATTGGGTTTACTTACCATTTCAAACATGTATTATAGAACTGAGTTTAGTTTTCATTCTATCCCTGTGTTACTAAATCAGATTTACTTTTTGTTCCAGTCATGTCTATCTCATGAGATATAAATCTTTACCCAATGCATTTAAGGGAAATATAGGTCCCACCCATATCATAATGAAATCATTCTTATGTGTTCTATAAAAACATAAATCATTAATCATAGCATAACCCAAAGAATAAAATGGGTTTCTTAAACATCATTCCATCATACCATAATCCATATAAAACAAATGGATTTCATAAATAACATTCCATTATAAACATAATCAAACATAGGAAAAATAGAGATAGTATAATTGAAACATAACCCTATTAAAGAATGTAATATTTGATGAAAAATAATTTTGATAAATCACTTGAAATTAATTCTTGAGGAAAATATCCTTTCTTCTTCAAAAAAGTTTTTTTTTCTCAAAATTCCACATAATTTTAAAAGAAAAAAATTTATTTGAAAATAAACTTGAAATCTTATCAAGGAATATTCATGGAAATAAGACATTATGGAAGGGTAAAAATCTGTTCATTCCATATAAGTTAAATGAAAACATTATTCTCGTACATTTTTCATAAAGAAAAAAAGTACCTTGTATGGAAAATGAAAGAAATATTCCTTCCAAACCATGTAGTAAAAGTCAAAAATAGGTAAAAATGACTTTAAACATCCACATGAGAATAGTAAAATATTTTATAAAATAACTTTTAGAAAACATAGATATGGGTGATAAATATACCCCATTAAATAATTATATCTAAACAATCTCATATAATAATGAGATTGAACAATTATTCCTTACCTTAGGTCTGGTTTACTTCGTACGTGTTAGAACCTCCTCTTCTTTAACGAGGTCCCTATAGATCACCTCATAAAGCACTATAGTTGATATATTGAGAAGACCAAAACATGTAGAATGTAAATAGGAAATTTTAGAAGATAAACGGGTAGGGGGTGTTTGATATTGAAGGCTCAAAGTGAAGTGAAGAGGTGAGGTAGGATGTTTCCTTTTATAATTGAGGTGTGCAACACTTTTAGAAACTCCAAAAATATTAATTTATAATATACTCAAACCACATCCAAAAACCTCCAAAATTTACTTATTTATAAGATGATATGATATAAGGCTATAATATCATCAACCAATAATTTTTAGACATGTTTTTAATTCATTTTGAACCTTATCATTTCAGTTTACCCTTAATTATTCTCTTTTAATTTCAACTAAGGTAACAAATTGTTCAATATTAAAATAGTGTAATTTTTACTTATTTGATGTCAAAAAGACTATATATAAAAAATATAGATCATTTTAGATTAAAAAATAATTATTTTATATTTCTTAAAAAATATATTATGTTTTTTAAATAATTTAATAAAATATTATTTTGACAAAATATCAATAGTGTCAATTTTGACACTATTCATTTAATGGGTTTTTAAAAATATAAAGATAGGATGATAACCTCAAAACAAATATTTTATTATATATCTAAGGGTTAAAGGTCATCTAGATTTTTTTTGGATATATTAATTATCCTAAATTATATTTATTTTAGTATTTTTAATAACATTAATTTTACATTTCCATTAATAAGATAATTACTGCATCAGTTTTTTGTAATTATTTAATATACTTATTTGTTGGGTAAAAATAAAAAATAAAATACTATGATGAAGTTAAATATTATATATTTCATTAAAATACTTATAGTTGAATATATATTCTGGAAAGTAAAATATTAAAAATGTTATATTTATTAAAACGTGAATTTTACAACTTCAACATCACTTTAAATAAAATATAATAAGTGTCATAATCATATCCATATGGATTAAAATGGTGAATAACTTGACCCTTGTATGATTATGGTTGATATATACTATACTAATAAATTTTGGTCAAGTGTTTTGGCCTTTTAATGATTATTATCATTTTAATTAAAATTATTTTATTTATTTTTTATTAATTAAATAATTTCTGAATCATCATTATATTACCCTTTAAGGTAATTATTTAATCTCTAAAAAATTATAAATAAATTACCATGATGTATATAATTTCATTATATTTCTAGAGACTGTTTATTATCTATTTTTTATCATGTTTATCACTATATTAAAATTATTATACTTATAAGAAATGAAAGAGTGACATTTTGTCACTTTCATGTCACTTTTTTTTATTTTAATAATATTTATATCATTTTCGTGGATAAAAGTCCATTAAATGAGTCAATTACGATCCTTATGTGTCAAGGGTATATTTTTACTCATACAATAGTTTTTTAGGTGTTAGGGTAATTATAGTTTCCTTATCATAATAATTTGTCACTTAAATTACCTGATTTACCTTTAACCGTGGTAAATAAAAATTATTACAGTTACTATGCATAATATCCAAAAAATAAAAGTAACTTCTTAACATAATTTGGACCCACTTATTACAAATATGGAATCCATTTTTCAAAATTTTAGACACAAAATTTACAGTAATTAAATGAAAATTAATCCCATTG
The DNA here is from genome assembly GCA_963277665.1 of Viscum album. Taxonomy (NCBI): domain Eukaryota; kingdom Viridiplantae; phylum Streptophyta; class Magnoliopsida; order Santalales; family Viscaceae; genus Viscum; species Viscum album. The sequence continues at coordinate 1,440,278,723 of OY728122.1, read as the reverse complement.
AGGGAAAGAGAAAATGAGTTTTAAAAAAAGTAAAAAACATTAAAAGATTGACAAGTGTTTATATCAAATTTCAATGTAAAATTACTTACAATGAAAAAATTGGATTAAATGATAAATAATTAATATAATTATAATTTAAACCAATTAAAATGATAATATAAAAATATAAATAAAACAAATAAAAAAGAATTTTTGAATTAAAATGTAGTATTTTTCACTATCCATTAAAATATGAAATTTATCAGAAAATACCAAAAACTTATCCAAAATAAATTTTTATGTCCCACTTCCAAATTTTAATTTTATTTTTTCTAATAGAATAAAAAAATTATCAGAAACTAGATTTAAAATGAGTGCGCCATCAAAAGGCGGCAAAACTGCATTTTTGAAAAATACATCTGAAAAATTGATTTTGTTCCTATATCAGGCCTATAAAACATATAATATGAATTTTAAACAATATATTGAATGTTTTGAATATATATTTCATTTATAAAATCCATCAAGAATGATTTTATTATTTTATAAACTCGATTAAACTATGTCTTGCATGAAATGAGTTCTATCAAAATAACTAGAAATCTTGTGTAACACAAGTCAAGCATAGTGTTGTGTATACTGCAAGATAAGACAATGTTGTGTATAAAAAAATATTACCTTTATGTAACATACAAAAAAATACATCAAAAAAATTAAAAAAATATAAATCATAAAAATCTTAGGGTGTTACATTCTACCCCCTTGAAATGAATTTTGCCCTTGAAATTTGTTATGGTTATAAAAGGATAGAAACCCAAATCATAAAAACAAAGACTAAAAATTCTGTTTAAAAAGGAATATTTCGAAAATAACAGTTACCCAAAGTAAATCATAACTATTTCTATATGTATGAGAACATAAGTAAATATTGGAAATGGAGGAAAAGCATAAATTATCCTAAAGATTGACAATGATCACTGATCACAAAAATGTTTGTGATCCAATGAAGTTTAATAGTCACAAAACTATAAACTAATGAAGCATGAAATAGGTCATTGATATCATAAAAAATTATGATAATAAGATACCCTTTTAAATCACTATCCCTTCTTCATAATTATGATGAATTTGTATGAGAAGATATACTTACTTATTTTCAGTTCAATCTCACCGTTGGTCGTGCCTTGAAAAATTTCCCCTTCAGTTCTTATTCAAAGAAATGAAGTTGAATTTGTTATTCCTGAAGCATTATTAGATCATGTGATCCATAAATATAATTATAGTTCATTCCATATTTCTTTATCACAACAAAAATATTTGAAAAAGTTATTAAATATGCACAAGTCCACCAATAGTGAGATAATAAAAAATTTATCCAAAGGTTAACGTATACTATCCATAATTGGATAACCTTAAAATACATATAAATAATGAAAATATGAAACTTTAGAAATAATTACACTAACTCATATAAACACTTATCCCCCATATATCATAAGTAATCACTTGTTGGTCACTTTCCAAACATTTTATCACCATCATCATGTATTCTCTTAAGTCATGGTAATAACCTCAATTACCACATATCCTTATTGAAAACATGAATTTTTCCTCATTCAAAATCTTATTGGATATATTCCTTAAGTCCCAAAAATTTTTATACTTCATCCATGATATCGTAACTCTATTGAAAAAAAATCCATTATTAGTTCCCAAGAAATGAGTATCATCCAATTTACTCATTCAAATCCAACATATCTTTATCCAAATATCATTATCTTAACATAAGGTACATATTAAGGGTTATCTTTCCCTTAATCATATGTTTTAAAAATATATCAACTTACCCTTAACTCACTTTTCTAGGTCCTTATAACTATTAAACATATCCTTTCCAATCCTTAATGAAAAACTTATACCGAAAACACTTATATATTTCATGATTCATATAACATAATCTTTGAATTCCAAAACTTATACACCTAAATCATAAAAATTTATTCTTAAACCATTACTCAGGATCCATAATCTTTTTATTTCCTAAAATATGAATCATTTATTAAGGTTCCTCAACCTTAATATAACCAATATTATTAGGTTTAAAGTAAACAATAATGCTTGAACATCCCATACTTTTCACATATCTCCTATAATCTCTTTATACTCAGAAATATAACCAATACTTGTTCCACCTTCATGACTATCTTCATGATATTTACACTTAGGAAATATATTTTCATAATACCCATACTTTCCACATATTAAACATTCAATGTTAACCATGTTCGATCTATTTCCTTCTATTGACTAAAACTAGAAAGAAAAGTGTGAGAAACAATTATCATAGATAAAAATCACATAAAAAAGGGAAATTAAAAATAATATTTCAATATATGACACATTTGGTTTAATCCTAGGTTATTCATGGTTGTTATGAAGATTCTAGGTGTGTAACAGATAGATAGACTTATCCTTAGGGACATCCCTACACATATCCTTAGAAATATCTCTAGGGATCTCACTAAAGTTTTCACATCTTAGTTTTTAAAGTTTAACTAAACCTTCACTCTGATACCAACTATAAATACCCAAGATTTTCATACATGGACATTACATTAATTTTGTAGAATACTAAATACATTACACAAAAATATTCCCAAAGACTATACTAGTTTAGCGACTTTGGAAACTTGGAACATATTATTTTAATTTGGTGAAATATCTTCAAAATCACCCATAAATATCACCCCCTTCAGTCTTTCTACCTAAAACCATTCTTTATATCTTGGGGAAAGGAAAAAATATGAAAAGGGTGAGCTTAGATGATCAGTAAGGATAAACAAGGAAAATATCATACAAAACATGAATGTAAGAATGTAAAAACATGAACATAACTTCTAAAAATCATAACATGTATAACACATATCAAAATATTGAGACATGAAATAACTCTTGGTAGTTTATAAGGCAAAAATCATGAAGGAACATGAGCCATGAGAAAATATAATTGGCATAAAACATAGATTTTTAGAAAACACATAAGTATAGAAAATCATTTCCATGTTAGCCAAGGCTAATTTACAAGACTGTCATAGTTGAAAAAGTCCATTAACGAACTGATTTCACTCCTCATTCCAGACCTATATTACTAAACCAAGTTTACTTACCATTTTATCCATTATTACTGGACTAGGTTTACTTTCAATTCCATCCCTATATTACTGAACTAGATTTATTTTTTGTTTCAGTCATGTCTATCTCATGAGATATAAATCTTTACCCAATTAATTGGAGGGAGATATAGGTCCCACTCTTCTCATAATGAAATAATTCTTATGTGTGCCACAAAAACATAAATAATCCATTGTATCATAACCAAAAAAATAAAATGGGTTTCTTAAACATCATTCCATCATAACATAATCCATATAAAACAAATATATTTCATAAATAGCATTCCATAATAAACTTAATAAAACATAAGAATAATAGAGATAGTATAATTAAAACATAACCCTATTCAAGAATGTAATCTTCGATGGAAAATAATTTTGATATAACACTTGAAATTAATTCTTTTAAAAAATATCCTTTCTTCAAAAACATTTTCTTTTCTCAAAATTCCACACAATTTTAAAAGAAAAGAATTTATTTGAGAATAAAATTGAAATATTATAAAGGAAGATTCATGGAAATAATACATTATAAAGGGGTAAAAATATGTTCATGCCACATAAGTTAAAATAAAACATTATTCTCATACTTCTATCAAAAATCTAAAAAGAACCTCGTATGGAAAATGAAAGAAAAATTCCTTCCAAACCATGTAGTAAAAGTCAAAAATGGGTAAAAATGTCTTTAAAAATCCATATGAGAATAGTTAAATATTTTATGAAAGAAAGTTTAGAAAAAATGGACATGAATGATAAATATACCCCAGTAAATACTTATATATAAAAAATCTCAGATAATAATGGGATTGTGAAATTATCCCCTAACTTAGGCCTGGTTTCTTTCATACGTGTCCAAACATACTTTTTTTGATGAGCTCCCACTAGATCACCTCATAAATCACTACAATTGGTATTTTGAGAAGAAAAAACCTCTATAATATAACTAGGGAAGATGAAAAGGGAAATTGGTAGGGGTTGGTGGATCTTGAATGCTCAAAGTGAAGTGAAGAGGTGAGGGAGGAGACGCCTTTTTATAATTGAGGTGACATGCACTTTTAGAAACTCTAAAAATATTAATTTATAATATACTCAAACCACATTAAAAAACCTCCAAAATTTCCTAATTTCAAATATGAGATGAGATAAGGTTGTAATAACATCAAAGAATATTTTTTATACATGTTTTGATTTCGTTTTTAACCTTGTCATTTCATTTTACCCTTAATTATTATCTTTTAATTTTAACTAAGGTAACAAATTATTCAATAATTAAATAGTGTAATTTTTACTTATTTGATGTCAATAAGATTGTAAATGAACAATATAGAAAATTTTAGAGTAAAACATAATTATTTTATATATTTTTTAAAATATTTTATGATTTTCAAAAAATTTGATAAAATATTAGTTTGACAAAATATCAATAGTGTCAATTTTGACACTATTCATTTAATAGTTTTTTTAAAATATATAGATAAGATTATAACCTCAAAAAAATATTTTATTATATATATAATAGGTAAAGGTCATCTATAATTTTTTTGGATATATTAATTATCTAAAATTATATTTATTTTAGTATTTTTAATATCATTAATTTGAATTTCTATTAATAAAATAATTACTACATCAGTTTTGTGTAACTATTTAATATACTTATTTGTTACGTAAAAATTAAAAATAAATACTATGATGAAGTTAAATCCTATATATTTCATAATAATACTTATAGTTGAATATATCTTCTAGAAAATTAGATACTAAAAATGTTATATTTATTAAAACATTAATGTCACAATTTTAACCATAATTTAAATAAAATATAATAAGTGTCATAATCATTTCCATATGGCTCCAAATGGTCAATAACTAGACCCTTGGATGATTATGGTCGAGATATAATCTAAAAATAATATTTGGTCAAGTGTTTTGGTCTTCTAATGGTTATTATCATTTTAATTAAAAAAAATTTATTGATTTTTCATCAATTAAATTGTAACGACCCGAATCCGGAGCCACACAACTGGTGCCCCGTACCCAGTTTTCCACATAACCTCAAGCACGTTTTCCCAAACTCCAGAGGCTTCCAACTAGTAGTGAGGGCCTTGGTGAGTCAGTGGGGAAACTATGCCCTCATTTGGTAAAGTAAGCAGCGGAAGAATAAGCATAAACAGTAGCGGAAGCAGTAAATAGCATACAACAACTGAAATGAAAGTAAAAGAAATGTCTGATATAATAATGATTCAGAATGGTACATATATATATGGAAAGCAGTAAGCAAAACAACATGCTGAAATACAACTGAAACCAAAGTACTAAATGTAAACAGCAACTCCAGCAGCATCGCAGGCCAAGGCCCGGTCCCATGCTCTCCAGCTCCAAATATCAATAAAGTACCCGAGGTAGAAGGGCCACAATACCTACCTATACCTACAACTATATAATCTGTTTGGGCCGAAAATCAGGACCCAAACAGGGTGTGAGACTAATCCCAGTAGGCAATCACCACAAGATTTGTGCCCTACTGTCAGTGAGTGATATAGAAAAAGTAAAGGTAAATAAATACAGTAAACAATTCTACCAAATACCATTCACATTCATTCAATCACACAACCAAGGAAAACCAGTAAGGTTTCTATTCCAAGGTAAGCAAGTAACATAGCAGGTATCCAAAAAGACTACCTAACACAAGCAGTAAAAAATCCAGGCTTGTTCTTTGGCTTGGTGGACTCGTCACAGCCAACCATCAAGAATGCACACTGACTCTCTGGGTGGCTAAAACTAGCAGACCCCTATAGTCCAGTCAACAAACAAGGCACAGACACTCTGGGAAGCTCTTACGTCAATTCCCCTATGGTCTTGCAATGATGGCTATAGAATCTCTGAGGAAGCACTTACGTCTAATTCCTCCTATGGTCTCAATGCGTGGGTAAACTAAGAACACTCTTGGGAAGCATAAAGTTATATTCTCGTAGGTCCTGCGTATGAAACTAAAATCAACAGACCCTCTAGGGAAGCACTTAATCGTCTATTCCCTCTTTGATCTCCCGCACTAGGTTCTCATAGCCCTAAGCAGTCCAGTCATGCGTAATCGACTGTTAGTATCCCTAAGTAAGTTAAAAAACTACTTGGATAATAGCTACCATACATCAAAAGAATTTAAATAGCAGGAAACACATGCAATCAGTGATAACAAGTAAACTAACAATTGAAATAGGGTTTCCTCACATGCAACGGTTCCAAACAGCAATAAACAGCCGAACAGGGAAGGAAAACACCCATGGGGTGATCCTCAAACATGCAACCAAGCATAAATTAGCAGCAATTCATCATAATATAACAAGAAATCTAGGACAGATAAACAATAGGATCAAAATCCTAAACCCAGGATACCCGATACATGGGTATCCGACAATTTTGCAACCAAAACTCAAAGAACTTCAACGTAGGGAAACAAACCACCTACCTCGATCCTCTAAGACCGATATACTTAAAACTCGGCCCGTGAATCGGCCTAGAACGGAGTAGATCTACAAAAAAGTTTAAAACTTTCAACCTCAGATAACTTACATGAGAGGAAGAACCAGGAAACGAGGCTAAAGAAGAACCAAGAAATCACCATTGCGATTCTTCTGCAACCAACGGAGTTTGATTTGGACAACCGGTGACGGATCGGTGGCTCAGAGAAGAAACGGACTCCTCGGACATTATGGAAAGAATTAGGCGGAGAAGAAGATGTTTTCCGTCATTATACGTGACCCCGGGTCGATTAATGAAATAAAAAAAGTACACGGCATGTACTCTTAAAGTACACAGCGTGTAGTGGGTTTTTCCGTACTCCACCAAAATCAACCTCGACGTCACCCCTACACACCGTGTGTGTGGCCCGGTCTCAGCCAACACACAGCTTCGAGTGGACAAGGAGTACACGGTGTGTACTCATAAAGTACATGGCGTGTACTCTAAAAATTTCCAGATTCTCCATTTTTCCTTAAAAAGCCCGTAAAAGAGATCCATACCTGAAACCGAAGCTCCGGGTTCTTACAAACTTCCCCCCTTAAAGAAATTCATCCTCGAATTTCCCTAGAAAGGTGTAGAAGAATAAACCTCGAACAACTCTGGCCACTGTGATCACATATCAGCCTCCCTCTCCCAAGTCTCGTCCTGTTAACGGCCATGCTGCCATAGCACCCGTACTAGAGGAACAGACCGACCACAGAGTAATTTTTCACAACGATCAACAATCCTGACAAGATGCTCTTCGAAAGATGAATCCTGCTCCAACTCAACCTTCTCGGGTTGAAAAACATGGGACGGGTCTGAGAAATACTTTCGGAGCTGAGAAATATGAAAGACGTCATGCATACCCTGGTACCTCTGAGGTAACTGAAACCTTTAAGCAACCAGTCCGAGTCTCTCCAGAACCTAAAATGGCCCGACGTATCTCGGTGAAAGCTTAACCTATCTCTGAATCCTCTTATGTCCCAACCTCGGTGTGACACGCAGGAAAACCTGATCCCCAACCTCTAACTCCAAAGGTCATCTCCACTGATCAGCATAAGACTTCTGCCGAGACTGTGCTATCTCCATCCTCTTCCGAATCAACTATATCTTTTCTGAGGTCTCCTGAACAAGACAAGGTCCCAGAAAAGCTGCCTCTCCTGCCTCTTGCCAACATAAAGGTGATCAGCATGGACTACCGTATAGAGCCTCATAAGGTGGAATCTAAATAGTCACCTGAAAACTGTTGTTGTAGGTGAAGTCCACCAGAGTAATATGCTTTCCCAAGTGTCACCAAAGTCTAGAATGCAATCTATGAGCATATCCTCAAGCACCTGGATTGTACGCTTGTACTGGCCATCAGTCTGGGGATGGTATGTTGTACTCAAAAGTACCTGTGTACCCAACACCCTCTGTTGCCCCTGCCAGAAGTGCGATGTAAAACACGCATCCCTGTCTGAAATAATGGAGTGTGGAACTCCATGCAGACGTAAAATCTCTCGGATGTAAAACCGTCCCAGCTCATCAACACTAAAGGTCTACTTGATCGGCAAGAAGTGTGCAACCTTCACGAGCCTGTCCACTACAACCCAAACCACATCATTTCCTCGAGGCGATCTCGATAAACCTGTCATGAAGTCCATCGTGACATCATTCCATTTCCACTCAGGAATGGTTAACTGCTGTAAAATCTCTGCTAGTTGCTGATGCTCTGCCTTCACCTACTGATAGGTGGAACACCACGTAACAAAACCAGACACACCCTTCTTCATACCTGGCCACCAATACTAATGGTGCAAGTCTCGGTACATCTTGGTGACACCAGGATGAACTTCCCAAGCTGAAGCGTGGAACTCCCGCATAAACTCCTCCCGTATGTCCGTTGAAACCCATACGTGGCCATGAAAACGTATCACCTCGTCATCGCCCACTATCCACCCCGGAGTAGGGTCTCCATTTGACACACCCTCCCATAGGACCAGGCCTTCGAGGTCTGATAGCTTCCTCATTAGAACTTGATCAAAACGGTAGAGGTAACAACCACAGAAGAAAGAACCGTCTGACCCTGTCTGTCGTGCACCTCCAGATGTATCTCAGAGAACAGAGCCATGAGCTACCACTCACTGCTGGCCTCCTGAACTGCCTAAAACTGAGTCCTCCTACTCAGTGTGTCTACCACAGTATTGCTTTTCCCAAGCGTATAAGCAAGCTCGAAGTCGAAGGATTGTAGGTACTCAACCCACCTCCACTGTCTCAAATTCAAGTCACGCTGCGTTAAGATGTACTTGAGGCTCTTGTGGTCAGTATATACCAAGAAATACTCACCCATGAGATAGTTCCTCCAACAATGAAAATAATGAACAACAACAGCCAACTCTAGGTCGTGCGTAGGATAGTTCTTCTCATGTGGCCTCAACTGTCGAGATCCGTACGCGACAACACGATCTTCCTGCATAAGCACTTCTCCAAGCCTGATGCCAGATGCATCAAAGAAAACTGTATAACTCTTTCCCAACTCTGGAAGAACTAGAATCGGTGCTGAAGTCAATCTCCCCTTCAGCTCCTCGAAGGCTAAGTCACAGGCTTCTGACCAAACAAACTTCACCCCCTTCTTAGTCAAGCCCGTCAATGGTGCTGCTAGGTGTGATAAGTCCTGTATAAACTGCCTGTAGTAACCATCCATCCCCAAGAAACTATGTACCTCGAAGACATTCTTCGGCTACTCCAAGGTGACTACTGCTCTCACCTTCTCTAGGTTTATTGATACTCCTTTCTCTGAGATGACATGACCTAGGAAGTGAATCTCATCCATCCAAAAGTGGTACTTTGAGAGTTTATCATAAAGTCGATGCTCCCTCAGTGTACTCAAAATGATCTCAAGACGGGTTTCATGGTCGTGTCGAGTGTGAGAGTACACCAAGATATCATCCACAAAGACAACGATCAAAGAATCCAAGTAAGGATGGAAAAATATGTTCATCAGTGCCATGAAAACTGCAGGCATGTTCGTGAGACAGAACGGCATAACCAAATACTCGTAGAGTCCATACCTGCTCCGGAAGGCTGGTAGAGGTATATCTAAAGGCCTAACACACAGCTAATGATAACCGAACCTGAAATCGATCTTTGAGAACACCCGAGCTCCTTGAAGATGATCGAAGACATCATCAATACTTGGCAATGGATATCAGTTCTTGAGCATCAACTGGTTCATATTTCGATAGTCCACACAAATCCATAAGGTACCATCCACCTTCTTTGCAAATAACACAGGTGAACCCCAAGGGGAAGTACTGGGTCAGATGAAACCCTTAGCCTGCAACTCCTCCAACTGCTTCTTGAGCTCTTGCAATTTAGGTGTAGACATCCTATAAGGAGGTATGGATACTGGTGCGGCTCCTCGAACAAGCTCAATAGAGAAGTCTACCTCAAGCTTTGGAGGAAAACATGAAAAGTATTCTAGAAAGACATCCAAAAAGAGATCAACTACTGGAGGAAAATCCATCTGAGAGGTCCCCTGATCATCCAGATATAAACTAGCAATCTGGTTCGTAACACTGCCCAACCCATGATGCTCTGGTCCAGCTCTACTTGCCTGATAATCCCATTCTCCCTTGTGAAGAAAAGACCCCCCCTCTGGTGACGTGAAACTCACCCTACGACGATAACAGTCGATAAAGGCCTAGAAAGGAACTAGCCAGTCTATTCCGAGAATGACATCATAACCTGTAATCTCAAGGAAATAAAGATCCCACACAAAGTGATGCCCACCAACGTCAAGGGGGAACTCCTTGCACTGACGCACATTAGAAGTTCTATGTCCCAAAGGAGTGTCTAGTGCCAAGGTATCCTCAGAAGTAAGGAGAGTGAGTCTAAGGCTCTCCACAGTGTGCACAAAAATAAAGCTATGAGAAGCTCCGGTATCGAAAAGTGCAGAAGATAAAACTGAGGCTACTAGGATCATACCTCGAACTGTGGAAGGTCCAGGATCCTGCTCCCGATGAATCTGCTCTACTGTAAACGTCTGCCCAATACCGCGACCCTGTGTAGCAGCCTGATATCCCTGAGTTGATCCCCCTTGAGCTTGACCACCGCATCCTCGACCTCTACCCTGGCCTGAATGACCTGAAGAACTCCATCCCCCAGTCTGCTGCGGGATTGGTAATCTTGCTCCTACATGAGAAGTAGAAACAGATCCTCCTTCACTAGCCTCTAGAAGAAGAACCCTACAAAAACGCTACGGGTGACCCATCTTGCCGCAATATTGGCACTCTAATGGATCCCTCGGGCACTGAGGCTTATTATGCCCGCTCTTCCCGCACTGATAGCACACCACCTTGTTTCCAGAAGGAAGATATCGTCTTCCATAAGAAATACCCCGCTTCCTCGAGTCACCTTGAGTAGACTCTTGGTGGCGCTTCCTACTGTCAGTATGAAATGAATCAGCCTTGGATGCTGAACCGCCCTGGTCAGCAGCTCCAGTCTCCCACAGATTTCTTTCAGTGATTAGCACCTGGTTGACTATCAGAGTAATAGAAGTCAACTGGAAAACGTTCACCTACGATCTGATCTCTGGTTTGAGGCCTTCCTCAAACTTCCTTTCTAAAAACAGCTCGTCATTTCCCATAACGGGAGCGAAACACTGTAACTCAGTGAAGCATGAGGAATACTCCATAACCGAAAGAGTACCCTGCTGCAGGTTCATGAACTCCCTGGCCCTGTCGGCCCTCAGCGTCACTGGATAGAAGAAGTCGTAGAACGTACGCTGGAATTCTTCCCAAGACATAGTTTGCTGGAGCCCTGCCTGTGAGACTACATCCCACCATCTCTTGGCAGAATGTCGCAGCATGTAAGTCGCAAGATTCACTCTTCTTTCTAGGGGTGTATCCAGATGCTCGAAGATGGAAAGAATGGTTTCCAGCCATGACTATTCAACCTAAGGTCCTCCATCCCCTGTGAAAGTGGGAGGATACTGATGCTGGAAGACTCGCGTCAGCTCTGCCATAGACGGGGAAGGATGCTGAGCTCCCTAGAAGGTCTGCATGAACCTCATGAAACCCTCTCTGAATTGATCGTCTGCACCAGTGTCCGGAATCACTGCAGGTTCCATGTCCGGAATGATCGGCGGAACTACAAGTAGTCCATGGTCTGCCGTATCAGGTGTACGGTCACTTCCTGGTTCCTGACATGCAACGGGAGGATTTATTGGTTCCATAACCCTGAAAGGTCAAAAACACACTCCAGATTTACGATTAACAAGGACGGAAAACACAAGAGTACAAAACGGGAACATGAGAGAGAAAAACTTAAATTCGAAAAACTGAACTACATGGTGTGTATTTAAACTACACAGCGTGTTTGTTAAAGCCATTTATATGGGAGTGTAATTCTGCCACCACTGGTCGTGTAACATTCCTGACTACATGGAGTGTTGTCCCAAAACACAGCGTGTACTTGAACTCCACCCCCTGCCCAAGTCTCTTTACACGGATAACCTACACGGTCCTCCTAATTCTAATATACATGGCATGTTCACTAAGGACTTGGCGTGTACAATCCAGGATTCGGTGGCCCGTGTAGCGGTTACACAGCCGGCCACACAGCTAACCCCTTACATGGCGTGTTCCGAACAAACACGGCGTGTATAAGGATACATCACACCGACCCATGTTGTTCGTGACATGGACGAGTACCTAGAGGAAACCTACACGGCATGTTATTATAACACACAACATGTACAACACGAGTTTCCCCGACCCATGTTGTTAGTGACACGACCGGGTACATGGTTGACTACTACACGGACTGTACTTATGGTACATGGTGTGTCCTCTAAGATTTTCCGCCACCCCGTGTTTTTGTTCACACAGATAACAACACAGTTTAAAAACTACACGACGTGTATGAATAAAGTACATGCCGTGTATTCTGGGTTTTTCTGGGCAGTAGCTCAGAAACTACTCCAAATGCCAGAAACACTGAAAAACAACCAGCTATGTGCGAAATTCCAATCCGTGGGGGCCCATACTCCCCGCGAATCAAAGCTTGGCAGCATAACAATGTATACAACAAGTAAACAACATAAAAAACAATGATCCTCCAAAATTCTGATCCTTGAGGGCCCATAACACCTCCAAGACCAGAGCTTAGCACCCATGCTAAACAGGCTGTAAAATAAGTAATACTCTATTAGCACAACAAGTATTTCTATCACAGAAACTACCACAACGACATGAATAATCTATCATGGAATCTATCACAACAACATGGAATTCTAATGCATCGTAGATGGCATAGTAAAATGCATGACAAGTGATTTCCTACCCAGTTCCTATATGATGAATGAGATGGCACACCGTCATCTCATCGGGTTGCAACCAAATAGAACCATAATCAGATAAACTGTAACAACACAAAACATGTGCATCACCCAACAGTGAAATATAATAAACTATAACACTTGAAAACACTGAAAATTGCAATTATGAGGTAATATAGATTTTCCCTGTACACGGGTTAATTACTCCCGGGCACAGTTAAGTACTAACTACCCATTTATTCCTATCCCTGGCTATTGTCACAAAACAGTAAGGCAATAGTAAAGAAAGAAAACTCCTCTGATACCACTTTTTAACGAACCGAATCTAGAGCCACACAACTGGTGCCCCATACCCAATTCACCACATAACCTCAAGTGTGTTTCACCAAATGCCAAAGGCTGCCAACTAGCAGTGAGGGCCTTGGTGAGTCAGTGGAGAAACTATGCCCTCATTTGGTAAAGTAAGCACTAGAAGAATAAGCATAAACAATAGAAGAAGTAGTAAATAGAATGCAACAACTGAACTTAAAGTAAAAGAAATGTCTGATATAATAATGATACAGAATGGTACATGTATCTATGGAAATTAGTAAGCAAAACAACGTGCTGAAATACAACTGAAACCAAATTACTAAATGTAAACAGCAACTCCAGCAGCATCACGGGCCAAGGCCCGGTCCCATGCTCTCCAGCTCCGACTAGAAATCAAGTAACCAAGGTAGAAGGGCCACAATTCCTACCTATACCTGCAACCATATAATCTGTTTGGGCCGAAAAGCAGGACCCAAACAGGGTGTGAGACTAATCCGAGTAGGAAAACACCACAAGATTTGTGCCCTACTATCAGTGAGTGATATAGAAAAAGTAAAGGTAAATAAATACAGTAAAAAATTCTACCAATTAACATTCACATTCATTAAATCACACAACCAGGGAAAACTATCAAGGTTTCTATTCCAAGATAAGAAAGTAACACAACAGGTATCTAAAAAGGCTACCTAACACAAGCAGTACAAAACCCAATCTTGTTATTTGGCTTGGTGGACTCATCACAACCAACCATAAAGAATGAACAATGACTCTCTGGGTGGATAAAACTAGAAAACCCCTATAGTCCAGTCAATTAACAAGGCACATACACTCTGGGAAGCTCTTACAACAATTCCCCTATGGTCTTGCAACGACAGCTACAGACTCTCTGAGGAAGCACTTACGTCTAATTCCTCCTGTGGTCTCGATGCGTGGGTAAACAGAGAACACTCTTGGGAAGCACAAAGTCCTATTCCCATGGGTCCTGTGTACGAAACTAAAATCAACAGACCCTCTAGGGAAGCACTTAATCATCTATTCCCTCTTTGATCTCCCGCACCGGGTTCTCACAGCCCTGAGCAGTCCAGTCGTGCGTAATAGACTGTTATAATCCCTAAGTAAGTTAAACAAATACTTGGATTATATCTACCATACACCAAAAGCATTTAAATAGTAGGAAACACATGTAATCAGTGATAACAAGTAAACTAACAATTGCAATAGGGTTGCGTCACAGGCAACAGTGCCAAACGGTGATAAACAGCCAAACAGGGAAGGAAAACACCCATGGGGTGATCCTAAAACATGAAACCAAGTATAAATTAGAATCAATTCATCATAAGCTAACAAGAAATCTAGGGAAGATAAACAATAGGATCAAAATCCTAAACCCGGGATACCCGATACATGGGTATCCGGCACTTTTGTAACCAAAACTCAAAGAACTTCAACGTAGGGAAAAAAACCACCTACCTCGATCCTCAGAGACCGATATACTTGAACCTCGACCCATGAATCGGCCTAGAATGGAGTAGATCTGCAAAAACATCTAAAACGTTCAACCTTAGATAACTTACATGAGAGCTAGAATCAGGAAATGAGGCTAAAGAAGAACCAAGAACTCATCACTGTGATTCTTCTGCAACCGATGCAGTTTGATTCGGACAACCGGTGATGGATCAATGGCTCGAAGAAGAAACGGCCTCCTCAGATGTTCTGGATGGAATTAGGTGGATGAGAAGATGTTTTCTGTCATTAGGCATGACCCCAGGTCGATTAATGAAATAAAAAATGTACATGGCGTGTACTCTTAAAGTACACAGCGTGTAGTGGATTTTTCCGTACTCCGCCAAAATCGGCCTCCACGTAACCCCTACACACCATGTGTGTGGTCCGGTCTCTGACAACACACGACTTCAAGTGGCTAAGGAGTACACGGCGTGTACTCATAAAGTACACGATGTGTACTCTGAAGATTTCTAGATTCTCCATTTTTCCTTAAAAATCCCGTAAAAGAGATCCGTACCTGAAACCGAAGCTCCGGGTTCTTACATAAATAATTTCCACGTCATCATTATATTAGCCTTTAAGGTAATTATTTAATATCCAAAAAATCATAAATAAATTACCACGAAGTAGATAATTTTTTTAGTTTTATGGATACTATTTATTATCTAAGTTTTATCATGTTTATAAAAATATTATAATTATTATAATTATAAGAAATAAGAGAGTGACATTTTGTCACTTTCTTTTATTTTAATAATATTTATATAATTTTCATAGAAAAACGTGCATTAATTTAGTCAATTAAAATCCTTAGTTATTAAGGGTATATTTTTAATTATATAATAATATTTTTCAGGTGTTAGGGTAATTATATTTTCCATATCTTATTAATTTGTTACCTTAATTACCCGATTTACCTTTAACTGTGTTAATTAAAAATTATTATAGTCACTATTCATAATATCCAAAAAATATAAGTAAACTATTAACATAATTTTGACCCATTGATTAAAAATATGGAATCTTTTTTTCAAAATTTGAAACATAGAAGTTTTAGTAATTAAATTAAAATTAATCTCGTTGAGGGAATGAGAAAACGAGTTTTTTAAAAAGTAAAAAGCATCAAAATATTGATGCTTGATTATATCAAATTTCAATGTGAAATAACTCCCAATGATAAAAATTGGATTAAATGAAAAAAAATTAATCTAATTATACTTTAAAATAAGTTAAAATGATGATATGAAAACAAAAATAAATTAGATGAAAAAGGAGTTTTGATTAAAATGCAGTATTTTCACTATTCATCAAAATAGGAAGGTTATCAGAAAAATACCAAAAAATTATCCAAAATAAATTTTGATATCCCTCATCCAAGTAATAATTTTATTTTTTCAGATATAATATAAAAAATTGTCAAAAACTATATTTAAAATGGATGCACCATCAAAAGGAGGCAAAACTGCATTTTTAAAAATATATATATTTCATCTGAAAAATTGATTTTGTTCTTATATCATGTATATAAAACTTATAAGAAGAATTTTAATAATTATATTGAATTTATTACATATAAATTTAATTAATAAAATCCATCAAGAGTGATGTTAATATTTTATAAACTCTATTAAACTGAATCTTGCATGAAATGAGTTTTATCAAAATAAGTAAAAATTTTGTGTTACACAAGAAAAGCATAGTGTTGAGTATACCACAAGATATTAATTTGATGCGTATATCAAAATATTACCTTGATGTATTATACAACACAAGACATAAAATAATTTAAAAAAAATTTATCTCATAAAAATCTCAGGGTGTTACAATTTTCTGCTACCAAAAGAACTACCAACCTACCTTAGTATTGATCCCAAATTCCTAGTAATATCACCTTCCATAAAGTTTTACTTAGTGATAAGATCCTGATTTATGATCTTAGAGAATGTAGGTAGGAGAAATACATTCACCTAAGTACATCTGGAATACTGGAGCCCATCCTCAAAGCATCTAACATGTGAAAGATCATCACCATCTAGAAGCGGTGAAACACGCTGTATCTTAGTGAAACATGATGAATAGTCCTTAAATCAATTATCACCCTACTATAGATTATTGAACTCTATGGATTGGTCAACCCACAACATCTTAGGAAATAAATGATCATAGAAATCAATCTGGGAACCATCCCATACCATGCCCTGATGGCAACTATCCTGGGTAATTACATCCCACCAAAGTTTGGCTGAATCACGTAGAATATATGTAGAAAGCTCGAACCTATACTCTAGATTCATATACAAATTCTCAAATATATATTGGGTGTTCTCTATCTAAGACTAAATATCCTATGGGACACCATCCCCTAATAAGTTAAGAGGATACTACTTCTAGAACTCACGGGTTAGATCAACCATTATTGGTGTAGGTCATGAGGAACTTTACACAAACTACATCAGATGTAGGAAACTATCATTAATTTGAGAATTAGTTTCCATATAATGTAAAATATGTGGTGCCTCAATTTTCACTCATAGTGATAATACTGGCGGCTCAGGGACCACCACTTCTAGAGTATGGTCATCGCCACCCTACTGGCACAAGACACAAGGATTTCATAGAGGCATTGGTCTAAAAATCCCAAGAACATGCCTCAAAAAAAGATTTCAAGCATACATATAGGAATATAGAATGATAAATAAAATAAAATTTCCCACTACCCATCCTATACTACCCCAACTTCCCACTTATAAGGCTATGTATTGGTAAGCTCTCAAGTATAAATTAGAGGGGTTTTAATAGGTAAAGGGTCAATAGTTTCTTTCCTCCTCATTTACTGGAAACCACTTAATTTTATATCTCAATTTTCACTTTTATATTTTATCTTTTATTATTTCCATATATTAAGGTCCATTTAAAATGGATCACTATTCCCAATTAATCAGGGCCCATACACATTATCATTGAAATCAACACCCATTTAATTTCATTCTAGTGAATCAACTTGGTAAATTACCCATTCCAACCCACGAGGGCCCATACACCTCATGAATTTAAACTATAAATCACTCAATTGAAGCCAAGTAACAACAAAAGTATAATATAACTACCATAGAATCACTCAACAGTCATAGTCAGAACAAGCAATGCAAGGAGTGAAATTCACCTATATGGTATTCCATATGCATGGAATATAAATTCTAGATTCCTACAATGATGAATGTAATAATGATCCTTTCCCTTATCTCATCAGGCCAAGGATGAATTGAAATCCTCAATTATTATAATAATAATAACCATCACACAACATGTGCATCACCTAATGGTGAAATGATATAAACCATAATAATCAAAATTAAAACACTAATTTTAATTTAAGAAACTCTTAATTTACCCCAAAAATGGATTAGTTACATAAAATAATGACTTATAAACAAGTTACCCAAATTACTAATCTCTAGTATATTGTATCAAAATAGTAAAACAATAATGAACCCCTCTGTAACTGATTTGTGATGTCTTGGACCTGGATTTCACTCAGAGGTACCCTAAGCCCGATGGGCCACATGGCCTCAAGCACATGTCTCTAAATGCTAGAGGATACCGACTAGTAGCAAGGGCCTACGGTGTGTCCATGGGGAGAATATTCCCTCATTAATATAGTGTAGCATAGCGGATAAACATCATGATAGGTAAATAGATTAAGTAGTATAAATAGATGGCACAATAGAGGAAGACAAGAATAATAAAAAACATGAAAACTGATAATGATATAAAATATATGATGATATATTTCATGTATCTAGAAATCTTGAAAACATGGATACAAAGTATTTGGAAGTAGTAAAATACAAAAGAATCATAAAGGAATCCAAAAAATATCCCAATCATCCCGATCTCTAACCCAATCATCTGCTACCAGCTCTATCCTAGGAGAGAAAGCAATCAAGTGTAAGAAGTGGCATGCTTCTCCTTTTCAACACCTACATATATGTAATATGCCAGAGTACCAATGGAATCCTAGATAGGGTGCTAGATAAATCTTAGTAGCCCACTACCAATGGGGTCTATAACATCATTTCAGTGTAATATAAACTAAAATGATGTTCAAGCATGCTTATAAGAAAGTAAAGTAGTACAACAATGTAAATACCCAAGTACCTGCTTTAGCATAAGCTGGTGTTTGAACATATAACCATTTAATTAATTGTTTATGTTCTAATTTATATATATATGTCGCGTGAGTTATAAATAGCACTGAAATCCTGACATGATAATTATAGTGAAGGATACAAGATAAAACAATGCATCTATGAAATTATTAATAATGAAGAGGTTCCAAGGTGTTAACTAGGGAAACCTTGACCTCAAGTGTTGAGCCAACTTAGGTAATAACTGTATTCTAGATATAGGGGTAAGAGTTTAATCTAAGGAGCATCTTCTAAGGAATTCCACAATATTGAATTTAATAGTGTCTAAGGGTTCATCCAAGGTAAAACGAGATAAGCAGTGACTGGGACCAAGGATTTAACCAAGGCGCCACATGTCTCTAGATGTCATGTTGGATCCAAGAAGTGTATCCAAGGCATATTATAATAATAATGGAGGAGGGATCTTATAGTGTCATATCGGTCATCCATAAGTAGACAAATATTGGGTTCCAAGGTGGGTCTCACCCTTGGCAGCCATTATCTTTGAATCAAAATGACGTCCACGAGTGCTCAAGTCATTCCATTGGGAATCCAATACTAACTCAATTATGACCACTCCAATAGTAATTTCAAGGTCTGTATACAGGGAACATTTTAATTTATTCATTTAATTAATTAGGCCATGTAATAATCATTCTATTTAATAAGTTAAGTGGTTCATTCCATGACTTTCATACAAGTGACAAGGAATCTCAAGGACATGAAACCATTGATTAATTCATATATATCATACTCATTTAATTCATTAAGTTCACTCCTCTACTATCCATTATATTTGGAAAGGGGTTATATGGATGTGAAACCAAGTTATTCAGTTACATTTAAATAGTCCAAGTAATATACATAGTATACTTTCTAATTAAACCATTTAAACATTTATTAATTAAGTAGAGCACTTAACTTAGAAGGGTCAAGTGATATATACTTTTAACAACCATTTATGATTCGTTCTTTTAATTAAAACACTTAACTTTAACAAGTTAATTTTGTAGCTCACACAAACAGTGGTGAAAATAGGTTCAAAAAGCTACTAAATACATAATTATGAAATCAACCTACTTGCAGCGGTTAGTGTTGAGGTCATAACCACCAATGATGGACTAAATTTATGATAAGGGTATTATTACATGGTTATAATTACTATAAACAAGGTATATGAATATAAAAAATTATGCCCGATGAAATCAGTGCGTACACAAGAAAATTTATAAAAGGAATAATATTGAGGGATGAGTTATAGAACACCTAACGCATACACATACAACTATCCTTATCTAGTATCAGTATCTAATTTAGACTATATTTGAATAGATCTAAAGAATAGATCAATGAACTAAAAATAGGGCATATGATCCGGCATCAAAATAGAATCATTGATAGGAATAATAATTACAAACAACTAAAAAGTAAATGACACATTAATGATATGCATCCAACATGATGAATGTTGATCAAATCAGAAACTAGATCAGAGCTTGGGATCAAAGTCTACAAAACAGGGCTTGAGAGATCCAAAAGAGGGAGAGGAAGAGGTTCTGTCTGCTGGAAAAGTACTAGGGAGGAAAGGATGTTTTAAACATATCATTAAGGGTGATTTAGGAAAATCACCCAAAAATATAGTTATCACATGGTTTGGACACATGGTTGGAAAACCCATGAACTAACCATGCACCATCTGCTGTAGGGTGGGGAATTTCACATAGTTAGGCCACATAATTAAGAAAACTATGCGAAAACCATGAAAAAAAACCTCTAAAATTATGTCTGTAGTTTTTTAATGGCTTTGATACCCAAATAACATGGTTTAACTACCTACGTGGGATCCTCCAGCTCTCTATCCACCACCACATGGCTAGAAGGATCCATAAATGAGTGAAAATTGGGTTCTTACAACTGCAAAATTCAGTTTTTCCTATAGTGGTTCTAGGGAACCAACTCCAACAATATGGGCTTGGATCCACTAGAATAGTTTAATACTACGGATATCCAAATAGAATATGTGTATTCTATATATATTGATACACATCATTTGTAAGATGAGGCTTATATGGTTAACATTTTCACCTGCCAGTGGACTAATTAAGGCCTCATGAGTTGCCTGATAGTGTCTAAATTATCCTCATCACTCCTCAACATTAGAATCTAATAGGGGAGGTTCCTTAACATCTACCTAATATCCTCTATGATGTTTATTGAAGATACTATCATGAACATCAATGAGTGTCAACAACATGCCCCGTGTTGCAGAATGGCACACTACATGATTGAATACTGCACCCACCTCAAGACTAGACATCCAGATTATATGATTAATATGACTTATTTATAAAAAATATGAACTAAAAACAAAGTTTAAAACATAAAAGATAATATAAATATTTTTAATTATAGATACTGGATCCTTTTAACATATCACATAAGATATAATATAGATTTTAGTCTACGACATAGAGCATACTCAACCTACTATGATACACGATGTTGTATCATAGCCATGTCATAGATAAATTTTTTTTCACACATGTATGATATGTTAATATTATATACATGATATTTCCTCTGGTTTTCATCCTACCTCCTTACCATCTTCAATGAATAAAGCACTAGTATCTATCTCAGTGTTAATAAAATATATTAGATACATCCAAACTGATGCATAACTTTATTAGGCTGGTGTCACTCATTAATATAAAAGTGTATATGAGGCATAAAGACCCTAATATTATCAATAATAGTAATTAAGTATGAAATAATTTGATCAAGGAGACCCTAATATGACATCCATGAAATTTTAAATGATAATGGTAATTTTAAGAAATAATTTTTTAGTATTTTTCTGAAACTATAGTATTAATAATTGATTACTCTATAATAAAAAGTATATATTTATATCACTAGGTAGTAGAATATATAACATGAGATGAGATAAAACTAAATTATTTCTCTATGTCATGACATAATGATATTCTTGACTCCACCTATAATTTAAAATATTGAAAATGATAAATAATAAAGAAACATGTAAAATATAATTCACAGTAAAATAAAAATAGTAAAGATGTGTGATCATACTAGTGTACACACAAATAATCATGGGGTAGATCTATGAGAAGCTATGGACCATTAATAATAAGGTTCATGGGAGGGAAACAATCCAATGTACACATTTGAATAAGGCTGAAGCATACCCCAAGATCACAATGATTTTATTGGAATACTATACATAATTATCTACACATGTAAACTAAGAATATATAGTCCCAACTATATCTCACAACTTGATCAAAGTACTCAAGTGTCCCAAGATACATGATGTGGATCTAGATTCTCAAGTGATAAAAACATATTGTCCCTCCAATAATCCATAAGATATCTCTTTGATCGTAACAGGTTACTGTTATATCATCAGTGATACGTACATTTCATGTATAATTTTTAGTATTAATGTAACACCCCAAGCTTCTATGATACGCTTCTCATTCAATAATGCAATAGCTTGCATTGTACGCAACTTCGAGTTCTAACACACCGCAACTAATCAAAGTAGCTGTTATGAATAGTAATACCCACTTTTTGAAATTATATAAATTTTATATTTCAAAATGGACTTCATTTTTTTATTCAGAATATCGAAATTATCCTAAGTTGAGTTTTTGTAATTTTCTGAGAACTTTCAATTTTTTATGAATAGTGAAAAATACTTAAAACAACTTTTTTAATCAAAATAATTTATAGTGATAAATTATAATATTTAGTGGTTTTAAAGTATAATTATAATATATTTTTACCATTTTATCCAATGGTGGTCATTAGAATTAATTTAACATTGAAATTGGACATAAACAATTGTCAATCTTTTGATATAAATTGTTTCTTAAAAACACGCTATTTGTTGTGACAGCGTGAATTAATTATAAAATTAATTAATGAAACTTATATGTTTGGAATTTTGTAAAATATACATCATTTTTGAATTCGGAATATCAATTATAGCTTAGGGTGAAATTTTGGCATTGTTCTGAAAAATGTCAATTTTTGATTAATAGTGAAACCACTAAGTGGTAGTTAAATAACTGATTTTTCGTTTAAATGAAATATTACCACTTCTGTGATTTGATTTTCAAAAATCTGACATACATTGTTGTCATTATGAAGTAAAATGTGGTTCAATGAGATTAAAATAATTTTTTGGTGAATAGTAACTTTTAAGTTCTTAATCGCGATTAGAGGTAATTAGTGTAGTTTAAGGTAAAAATAATGTTTTAATAATATGATATGAGCTTGAAACTTGTCCTACTCCTATTTTATGAGTCATTGCCGACCAAGAAAATCCATGGGTCAACTTGGGGACCCCATGGAGCCACTTTAGTTGGAAAATGACATAAATACCTTTTATTTAATGTTAAAGTAAAAAATGACACAAACATGAAATGTTTTACTAAAACAATTTTTACATGGGGTTATACAAGTCATATTTTTGACTATAAATAGTCATTGGAAAGATAAAAATATTTCCTACATCATAGTATTTGTTTTATAATTTTTAGACATTAAATAAATTAAATTATTTATGACATCATTATGATGCAGCGATGACCTCATTATTTAATGATTTTAATAAAATGAAAATATAATGTACAATCCAAGGCTTAAACTTGTCCAAAGACTATTAGATGGGTATATTTCGAACCCTTATCACCTTATCCACGAATTATATAATTGTGGGACCTTTAGAATCCGAAAAGCATTGTATAATAATGTAAAAGTTCCTTACTTTCCAAGAGTGCCCCTCCTCTCCTCTTATAAAAGGCCCCCACCTCTACCACCTCATTCACACTTTCAAGCCATTTGGCTTGGACAAACTCTGCCCAAATACTCTCCCAACTTCCCCCTATTACTCCTAGAATCCTCACTTTGGGTATAACTCTTCCCAAGGAAGCCTTTGGATCAAATCAAAAAAGAGTTACCCGATTTTGAGGTAATGTATTCTCTAATGTTGTTTTGTTTTATTTTTCTTCTCCAACCCCCTAAACTCTTTTTATTCATTTCTTTTGTAACAAAACGAGTATCCTCAATATACTAGGATTTTTTTATAAGAAGGATTAGAGATACACTTACACACACCTACATCTAATGGTTAAAGAACATACGGTTTCTGTGGATGGCGAATTTATGCCTCACGAAACGATGATTGTTCAACACTCATATAACACCTTCAAAGGTGGCCATTAAGATGTCACTATATTTATATATGATATATGATAATTTTATGTTTTACTTATGCTTCTTTATTTCTCCTTTATGGCATACTTTATGATTTCCATTATGGGTAAACGCGATAATTTCATTTTAGGATGTGCGGACTACCGCCCCCTCAAAGTGATGTGAATCGTTAATACCATATGTGTGATGTATAAAGGATGGAGTAAATGATATTATATATGATATTATAATGGAACTATATTATACCTTTATATAATTATGATTTCATTCCATTAAATACGAAATAGAAATGAAAGTAGCGTTCATGCGTACGTACGGCTTACCGTCTCCATGAACGGTGCATTTCATTTCTTACCTCTAAATGTTACGTAATATTATGAATGAATGTATATACTGGATATATATGATATATATGACATCTAAATCATGAATATAATTCTGGAGATAATGGATATTCTACCACATAAACAACTTGTAATTATAAGAAGTTTATTATTGACTCAAGTACCAAAGATCGACAAAACGACCATTATTAACTTAAATAATTACATAATGTTCATAAAATTGTAATAATAGATATAAAAAGGATAATGAAATTGAAAATGGTTCTTAATAAGGTAGATATTAACTCTAGTGTATTATTCAGGAGGTTAAAGAACGGTTGAGTCAAGTCGGACACGAGGTAAGGGAACTTCTTAACCCAATTTCCATTCTTTGGGTTAATCTCCTACTTTCAAATTATGTCATGATATTATTATGTTATATTTTGTATTTTTACTTTCTTTATGTGTACCTATAGTGAGTACACATAATAGATCTATTTTATTTTAAAAATGATCTTTTTAAGGACTTCGTCTCAATCTCCTTTCATTGAGGCATACTTGGTTTTATACACAACTTTCCTTTATACGGTGTATAAACCCCTTTGACTTTTATGTTTATTCAAAAGGAATATTTTTATACGAAGCATTTACTAAACGACAAAAGGGAATGTTTTTGTCATACGTATGCGGCGACAACAACTTCTCCGCCGCCGTGACCATTATTTGAGTTTCGGCTTCCTTTACAAGCCATACTTTTAAAAAAAAGAAAAATAAATACCATGTTTTACCTTTGTTTTATTTTGGTATTGAAAATGGTTTTGAAAGTGTATTTATTATATCATTGTTTTGTATTGATATCTTGCGATTGAAATGTGGAAATGTTATGTTTCCTTTATGTGATACGATTATGTTATGGTTTATGAAATGTTTAAACCTATTCATATGAGGAATGCATTGGACTTAATAAGTGATGTGTGGAGCCCGCTATAGCTCCTCGATGCATCGGTAGGTCTCATGAGACAAACTAGTGTCTTGGCACGAGGCCTTGACAAAATCTTATTTGTGGTCTTGGCACGAGGCCTTGGCTACGCGGTTAGGATAGTCTGGCATTATGCATTCCATCATTATGAAAGTGGTTATTGATATTGCATGTGATTATTCGACCAGTATAATATCCATGTGAATAAGTAAATGGCATTATCTCATTTTACTTTTTCCATATTATGTTGAAGTTCATGTTTAAAAGGATTTTGTTTTTGTTATACATTGCCTTAAATGTTAATGTTTATTTATGAAAGCTTCTGCAATATTGTTATCCTTACTGAGCATCTGAGCTCACCCCTTTCAATGTTTTAATATTTTCCAGGATGTGAAGAAGTATACTATGAATGACCTGTAGGGATATTATAAGGGGATATGAAGAGAAGATGTAGTAGTTTTGTTTTAATTTATGATGTAATGTAAGACTTATTAATGTATCTAGTGTTTCCAAGGCTACTAAACTAATCGGTCTTTCGAGACTTGATCTTTTGTGATCATGCCAATGTTAAGAAGTAATGCACCGACTCTGGGTAGCTGGGGTTGGGGCATTACAGTTGGTATCAGAGGCAGTTTAGTACTAACCTTGGAAGCTAGATTTAGATAAACTCTGATTAGAGCACATAGCCCAAAGATAGACTTTGAGGATTAGTATAGAAGAACTTCCTAGAATTTTGTTATTGTAGAGATTTTGTGAGTTTTCCGAGCAATACATCCCTGTCTGGATACGAGCAGGTAGAGGCAGCTCTGGCACAGATGTACTTAGGGGTAAAACCTGAAAACGCCGCTTTGATCTAGACTCGAACGGGAACTGGTGCATGACAACGGGCCTTGCTGCACTCTTGGTTACGACACTCCCGGGGGATATGATTTGGATAATTCTCATTTTCTTTATAAACCACTATGAAGGGTTATGAGTATATACTTCCTAAAAGAAAACAATTTTTATGATTATGGATTATATCCATAAATAGTTCGATTTATTATAAGTGTTTTCAAGTTTGTTATTATGTATTTCGATTCATAAACTAACCTAGTTTATGGAATTGTATAGAAATGGTTCCCAGTAGAAGGAATGTGAACTCCATCAATACGTATGATCCAAAGAGTAAGAAGGATCATATATTTCATGGTATTAAGCCAACATTTAGAAGGGAAATATTCTCCCATGTGTTATCAACATATGAATAAATAGTATCATGTATTAATAAGATAAGTAGAGAATTCTCTGAGTCTTATGGATTTGAAGGGATGAAAGAGAAGAAAAGGATGGAAGAGATAATGATGAATAAAGGGACGAGGGAAAAGAAGAATTTTCCAATATGTGATAATTGTGGGAAGAAACACCTTGGAATTTTCCTAAAGGGAATGGGAGTTTGTTATAAGTGTGGAGAAAAAGGACACCAAGTGCGTGACTGCAAGGGTAAGAAAAAGGTTTCAAATGTACAATGCTTCATCTGTAAGGAGTGGGGACACTACGCAAACCAATGTTCAAATCATCAGAGTATGCCCCAAATGATGTTATTGGATAATAATAAAGTTATGATACTACCACAGATGAGGAGGAATGATTAGAGTTCTTATGTTGTTATTAAAGAATTTTGTAATTTGAGTGTTGTATCAATGATGTACTGGTTATAATAATTATGGATTATATAAGGATTATACTGCAGTACTATTTAATCTAGGACTTGAGATTGTGTGGAACCAAGAAAAGTGACTCCACATTAGGTTAAATTTTTGGAAAATATACGGTTGAGAGAAAGATAAACCATAATATGGTTCTGATACCGAGATAGTGATTTTGGAATAAGACATGATTGATTCGGATAAATTATGTTGGATATTCTTAACATCCTTGAAACTGATTAATGATTTGTATACATTTTTGGATAGAAGGAGTATATCTAGTTTTCTATAAGGAATAAGGGATAATGAATTTAATAAATAAGGATTTATGGTAATTCAGTATGTTGCAGTGTTTTAAAATAATACACGATGAAGGTGTTCACATGTTGTTACGCAAAAAAAAATAAGCTTCATTATGTTTACCTTCCTCATAAAATCTAGACTGTGAGTTGGACAAAAGTATTTTGGATAACTATAAAGGTTGGAATGGATTATATTTTACATTGGATACTATTGTTAAGGTTATTTTTGGATATTTATAAAAAGGACAACACTCAGACCGAGTGAAAACCCATCGCGTCGGACAAAGCTGGGGGAATCGAACCCACAACCATAGTGCGATTGGGATTAATCGCCTACCACTGGACTACGTGAAGTCCCTGGTTATTACAAAATAGTTTTTCTAATCTAAATGATATGTGTTAAAATTTGGAACCTTATACAATTAGGATAAATAGAATTTTTTTGAGTTCTATTACCTTTTAGAGTGAAAGATGGGTTTTTGGTAAAAATTTATTAAAGAATGAAAGTCTACATGACAAGTATGTATATTCCCTTACTTTCTTAGTAAATCTCCTAAATAAATTCTTTAAATTTATAAAAGGTAACTTAAAACAAAAATGTTGTCGGTTAACTTTTCCAACTGGGGATTCAATGACCGTTTAACCAATCACAAGTTTGTGATTTTCTTATTGTTAACTTTCTCCTAATCCAGTTTTCTACAACTCTCCATCAGACCTTGATGGTTTGTTTTTCTTCCATATCCATATTTTCATAGAATCCTAGTATGGGCTATCTCGGGCGACCTTTGTACTTATCTTTCTTTCTTTTAAAGTTATATTTTTATTAACCTTATTTCCGATGTGGGTTTTCTACAAAGGTATTTTCTATTTTCAACCTTTTATTTTCCAAGAAAAATTTCAAATTGCGAGGACGCAATTTATTGAAGGAGGGGAGAATGTAACACCCCGAGCTTCTATGATACGCTTCCCATTCAATAATGCAATAGCTTGTATTGTACGCAACTTCGAGTTCTAACACACCGCAACTAATCAAAGTAGCTGTTATGACTAGTAATACCCACTTTTTGAAATTATATAAATTTTATATTTCAAAATGGACTTCATTTTTGTATTCATAATTTCGAAATTATCCTAAGTTGAGTTTTTGTAATTTTCTGAGAACTTTCAATTTTTTATGAATAGTGAAAAATACTTAAAACAACTTTTTTAATCAAAATAATTTATAGGGATAAATTATAATATTTAGTGGTTTTAAAGTATAATTATAATATATTTTTACCATTTTATTCAATGGTGGTCATTAGAATTAATTTAACATTGAAATTGGACATAAACAATTGTCAATCTTTTGATATAAATTGTTTCTTAAAAACACGCTATTTGTTGTGACAGCGTGAATTAATTATAAAATTAACTAATGAAACTTATATGTTTGGAATTTTGTAAAATAGAAATCATTTCTGAATTCGGAATATCAATTATAGCTTAGTGTGAAATTTTGGCATTGTTCTGAAAAACTTCAATTTTTGATGAATAGTGAAACCACTAAGTGGTAGTTAAATAACTGATTTTTCGTTTAAATGAAATATTACCACTTATGTGATTTGATTTTCAAAAATCCGACATACATGGTTGTCATTATGAAGTAAAATGTGGTTCAATGAGATTAAAATAATTTTTTTGGTGAATAGTAACTTTTAAGTTCTTAATCGCGATTAGAGGTAATTAGTGTAGTTTAAGGTAAAAATAATGTTTTAATAATATGATATGAGCTTGACACTTGTCCTACTCCTATTGGATGAGTCATGGCCGACCAAGAAAATCCATGGGTCAACTTGGGGACCCCATGGAGCCACTTTAGTGGGAAAATGACATAAATACCTTTTATTTAATGTTAAAGTAAAAAATAACACAAACATGAAATGTTTTACTAAAACAATTTTTACATGGGGTTATACAAGTCATATTTTTGACTATAAATAGTAATTGGAAAGATAAAAAGATTTCCTACATCATAGTATTTGTTTTATAATTTTTAGACATTAAATAAATTAAATTATTTATGACATCATTATGATGCAGCGATGACCTCATTATTTAATGATTTTAATAAAATGAAAAGATAATGTACAATCCAAGGCTTACACTTTTCCAAAGACTATTGGATGGGTATATTTAGAACCCTTATCACCTTATCCACTAATTATATAAGTGTGGGACCTTTATAATCCGAAACGCATTGTATAATAATGTAAAAGTTCCTTACTTTTCAAGAGTTCCCCTCCTCTCCTCTTTTAAAAGGCCCCCACCTCTACCACCTCATTCACACTTTCAAGCCATTTGGCTCGGCCAAACTTTGCCGAAATACTCTCCCAAATTCCCCCTCTTACTCCTAGATGCCTCACTTTGGGCAGAACTCTTCCCAAGGAAGCCTTTGGCTCAAATCAAAAAAGAGTTACCCGATTTTGAGGTAATGTCTTCTCTAATGTTGTTTTGTTTTATTTTTCTTCTCCAACCCCCTAAAATATTTTTATTCATTTATTTTGTAACAAAACCAGTATCCTAAATATACTAGGATGTTTTCATAAGAAGGATTAGAGCTACACTTACACACACCTACATCTAATGGTTAAAGAACATACGGTTTCTGTGGATGGAGAATTTCTTCCTCACGAAACGATGATTGTTCAACACTCATATAACACCTTCAAAGGTGGCCATTAAGATGTAACTATATTTATATATGATATATAATATTTTTATGTTTTACTTATGCTTCTGTATTTCTCATTAATGGCATACTTTATGATTTCCATTATGGGTAAACGCGATAATTTCATTTTAGGAAGTGCGGACTACCGCCCCCTCAAAGTGATGTGAATCGTTAATACCATATGTGTGATGTATAAAGGATGGAGTAAATGATATTATATATGATATTATACTGCAACTATATTATACCTTTATATAATTATGATTTAATTCCATTAAATATGAAATAGAAATGAAAGTAGCGTTCATGCGTACGTACGGCTTACCGTCTCCATGAACGGTGCATTTCATTTCTTATCTCTAAATGTTACGTAATATTATGAATGAATGTATATACTGGATATATATGATATATACGACATATAAATCATGAATATAATTCTGGAGATAATGGATATTCTACCACATAAACAACTTGTAATTATAAGAAGTTTATTATTGACTCAAGTACCAAAGATCGACAAAACGACAGTTATTAACTTAAATAATTACATAATGTTCATAAAATTGTAATAAGTGATATAAAAAGGATAATGAAATTGAAAATGGTTCTTAATAAGGTAGATATTAACTCTAGTTTATTATTCAGGAGGTTAAAGAACGGTTGAGTCAAGTCGGACACGAGGTAAGGGAACTTCTTAACCCAATTTCCATTCTTTGGGTTAATCTCCTACTTTCAAATTATGTCATGATATTATTATGTTATATTTTGTATTTTTACTTTATTTATGTGTACCTATAGTGAGTACACATAATAGATCTATTTTATTTTAAAAATTATCTTTTTAAGGACTTCGTCTCAATCTCTTTTCGTTGAGGCATACTTGGTTTTATACACAACTTTCTTTTATATGGTGTATAAACCCCTTTGACTTTTACGTTTATTCAAAAGGAATATTTTTATACGAAGCATTTACTAAACGAAAAAAGGGAATGTTTTTGTCGTACGTATGCGGCGACAACAAATTCTCCACCGCCGTGACCATTATTTGAGTTTCGGCTTCCTTTACAAGCCATACTTTAAAAAAAAAGAAAAATAAATACCATGTTTTACCTTTGTTTTATTTTGGTATTGAAAATGGTTTTGAAAGTGTATTTATTATATCAATGTGTTGTATTGATATCTTGTGATTGAAATGTGGAAATGTTATGTTTCCTTTATGTGATACGATTATGTTATGGTTTATGAAATGTTTAAACCTATTCATATGAGGAATGCATTGGACTTAATAAGTGACGGGTGGAGCCCGCTATAGCTCCTCGATGCATCGGTAGGTCTCATGAGACAAACTAGTGTCTTGGAATGAGGACTTGACAAAATCTTATTTGTGGTCTTGGCATGAGGCCTTGGCTACGCGGTTATGATAGTCTGGCATTATGCATTCCATCATTATGAAAGTGGTTATTGATATTGCATGTTATTATTCGACCAGTAGAATATCCATGTGAATAAGTAAATGGCATTATCTCATTTTACTTTTGCGATATTATGTCGAAGTTCATGTTTAAAAGGATTTTGTTTTTGTTATACATTTCCTTAAATGTTAATGTTTATTTATGAAAGCTTCTGCAATATTGTTATCCTTACTGAGCATCTGAGCTCACCCCTTTCAATGTTTTAATATTTTCCAGGATGTGAAGAAGTATACTATGAATGACCTGCAGGGATATTATAAGTGGATATGAAGAGAAGATGTAGTAGTTTTGTTTTACTTTATGATGTAATGTAAGAATTATTAATGTATCTAGTGTTTCCAAGGCTACTAAACTAATCGGTCTTTCGAGACTTGGTCTTTTGTGATCATGCCAATGTTACGAAGTAATGCACCGACTCTGGGTAGCTGGGGTTGGGGCGTTACAATTAAAATAAATTTATTTTATGATTTAAATGATTAATTCTTTCCTAGATATTTAATCAATTTTTTAATATATGAAAGGAGATAGTGTTTTATATAATACAAGAAAAAGGATCCAAATATTAATGATTTCCATTAAAAGAGGGCCTTCCACGATGAAGGATGATCATAGGAAGATTCTGGGGGTTGGACAGGAAGAATTGGGATGAAACGGAGCTTCTAGGGTTAGAAATCATTTTTTTACATTATTATTTTACAACTTAAGACATAAAAATGATGGAAAATAAGGTGTAAATACATGGCATGAATAAAAAAATCACCTAGGAGAAGAAGACTTTGTGTCATAGTGTGACACATATGCGCCATGTCATGATGTACCTTAAATGTTTTATAACATAAATTTATTCCATAAATTCACACACTAGGAGATAGGACATGAAAAATTATAGTGTAAAATCATTTTTCACAAGGTAAAATTCTATAACGAATCTAGAAATGTCTATATTTAATGACATTTATGATGGTAGACCTCCTATTATGACTCAAAACAGTCCAGGACCACTATTAAAGACCCAGAATTGTTTTTTTAATGTATTTATGAGTGAATTAAATTCAACTCAATAATCCATGGAAATATATAAATATATGACCAAAATTATATTGCAAGGATCAGATCTTAAGACCAAATCTTGGGATGAAGTGATGCACTACTACAGAGTCTTCTACCAATCTTTTATCTACATTCTTTCATGTTTTATTTATATTTTATCCTTTCTTCTTTCTGCCTCATTACTTGAAGGATGGGTTATTTTTTCCATTATACTAGGTAATGTTGAAAAAGGGGGAAGGCATTCTAAATTATATTTTATTTATCTTATTCATATCGGGTTTCTACAATTTAAAATTCCAAATTCCAATTCATTTCTTTTTCTTTTAATCATGACCATTGATTGATGAATCTAAAAAGAACTATTTTAATTGAGAAACTAATTATCCTAAAATATTTCCCGATCATTGAATATTATAAGGAGATTAGGTTTAAATATAGTATCAAGATAAAATTAATACATTAGAACCCTAAATTACCCAACTCTGGGAAATATGGTATTTTTTTACAGAGGAGGGTATACCATGACCATTAGATCTCCCTCACCCTAAATCTAACACCAAAAATGAATTAATCAAATACATTTCTAAATATATCTACACTTAAACCCTAAATCCACATAACCCCAACATGCCTTCTAACTCCTTATTCAAAACTCAATCCTCTTTCTCTATTTTTCACTTTTTTAACAAAAAACCAAAACTTATTTGTTCTATCTATCTCTCTATCTACCTATATTATTCAAATCAAATCATCTGTTTTATTTTAAAAACCTAAAAGAATTAATTGAACTGTATCATGGGTTTGACCATGAGCATGCTGCTATCTACATATTAATTAATTAGTTATAATTCTTTGAGTCTTTATAAATAATTAAATTTGTTTATCCCTATAGGGAAGTAACGACACCCCATGGGTGGTCAAATTTTCGGAACTGTTGTTAGGGATGGTTGTAATTTAGATTTTATGTTTTAAATTTCTATTATTTTAGTTAATTTCCATTTTTATGTTGGGTGTATTCATCCTATGGGTTTTAGGTTTTAAATTTTTATGTACACCCACAACACTTGAGAAAAAGAGAAGGAAATCACCACTTTCGAGCTCAATCCTGAATAACACCTGAGGAAAAACAAAGAAGAATCAAACATTACTAGTGTATATAAAAAAATCAAGTTGTTGGAGGTTCGCAACAAAGAGATACTATACAATGAAAATTGGTAGACTACAGTTTACCATCAAACTTTGGTTCGCTTCCAAGCATACTCTTACCTACAATATACTCTATGCATTTTGATATTTATATAGATATTGTATAGATGATCTCCAATATGGTACACATTTATATCCACCATCATAAAGATCCAAAAAAGCATCTATAAAGTTTCCTTGAGCCCTATGACACTTTATAATTCTATAACTTGTCCAACAATGTGGTAAGGATTTGACTCTTCCTATTTTATTTGTGAGATTGATCTTGATAATGGATCGAGAGTTTACATTTTATTCAATCACTATATGGGATGAATTTGAAGGACACTTTATTACCAAATTATTTCCTCCCTCCAAGTTAATATAAATTTGGGTAAACATTATGAAATATATTAAATTTGAGGAAGAATCACTTTACATTACTTGGGAACATTTCAAATATTTAATTAGAAAATGATCAAACCATGGTATTTAACTATGGATTTTAATAAAAACATTTTATAAGTGTTTTTTTATAGGGGAATAAATTGATTTTGGGTACTTTATATAAAGGGTCATTGATGAAGAAGTTTCCAGATGAGAGCTACAATATACTTGATGATATTGAGAGCAATAGTTTCCAATGGAAGACTAAAGTCATTCCACGATGAGGTGTGCACATGGTCTACAAAAATTGATGGATGATGATGAAAATGGAGTCATTAAACAAAAATATAGATATGATGATGGGACAACAGTAACCCCATGGTATGTATATAGAATAAGTAAATTATGATGATTATAACCATAAAAAAAATTCAGGTTTAGAAGCCACAATAATAACAAGGGAAAGTATATTAGTAGAGGGCGCTGGGTTTTTAAAAATAGCAAGAACCATCACTATAGATATAAGTCCACACACTAGAGGAGTCTTTGGATAAATTCATGAATACCACTTGGGATGATATTAAAGAACTGAAAACCTATTCAAAAGACAAAGTAGTGATAATAAAATAACTAAGAGATTATTCAAGGGATCAGAAAGTTACACTCCAAAACCTAAAATTTCAATTTGGGAGGATTTAAAATAAACTCAAGGAGATACTAATAGGAGTACTACTAGGAAGAACTGAAGTTCACTGACATGCAGAGTTGAAATTTATCACCCTTGGAAGTGGTAACACAACTGAATACAATCTATAAACAAGAATGGAACAGAAAGAGATGATAAAAAAGAATAAATAGAAATAGTAAATAGTGGATGAAGGAGAGACACCACTATATAAGATAGGGCTACCTTATCCATATAAACTAATGCAAGTGAAAATTGATGCTTAAAAAGGTAAATTTCTAGAACATTTTAAAAAATTGTATATTAAAATCCTTTTTGAAGAGGCTCTTTACAACATTATAACATATTCTAAATTTATAAAAGAGATGGTGAGAAATAAGAGAAATCTAGAGGAAATTGGTATTGTACCACTCAAATGAGAGTGTCCAACTATTGTATAAAAAAACCTACCCAAGAAGTAATGAGATATTGGTAGTTTTTCAATCCCTATATTTATTAGGGGTAATAAATTTGTAAAATACTTATGTGATTTAGGTGAAAGTTTCAATATCATGTCATACACCACCTTCAAGAGCTTGGGATTAGAAGGACTGAAGCCCACAAGAGTCAAAATTCAATTAGTATATTCAATAGTGAAATTTCCATGAGGACTAATCGAAGATATTTTGATTAAATTAAAAAAATTATACTTCCCCATGGTTTTTAGCACTATACACAGAGTAGGAGAAGACACCTCTCATTTTAAGAAAACTATACTTGGAAACCAATAAAGTATTGATAGATGTATAAAGTATTGAAATATTTTTGAGGGTTGGTTGTGAATAAGAGAATTCAACATACACTGAGAAATTAAGAATTATGATGTGGGGGGTGATGAATTTAAAGAAGATGAAAAGTATAAAGTTGAAGAGGTTTCCATTTTATAAGAACATAAAGAGGTACATACTACCTATGATGATAAAGGAAGATAAAAAATTAGAAGAAAATTAGAAACTTCAAGATCACCGATGATGGATAAATAACCCCTACATGAAACTTAGAAGAAATATAACAGGTTTGGAAGGTGAATGAATTGAAGTTTTTAGTTTTTGGTCTAAAAAAGAAACAGTTGATCAACCTGATAGAAATTAAGAAGGTGCTTCCAATGGGAACAATTAAACTATTTTTAGAATATGGAAAGGGGTCAACCTACAAAGATAGGTCATAACTGATACTATTTATTTATATTAACCATATAAAATATTTTGAATCTTCCAATACCTAATATGAAGTTGGAAGAGATAAGTTCAATCCAATGATGTTAAACAAAATTACTTTCTAAAGGTCACCTGAGTTTTTAATATTTTTATTTTTTGGTTTTTAGGCATATGCACTCTCACCAGAATCATTAAAACATCATTAATAATGGCATGTAATTTCACTTGAGTGTTCTAATTTACAAAGACTATAAATACACTATCAAGAATTATTACAGGGGTTGTTGGAAAAATTCACATCATGAAATTTGAGCAGGAAGAACCTATGAATCCATGTTTGATAATAATTAAAAGGGTATTAAGTGTTCCAATTCTGAAATTTTCTAATATAACCTCTGCATTTATTTGTTTTTATAACTTTCAATGATTAATTGTGTTCCCTACACTAATTTTTTTATTTACTCATTGGTCTAGGAGACATAAAATTCATTCCAAGAAATGATTTTAAATTTCTTTATCCATAAATTTGAATAATAAAAATGGGGAAAATTTTTAGTAGAGATAAAAATTTGGATTAAGATTAAGGAAAACATGATTTTAGG
This sequence comes from Viscum album, assembly GCA_963277665.1. Classification (NCBI taxonomy): domain Eukaryota; kingdom Viridiplantae; phylum Streptophyta; class Magnoliopsida; order Santalales; family Viscaceae; genus Viscum; species Viscum album. The sequence continues at coordinate 1,440,241,917 of OY728122.1, read as the reverse complement.
AAAATTGTTGATTTTTGAAAATTATTTTTTTCTAAGATTTGGATTACCTTAATTTTTTGATATTTTCATTAAATGGTTTAATTATTTATATAAATTTCCATAAGGGGTTTTCCCAATCATTGATCTCATTCATAGAAAATTCCCTAAATCACTATTTCATATTCTTTCTATAGTATATTTCTTGAGAGACTCAGGCATGTTCTATTTTAGAACTTTCTTGGAATCTTATCAAATATATGACTAAACAGAATCAATTTTAATATGATTGAGGCATTATTTTACTTAAACCATTATCTTTAGACCCATATTTCATTAATACTTATTTTTTTCGTATAATCCATGAATGAAATTCAAAGTAAAAGAGCCAAATTTGAATCTTATTATTTCATTTCCCACCATACTATTAGTATGATACATGATATTTATAAGAATAAGTGAGGGGGATAGACTTTCCATGGTAAATAGTGATGTTACTCAATAAGAAAACTTTTTTTGGGGTTTTCTAATGAATTGGGGATAAGCTATGTATCATTAATCGTACTTAATTATTCACCTATCTTTCAAAAAAAATAACAAAAAAGAAAAAATGGGTTGTGTCATTGGAGGATAAAAAATAACTATTTCTAGGCTAATGATCTTTTGATAATATGTGGCTAAGTGGTGTATGTGGGATTTATATTAAGAATAATTTTTAAAAAAAATGAAAGAAAAGATCAAGAGAGGATGATTACTTCATTATGAATACTTTTATCATGATCCCACTTTGATATTTTTTGAGGGATGAGAGAGATGATATCTAAAAAGGAAATTTTTTATGGGGATTATCTTTGAATATCATGAATTATTATTTAGATCCAAAGCTCATTTTTTAGATTTAATTTTTACATCATTTACCAACCCACCTTAAGAATCAGAGATATTTGAACCTTAATGAAAAGTTCTCATAATTAACTGTGATCTATGTATTTATGCAGTGGAGATGATGAAAGCATTGAAATCCTTTGTAAGTGACATTTGTTTAAGGTATATACCAAATTTCACTTATATTTCTTACCTTAATTATGAGAGGAAAAATTAAATCGAGGTAAATTAAAAATGGAATGCATATTAATAATGAATTGAAAAATAAAAATGGATGAATGAAAATGATTGGTTTTTTCAAAAGTAGAAATGTAAAATAGTTGGTTGATTAGTTTCTTTGAAAAGAGTGGAGTTAATGAATTTTTCTATATGATGCTCAATAATTTAATTCCTAATTTTATCAATTGATAATATTGACATTGAATTTAAATCATGGAAATGTAAGATTCCATTTTAGTATGTTGAGATTTCATCCTTGAGGATAAGTCTAAATTCAAGTGTGGTGGGATTTGATACATACTTTTCATGCATACTATTTAAAATGAAAATAAATTATGTTTATGATTTAAATGATTAATTATTTCAAAAAATATTTAGTAGATTTTTTCATCGATGGAAGGATGAATTTTTTATGTAAAATGAGAAAAAGGATCCAAATGATAATGATTTCCACCATAAGAGGGCCTTCCGTTATGAAAGATGATCATAGTAAGATTCTAGGGGTCAAACAAAAAGAATCAAATGAAATGTTGCATATAGGGATGGAAAAAACATTTTTACATTATGAACTTCTAACATAAAATGTAAAAATTTCGGAAAACAAGGTGTAAATATATGTTATGAAGATAAAAAACACCTAGTAGAAGAATAATATGTGTCACAACTTGAAACATATGTGTCGCACCATGAAACACCCAGAAAGTTTCAGAACATTAATTAATATTTTAAATTCACTCATGAGAAGCTGATCTATGAAATATTATGGTGCAAAATCATTTTTCATCATGTGAAATATAGTGATGAGGCCAAAAAACAACCATATTTTATGTGATTTAGGATGGGAGACCTCCCATTATGACCTAAAATGGACCAGGACTGCCATTAAAGACCCAATAATCCTTATTTATGCATTTATGGGTGAATTAAATTTTACCTGAGTACCCTTGAAGATATATAAATAAAGGACCAAGATGTTACTTCTTGGATTAGACCTGGAGACCAAATATTGAGGCAAAGTACTGCGTTACTACAGAGTCTTCCACTATTCTTATCTCCACATTATTTCATGTTTTATTTATTTTTTATCCTTCCATATGAATCCATAATTAATAGAATGAGGGGGTAATTACCACCTTATTCTAGGTTAATGTAGAAAAATGGGAAAGGTTTTTATGGATTTTATTTTATTTATCTTATTCCTGTTAGGTTTCCACAATTTCTAATTATAAATCCCAATCCTTTTATTTTTCTTTTAATCATGACTATTCTTTAATGAATCTGAAAAAGTTCAATTTTAATTTCTCAACTAGTTTCCATAAACTATTTCATGATCATTGAATATTCTATGGAAATTAGGATCAAATAAAGAATTAGGATAAACCTAATGCATTAAAACTCTAAATTACCTGACCATGGAAAATAATGTATTTTTTACTCTAGAGGGGAAACCATGACCATTTGATCTCTCTGTCTTGACTCAAAAACAACCATGAATTAATCAAATCAATTTCTAAATCTAGTTTATCTTGAACCCTAAATCTATAAAACCACGACATTCCTTCCAACTGCTATTTCAAAACTCAAATATGCTTTCTCTTTGTCTCACTTCCTTAAGAAAAAAGAAAACTCTCTTTTTTCTATGTATGTCTCTCCTTCATATCTAATCCTTTATTTTATTTTAAAACCTAAAAAACTAATTACACTATCTCATGGATTCAAACTCTAGCTTGATTCTATCTACATTTTAATTTATTAGTTGTAATTGTTTTAGTCTTTATAAATAATTTAATTTGGTTGTCCCTGTAAGGGATTAATGACACCCCGTAGGTGGTAAATAAACATCTTTGGGTAAATATGTGAAGTTCATGTTAAGCCATCCCATATTTATCCAAATGTAATCTATAGTTTCATCACCCCTTAATGTTTAGGCCTAGTAATCGATGTACAAGAGGCACCAATGTGAAGTTACAATCTTGTGTTGTCATAATTAGCAGTATGATAGTGTACTTTCCATATTTAAATTTTCTATAATTCTATATAAATTAGACATTAGAATTATTAACCTAGTTATATCAAGAAAAATTCCCATTCATTTCAAGGTAGAAGATAATTTGGTTGTTACAACTTGGAATGGATAGAAATTGCGGTAACACTTGATAAGGGTTGTCTCTGTCACCATAAAATTTCACAATTGCCTTATGTTCTCCCTACATACCTTACCATATTAAATATTATAGAAAAAAATTTGTTGTATCCAATATTGTAAAAGATAAATAACCACAGCTTGACACATCTTAATCATTTTGAAAATCACTGTTGACACAAATTCTACATCAAATGATATATGGTCCTATGTAAGTCTGGGATGTACATAGGTGTGAGGCACTTCAATATTATATATCCTAAAACTTCCAAAATAAATGTCACATCTCACACCCAATAAAATTCCACAATCATCATCATAATTATTAAATATGACGATATATTTTCCCATTTTCACCCCTCAAGAAAATATCTACCATGCCATTATATATGAAACTTCTTCAATACACTTTTCAGAGAATTTTTACTTGGAAATTATCTTATAAAATATAGAGTTTTCTCCACTAAAAAAATTCATTACCTACAACTCTAGGGAACTTATTTGGAGGTGTGATAATATTTTAATAAACTTTAGGCATACATGACATTGCTTCCAACCAAGACATGGACATGTGTGGATGATTTATCTTACATTGTGATCATCATATTTTCAATAGCTTCTACATCATCTTCTTTACCCTCCTTATAATTATCAATGTATTCCCATATTATTCCATCATTATACACTTCATAATTATTAAATTTATCATGCATTGTATCCATATTCTCAAATTTGTTGTGTTCTTCTATAAAATATCGAATGACATCATAATCCTAGAATGGACCTTCTCCCACCACTCATATATGGATATTTGTGGTAAAAATTTAATACTTTTTGGTAATAAAAACCTACACATATAATTCCAATAAACTGTTATCAGATTATTGGTTGAATAATGCTATTTCTTACAACTAGTTCTCATCATCAAGTAGTAGATAAGTTATATTCCAAATCTTATCCCAGTTTTTCATAATTTTATAACTAACACCCAACATCTCTTGATCTAGTGTCAAGTTTAACCACTCAAGAATTCTTCCATGAACATCATCCAGGGTAAGAAACTTTCTTATTTTAACCACACATATAGATTTTCTACTATAAAATATTATTTATCAGTCTAAATAACTTCACCATAGTAGTGGACATAGACTTACATAATTTTATACATGAAATTATTATATGTGGTCAGAAATTGAATAATTTAAATAACTTTCATTAAAAAAAATTCATTTAAAGTTCTTAATTATTATTAACTAACTACAAATTATATTAATTAACTATTAAAAAATACTAATTTCAATTTAATGATACTATATACAAATACATTATATTTTGTTAAAAATGTTAGACTTATAATTAACAACTTATAAATATATTACTCAATGCAAGTTAGATGGAATAAGAACTAGATATCCCACTAATAGTAGTTAGGGAAAATACCCTAAATCATTATGGGAGAGGTCTAAAGTGATATACCACTACTCAGTGTTATCACACTAAATAAATCTAAAGAAACCATTAATTAAAAGAATAATTAATATTAATCATTGATTACTAATTACTCCTAAATATGTTTAGTTTTTTTAATAATAATTACATGATCTTATTTACACATCATTCATGTAAATTAATTCCAAAAATTTATGTTAATTATTAATAATTTTTTATTAATTACTATTAATTATAATTCATTAATTAAAACTATGATTACTTTATCCCAATTAAAAAAAGTTCAAAATATTAATTAATATTAATTAATAAATTGTAATTAATATTAATTATTAATTTACAAATTGTTAGTATTAATTAATATTATTAGTTTATGTTAATTATTAGGCATTTAATACTAACTACAATTAATTATTTTAAACTATGATTACTTTATCCTAATTTAAAAAGTACCAAATATTAATTCAATATTATTAACTACTCTATGACTATAAATGTATACATTATTATTCTTAATTAATAAATAATTAAATTAATATTAAATTACATCTATTTAATAAAACATTTAAATAAACTAAAATAATATAAAAAACTTTGAAAAAATACCCCTAAATAAAGCTTGGAAAATTATGTACCCACCGGAAGTTATCACTGGAATGTTACTGACCACCAAAATTTGTCACAAGGAAATTAAGAATAAGAAATATAAGAGGAAGGATGAAGAGTAATGAGACTATTTAGAGATAGGGGTGGGGAAAGTCTTATTTTATAGGGGAGGGAAAATGTGTTATTACCTAAAAAACTATTTATGTTTTATAAAGTGAAATGTTTTTGGGGTGGTAACACCCTTCACATAAAAAAAATATTAAATTCATTTTCACCCCCACATGATTTCTAGGTCATTGATTTATGGAAAAAAATTGGGGGGATAAATTATTTTCTAATTTCCCAAAATGTGTTTTCCCATTTATCAAAATTCAATTTTTTTTAAAAAATCATTCGACATGTTTTTTATATTTTTGAATTAGGTACTCCCTGCTGGAGTAAATATTCTAGAGTCATTTTATCAAGATTTCAAGTTGACCGATGATCATGGTTTTACATATGATACCATTGATGTGTTCTACAATAATTTTATGTTTTTCAGAAAATAGAATGTGTAATTAAATATTTTTAGTGTTTGTTATACATACAGGTGTAAGTCCAATGAGATTAATCAAGGTAATCAAATTCTTCCTGGAAGAGTCTTGAATCAAGGGAAACAAGTTTCTGCTAAGAAGATGCTCTATTTACCACTAAAACCGAGACTTAAGAGATTCTTTATGTCAACTAAAATTTCTAAATTTATGACTTGGAATTTAGAGAGAAACAAATAGGTTGACAAATTAACTCACCCGACAGATTCTTTGTCCTGGAAAGAGTTTGATCAAAGACACCCAGACTTTTCCCAGTATGATCGTAATGTTCATTCAGGTTTGGAAATAGATGGTTTTAACCCATTTAGGTCTATGGTTGGTGTGAAACATAGTACATGGACAGTGGTGTTCTTTCCATAAAACCTTCCCCCATGGGTATGTATGAAGCAACCATTTTTGTTAGTGTTGATTCTAATTGATCGAATGAGAGGACCTGATGATAAAATTGATGTTTATATGCAACATTTGACTGATGAGATGCAATAATTTTGGACCGATGGTGTAATGAGTTTTGACTCAGCAACTAATGAAATTTTTAGACCCCGGGGAACTTTGTTATGGAAAATTAATGATTTTCTAGTGTATGTTACTTATCAGGTTGGAGTAAAAAAGGATAATCCAGCTTCCCTTTTTGTAATAAGAGTAATAAATCCGTATGGATTAATCACTGTAGAATGTGGGAATATCTTGGTCACAGATGCTTTCTTCCTCTATTGCATAGGTTCAGAAAAGACCATGTGACGTTTGATGGGAATATAGAGTATTACCCATCACCAAAAATACTATCTGGGGTTCAAATTTATGCACAAATTGATCAAGAAAACATCTATACAATGTATGGTTTTCATGATTTATTGGCTCCTACATTGCCTTCTTTTCCTGCAGAAAAAAGATAGTGTAGTCATAATTGGAAGAAATGGATTTTTTTTGAATTTCCTTATTGTAAATATAATATTTTAAGACATAATTTGGATGTGATACACATTGGAAAAAATGTGATAATATATTTTCCACCATTTTAGGAATCAAGGGGAAATTAAAGGACAATGCTAATGCTCGACGTGATTTTCAAGAAATGGGACTGAAAAAATATTTACATTTATAGCTGAGTGAAGGTAATCGGGCATACATGTCTACTACACTATATACATTGAGTAAAAAAGAAAAAAAACATTTCTATCAATTTTTAAGACCATTAAGGTGCCAGATGGTCCTTTCTCTAATATTTCCAAGCATGTCAACACGACGAGCATGACATTATAGGGGTTGAAAAGTCATGATAATTATATTATTCTTAAACAGTTAATTCCTATAGTAATTTGTGATTGCTTACCTACCTAGGTTGCGGAGCTATTGAATTACGTTTCAAATTTTTTCAGACAGCTATTTTCAAGAAATCACCACATGAGTGATTTGAAAAAGCAGAAGGATAAGATTGTAATTTCACTATGTCACCTAGATAAACTATTTACACTATCTTTTTTTGATGTCATGGTTTACTTGACTGTGTATTTAACTGGTGAAGCCATTTCTGGCGGTCCCATGCAATTCAGGTGGATGTATCCAATAGATAGATACTTAAATACATTGAAATGGTATGTGCACAACAAATCTTGTCCGAAAGCTTCAATTTACAAGTGATATTTACTATATGAGTGTACTAATTTCTATGCTTCATATATTGATGAGGTTGAAACAAAGATAAATAAACCCTCCCAGAATGAAAAGGGTCCAATTGGAAAAGGAAGAACGTTTGATATGTACAATGATGAGTGGGTTCAAGCTCATCGATATGTGTTGTTCAACACTCCATCAGTCATTCCATCGATACAGTAAGTTTCACAGTTGATGTGTATTCTATTTCTATATTTATTTTATTACTTTCCTTTTATTATGTTGTGATTTAGGATGCATATTTCAGAGTTGAAACATGAAAGGACCCGTGCAACTAACTATCAAATCCAAATACATCATTTCAACACATTTCATGAGTGGTTTAAGACTCATGTATGTATACATAACTAATTTAATATTTTTATAGTGAAACTTAGTTGTATTTTCACAATCCTTTATCCATTTAACTATGTGGAATTTCTAAATAAAAAAATATATGTTATTTAAGTACCCATACTTTGAATGAAGAACTCAACCAACTAGCTGATGATCCATTTATTAAAGATCATCGATACATGTCTTTGGTTGCTGATGGATTCCGATTTCATATTAGCGATGTTGACATATACCAAGCCACACAAAATAGTGGTGTTGGTTGTTATTTTTTTGTGAGGGTTATTATTATGGATTTATAAGTGATATTATTGAGTTTATTTATGGTTTTGGCTTAAATCACATATTTTTAAGGTGTGATTGGGTTGATTCAGTTCATGTAATAAAAGTTGATAAATTCCAATTTATGTCAGTAAACTTTAACAATATGCTATATAAATATGGATGAGTAAGAAATGAGCCCTCCATATGGACATCGTAGGTTAAACAAGTTTACTTTGTTTGTATTGATTCTGATTGGAAAGTTGTGGTGAAAATTTCTAGAAGAGGGGTGTTTCTAATTGACCAAGAGGAACCTGACATTGTTGCATTTTCTAATCAAACACTTGACCAAAAAACAGTATCTGTACAAGATGAAGATATACAATGGGCCAGAGAGATAATTGAATGAGATATGATAGACTTGAATTATTATTAAAAATTGTAATTATTTCCCCATATTTTTTGTAAATATATTTATGAGTTATATATGTATAAAAATTTATTGATTTAACTATAATTTTTTTATTGTAGGTATGTCACAGGGTGGTCAGATTGGTTCATATGATGTTGTCGGTATGTATTTTTTCATTTTTTATAAATTAATTTATTTTAATTTTATATTTTTATTTCCCTAACTATTTCTAATTTTTAAATAAAAATTCAGTTATATTGTAATTGAATTATGAATTTATGTTTATTTGGATCTAGTGAGTCTTCTAGTAGACGTAGGGGTCCTAGTAGAGGGGTTCGATCTTGGTACTCTGGGGCCCGATTGGATGTGTTATTTGATGACACATTTCATCCAGTCGGAGAAGGTTCTACTGTATTGATTCATAATTTTTGGCATATGATACAAGACCCACATAGATTTCCTCTGATGACTCAGGATTGTACTTCTTTCCTCCATGATATGATTGAAAGATTATGGAGGGAGGTTTAGGTAAATTCAATGTTTAATTTTTCAGGATATTGTTTTTATTATTGTTGCATCTAATGACTATTTTTTTTAACAGGATAATTTGACATCCCGTCTAGATGAGTTTCAGGTTGAATGTATAACCAAATTCCAAGAATTATGGCAGGATTACATGGGAAGGGTGAAGAGAGGTCACTGGATACCATTAGCAGGTGTGCCAGACATTCTACAACAAGTCCCTCTAGAAATTCTTCCCCATGTAGTGATAGGATTTGGTTACGTTTTGGTCGAGTTAGGTGACAATGGTAATATTAATTGATTTTAATCTATAAATGAATAATTTTTGATATGTCTATTCACTATTACAGATATGGCCTTTATCAGTGCTAGAAAAGGGAATTAATAGCACTAGAAAATCATTGTTAATTGAGAAAAAGATAAAGGGGTTCATTTTATCAGTGATCAAAAAAGCACTAACAAAGTCCCCTTTTATCAGTGCTAAAAAAAGAACTGATAAAAGGGGTCTTTTAGTAGTGCTAAAAAAAGTTATATTAAAGGGATCTTTTATCAGCGCTTTTTTTAGCGCTGGTAAAAGACCCCTTTATGAGTGCTTTTAAAAAGAACTGATAAAATTTAAAAAAAATATTTGTACAATTCAGGGAGGGGATTCAACAGTACTTGAAGCCCCCCCTTTAACAGTTCCCCACCACCCACCCCATCCCACATACCCCAGCCACCCCTAGGCCTTTAACAGCACCCCACCCCCTTTAACAGCACTAAGCCTTATTCCCCACCCATGTGCGTGCTTGACTCCCCTAGGATTCAAACTCGTGACATGTTTCCTACAACGCCTAAGCTTTTACCACTCCACCATAATGTTTTTTTGTTCATTTATTAATATATCTATTTATTTATATATATAAATTTAGTTATTTTTACTCGTATATTAATAAATATATATATAGTTATATTAATATATATATATAGTTATATAAATATATATATATATATTTGTATATTAATATTTATATACATATCCGTATATTAATATATATATATATAGTTATATTTTTATATTAATATATTTATTCATATATTAATATATATTTATTAGATCAGTTTTAAATACATTTATAAAATATTATTTTTTTGTATGTTTTTATAAATAAATAAATACATATATACAACACACACACATATAATATGTGTATTTTTAAGTATAATTATACATATTTATAGATATTTACAAAAATTATATATTAATATGTATATACATATGTTTAGAATATATAGATAATATATATTAGTTTTTCAATACAGACACACAAATATATATATAAACACACACACACATAAACACCTCATATAGGTATATAAATATTAATATATTTTTATTTTAAATGAAATGGATATTATTTTTTTATTTAGATAAGCCTTATATATTTAGAAATATAGATTATATGTAAATATGATTAATTATTTATTTATAAAATTAAATTTTTATGGGTGAATATATAAAAAATATGTATATATTGTTATATAATTGATTATAAGTAACATTATATTATGAAAAATAATAATATTTTAAATCCATAATATCAATATAAATGTAACCACTTGGAATAAATTCAGTCCCTAGTGAAAAAGGTCAAAAAGATCCCTTGAAATGAGGATGAAATTCCATCGAATGTTAAAGAATTTGGGTATGCGGAATAAAAAATCAGTTTTAATGGCCTTAAAAAATGTAACATAAGTTTCTCTTGGGTCACTAGTGTGTATAGCTCATCGCAGGCTTCGATTTGATATGATATAGAGCTCAAACGGACACCTAGATCAAAAGTTATGGTTGTTTGAATTTTGAGTTATATTTTCATCTTATTTTAGATATTTTATTATTATTTTTTATTTTTTGTGTCTTCAAATTGTTATTAAATGACTATTAGTCGATGATAATTAGAAAATTATTAATTAATAATATTTTTTTAAATATTTTAAAGCCATTTTCACTAAATTTCTTATATATTAAATGTAATAGTCTATTTATACTTATCTAAAACATATTTAAAGATATATATATTATATTTATATCAATATAAATATACTTATATATCAACATATTATTTTTCATGATTTTTTTGAAATATATACTTTATTAGTGTTAGGGAAAAGCGTTGATAAATCCCCCCCTTTATCAGCGATACTAAAAAGAGTGATAATAAAGGGGTCCCATTAAATAGTGCTAAAAAAGCACTAATAAAGGGGGTTCCTTTATCAGTACTAAAAAAAGCAGTGATAAGGGGTCACTTTAAACAACGATTTTTTTAGCGTTGTTAAAAGTGCATGTTTCCAGTGCTATTTTAGCCCTACTAAAGGAACCCCTTTTATCAGTGCTTTTTAGCGCTATTTAAGGGTGGCGTTGCAGAAACCCTATTTTGTGGTAGTGATTAACTAAATATGTTGAATGTAGACCGAGTTTGCTCATCATTCATGTAATCAGGCGATGTAGGACATGCCTTCTAGACTTGGTACTCGACATGTGTCACAACTCAGACATGATGTATGTTTATAATTTACTATTCATTCATATATTAAATATATTGTTGTATAACATGGTGAATCCCTTTATTATAGTTACACCAATGAGGTGAGCTAATCGATCGAATGTTCATATGGGTGAGGACTCATAGGGCGAGTGATCTTGATGTTTTTAGTGTTATAGTAATAAAATTATTTACTAATAAATATTTTTTTATTTTATAAAAATTATTCATATTTGTTCATTGATTCATTATATTTTATAGTCTTAGTTTGACGCTCAGTTAGCCGAATTTCCAAAGGCGAAACGTCGTAGTATTGTGCAGAGAGATGAGATATTTTATCATGTCATGGGGTGTGAGGGTCATGGTTATTCCTTTACTTATGGTGGTGGTGTCCCACAACGTGCAATTGTTAGAGTGTAGGTGATGGGTGTATGCAGAGATGTAGGGATGCGCACACAGACTGAGATAGATGCTGATATGCAGGCTACACAACACAATATGGATGCACAGTTTCAATAGTTACATTTAGAGTACGAGGATATATTATCATAGATGTCAGTACGTATCGATGAAGTGATGACGTAATTTGTTGTTGATGGTACACAAGTGGCACCACAGGTAAACAATAAAACAAACCATACTCATATTGACTTCTATTGATATGTTTAAGATACATAATATTGATATATATTGTAGGCTCCAGATATAGTTGGTGGACATAATAGTGATATCGGTGATCTAGATGGGAATGAACATGCATGAGGTAATTTACATTGACATTTTAATATCATATATGAATTAGGAATTAATAATTATTATCGAACCATTAGTTTTATTTACACCTCGATGTTTTATTGTTTTAATTATTTTAATTTAATTCATTGTTTTAGAGTTTATCTGATTTTTAATTATGATATATTACATAAAAAATCAATTTATTAACAGGAAAACAACTGACGAGTGAATTTTGAAATGGTCGGGCAGACAATAGTTCAATCAGACGTGCGGTTAGCGCGGTACGACTGAATATGTGTTTTTTAAGTGTTTAGTGCACTTGAGAAAGGTGCGTGGGGTGGTCAGAACCATCCAAAAGACCTCTTAATTCCATGAAATCAGAATAAAACAACTGTAAAGTGAATTTTTAAATGGTCGGACAGACAACACGTCAATTGGAGGTGTTGTGTGACTGTGATGACCGAAAATGCACTTCTAGTGTCATAAACGGCCAAAACACACATTTAATAGTCAAATGAATACCAAATGAAATTAAAATGAATTGAAATCATAGGAAAATAGTCTAATTATTATTATTGATGTGTACGGGTAGACTACACATCAATCAGACATGTGGTTTTCATGGTACGACTGATTATGTGTTTTTTAGGTGTTTGACGTGCTTGAGAAAGGTGTGTGGGGTGTTAAAAACTAGTTGAACGTTCTTTGAATGCCATAAAATCAGACAAAAAAACTGTTTAGTAAATTTTGAAATGGTTGGGTAGACAAAATATCAATTGGAGGTTTCATGTGACCACGGTGACCGAAAATGGACTTTGGGTGCCATAAACGACCAAAACACGAGTTTTAATGATCAAATGCATAGAAACTGGCGTTGAAATGACTTGAAATCATTGGAAAATAGTCAAATTATCATTCTTAACATGTAATAGGAGAAAACACGTCAATCGGAAATATGGTTTGCGTGGTACGACTGAATATATGTTTTTTAGGTGTTTGGCATGCTTGAGAAAGACGTGTGGGGTGGTCAAAACTGGCCGAACAACCTTAGAATGCCATGAAATCAGATGAAATCAATAGGAAAGTGAATTTTGAAATGGTTGGGTAGAAGAAACATCAATCGGAGGAGTCGTGTGACCGCGATGATAAAAAATGCACTTCTGGTGCCATAAACGACCAAAACACGCATTTAATGGTCAAATCCATACCAAACGACATCGTAAGGACTTTAAATCATAGGAAAAAAGGTATAATTATTATTCGTGATTCATACGGGCATATGGCACACCAATTAGGTGTGCAGTTTTCAAGGTATGACTGAATATACGTTTTTTAGGTGTTTGGCGCGCTTGAGAAAGGTTTGTCAGGTGGTCAAAACTGGACGAACAACCTAAAAATGACATGAAATCAGACAAAAACATTCTTTGAGTGAATTGTGAACTGGTCAGGTAGACAACACATCAATCAGAGGTGTTGTGTGAATGTGGTGACTGAAAACGCACTTACGGTGCCCCAACGACCAAAACACACATTTAACGGTCAAATGCATACCGAATGACATTAGAATGACTTGAAATCATAAGAAAACAATCTAATTGTTATTCGTGACATGTATGAGAATATGACACATCAATCAGATGTCCATTTTTCACAGTATGGTTGAATATGTGATTTTTAGGTGTTTTGCGCGCTTGAGATAGGTGTGTGGGTTGGTGAAAACTGGCGGAACAACCTCCGAATTCCATGAAATTAGACGACGAAAAACAAAGAGTGAATTTTAAAATGTTTCAGAAGAAGACACATCAATTGGAGGTGTCGTGTGACCGCGGTGACTGAAAATGCACTTCCCGTGTCATAAACGACCAAAACACACATTTAACGATCAAATTCATACCGAACGGCATCAGAATGATTGAAATCATAGGAAAACAATATAAGTATTATTTTTGATGTGTTAAAGTAGACGAAACATCAATAGAATATGTGGTTTGCATGGTACAGCTGAATATGTGTTTTTTAGGTATTTGGCACACTTGGGAAACGTGTGTGGGGTGTTCTAAACTGGCCGACCAACCTCGAAATTCCATGAAATTAGACGAAAGAAACTGGAGAGTGAATTTTTAAATGTTCAAGTAGACGACACATCAATAGGAGGTTTCATGTGACCTCGATGACCGAAAACGTACTTCTGGTGACATAAACAACCAAAATAGGCGTTTAATGGTCAAATGCATACTGAACGACGTCATAATGACTTTAAATCACAAGAAAATAATATAATTATTATTTGTGACGTCTAAGAGGAGATGGAAAATCAATCAGATGTGAGGTTTGCGCGGTACAACTATATATGTGTTTTTTAGGTGTTTAGCGTGCTTGAGAAATGTGTGTGGGGTGGACAAAACCAGCTGAATGACCTTGGAATGCCATAAAATCAGACAAAAACAAATGGCAAGTGAATTGCGAAATGGTCAGGTATAAGGCATGTCAATCGGAGGTGTCGTGTGAATGTGGTGATCGAAAACACACTTTCAGTGTCATAAATGACCAAAACATACATTTAATGGTAAAATGCATACCGAACGACATTGGAATGATTTGAAATCATAAGAAAATTGTATAATTATTATTCGTGACTTGTAAAAGGAAACATCATGTCAATTGGACATGTGGTTTTCATTGTATGGCTGAATATGTGTTTTTAGGTGTTTGGTGCGCTTGAGAAAGGTGTGTGGGGTGGTCAAAACTAGTTGAATGACATCTAAATTCCATGAAATCAGGTGACAACAATTGGCTAGTGAATTGTAAAATTTTCGAGTAGATGAAACATCAATCATAGGTGTCGTGTGACAGTGGTGACCGAAAATGAACTTCTCTTGTCACAAATGACTAAAACGTTTGTTTAACGGTCAAATGCATACCAAACAACATCAGAATGACTTGAAATCACAAAAAAAATATTATAATTATTATTTGTGATGTGTACGAGTATACGAAATGTCAATCAGATGTTCATTTTTCATGATATGGAATAATATTGGTTTTTAGGTGTTTGGCACGCTTGAGAAAGGTGCATGGGGTGGTCAAAACCAGCTGAACGACCTCGGAATGCCATGAAATCCGATGAAAACAATCGGTGAGTGAATTTTGATATGATCGGGTAGACAGAACTTCTATCAGAGGTTTCGTGTGACCACGGTGACCAAAAACACACTTATCGTGGCATAAAAGACCAAAACATGTTTTTAATGGTCAAATGATTATCGAACAACATAAGAAAGACTTGAAATCACTGGACCATAATATAATTATTATTCGTGATGTGTACGATGAGATGACACGTCAATCAGATGTGCGGTTTGTGCGGTACGACTGAATATGTTATTTTTAAGTGTTCGGCGTGCTTGAAAAAGGTGAGTGGGGTGGTCAAAATTGGCTGAATGACCTCGGAATGCCATGAAATCAGAAAACAACAACCGATAAGTGAATTTTGAAATGGCCAGGTAGACTTCATGTCAATCGGAGGTTTTGTGTGACTGTGGTGATCAAAAATGCACTTATCGTGTCATAAACGACCAAAACACGCGTTTAACTATCAAATGCATATAGTACGACATCAGAATGACTTTACATCACAAGAAAATTGTCTAATTATTATTCGGGATGTGTGCCATCATAGGAAACATCAATTGTAAATGTGGTCTGATTATAACCATAGAATTAACAATTTAAATTTTTTAAAAAGGTATTAAAAATTATAAATATATTTTCAATTAAAAAACTTTTGATCTGTTACACTATGCTTGAATTGAAATATGTTATTGTATTTTAATTATTTGTTTGGATGTTTTTTTGGTATTAATTTTTTTAATGAATTTTTTCATGCAGTTATATTCGATGATGGAAATGGAAGTTTGGAAGATGATGAGATGAATAGACTTACGTGCGTATGAGTTTAGATATTTTTGAAAGTTTTTTTTTGGGATTTTAAAATATAGGGTTTTTTATTTTATTGTTGGAATTTTTTAAAAAAAAATCTCATAGCGACCGTCAAATGGAGGTCTCTATAGGTGATTTCAGTAGCACCTATAGCATCTTCCATTTGGCAGTCGCTATAGATGAAGCTGAACTGGGATATAGCATCCGCCATTTGGCAGACACTATTGGTGCTGCCAAATTCACCTATAGAGACCGCCATTTGGTGGTCCCTATAGGCCATGTAGGCTAATCTACAACATCTGCAAAATGGCAGATGCCATTATCAACACTGGCGGGACTAAAGTGTCCTCCATTTGGCGGACGCTAGGTGGCCGCTATAGACCTTTAGCGATGGCTTTTGTCGGTCACTAAAGGTCATCATTATACTAGTGAATGCACATTTAGTGTTTGAACTATATTATAATATCAATGAATTTATTTATATATGGGAATTACTAGTGTGGGTGATTTCCCTTTTTCCAATGACACTTTCCATTTAACATGTTGAACCTTGTAAGTGAATTTTCCATAATTTGGTAAATTAAATGAGTTGTTTTAAAATAAATGGATTATGCATGACAGGGTTTCCTCTCTTAAAATAAATCAAATGGTATTAAATGGATTGAACCCAAGGGATGGTAAGGCCATGAACTTTTTCTTACTCATATGTAAATGCTTATAATTAAATTTAATGCCTTGATAGATTTGTCCTTGGTTAATGATATGCATGAGAGGACTTTGAGTCATGTATTAAATTATGAATATGAACATGTGTATTATACCCTATGTCACACATTATGCTTTCATCTTTGTGCCACAAGTTGGTGGTATAAACTAAATCCATTTTTAACTAATATAATTATTTATAATAATTTTGATATGTGCGATCACGCATGGACATCTCGGGCTCGACCAAAAAAATTGGATAATCTTTGATAAACAATAATTTTTTATTTTTAAATCTCCATTGAATCCCTTGGGTCCATAGGAAAGGAGACTAAGACCTACAACCACCCGATAGGTGTTCCAGCCTTGGATTTTATTGCGGAATAGCCTATTTGACCTTTTTTCCTTATAATAATTAGATAAATCAATTGATTGATGGATTAGACTTTTAAATTGGCATAATAATAAATTGTGTGATTTCATGTGGTATAATCTCCTTATATAAACTATTTAATTAATATATTAATGAATTTAGGGTCAAATTATTAATTAAATAGGTTTCATATAATTATGATGATAATTGAGAACCTATATTAATGAAATGAATTGGTTTGATAGATGGATTTTTTTATAAATTGATCATTGAATCTTATGATGATAAATCTAGTATGTTTGAGACTTGAATTGTGATTTTTATTTATTATATTTTGAGATTATGTGACATTGATGTGATTGATACTTGATGGTTTGATACTGTTTAGCATGTTGAGTTTGTCTGGATACGACTCAAGTTTAATGTGGATGCCTGAGGGATTGGTGCATGTTCTTCTGTACCGCTTGAGTAGAAGACATATTGGTACTTGATTACTAATGGTAGATTATATGATTATATGGGATGTATGAGGACACATGTTTGGTGTTGACGCCTGAGGTATTGGTGCATGTTTTCATACCAACTGAGGGATAGGTGCACTGGTACTGAATGCCTGAGGGAAGATTATATGTTTATGTTGGATGCCTGAGAGCTAGATACAGTATCACATGATGCTTGAGGGTGAGATTATAGAGATACCTAAGGGCTTGGTTCATGTTTTTGTATCGACTAAGGGATAGGTGAATTGGTACTGAATGTCTGATGACATATTATATGTTTTTTTCCGGATGCCTTAGGGAAAGATGCACGATCACACGATACCTAAGGGTGAGATTATATTTATACCTGAGGGTGATATTTTGGTTATCCTGAGGGTAGTGGTCGTACGTTTATGGTATTTTCTGAGTGATTCATCATCAGTAGAAGAATCTTCCACCGATTTGGGTGATCCATCTTAATGAAGAAGGATCTATTTATAGACATAGATACCTGATAGAGTGTCAAAGTAGTTATAGTTTCCATGTGTCCTTTAGGAAACTAGTAAAGTTGTTGTTGATTTATTTAGAACTACATGTTTGTCTTTATACTTGTACTTAATCACTAATTTACATTATATACCAAGTAATGTATTGGGCTAGACACCATGGGTGTTGGTCTACTGAGCTTATTATCTCACACCTTGCTTGGGCATTGTTTGGAACCTGAGAATATCTTCTTGCTTCCATGTCTTTGGATTCAATAATTGTGTTCTAATATGTACATGGGAGCTAGGTAGAACATGATTGGGCTCTTTCTCAGGATTCTCGAGGAGTTGACCATTGGGTTTTTCTTTTCTTTTATTATTTTGTGATGATTTTACCTTGTAGTAACACTTGACATTACATGCATCATTATATAGAATTAGCGTTGGCCATTTTAGTTTTTTATTCATATATTATATTATTATTATACTTCTTTTTTTCTTATTATTACTAATTCTTCATTTTTCTGTTATTTATTATCTGATAAACCAATATTCTACTCTGATTTAGAGGGTATATTATTCCCATCGTACCATCAATAGACCCTCCCTATTAGTTGGCAGCCTCCGATGTACGGGGAGGCGTGCTTGAGGCCATGTGACCCACCGGTCTGACCACTATCTTAGTGGTGAGTTGGGCTGGGATGTTACAATAATTATAAATTTTTCATAATTAATTGATTTGAATTTATTTAAATTAAAAGGGGACCTTATTTAAAGATATTATTTAAACTACATCAAAAGGGTTTTTATTGTTTATTTGATCGAATTTTTAAATAATAAATTGAAATTCCATATAATTAATAATATGAAGGATTTCATATTGGATTGAGTATAAATGACTTTATATTAAAAATTATAGAATGTCCATAATGTCAACTAATTTATAAAAGGGTTAATAGTTAGCTTTTATTTATGAATAGTTCATAAATGGTAATCCCATGTTTTAATATTTGAATTGTTCATTTATTTAAAATTAATTTACTAATTTATTCATAGTTATAAATAATTTATATTATGAATTATTATGATTTATTTTGACTATTAAAGTAATTCTATGATATATAGATATGCATTACATTCTAGGTATGACTCCATTAAATTTTAGTTTTCATCTACCTTGACCTCAGTTTTAAATTCAAGTTATTAGATTGAATTTAGTTTTTAGACCTAGTTTGTGCATATTATTTTCTAAAGATATCATGAATTGAATTATATCTTGAGTAAAGTCTCTCTGGTTAGAGGTACTTAGTGTCAAATCACATAATAGTCTGGAGGCTTATTCCTTGTCTATAAAGGATAAAGGGGTTGGAAATCTGTTGCATTGGTCTCACTTATATGGATATTATCAATTGTATGTTTCTCTATGTATTTACATGAAAAGTTTATATAAAATATGCATATAATGTATTGATATATGTATGAATATGTTTAGCTTCTATTTTTGGGTGATTAACATAAACATGTGGGTTGTATAAATCTTTCACATTAATATGGTTCGAACACATTAAATTGGTGGTTAGAATAGGGATTCTAAAACTAAATCATTAGAATTATGTATACACAAAAAGGAATAAAACCTGAAAATATAATAATTAAATAAGATGTAATAATTATGAATTTAATATACATATGATTTATATTAATTTGGTGAGACATTAAATAAAAATACCTAAAACACTAAGTGTTATATTCCTACCAAATAGGCATTTTGGAAAACCTTGATTGTCTAAATAAGTAGTTCCATGCTAAACCTAGGTTCCCTTGTATTGTCTTGTGTAAAGAAATAAAGTAATAAATAACTCTAGATTTTATTTTTAGGTAGTTCCATGCCAAAGCTGGGTGACCCTGTATTTTCCTTTGTTAGGTTATTTTCAGAATTTTCCTTGGGTTACACTAGTAAGTAATCTTTAATGGTTATGATACCAAATTAATAAAGTTGAGTAAATCTATATGATGGATTTTTATAAAGGGTTATCCACTCTACTACCCAAAAATCATAATAGTTATGATTGCATTGAATCCCTACCTAAATAACTAAGTAGTGATATGAATTCCCAATTAGACTTATTGCTCAATGTAATATGGATCTTGGTTCACTAAATGGATATCATGTGCAGGGTCATAAATTTTAGTGTAAGAACTATCATTAAAATTCATTAATGAAAATATATAAGACATCATATTCATCTAATAAAAAATTCAGTTATAGATAAAATAATCATCATTATCAAACTAAACATTGAAATTAATCATTGAAATGAGAATCATAAAGTTTGTAACTCATAAGAATACTAGATTAAGAAAATTCTTGAGCAAGATAAATATTCTATGTTTTATAACATTTCCTTCCTAAATAACCACCTATTGAAGTTGTTTAATAAGTGAACCTTGATATTTTTAGAACATAGAAATATTTAGTTGGCGTTTCAAAGGAATTTAGAGAAAAATGGACTAAGTAATTTTATAATCTACTCATATACTCAATATGATTATGTATGTCAATGATATTCAGTATGATAGAATATGTTAATGACTTGGAGAGACTAAAAGTCTTATTCTGGTTAAGTAATTCATTCTATTGTCATCTTTAGAAATGTTAAATGAGTTTGATTAAAGTTTACCTGATATTTTCAAAGTGTTGAGAATAAATGAACTAGACATATGATGTTTAGATTTTTATATTGTGTTGATAGTGAAAATGGGTAAAGGTTCAAAAAAAAATAAGAAAATTAGTTAGAAATTACAAAAATATTTCTTCAAGAAGCCAGTTAAGGATATTTTAAACCTAAGGGTTCTATCATGAAGGAATAATGATTCCATATAATGGTATTATCTATAATACCTGAAGGAGTTTTGGGAATATCATGTAATATCCATGTCAGGTATTAACGTTATAGAAATTTATTATTTGATTTTGAAGGGTGTGTGATACTGAGTGTATGTTTTATTAGTTTTTTAAATATACATGAGTTCAAAAACATAGGAATAAGTAAAAATATCTTATATTTATAATTAAATTGATGAAATAAATAGTTTATACATCATAAATTTGAATTTAATGATGTTTATCAATCATGGATGAATCTAAGTTAAGGAAGTGTATCTTCATCTCACTTCTCTTATATGATAATAGTTGTTAACAAAGATTTGTTATGAACAACATGAGATGATTAATTATATACACTAGGTTTATTATTCATTGTATTTTATAACGTGTTTTTATAAGAATATATGGATAAAATTGTTTTATCCAAGATAAAGTGTTTATCCATCTATTTGTTAAAAGATGATGGAATTAAATTCAAAAATAATAATAGTGTTTTTTAATGAATAAAATCTTATTTTTCAAGAAAATACTCTTAACACATAGAATACCATATGATATATATAAATAATCTATTATTTGTTAAATAGTCCACTGAATGGAAATAAGAGTTATTACCAAACAAAAAGAAGTTTGTGTTGAATATTAGAAATATATTTTAAGAAGGATACAATGTCTAAGAGACTAGTGGGGGTATGGTTGAACTTAGAGAAGTTCAAAGTTAAAAAATAAATATTAGTTGTTTTTTAAATTTATATCCTAAAAGAGTTTAGGATATGTGTTAGTGGTAATATAAAAGTTTACATTGAGTAACCACATGAAAATGAATATTATTATTTCTTTAAGGATTATACTAGTCTAATATTATAGCAATTCTTACCTTAATATATTATATGCGATGGTAAATAAAAATGTAAAGAGTTTCATTTAGTTACCATAATAAGTGAAAATAACTATTCCATAAAGTTTTACACCATCTAATACACAAAGTGTATTAATTGGTATCCTAAAAGAGTTTGGAGTGTGGTAGTAAAGATAAATTTAAAGAATTGCATTAGTTATCGTAAAAAAATGTATATCAATTTATCCTAAAAGAGTTTAGAATGTGACGGTAAAGTGGTAATATAAATAGTTAAATTATTTAAAAAATATGTGAAGGAAAAAGTTATATGGAAAGAGTTCTAAGGATAATTATTATGTACTTATAAATATTTTTATGTAAAAAAAAGAAGATAAGATTATCACATTTGATGTTATGATGTTAATAAATTTGAATATAGTTTCAAAGAGTTAAACTTAAGGAATATGATTCCTAAGTCTCACCATTATTCAAATTATCTTTCTTTATAAATGTTACTTGATTAGAGGTCAGAGGTATTATTTTATCAGATGGTTACATAGGGATGTGATAGGCATTACATATAAATGTAATGTTTAGAAAATAAAATTCATTACTGTAGTAACCACATGAGGGTCATGTTATATCTCTATGTGTTTAACACATAAGATATTGGTTCTAATGGGAGTAAACATATAATGTAATTATAATAAAGGAAATATTCATTTATCATTAATTCATATGTGTTGTAACTTTGATTTACATGAATGGTCAAATGATAAATATCTTATCAATGTACAAACATTGTGTTTTACCTAACCTATGATCATTATAGAGTATTACAGCTTATACTGATATATTAATATTATCTTGAATAGATTATTATACTCATTACGAATGGTTGTATATAAGATATGAAGAATGGATTGAGGTAATAAATAAAGACTTATTACTTGGTTTGACCCACTAAATTATATCTCAGAGAATTTTATAAAATAATAGATATACTTAAGGGTGTATGCTTATTATCAATACTTCTTACCTGAGTTTGGATATATACCTATTATTGTAAACTTCATACTTTGATACCCTACATACATAAGTCAACATATATACTTAGTTAATACTGGGGTGGTTGGGTATGTTGTCGATCATATTGTCTATTGGAGTGTAATAATATGGGATTTTTTCACGTGTATGATAAGAAAGGATATCTGGACCATGATAGGATTATACTAAATAAATTCATGGCCATTCTTAGTTGAAACACATGATGGGTGTTTAACTACTTGGATGAGGGGCATGTGATGTACTCATATATTATATGAATTACACATGATGGATTAATAAAAATGTCCAGTAAATTTATGAGAATCAATAAAAGATTATTTGGTTATACTATATTGAAATGTTACATATCTATTAGTCACTAGGTTTCAAGGAATAAAGGAATGTATAGGTATACATACAATGTATATGATACATCTAGTGGTGGATTTGTTCGTATAAAGATATGAGTATGTTCAATGAAGATAAAATCATAACCCTCAGTATCCTGAGTGGTGTTTATGCTTTGATAGAGGATATTATTTTCTTGTATATATGAAATAAAGATTTCATATATGTTTTTAATGCTGCTAAGGCCCGCAAGGTCACACAGTTAGGATTTTAGATAAGTATTATGTTTTTTGTGAAATGTTTATTCCAAAATAAAGAGAGTATGCTGAAATATTATCCAAAAGAGTTTTTTATGAATTCATAAAGAGTATTGATGTTTTGACACGTATTCATTATATATTTTAATTAAAGTGAGAGAATATTGAATATACACAAAAAAAATTAATAGAATAATTAATTTAGGGTCATTTATTTTCCAAATGGTTAAATTAATAATAACCAATTATTAATGGATTATATGGATTTAATATTCATTGAATATGATTAATTGCATTAAAAAATGGGAATAAATGTATATGGATACATTAAATATGGATAACATGTTTCATTAAATGAAATGAATCATGGATGGCTATATAAAGGGATATGATCCCTTCTGTTGTGAATAACTGATTATCAACAAGACTATCCAAATTATCTTCCTTCACATTTATTGTTCATAATCTTTGGTGAAGACTCTATCACCTCTTCAATTGTATGGGATTCTTATGATTTATATCGAGATCTCTAGGCTAGTACAATACTTAATAGTTATGAATCATTTATTTTTTCACCGATGATCTTCATCAAGAAACTCATTGATGATTATTGTATTTGATATCTAGGTACACTCATTTATGATAAAAAATTATCACATTTTGATTCCATTAAAGATATATTTTATAGATTAGGGTGTTCTAAAAATAAAAAGAAAGCAACATATACTTTATTAAAGATCAAAATTAATGTTTATTGGAGCTAAAGGGTAGTGTGCATATCTGGAGTTTTGACTTGGAAGTTACTGATCCTATAGTAGAATATAAGGTTTTTCATTGTAACATCCTGATATTTTAAAATATCACTATGTTTATTAGTGTATTAAACACACAATATTGGGTTTAAATGAACCACTACATATTATTCAAATATTATTATTTAAATATGATCATTTTAACGTAGCTGTTAAATTAGAGGGTATTAATAGGATAAAATATTTTATTAAATGTATATAATGGTCCTTCTTAAAATAAATTTATTTAGAAATTAAAATTAACTTGTCACTCAATTTTATTAAAATTCATTCTATTCATCAAAAATATGTTTTCTTCAAAATTATTTTTACTGCTTTATGTGTGAAAATAATATAATAAATTTTTCACAATTTTTGAAAATTAATATGATAAAATGGAATTAATTTTTTAAATAAGTGTATAAAATTAAATTAGGGTAGAGTTTTTTATTTTTTATAAAATATTTCATTTTCATTGAATAGTGAAAAATACCATTTTTTTATAAAATTGTCCTTTATTTTTATTAAATTAAATAATTTAAAAGTAAAATTATTTTTTTAATTTGATTTAAAATTAACATAAGTATTATTTATTTATATTAAATATAATTAATTAAATTTAAATCATCTTTATATTGGATTTTAGTATAAGTTTATTATTTGTCTTAAAATGTATTTTTCTGAAAACTATTTTAAAGTGCATAATGTTTCTCCATTTTAATTAATTAAAGTAAAACCTAATGAGAAATAATTAAAATTAAATTTATATATTATATATATATATTAATTTAAATTCATTTAATTATTATTAATTTTAATATAGTTATTATAAGATCATATTTTTCTTGAGAAAAATACATTTCTTGAAAACCTGTTTTTTCAACACGTATATCGGTTTAATTTTAAATTAAATTATGCAGTTCTATGAGTTGAATTTGGAAAATCGAAACCATATTTGTAATAATAATAATTTATATTATCTAATAATTTAACTTGATTTTTTATAATAATGAATAGTGAAAACATTAAAAATTAATTACTGCAGTTTAGGTCAAAACAGGTTTACCCGGGGGTTAAACTAGAAATATAAGGGTTCAAAATCACCCAAAAATTTTATAATTTCAATTTAATATTTATAACTTATATATTATAAGTTTATAAAATATTCCATTTTGGATCCTTTATTCTTGTGAAAAACATGGGTGTAATTCTTTCTTTTCAAAAATTCCAAATATGTCTAGTCCCTTGCTTATAAAAGGTCACCCTCTCTCCTATTTTTTCCACACTTCCAAAACCCATTGGTTTGTAAAATTCATGAAAACATATCTGGCTTAATTACCTACCAAAATCATAGGGGGATTTTTTTTATCATAAATCAAACCTAGGAATACTTTTGGTGAAAACCTAAAGAAGTTGTCTGAAGAAGAGGTATCGTTCATAACTGAGTGTTTTGTTTTATTTCTTATTCAACATACTTAAAATATTATTAAACTATGATGATATAATAAAATAAGTATATTATATATACTAATATTTTTTCATGTTAATTTAATGACCTACATTCATCCCCTCCTCCCTCAAATGAGAAATGAAACCCTTGATCGTATGTACGGTGAACTACTGCCTCAAAAACCAACATATTTCATTTTCCATCACAAATTCTCATGGATGGATAAAATTATGTATTTAATTTATATATATGATATTTATAATATAATTATACTTATATAATTATAATATCACATATACCTTCTAAATTTCCATTCCATATGGAATACATGTCACTCTTGTGTACGACAAACTACCGCCTCGTGAAGTAATGTGATTCATTTTTCACTTACACTCTACATGGAAAGAAATTAGGATTAAATTAAAATTTATAAATGATATTAATTAAATATAAGTAATTATTTAAAATAAATATATATTTTAATTTCTTACCTTACCATCCATTTAATAAATTAAAATATCGTTTGTGTGTACGATGGACTACCGCCTCATGAAGCGATGTGATTTTTTTATTACTGCATCACATGGATGGTATATGTAAGCATATTTTAGTAAATAATATAATATTTATGATATAATTATAATATTTTAAATAAAAAATAACACTTACCTTATATCCATCATTATCATATAAAATGGAAATGTCACTCATGCATACGTATGGCCTACCATCTCCATGATTGTAACCTAGTTCATTTTTTATAAACATGGTTCATGATTGGTTTTAAAAGTATAATTTATGTATAAAAATTATAATTATTTCATTATTGAAATTATTTATATGATTAAATAATAATATATTTGACCTTATTCAACTTACCAAAGTGATTTCAGACATACAATCTTATTATCATTAAAATGTCTCACATGAGAATAATTGGTTAAGAAACTGAATATGACCTTGTAAAAAATAAAATAAAAGGAATAATAAATATAAAAAGTTTTCCTAATAAATTAAAGAATTAATAGAGGTTTATTATTTTGTAAGATAAGTAATGTACGTGATGATTCAGGCTCACGGTAAGGGTTTCATCTCAAAACTTCCTTCTTTGAGACGCATACTCTTTTATGCACCTAGTTTATTTTTATGGTGTATATACTAAAACATTAAATATTATATAATTAATACTTCATAATTCATGTTATTTTATGTAACAATTCATTTCCTTCATTCATTTGTTTTATGATTTAAAAATTACCAATGCGATAATGGTTTAATTCACAATCTCATTTTAATCGGGATTGTTTGTACTTGAATTTACATTAACGAAAATTATTTGATCATTGTATAATAAACCAATTTAATTATATTATATTTTATTTATTCATGAAATTATCAAGTAATAGTACCATTTTCCTCTCCTTAGTACTTAAAATGAGCGAGAAAATGTTTTCTAAGGAAAATCGACTTTATTTCTCTCTTCGATTAAAAATACTTTCTCTTATATGTCAATGTTTTCTTTAAAATATTTCTCAAAAATGTTTTAATTTTAATATATTAATGTTTAAAATCAATTTTCCCCATGTTTAAATTTTTTAAAAATGTTTTAAAATTAACCTTATTGACATTTTACAAAAAATATACTTTTTGACATTTTAACCAAGTGTGAAAATAATATATTTTATAACTTATATGAAAACTACGGAATTACTCATTATCATTACCATTATTTATTTGATCTTAATTTATATTTTTCTATAGTTATTTTCATATAAAATTATTTCTGCGATATTTTTTGATTTTTTAGCTTTTCAGAAATTATTTCCAAAATCAAAATTTTCGTTTCCTCATTATTTTTTTATATTTTTAAAATTGAATATATTTATCATTAAAACAACATTTAATGTTATATAATAATTATAAATAATGTATATATGTCTCTCACATATATTTCTAGCTTATTCTCCCTTCCTTTGATGGGGTAATACATGCCTTCTGGTTATTTATCTAATTCATTTGTTACGAAATTTCCTTTTATTATGATATGAAGTAGAATTGTGTAACTCAATTTCTTTAAATGGTTAATTATAATGTTGTGATTTATGATTTATTTTATTTATGTGTCACACATATATCATGAACATGTTATAATGAGTGCATCCAGATAGTTCCCCAATGCATTGGGTAAATCTTTTGACTCATGTGGTGTTATGTATGGGATTAGGGAATAAACCTAATCTGTTATAGGACTTTTTATTCCATGTGATATTGTCTAGGTAGTCAACCTTGACTCATTTTTATATCTTGTTTTGTGTTACTTCCATATTTCCTATGATTTCATGATCTTATAATACCACGTTCTTTACATTATTATTCCATTTGATTACTCATGTGCCTTCAATTTTATGATATCATGTTATACCTTTGACTCACATATTATGTTTCCTTATCATGTTTATTTAATTACTAGGATTTTTATATCACCCATTTTTCCTATGTATTCCCTAGGTTATTCCATGATATTTTAGGATCTGGAAAGTATTTTATAAGCTTATTTTGGAGAATAAAATAAAGATGTTTTATTTTAGCCTCAATTATATATATTATGAACCTATTCTTCCAAATAAATTATGAATCATGATATTTGGGTTATAATTAAAGGATTATTATGTTAAAAATAATGTAATAATTTATATATAAGGAATGTGTCTCTATAGTTGGTATCAGAGAAAATGTTTGGTTAAACATTGGATACTAGGATGAGAAAAATTTAATGAGAAGCCTAGGGATAAGTCTAAGGATAAAAATAAGTATATAAAAATATCCCGAAATCTTGGTTATGTATAGAGAAAGTGGTCTCGAAGAAATTATATCCCTTTAGGGATAATAAAAGTAGATGTGGTTCCAGAACAGATGTACCTAGGGGTAATAACTATGAAAAAGGTGTGTTGGGATTGACTTGATCATTATTTGGTATAAAAAAATTGGCCTTATTGTGCACCAATTTTTACACTACTAGGGGATATTCTTTAGAAATTAATAAACTATTTAGAAACCATTATAAAGGAATTGAATGAATTTATAGGTTAGAAAACTTAATAGGAATCATTACCATGGATAATATAGATTGAAACCTAGAGGCCGATAAGTCAAAACATACCTATCATTTAAAAGATATTCCTTATAGGTTTATAATTTTCCCTTTGATATGTTAATGTATTATCATCTTGTTTCTTTTAATATTTTTAGTTAATGATGGGAAATAAGGGAAAAAATGTTGACAACCTATATAATGGGAAATGTAATGATTTCACTAATGAGATGCCTTACTTAATGGTAATGGTAGTTATATATCCTGTGATCATTCCAAATGAGATATCTCAAATGATTATCAACAACTGAAACATAGTTGAATTTAAAAACACATAAAATAAGATAAGGATAGAATCTCATGGAATTTAAAGTGTTAAATATGATAAAGAAAAGAATATTTGGCCTTATATATGTCAATGATGTGGGAAAAATCACCTATAAGAATATCTGAAAGGGAGGGGAAGATGTTTTATATATATAAATAAAAGCCATAGAGAAATTAATTTCAAATGAATTTGATGTATTATTTTTGGGGAACTTGGGAATTATCCGAGTTAATGCCCTAAACTAAGGGTTAACAACTAGACCAAGGAAGGAACTATGTTATAACAATCATTGAGTTGAATTATTTTTTATGGGGATCCTATAATTATTATGTAGAAGTATTTTTATCAATTTTATTTTGGTTATAAGAATCATGAAACTTATAAGGATCATTCTATAATATATTCTTTGTAATTATTTTCAAGAATATATTGAATGGTAATAATTAACTGAAAAATTATTTAATGGTGAGGTGGTATTTTGTTGAAAATAATCAGTTTTGAAGAAAACATTTGTAGTTAAAAATAGATTTGATGAATAATTTTATTTTGAGTATGTTCATTATATTTCTATGAAAGTTATATTAATTATATTAATATAGTTTTATAAATGGTACAACTCACATTTCGGGTGACAAATCATCACATTAGGCAAGGGCATGTGGCTTAATCCTTCAAACGAAGAGTGATAAGGGTGAAGTGCTTACCACTAGCCTATGTGATATACTAGTTAGTATAACATTGTTTTCAATTAAATTATTTGGTGGATAAATATTAAGTTTGTTTTAGGAAAAGTATTAGAGGATTATTTTTTTTTATTTTTAGGATTTTGAGGAGATTAATGATATTTTGGGAAACATTTTACTGGGTTAAGATATATATATAACCTCTAGGTTTAACAAAAAGGATTATTTGGGATGAAAATTATCGTTTTTTTGAGATGTAATTTGAAAGGTTATGAGATATAATTTGAGGTTAAAACTATCTTTCATGTTGAGGTTATTGAGGTTATTTGGGATATAGAGTGATTTATTTAATTAATGGTCTCTATTAAACATTTTATTTCAATGTTTAATTTTGGATATTAATATATTCATTTTCATTTTGGGTATTATATTAATTTATTCTAACCATTTTGGTTTTAATAAAGATATGAGGAATATAATGTTACTCTTTTATGGATATTATGATCCATTAAAATTAAATTTTAGTGATTCAAGCATAAAAAATCATATTGGATTTTCATTACGTAGAGTAAGAGGTGACATGGAAAGTGATCCATTCACAACAAATGGATGAAATTGGGTTTATGAAATAAAATTATATTAGGTAAGTATATTTTCTAATTTTCTTTATCTTAATAGTAAAAGTATCACCCAACTATAGGGAAATGATATTGAAACAAAATTATGATCTTATTACCTTATTATATGATGAATCAACGGTATTTTAATTCATCATAGATTTATGGTTTTTTGAATGTTGGATTTCTCATGATAATTCAATTAATTGCCATTAGTGATCTTTACCATTCTCCATAATTATTAATGATTTTCTTCCATGTCCTTATCTTCAATTTCAATCAATTTTCTCCTATGTGGAAACCTAGTAATGTGATTACTTTCATATTTCCCTTTCCCACTTTTTAAGAGAAATTTTTATTAACCCTTTTTATGATGTGGATTTTTCCTCAATAAAATTTTCAAATGGAAAAACCTTAATTACTGAGCACAAGTTCAAATTGAAAGGATGAAATTTATTTTAGCGGTAGAATAAAAAGCCATGATATTTTAACATAACTCTATTTTTATAGAATATTCAATATGTGTTGGACTCACCTATTTGGATAATCCCAAATCATATTTCATTTATGTGATAATCATGTTTTCATTCTATTTTAATAATATTTCATTAATGTTCCTTTTTTATATCAAGTAATATTCATATACTTTTAATCTCACTACTTGTTGGTTTAAGCTTAGAGTGCATAATTTATCTAAGTGCATGGTCACCGATGCAAAGGTCATCGATGCAAAGGTAACTGATGCAAAGGTAACTGATGGAAAGGTCACTGTTGCAAAGTTCGCTGATGAAGGGTCAATTTTGCAAGGTCACTGATGCAATGATACCGTTTGGAAGGTTACCACTGAAGGTTACTGATGGAAGGCTACCGATGGAAAGTTACCAATGGAAGGTCACCATTGAAGACTGCTGATGTGCACCTGCTATTGAAGCCTGCTGATGTGAAGGATACCTTTACTAGTCTATCGATGCTTCTCTTCCATAATTTGTCAAAATTATCAATATTATTATAACGGTCATATTTGATAAATTAAATGCTTTTGACATTAATTAATGCTGATTGTAGAAATATATGGAGATCGTATCTAGGGATAGTACGAGGTACGAGAAAGACCGCACATGATCTACTCATTCCTATTGTAGGACCTCAAGCATAAAAGGGAATACCAAGAAAGATAAGGATATACATGGGTGAAGTGGTGTGGTATATGAAGTGCGTCTGTACATGTGAAGAATATTACCTGCTAGATCAAAGAAGAACCATCCAACACTTACACTGTGAATCCCTGAGAATCACGAAGATAATTTTGGGACAAACTCTTGTATGCCTTCTTTGGTGCATCAATTCTCAAACAACTCAAGGAGCATAACTCTCAGTTGATAAAAGTTAGAACCTGGAGTTGCGACACTCTGTTTTAGAGACAACCTCCAAAGAAATACTCGAACATGAGATTCTTCGCTCTAAGGAGTCAATAGTTGTACTACAAAAACATAGAGCTTTCTCAACTCAAGCTTATAAACTTATCTCTATTGTGTTCTTTCATTTTACATTTCTGAGAAGTGTGTGTGTCTATCTATTACACACGCTCTCTCCTGTGATTGAACTAGAGGATTACTAAAAATCCTCACATCAAACTTTTTCCGACATTTTTTCCCTCATATAATTATGGAAGAGACCATGTGTGGTCTGTATTGTTTGTTTTTTCCATGAAGAACTGTGGTAGAGGGTGTGAACCCTGAACAGTTTTTGAAAATTGTTGTAAATCCCGATACAAGATATGTATCAAATTTTATTGTTTATATAAACTACTTGGTGGCAGGTGATCACCAAGTGGAGAGGATTGAGTCTCAGTTTGAGACTGAACATCTTGTTTAACTTTACTATGAACTGTATTTTTGTTATACATTGTTTTATCTATTTTCTGCTACTTATAATTTCTAAACATAAAACTATTTTGTATTCACTTTGATAGTTAGTTTTGGTTAGTGTGTGTATATGTTTAATCCTGTTAACTTGTTTCAAAAGTTGAATAAGTGTATTACACTAATTCAACTAAGGACTAATCACCCTTTGAGGAACCTATTGACCCATTAGACATATACATCTCTACTTCTTTAATTAACTAGGCCGTTTCAAATTTGGGGGATATTTATAAGAAAGTTTTTTAATATAAATTTTATGTAGGAACTCAATTCACCCCCCTCCTCTTGAGATTCCACTCCGACCAACATTTGGTACCATAGGTTGTACTATTTTCATATTCTCAAATTCTTTTCAACTGTGATTTTTAGTTTTATCTTAAAGATATTAAAATTTATGTCATATCTAAATTTTTAGTTCATTAAATTCTAATTAACTATAGATAACAGAGTTGAGGGTGATGATACTAACTGAAAACCTTTCTTTAATGGTAATAACTATGCTTAATGGAAATTAAAATTGAAGATGTATCTAGAGAGCATGGGACCTGAAATCTGGGACACAATTGAAGAACAACATGTATTGATTGCTACTACTAGAGACACATGGTCTTAGTTGACTAAAGCTACATATAATAATAAATTTAAAGTAATTAATGCTTTTTACTATTCTTTAGGTGATGAAGAATTCAATAGAATATTTTCTTGTAAAACTTCATATAAAATTTTGGAAACTTTAGTGGTTTCTCATGAGGGAACTATTAATGTTAAAGAAATGAGATTAAATACATATACTGTTAAATATGATAATTTTAAAATGAAGCCTGATGAAATCATTTCTGAAATGTATCTTAGGTTCAATGAAATAGTTAATACCATGAGTCTTCTTAGGAAACCAGTGGAAAACAAGGTACAAATTATGAGATTGCTTCGATTCCTACCTAACAGATGGAGAGGAACTTCTGTTTCTATCCAAGAATCTTGTGACATAGGAAAACTACCAGTGAAGGAACTGATTGGAAATATTATGATGTATTAAGAATAACTTAAGGTGAATCGAGAAGTATATGAAGAACCAAGGAAGAAATCTATAGAATTCAAGGCTGCTGCCTCAAAGAACAGAGAAAAAGAAAAAGTTCAAGCTCCTATAGACACTTCCACAAGTGAAGACTCAGACTCTGACAATGATCATGAGATGGATCATCTTGCAAAGAGATTCAAGAATTTATACCAAAATAAAAAGTTCTTTAGAAAATAAAACTAAAAAGGAAGGTATGATAATAAAGGATAGTGGAAAAAGGATAGAAAATGGAATGATAACACAACTGATATAGTCTGTTATGAGTGTAAACAAAAATGCCATGTGAAGGCTGATTTCCCCAAGCTTAAATTTATAAAGAAGTATGAAGATAAGGGAAAGGGATATAAAAAGGCAATGAAAGCTACTTGGAGTTCCTCAGAAGATATCTCCAGTGGATCTGACAGTTCTGATAGTGACAAGAACAAATATGCAAATTTGTGTTTCCTAATAGAAATATCTGAGGTAACACTTAATTCCCCTATACCAAGTGTTTATTATTCTAGGAAAGAAAGTGAATCAAAAAATGATGAAAATATGAATATGGATGAACTATTTGAATAATATGGAATGATTGAGGAAAATTTTAATGAAATCAAGGATAAATATAATTTATTAAAAATACAACACAATTTAAATTCCAATTATAAGTCTGATTTGGATATTGAGAAAGAAAAATGTGCTCAGTTGTTAAAAGAAATTACTAAACTTAAATTGTCAAAAGAGAAATTAAAAAGGGATATTGATAAATTTACTACTAGTAGGGGTACCTTGACTAAGTTTATAGGAAAAAAAATTGCTCCAAAATATGCAACTGGTATAGGATATCAACTATGACAAAGAAGGATTGTTAAAAATAAATTTGTTCCAAAAGCTCGACAGTTTTCTGCTAGTTCAAGTTCTATACCATATTTTGAAAAACAATTCTCTAAACGACCAAACAAAGTGTTCATGTCTCAAAACATATCTATTGATTATAGGAAACTTGTGAGACAAGTATGGGTTCCCAAAGTTTTACTTGCTAACCTCTCTGAACCCATGAAAATATGGATACCAAAGTTACCCTACACTTAATCAATTTGGTAGGAAAATTGTCTGAAGAGATCCTGTAAAACTATATGGTACTTGGACAGTGGATGCTCAAGACACAAGACATGATACTATTCATATTTCAGGAGCCTAATTAAAATTGATGGTGGAAATGTGACATTATGTGGTAATGAAAAAGGGAAGATCGTCAACATAGGCCAAAATGATGTTAAATTCTAAAATGATGCATGTAATGTTTTTAATTCTAAAAATGATTTAATATTTACTACTCTTAGAAATGAGAATTTTTATGCTGTAGATTTAGATTATTTATCTAAGAAAAATGTTTCTTGTTTAAATGTGTTTCATAAGGAATCCTGGTTATAACACAGAAGATTAGGACACTACAATGTGCACTCACATAGGAAACTAACTAGAAAAGTTTTGGTTAGACACTTACCTAAATTGGAATTCCCTCTTAACAAAGTGTGTAATCCTTGTCAAAAGGGAAAACAACACAAAGTTTCTTTCAAACCAATGAAAGAAGTTTCTACTTCTCAACCGTTTGATTTGGTTCACATGGACTTATTTGGACCATCTATAGTTTCAAGTTTAAATGGGAAGCACTATGTTTATGTTCTTATAGATTATTTTATAAATATACTTGGATATATTTTCTAGCACACAAAAGTGAATCATGCTCTTATTTCATTAAATATTCCAAGTCTGTAGAAAATCTTAGTGGACTTAGAATTAATACCTTGAGAAGTGATCATGGTCGTGAGTTTGAAAATCAGGATTTTGAATCTTTTTTCTCAAAAAATTCCTACACTCACAATTTCTCTACTCCTAGAACACCTCAACAAAATAGAGTCGTAGAAAGAATAAATATGACACTTCAAGAGATTTCTCGTACTATGCTCAATGAGTATAATCTACCTATCTATTTTTGCACTGAAGCTGTTAACACAGCTTGTTATATTATCAATAGAGTCTTAATTAGACCTATTATTAAGAAAACCCCTTATGAGATTTGGAATAATATGAATACTAAGGTTAATTAATTTAGGGTTTTTGGTTTCAAATTCTTTATCCATAATGCTAAATATAATCTTGATAAATTTTCTTCAAAAATTGATGAAGGAATTTTCCTAGGTTACTCAATCTCTAGTAAATCCTATAGAGTATTTAATAAGAGAACCAAATGTATGGAAGAATAAGTTCATGTTAAATTTTATGAGACTAATCCACATGAACCCAAAACCACTCTTTAACATCTTGAGGAAGATATGTCAATTATGGATCTTAATGATAAATATAGTAATATCCCTATAAAAACAACCAGTTCTGGAAATTTTCCATAATCTGAGCCTAGTGAATCTAAACCTATAGAAAACCATGAGGAGTCATGTTCAAATCTTTCTAGAGTTATAAGAACTCTCAATAATCATCCTTTAGATACTGTAGTAGGTGATCTAAATAGAGGGACACAAACTAGAACTTCCTTAAGAAACTAGGTTGAACATCAAGTTTTTCTTTCACAACTTGAACCCAAAAATATTAATGATGCAATCAGTGATGAATTTTGGGTGATAGCTATGCAAGAATTATTGAATCAGTTTGAAAGAAACAAAATTTTGGAATTAGTAGATAGACTTAAAGACACTTTGACCATAGGCACTAAATGGGTGTTTAGAAATAATGTTGATGAATCTGGAAACATATTTAGAAACAAGACTAGACTAGTTAAACAAGGATATAGTCAAGAAGAAGGAATAGACTATGAGGAAACCTTTTCACCTGGAGCTAGATTAGAAGCCATTAGGATACTACTTGCTTATACAAATCATCTAAATTTCAAACTTTATCAAATGTATGTCAAAATTGCATTTTTATATGGGTATAGTGTAGGATGTATTTGTTAAAAAACCCCCGAATTTTACAAATCCGCATTTTCCAAATCATGTTTTTAAATTGTCTAAAGCCTTATATGGTCTAAAACAAGCTCCAAGATCTTGGTATGACAGAATTAGTTTCTTTCTTATCTCAAAAGGTTTTACTAAAGGGATATCAGGTCCTACTTTGTTTATTAAAAGGATTTCCAAATATGTTTTAATAGTACAAATTTAGGAAGATGATATAATTTTTGGATCCTCTAAAAACTCTTTATGTACTGATTTATCAAAAATTATGCAAGATGAATTTGAAATTAGTTTATTGAGGGAACTAAAATTTTCCCTTGGATTTCAAAATTTTTAAAATAAAAATTGTATTATTTTAAATCAAAGTAACTATACTAAGTATATTTTGAAATGTTTTGGTTTGGATAGTAACAAAGGTAGTGATACACCTATGAGTACCACTTGTAAGTTGGATGCTGATGAAATTGGTAAATTAGTGAATCAAACCAATTACCATGGTATGATTGGGAGTCTACTATACCTTACTGCTAGCAGACCTGACATAATGTTCAGTGTATGCATGTGTGCTCATTTTCAAGCCAATCCCAAAGAGTCTCATTTAACTATTATTAAAAGGATTTTTAAATATCTCAAGTATACTAAAAACATAGGTCTATTTTATCCAAGAGGACAAGAATTTGATTTAATAAGTTATTCAGATGCTGATTTTTTTTTGGTTTCAAGTTAAATAGAAAGAGAACCTATGGAACATGTCACATTTTAGGCAAATCACTAGTATCATAGTGTAGTAAGAAACAGAATTCTGTTTCATTATCTACTGCTGAAGTAGAATATATAGTTGATGGTAGTTGTTGTGCTCAAATTCTATTGATGAATCACACTTTACTACACTATAGATATCAATTAAAACATATCTCTATAAACTATGAAAAAAAAAGTTCTATTAACATCTCTAAAAAACCAGTATCTCATGATAGGACAAAGCACATTGATGAAATACATCACTTATTGAGAGATCATTCTAAAGGAGGTGATATCACTCTTGAATTCATTGGTACTGAACATTAATTGGCTGATATATTCACAAATCCTTTGCATTCTGAGAGGTTTAATTACATAAAACATGAGTTAGGAATAATAAACTATTAAGGTTTTGGACCTCATCGTTAGGAACTCACCAATATACCTCACCATTAGGACCTCATCGATAAACCTCATAGTTAGAAACCTCATAGTTTGAGACCTCAAAGTTAGAAACTTCAAAGTTAGAAACCTCAGAGTTAGAAACCTCACAGTTAGAAAAATCACAGTTAGAAACCTCACAGTTAGAAACCTCACAGTTAGAAACCTCACAGTTAGGACCTCACCATTATAAACCTCAAAATTATAAACCTCATAGTTAAGAACCTCACCATTTTTAACTTCACCATTAAGAACATACCAATATTCGACGTTTTCAGGACTTTAGTGTTTTTCTTC
This sequence comes from Viscum album, assembly GCA_963277665.1. Taxonomy (NCBI): domain Eukaryota; kingdom Viridiplantae; phylum Streptophyta; class Magnoliopsida; order Santalales; family Viscaceae; genus Viscum; species Viscum album. The sequence continues at coordinate 1,440,203,845 of OY728122.1, read as the reverse complement.
ACGAATCTTAAATGTTTTTAGTTTTATTTATTTCTTTTACTTGAGTTGTTTTTCGATCCCTAAATGATAAAATTAAAAAACATACCTTATTTCCATCCACATCAAGTCTCTCCCAACCCTCTTACTTTCTAAACATAGAACCTCACCTTCTGTCAAAACCCTCGAACCACTCTAGATTGATGGCTAGATTGAATAGGTCGTTGGTCAGTGATGAAGGAGATGCGCCAAATACTAAGAGATCTAGAGCTAGGTCTAGTAGTGGAAGCCATAAAGTGTCAAAGTTAATCAACCCACATTTATCAAAGATGGAAATAGTGTTTGATAAGGAGTTACGTTCGGAGTGGCTGCTGTGGAGATGGTCTTTAGTGCTGAAGGCACTTGAAGCTCATGGTTGGGTTGAGTGCTTTGCAAACAATAATGGACCTTATTATCTGATGCTTGTAAAGGAGTTTTATGAATATCTAAGATTTCTGTAGTATGATAATGTGAACCAGATGACTTCCAGAGTAAATAGAGTAAGTGTGAGTTTCTCCTATTCTAAGTGGGATAACTACTTAAGGGTTCCACATGAAGGGATTTTTGATTATTACTCAAAAGTGGTGCCTCCCACTACTGAGTTCTTCTGTTATGAAGAAGATCTGGCTGAATTGACAGGGAGTGGGATCCCTAGGAAAGTGATTACTGCTGAAATGGAAGGAGAAGATAGGTTTTTGTTCAAGTTTCTTCAGCATGTCTTGAGTCCCAGGAGAGAGGAATTTTATAACCTTAAAATATTAGGATGTATTCCTTTTATATCTGCTGAAATATGGACAGAAGATAAGTTTTTGCAGGAAGCCAATGATTTAGTTAGAAGATATGAAAAAACCCAGTTCCAAGTTTAATGCCTTATTTCATTCCAGATAGATATCCTTAATGTTGAAAGTAAAGAGAGTTTTTGTAAATAAAGAGAAGACAGTTGTTGTGAGAGACAATTTCTGCATTACCAATACAATCTGCAAGTTTATGAAGATCAGCTGGAACCCTTGGAAAAGAAGATGGGTAAATGATGTGGCTAAGCTATATGAGGAATTCAACACAATTACTCAGCATACTAGGCCCAAGGATAAGAGAGATCTTGGCCTAAAGCCTACTGAGGAAGAGCCTACATACTCAGATAATTAAGAAGAAGTTGTTGTTGTGTAGGAAAGAGAGGATTATCTAATAGATGATAGGAGTTATCCTGACCTTCCCTCCAATCCTTGTGATAGTATTGTATCCTTTGTTGTTCTCAGTCCACCAAAAAGACTGCCTAGAAGGGAGACTATCTTAAGGGACAACGATGAGGAAACCAATGAAGAAGAAGGGGCTGAAAATGTCTTAAGAGACATTAGAGATACCTCAGATGAGGATGAGGACTCTGAATCTAGTCATGCTGACTTTGAGATATATGTTGATGAGAGTGAGGATGAATGTCTAAGTCTTAGTCCCTTAATAGGGCATACAGAAAGGGTAGAAAGTGGAGATGAAGAAGATGCTTATTCGGTTGAAGTTGGAGTTGAAATGAAAGTAGTTGAGGATTCAGTAGAAGAAGAGGTAGTGGGCTCTCCTGTTGATGTTGTTGATCAAGGAGGTATGGAAGAGATAAATGCGTTTGATCAGAAGAATGCTCCTCCTAAGGGGGAGGAACCTATTTCTATAGGATCAGTTTTTGTTGCTTATGGAATAGAGGACTAGACATAATCTCCTGTATTTGTGGTCTTAGGCTTAGATTATGAAGATTTTGAAGATGATCAGCCTATCAGAAGTCCCCCAATTTCTATTGTTTCAAAAACCGCCATTGTGCAGACAATGGTTCTTTTACCTCGAGACTATGTGAAGAAGGAAGATTTGGAATCAATAAATTCATATATGAGGTGCCACATTGATGTGAGAATGGTTGGTTTAGAGAGGTCTATGACTCAAAATCAAGAAGTTGTCACATCTAAAATGGAAATGCTAGTTTCTACCTCTCACTCAGCTATGTTACATGAGATCAAGGAATGTCAAAATCAGGTAAAAGCATTGGAAGATTCTATGGAATTAGTGAAGAATTCTATTGCCAACTTAGATGCATATATGGCTTCAAGGGCTCATGTGGACAGAGATCTTAGATATGTTAAAAGTTTGGTTCAACAAATGGTCACAATGTTTGACGATTTTATGAAGTCCATTGAAACACATGTGAAAGGATAAGATGATGATGTGAAAAGGCTGATTAGTGGGCTAACCAAATACTTTAAGGAGATAGTGAATTTCTCTCTGGCACCTCTAGGTGCATCTTCTTACACTTCAGCCTCTCCTCCAGTTGACATTGAAGCTTTCAGATCTATTGTTAGAGAAGAAGTAGAATGATTCTATAGTGCCAATACCTAGGAAGTGTATGTTAACAAAATATTTCTTATTCGAAACAACATACCAGTCTTGCAGTCAGTCAAGGACTAGTTGAATAGGTGATTCTCCATGAAGGACTTAGGAAAAGAAACCTACATTCTAGAGATCAAGATCATTCGTGGTAGATCCAAGAGGCTAGTTGGACTAAGTCAAAGTAAATACATTGAACAGATACTAAATAGATTTAGTATTGAACAATACAAGAGGTGATTAGTTCTAATGTCACATGGTATACATATTTCAAAGAAAATGTGTCCCCAAACACAACATGTGAAAGATATGATGAGTAAGATTCCATAAGATTTAGTGATTGGATCTATCATGTATGTAATGTTATGTACCAGACTTGATGTTGCCTTTTCACTAACCATGCTATGATGATATCAACCAGATCTAGGAGAACAAAATTGGAATACTGTCAATACTATCCTTAAGTATCTGAGAAGAACTATGGATTTGTTCTTGGTGTATATAAGAGATGAGGAGATTGTCATCAAAGGGTATGCTGATGCTGGTTTTTAGACAGATCTAAATGATCTGAAGTCGAAATTAGGATATGTTTTCAATCTCAATAGAGGATCTGGGAGATGGATGAGTTCAAAGCAGCATGTTTTCGTTGATTCTACACTGAAGTCCAAATATATAGCGGCTTATGATGCAGCCAAGGAAGCTGTCTAGATTCCAAACTTTATATAGGAGTTTGATGTGGTACCTAGCAGTAAGGATCTCATTACATTGTATTGTGATAATACTACAGTGGTGTATCTTGCAAAGGAGCCAAGGTAACATCCACAGACAAAACACATACTCCAAAAGTATCACCTCTTGAGGGGTTTATATAAAAGTAGTGAAGTTGTAGTAAGTAGAGTTTCCACAAAAGAGAATGTGGTGGAACCCTTGACTAAAGGCCTATCTCAGTAGAATCATAAATACCATGTGAGAGCTAGCAGACTAAAGGTTGTTAGTAGTTTTCTCTAGTGAAAGTGGGAGTCTATTAGAGTTGGTTCCCTAGAAACCAATTTCTTGGTAGATTATGATAAACCTATATTCATTGTATTAATATTAATAAACTCTTTATCACATCATGATTTTTCTTATGTGTGGCATAGTATGTGATAATGTTTTAAGAATAGCTATAACACTAAAAGGTCATAGTGGATCCCTACTATGATGAGAGCCCAGAAGTACCATAACACTATTATCAAATATATGTTCTATGACCGAATGATATTATTTAAAGGGACACAAATAATACAGGATATCAAGGTTGGGGAATCATGAAACTTTGAGGATCCATCAAATGGTGTGTTCCCTTGGTAATATCCAGGAGGATATTATGCGAACAAGACCCGCCAATAGAAAATCCACATTAATCAGTGGCATTGGATGTTCTTATCTATGGACATGTGTATTGGTCCTTAGACATTAAGATTATTATTAATGGGTATTATGGCTCACACACTTATATGTATTAATTAATATCATGATGACATATGTTCACAGTGATATAGGCTATGTTGGGTGCATCATGAGTAATATTACATTAATGAATAATGCAAGAAATGATTTTTCACTTCTATGGAGGTATATATCTCAGTCCCTTTGATGGAAATGTTATAGCCTAACTAATTCCATTGTCATGGTGTTCCCTAGAAATGTTCAATTCCAAGAAGTCAAAGATAAGAAATCGAGCACATGGGTTGATGACACTTGCATGCAACCAGCTTGATTGGATATATATGGACAAAGGGATTATATTACACAGTAAGTGTTCATATAAGGCGACATATAACTTTTATCTCTTGAGTGTATTCAACCTTTCCTATATAACAATCTTGGACTTTATGAAATCTTTCCTAATGCCAATGAGAAAGAGGCCTAAAGGGCCACACACTAAGTGTATCCAATATCTCAGTTAAATAATTATTATTTAAAAAGTTGAATAAATATTATTTCTCATTGTGGTTTAATAATTATTCAATTATTCTTGATTACATTTATTTCATCGCTAGTTATTTAATAGAATATATTGTGGACAAAATATTTATTTATTGGTGAATAAGGATGTTATATTTATTTAATAAATAAAAATTCATTATTCATGACCCAGTAAATATTGAGGAGGATTGGTGGACCAAGTTATGGGTCTGGTGAGAAATAATATTAAATATTATTTAGTTAAAAAATATTTAAATATAATGTGCAAGTTAAGAACATTTAAGGGAAATAATAGAATTTCTATTTTTATTTGACATGGGGTTTGACGTGGAATAATAAAATAATTAATGGCACTTGTGATAATTATTTATTATCACCTAGTGAATTAAAATCCCCATTATGTTATTATTCTCTAATTATCTAATGGGGCATTCCATTGGCTAACCAATGGTTGTGTGCACAACATCCTTGTAGAAAAGATCTTGATCCTATAAAACTCTTCCCTCTACAAGAACACTCTCAAGAATGAGAGAGATCCTCCTCTACAAGATCTAGGAGAATGATTTGAAAGAGATTCTCAAGGTGATCAAATGTAGCCATTGTAGGAAGAAGGATCTTCTGTGCTAGCACTAGAAGACTCCTTTGACAACATCCAAAGATATGTGAGCACTTGTGGATCATCTCTAGAGAAATCCTATCATTGGATTCTACATCACAAAGAAGACACACCATAGAACCGTGGTCGAACACATCAATGAAGAAAGAATCACCTTGGAGGTAATTATTTAATTTAATTAAATTAATTATAAAAAAATAAGTCGACCCTCTCTTCTCGGTTCCAAGTTATCTCCTTTGTCTTTTGTCTTTGATATAATTCTTTGGAAACTGGTGTTTATCGTTGTATTTATCCCATATTAATCATCGATCATGAAAATTTGAAAAATTGGGTACATACCCATCCCACACTTCTGATGTGCCCATAATCTTCACCTTCTTCACTCCACGAACTGTTCCTCCTACATGGTCCATGTATCCTTTTCCATCTACGAACCATTCCCACATACCTCTTTTAAAATATGTGAACCCTGCTTCAGGGTCCACGTATTTTCCACTACTACATAGAAAATATTCCCTTTTCAAAAACCAAACTCCTCATTTTGAGGCCCAAAAATTTGGAAAATACTAGGAAACTACACCACCTCAAACACTTTCTTCAGCCTGTACAATAAGATCACTTGAATTAAAAACCTCTTGATCAACCTAATGTCGAGTGAAAACAAACAAAAACCATACTACATTTTTAGAAAAGAACAACCTTGGTTCCAACAATTATAAATATGGTTTAGTCATTGATAATGATGTAGAAATTTACAAATCTCTAGTTTGATTGAAATACAATTGGTCATCTCTTTCAGTGAGGTCTTTTACTTCATGATGGAGATACTTTTTAATGAATCACATTTGATTTGGTTAATCCTTTATGGAATAGACACTTCAAAATAAGCATAAAAACCAATATAATATCACCAATTCTATGGTGAAACTAGGGTCTTAGTGGTGTGGTCTCTATCTAGAAAATAGAACTCAATTTTTATTCTTCGAAACTTTACTCTAATAAAATTCACATTTCATGATCTCATATTTAGAACTAAAAAGATGGAAAAGATTGGTAATTTTTTACATTAAAAACATCATGAATTCAAAAAAAATTCATGTCTAGTATTATATTAGTATTTAAATCTTCCATTATAATCCATAATTATCATATCTTCAATGATATTAAATATCATCCATCAAAATTTATACTTCACACAATTATTTACCTCATTTATATTAATCTCAAAGTGAATAACCAAGTACACACGTCTACATATATTCAACACTTCTCCAATAATGACATCCAATTATTATTCACCAATATATATCTTTCATAATTTTAAATCAACATATCAATAACTCTATACAACTCTTCATGAAACATATCTACATCAAAGCAGCATAACTCAATAAAAATATATAACCATTCGTAAATATATATTTTCAATAAATCCAATAAAACTTTATGGTTGAAACAAAATATTTCTATTAGATATATGTCATTGGAATATACAGTATATATATAAAAATATTATCATAACACTTGTGATGATCCCATCCCCCCAAAGTTACCCCTCCTTTGCTGACAATGAGGGAAGTGAGATGGTGACAGCCCAAAGCCTTCCTCCAATAGGCCACAAGTTAATGGAAATCAACAAGGGTGTATCAAACATAAAATTGGGAGGCATTTACCTATAAAAGAAATATACATAATATAGATATAATTCATGTACACTAATCAAATCCTACTCATAAAGATAAAATAAACTCAAGTGTATACGTGTAATGTCATACATGGATAAAACAACTTGAAAGGAACTACATGTACCAAAAGATAAACTCATTAATAACCATGAATCATAAATAGCTCTTAGACAACCATGATCTAGTAATATCCATCCCAATATCCAACATTATCCCACTAACATGAAAATAGTTTATATATACATAGGGTGGGGATAACATGTATACTAAGTTGTATCCTCCCTAGAGACTCTCATGTAAAAGATAATGAAAACATACTAAAGCCTAATGAACAAAAAGTGAATTTAACACATCCCCAAAATAGGTATACTATGTTCTTAAACTCACCATGGATATCTCTTACCACGTATCACATACAAGAGATAATATATTATAATATCAACTGAAGTCACCCTACAATAGTTTCTCCACTGGGTTTTCACTCTAACCCAATGTCGTGTGTCCTGATCCATATCTCTCCATTAGAGGCCATCCTGAAAAAATAGGATAATGTATCACAACATGCATCTCATGCATCATATCTTATCATCTGATGCCACATATTTATATAGTAACCAAGTAGTTTCTGGGATCCACCATAACCCATGTGTCATGTATCATACATAAGGTATTATGCCTCAATCCCTCACAACCCATATGCTAAGTAAGGTACCTCAAGACATTATAAACCATACAATTCATACCTATAATAATCCTTAGGATACTATATTTGGAGATACATGTGTATGAAATGACCACATATATGGTAAATATAACAACCATGCATACCAACATATAATACCACTAAAATAATAGAGAGAGGCCATAGGGGGTAATCAGACATCTATATCTCACCAACCTGAATGTTGGGGAATACACCATCCAAGAGTCCACTAGGTTTTAGTCACCCTAACAACATGGGTGGGTCAGTGTATAAAATCATAAAATAAACAAGATATAATATAGATCACAACTATACTATGTGCATTAACCTAGTATTAGGCTCAACTACAACTATCATCTCCCAAACACCCAACTTCAACTACTAAGAACTAGATATCCTATAAGAAAACAAGAAACCAAAGAGTTTTTTAATTTCTTATTTCCTTTTTAGAAATTAACCTTACATTAATTAATTCATTATCTATTAATTAACATTACCCCAAATTACATTTTCTTAACCATTAATGTAAAGTACATTCCCTCCATGAATAATCCAATCGAGTCTATGTTTTCCCAAGATTATCAACATTTTCATTCCATAAATAAAAAAACCCATGGGTTAACACATTAATTATTCTTTTACTAGTTTATAATTCTAAGAAATCTTGGAAACATCATATGCTACCAAAAAGTATATGCATAACCAAGAACATCTAGTTGACTTAAGAAAAGGGAAAGGAATGATAATAACAAGAAACTCATCCATTTATCCTTTAAATAGATTTATCAAGAAAGAATACACATTTAAGAACAAAAATGGGAAAGCCCATATTAATCCCATTCCATCAACTCCAGTTCAATCTCAAACACCATTATACATATCACTATGCATCCCACTATCATAGGTGTCAAATGCTGCCACAAAATCCAAGCCTCTCTTCCCCTATCTTGTCATACATCCGAGGCTCACGTCACAATTCATAAAAATCCTCACATCTAGAGAAAAAAAAAATTCAAAAACAAAAAATAAGATTAATAGGGAAACTAGGCCCTAAAAACAAGTTATAGAATTTTCATAAGAAAACAGGAAACCCCAAAAATTTATCCTTATTTAACAATCAGTTTTTATTCCATATTCAATTATATGATTCATTATCATTGGTTATGAATATAGGAAACCTAAGGAATAATATATAATAATATATTAATTCTTTTAAACATTCTCCCTAACATCAATTTGATTATCATTAAATTGTAAGAAAGAATGGATTTATTAAACATCCTTCTTATGTTCTTTATCCAACCAATTATTTTTTAATTTACATTCTTTAACAGTTTACATCAAATTGCACATGATAAAACAAGCATAACTAACTTAATAATAATAATAAAATACATAGAAAACTATCTAGTAAATCAAGAGTCAAACTGGCATCACGGCGGACGAACACATATGACCACTAACCATAAACCATTAATTAATTAATCCAGTTTATCCTTTAGTAGAGTTAATTACACTTCCACCCAAATAAGCTAAATCTTTGTCAATATATTATTTCAGGTAAATAAAATAAAGGATAATTAATTAATCCCCTACCTCAAGACGTCAACATTATTCACATGAGAACACAAACAACACACGAATCCACGATCACCTCTTCTATAAGTAAATTACATCCCTCCAAGGTCACCACACCACAACCACACCAACAACATCACAAGAAACATAATTAAAATCTTAAAGATCATATAAAAAATAATGGGGGGAAAAATAGACCAAACAGAGAAGAAACTGCAAGAATAAGGGGTAGAAATCACCTTGGATTACCATATATCGATATCTAGAATCCAGGGATTAATTCATATTGAAAGGGGTATTAAAGAATTTAAAAATCACCTCAGGGTGCCTAATGTTTGAGATCGAATGATTGGATACATTTGGGGTTATAGGGGGTTCTAGTATTTATAGGAAAACTACAAAATAGAAGACAACAACAAAACCTTTTTGGCCACACCATAGAACTGATTGACCTAGGGAGGAATACAATGAAATTCAAGGGACCACACCATAAACTAATCAACCAAACCCACATCGGAGGAACATGAAAACTCTCATGATGAAGATCCTATAAACCTAGGGAGGGACTACAACGTTGATGAAACCACTATTCTGCATAACCTATTTTCCAAGAAGGAGTCTATGATGTAGCATATCATCTATATTGTAACTAACCTAAAATTGGAAGAACACCCCTTGAACCCCTACTCCATATCTGGTCTCTTAACACTATATTACTCATCCATCGATGAAGATACTACATCATAGACTTGATCTATGGAACTTCCATGCTACAATTGGTATTGGATCTGAAATCCCCTCCTCAAGCCTCCTTACACCACAGCAAGGCTCTCAATCCCACAACAACCTACCCTAAAACACTAACCATAGTTCCACGCTGTAGAAACCTTATAGATGAGATTTTATCTTAACACCCCTGATTCCTCCATGAGCCTCCTCTTGGCACCTCCAATAGCCAAAACTCAAAAAAGGAATGGCTACCATAATTTGTACACTTATATTAGATATCTCTCAAACCATTTTCGTTCTCAAGAATTAAAAAACCAATCCCATAGAGGTAATAAGGAAAAAGGGTTGTCTGAACATCCACCCTATGAGATACCTCTCAAGAATCTTTCCTTCCTAGGAGATTAACCACCTCACTCCGAGGAAAAAATCACGAAACCACATAACACTAACAAAAAACTCCTAAACACTCTCCCTGTAACATCTTACCCTCAACCATTGGATTGGGAAGATATGGATGGTGTTACTGGCCTTAGGTGACATACCAATGATATAAAAGGCTGGTAGTAAATTCCAAGGGAAACATAAAAAAATAGGGTATGATTTTACATTTGAAGATAAAACAACCAAAATACAAGAATATAACCAAATAAGTCACTATATGATGCATGAGAATACTGTAATATAACTAAAAGAGAAACAAACAAAACCAAACTATATCAGAGTACAAAGCAGAAACCAAAAACCAAAAAAAACCCTATGACACCAAGGATATAAACTTCACAACTCCCAACATGATCCAAGATCCAACTCCACAACCCATTACTCTAGTATCTTGATGAATCACTAAATATAGGTGACACCTTTACATTACTTATGTCTCAATATACGACATCTAAAAATGCACCAAAGTTCCCAAGAAAGGAGAGAGTATAAAACTTAGTAGGTTTTCCCCAATGACTTCCCAACTCAATCCACTATAATAGAACGTGGTAGAAAAATTGATATAAAAACAATTATATAATAAAATTTAAAATAGTTTATATAAAAGCCAAAAAATTTCCAAACCTACAAATTTTCTAAAGAAGGAAACCAAATAAGTCTTTAGAACCGTTTCTAAATCTCTCTTTTTAGCATTCTCATTCCACACATCCAAATTTCCAAACATGCATGCCCAGGTGATAGTTATATACTCATGATCAGTCACTCATCGATCTACCAAGTCATCACAAGGTATACAATCTCATGTTCTATTATACCATTGGCACTGACCACCAATTCATATTTCAACTAGGCCCCGTATACAACATGAACACATACCACCAAGTATGCCCAAAAACTATTCCCAAACAATTTTCTAAATATCCATTATTTATTTAAAACATTTAAACAAAAATTTTCCTTACATAAAAACCATTCCATAATTTTAAAACCATCATTTTGAAATCATTAACCAAATACATTTTTCCAAAAAAAAACAAATTTCCATCATTTCACAAAATCGTCAAAAAAGAGGTTTTCCATCAAGAATCACACATCAATTTAAAATTTTAATTCAAGAAATTTAATCAATTTTAAACCAATACTAAAATTTATAATCAATATTATTTGAGAGTGAATACATTTACCTATCAAACATTTGGGAAAACAAAGAATGACACAAAACTCCAAATACTCTTCTTGAAACTCAAAAAACTGACCTTATATCTTGTTATGTATCATAAAAACAACTATAACTCGTCAATATTAGAATTAAAAACATTAATATATCGATAAAATATCTAATCCATGATTTCAAGAGAGGGAAGAAGAATAAATCTATGGGAAAAAACCAATAATGGGAACTTACCAAGGAATCTAGGTCTCCAATTCACTCAGATTCCCCAACTGATCAGTCGTATATCAAAGGTAAGGGTCTATCCAGCCTTTGGATGGAGTGGAATTCATGTTAGGGTCAGATTAAGGGGGAAAAGAGACATTAAGTGTGTAGACTGAGTGAGATCCACAAAATCCAGATCTAAATTTTCATGTTTCACAATTATGGAACATTGTTAAAAAAAGTGTGATAACCGTGCATTAGCCACTACCACCAAACACCTCTCGCACGATTGTCTTGTATAGTTAGACAAATTTTGTGCCAAATATGATAAAACCCTTTATCCAGCATCACACAGTTTCTACTAGGTGGTTACAATGTTTGGGAAAACCATGCACCTAACCATATCTTTACCCTGTTCCCACTATTTCAGTTTCACAAATTTCTAGAAGGTGTTTCATGGTTTCTACTAATCATGATCAAACATTGAAAATCCATAAAATCTAAAAAAACCTATCAAAGTACCTCAAAACCTTCCGAAACCTAAAAAAATAAAATTATATAGTTAAAAAAAATGATGGTTAATACCTAAAACCGGGGGTGCTAAATTCTCCCCACCATTGTCCTTTCCATCCTCAAAAGGTAGAAAACCACCATTGTATTGAAATATTTTGGGCCATTACTCGACCATTTAATTATCCAACTCCCAAGTTCCTTCCTAAATCTGACCATGTTTCCATAAAACCCACACTAGACTGATTCTTTTTCCATATAAGACTTTCTATTTCATATCCATAATTTGCACTGGCGCGTGAAAAAATGCAGCATCCGGATCTAGGTTAACATGATCCCATCAAATCACATGGTCAAGATCAATTTGATACTTTTTCAACTAAGATACATGAAACACACTATTCATTGAACTAAACCATGGTAGAAAATCTAACCAATAACCCACCTCACCAATACATTCAAGTATCTCAAAAGGGATTATGAATTGAGGAGAAAACTTACCCTACTTCCCAAAAACACTTCCCAATCCTTAAAGAGATTCTCCAGAACACATGATCACTCACATAAAATGAAAAAAACCTTTGATTATGATCCACATAATATTTTTTGGATGACTCTAAGACATCTCCATTCTCTTCCCGATCAACATAATCTTCTCCATTGTCTCTTACACAAGGCTTGGTCCAATTAGTTAATTATTACCAATTTCTACCAAACAAAGTGGACAATGATAATGATTCTCATAAAATGATTCAAAAGGATCCATATATTTCAAGTCCTAATAACTATTGTTATATGAGAACTCCACTAATGGTATGTGCTCCTCCAATGAGACACCAAAATCTAATGCACAAGCCCTAATCATATATTCCAAAGTCTGTATCAACCTTTCAGATTGTCCATTTGTATAAGATGATACCCCATGATTATAGTCAATTGAGTCCCAAGGTATTGTAGTAAGGATTTCAAAAAACAAAAGGAAAACTTGGGGTATCAATATGATACTATCAAAACTGGTATTCCATTCCTTTTCTCCACTTCATAGATATATATTTCTGACAAGTCCTACACTGTATGAGATTCACAAATAGGGATGAAATGGGCATAATTTGTGATCTGATCCACTATCACCCATATGGAATCATGTTTCCAATAATTCCTTGGGAGACCTATCACAAAATTAATGTCTATATTCTACAATTTCTAAACATGAATAGTTAAAGACTATAGTATACCCACTGGCCGCTGGTGTTCTGCCTTAACCTGTTGATAGGTAATGCATCTCAAAATAAACCCAGCCACTTTTCTTTTCATTCCAACCCACTAAAACTTTTCTTTAAATGCCTTATACATATTTGGTATTCTAGGATGAACAACCCATCTCAAATGGTGGCAAGAATAAATAAGTTTTTATTTATAAGCCAAAGGTATGACCATCCAATCTCCAAAACATAATACAAAAATCCCATCCAACTTCCATCCCTCAATGGCCTCCCCACTATTGAGCTTTGACCTCATAGAAACACATTTTGAACTGGATGTCTATTCCTCCTTAAGCTTTTCCAAAAAATCTGGAAAAAAAGTAACCTAGAATAAAACCACAAAAATACAATGTTCTTCATAATCCAAGAGCATGTTGGCTATCATCGACATCAACTACCACTACTCCGAAGCCTCTTTCACTAGCTGACTATACAACTTCCTTCTTAATGCATCCACCACCAAATTTCCTTTACTTTGAATATGCATCAAGTCAAACTAAAACATGAAGAGATACTCCATATATATTATTTGTCTCATATTTAGATATTTTGTGATAAAATGTGTTTCAAGATCTATGATTTGTAAGCACCATAAATTTCACACCAAACAGGTAATGATTCTATGTTTTCAAAGAATGCACTATAATAGCTAACTCAAAATAATTAGTTGGGTATTTCTTCTGATACAATCATAACTGATGTGATTCATAAACAATAACATGATCTCCATGCATGAGAACACATCCCAACCTATATCCCGATGCATCACATTAAAACACATAGCCATGTCCTAATTCCAATAATATCAAGATCAACATCGATTTAAGGAAAAATGTAATCTTTTGAAAAGAATTATGACATGCATCGTTCCATTGGAATGCAAAATTTTTACTTAAGTTATCATTAGTGAATATATTCATGAAAAATCATGAACAAAACTTTTGAAAAAACTATCTTAGCTGAGGAAATTGCGTATCTCAAAGACAATATGTGGTGGTTGCCAAGAGATCATAGCCTCTATCTTTTCTGGATCCATATAATCACCTTTTTCAAAGATCACATAGATAAGGAAACATACCTATTTTATCCAAAAATCACACTTAGAAATTTTGGTATAAAAACGATGATCCCATAAGATGGAAAACACTGCCACCAAGTGTTGCTCATGCTCAACCCCTATCCTTGAATACACTAATATTTCATCCACAAACATCACCAAAAAAGAATATTGATACCTTTGAAATATCTGATTCATCAATTACATAAATATAGTTTCTCTAATCATAAGACCAAAAGGAATAACCATGTACTCATAATGTCCATATGTACTCCTAAATTATTTCTTTGGAATATCCTCCTTTCGAACCAATAATTGGTTGTATCCTGATTGTAATTCAATTTTAGAGAACCACTGGGATCCCATAAATTGATCAAATAAATCATAAATTCATGGAAGATTATACTAATTATTTATCATAAATTGTTTAAGATTATTATAATTCACATACAAACAAAGAGTTCAATCCACCTTTTGTCACAAACAAGACTGATGCTACCCATGGAGACATACTAGGCAGAATGAACCCTTTTCATTATATCTCTTCCAATTGGAATTTTAATTCCATTAATTCTACTAATTTAATCTGATATGATGGAAGTGAGATAGGACTAGTCCCTGATAGAAGATCAATCATAAACTACACATATCTTCTGGGTGGAAACCTTGATAAATTCTTAGAAAAAAACATCCAGAAAAACATCATTTTTTTAAAAAACTTCTATCACTAATATCATCCACTAATTCCAAGGTCAAAGATTCCAAAAGGTATGAGATCGTTCCTACTACTGGTGCCAAAAATCCCATTACACCTTCCTTTATATTCTAATAACCTCTAAAGCGACGCTCGATGCCATTATCAATTGTAAAACTAACTCTTCAGGTACAACAATTGATATGAGATTTAAATATTATCAACCAATCCATACCTAGGATTATTTCATAGACATTCATATCAAGTATATACAAATACCATATAAATTCAAATCCATCAATAGATATAAAACATTATTTTCACATAAAGGATCTACATTCTCTTAACCAAGAGGATTTTAATGTTTCAAAATAGAGGGCATAATATCAACATGAAAACCAAAAATATCAAAAAAAACAAGAATAAATAAATAAATGGGATTCACCTATATCAAATGAAGCTTTCATAAGGTTATAATTCAAAATAATCACACCTCTCGCTATTTAAGTTCTAGATTGATCATCGAAAATCACCTTCTTAGATCCATATAATTGCTTACTCAATACACTTTTTTATTTATCACCCTATTGAGATTGAATTGATTGAGGAGTCATGGTATTACTATAATCACCAAGGAATGATCAGTTATACTGATTGGAATTATTCTTCTACCCTCCTCCAATCAAAGAATATGATGTCTATGAAACATGAGATGTGTCCCTAGAACCTGACCTTGGAGCACTGTTATAATAGTGTTAAAGATGCTCCATCTTTTTTCAATATTGACATACTATAGGTGGTGATAGAAAATATCACATTATATTATCCAAATAACCACATTGAAAACATCCCAAATTACACTTGGGTTTAAGATAAAGATTCATCGATCTAGCTATCTAATTCTAATTCATACCATTACCTTGGAAATTGGTTTCCCTCTTCCTCTTATACCCAACATTAGAGTTACCACCATTTCTCATACTTATCAAAATTCTTCCCCCACATTTATTTCATAATATGTATAACTTTATTCCACAATATTTATATTGACCATCTATATCTAATCCATTATATAAATCATGAAAATATTTTAGTGAATTTAAGGTCTCAAGCCCTATTCAAAAATGTGTTCCATCAAGTACACAATTGTAAAAACTTCATGTGAAAAGAAGACTAAATTCTTGAATTTAACCATGTACTCTTTCACTATGATATTCTCTTACTTCAAGATAAAAAGGTCTATTGTTCTAAAATTCAGAATGTGTGAGGATTGAATTATTTGTTGAATAATTATTCAAAATTATTTCATACAAATCCTCGATCTAATTTAGCATGAACCTCTAAACCCCACCACTATCATGATAGATCCTATAGCATGTACTTTTCTAAATAGACTTCTAGTTTATTTGGTGCATCTAAAGAATCAAATATTTGATTCATCATATTCATCCACACTTCTAATTTTTTTTTGTTCTGAATTACCCCAAAGTATGGATGGATTCTGCTTCTAGAACTAAAAAAATGATCTAATTTTCAGGGTTCATCCCTTATATTCTATCTATCCACAAAATAAAAATCATGGAAAATACTTTGAACCATTTATTGGTTCACCTATCACTCGGGTGAAATCACATTCTCAATAGACCCTACTTGTTGGTTTCTTATATTCCTAACGAGTTCCATTTTCTATAAAGAAAACAAAACATTGTTTAGTCTCACTCTTTAGAAACTAGAGGCTTAGAAATTTCAAATTTACGCCATCACATATATCATAACAAGGCTTTAAAAATTCAGAAATTTCTATTTTCAAAACATTTTTGAAAATTCCACCATGCTCTTTGAATGTCAAACAATTTTCTACTATTTTAAAAAATAAACACCTTTTCTTAAAAACATAAATCTTTACTCAAAATTAATTATGAAAACCTAGTGGGAAGTAAATTATATCAATGTATGTCATGAACTTGTCATTTTCTAAACCCATGACAATAAGGTAACAACTCCTAGGAGTGTCTTAAAACACTCATGTACCCAACACCTTGGTAACTTGAAGTTAAACATAAATAGGTTAGATATGCCTATTTATTCTCTAAATTTCAAGTTCCTAGATTCCTACTCCTTTATACCATCCCAACTCAAGAACTAAATTAGATTGAATTTCAACTCCAAGACTGAACAAACTGATACCATTTGTAACATCCTTCCCCTCACCCATTGGCTTGGGAAGAGGTAGAGGGTGTTACTGGCCTTAGGTGACTTCCCTAAGACACTAAAGGATAGAAATAAATTCCAGGATATTTATAAAAAATTGGGAGATGATTTTTCATTTGAATATGAAACAACCAAACTACAAGACTATAACCAAAAAAGTCACTATATGATACATGAGAACAATTTAAAACAATTAACATAGAAAAAAACCAAACCAAATTATATTAGAGTACAAAGAGGAAACCAAAAACAAAAAAACCCAAATACACTAAGGAAATAAACTCCACATATACCAATATTCTCTAATATCCAACTCCAAAAGCCAAGCCAATAGTATCATGACACATCACTAAAAAATTGTGATACCCTGCCTTTACCTATGTCTTGATCAGCATCTTCAAACACACCAAAGTTCCCAATAAGGGGGTGAGTATATAACTCAGTAGGTTTTCATAAAGGACTTCCAAACTCACAAAACTAGGATATAACATATTAAAACAATTTATATAAAACAATTTATATAAAAAAATTTAAAATAGTTTATATAAAAGCTAATTTTTTCCAAAACCAACCAATTTTCTAAAGAAGGGAACCAAACAAGTCTTTTGAACGATTTCTAAATTTCCCTTTTTGGCATACCCATCCCAAAAATCTACACTTACACACATGCATGACCATATGAAATTTATATAATACTGATTGGTATCACTTCAATCTACAAATTCATTACAAGGTAACCAATCCTATTTTTCATTACACCTTTGGCACTGAGAACCAAGTCATATTTCAAATAGGTCCCATATGCAACATGAAACTACACCACCGGGTATGCCCAAAAACGATGAAAAAACCATTTTCCAAAAAGGAATTATTTATTGAAAATATTTAAAAAAACATTTTACGTGACTCGAAAACAAACCACAATTTTAAAACCATAATTTTAAAATCATGAACCAAATACATTTTTGCAGAAAAAACCCAATTTCTATCATTTCACAAAACCATCACTAAAGAGGTTTTCCATCAAGAATCAAAAATCAATTTTACAATTCAATTAAAGAAATATAATAAATTTGAGACCAATCCCTCAAGTTATAAGCAAGAGGATTTGAGAGTGAATCCACATACATATCAAATATATGAATTTGAAGAATGAAAAAAAACATCAAAAACATAGCTTGAAACTCAAAAAAATAACCTTAAATATTATTATTTATCATAGAAACAACCATAAATAATCAATATTGGCATCACACAACCTGAAAATATCCCCAATATATCCAATACATGATTCAAAGATATATAATAAGAATAAATATAAGGGAAAAAGTAAGAGCATGCACTTACCAAGGAATCCAGGACTCTAATGCACTTAGATTCAACTGTGGATTGCTCCCAGATCGAAGGGAAGGGTATCTCGGGCCTTTGGAAGGATTTTAATTTGTGTTAGGGCGTTATTACTGTATAATGAGGAATTAAGGGTTTAAAACAAGTGAGATCCACAAAATATGGATCTTACTTTTCACGTTGCATGGTTTGGGCACATGGATAGGCACACCGTGCATGAACCACACATTAGACACTACCTAGAAACACCCCTTGCATGGTTGGATTGAACAGTTAGAAAAACCATGCACCAACCATGCTAAAACTGTTTTTCTAACATCAAATGGTTTATCCTAGGTTGTCGCACGGTTTGGCCAAACTATGTACCTACCTTGTGCCCACTGTTTCAGTTTCACAGTTTCCTAGAAGGTGTTTCATGGTTTCTATTAATTGTGATCGAGCCATAGACCTTTATAAAATCTCCCAAAACCTATCAAAACTTATCCAATCCTTCCCAAACCTAACCCAATGAATTTATATAGTTTAAATATGTAAATAGATGGTTAATACCTGAAACTAGGGGTGATGCACTCTTGCTAGAGATACCTCTCAAACAAGATCAAGGTTACCCACAAAGCAACAAGTGGAAACTATATTATAAACTAGAAGAGGTATAAAACCAAAAAAAAGAAACACTATAAGATAATAGATAAACAAAAAATATCTTAGGGTACTGAGAACATATCTATAACTCACATTACTAGGTGATCTCCTCCATGCCACCATGTTATCATAATAGACAAAGAATGTAATAACATGCCCATGAAACACCATCTCCCAAAGGTCCTGGATCTCCGTAGGCTTCTAATCAAAGGAAACATCATCATAAACATTGATATCACCCCCAATAGATGATGTGATAATTGTCATGAAGGTAACATTGGATCTTAGATACATGGAATACATCATGTATCTGACTCATCTATGGGGGAAGTTCTATCAGATATTCCACAACTCTAATAGGAGAAAACACCATGAAAGGACCCAAAAAATATGGAGAAATATTACTCCTATAAGAAAACTTCATTCCCCATGTTGCAAAGCTTACTTCAGGAATACATGATCTCAAAAGATAAACTTCAAACATATCCTGCGATGATATACATTGGACTTATAATGATCGTGTACTACCTTCATCCTCTCAAGAATTACCTAGAACATCTCTGTAATACTATAAACTTGTTCCACACTATGATTTATTGACTCTTCGACCTCATTAAAACATAATAAATAATGGTAAAATTTGATTTATAATTTTTCAAATGGTTATATACCAATATTAGAGTTAAAAAATTGTTTAACCAAACTCGATCAATGGTAGGTGTCTAATTCACGAACCTACAAAATCTAAGACATAAGAACACAACATGTCTTCAAGATTCTAGATGCTCCTCTATGTCCAACCATCTATCAACAGATGAAAACAAGTGCTAAGGAATAAAAGATATCTAAAATAATTATGAATACCTCTCCACACACTAGAGGTAAAATGATGATCATGATTAGAGATATCCATCCTTGATAATCTATGGAGTCTCACAACCACCTCTAGATACTAAATCAACAAAACCTCTACTGATCTCAACTCCTTAACCTTTATAAACTGGATTGATTTCACCAATTTATCCACTATCACCCATATAACACCATATAATCCCTGATCTTGAGATAAATTGGTAAAATATTTCATTGAGATATCCACCCACTTCCACTGAGGTGTATCTTGCAGTTGGAGCAAACCATCGGGAACACAATGCCTGACCTTTCTCTTCCGGAATACCAAACATTGACATACAAACTCTGAAACTTAATACTTAAACCCAGGCCACCAAAAATTTCCTATCAGAGCTTGATAAGTATTTTTTTATTCTAGGATGTACCACTAAAGGTAGGATATGGAACTAATAGAGAACCATATCATGCATCACCAAAGGGATGAAAATACTTTCATGAAACAACACTATGTACTGATCATACTCATAACAACCACTAGGTTAATCACCTAAGATAACTCGATCTATCAAGACAACCACCACATAATCCCCTAGATGGGACTCTTCCACCTTCTACACCAAATATTAATGTAGAATAATCTAGAAATGTCATCCTCTACCACCAACCTCTCCCATATCTAGATACATTACTATGAGTTTTTCTATTACTCTCTAGGAATCTCTATATTTAAGCACAAAATCACTACATGACTTCTTATTCATCACATTAGTGACAATATCACAGTTTCCTGATGTATAAATAATCTCAGTCATTATCTTGTAAGAATACCATCCATCGTCTCAACCTTAAGTTCAAGTCACACTGGGAGAATACATACCTCGATCTCTTATGATTGGTAAAAAACACAAACCACTTTTTGATAAGGTAATATATTCCCAACTTCAATGAAACCAAAACTACTTTGAACTCGAGATAATGGGTGGTATAGTTATTATTTTGGGGATGTAACTATATAGACCCATAAGAAACAAATGATTTATACTACATCATAACACAACCCAAACTAATATGAAAATAATCATAGGAAACCTCAAACTGAACTCCCTCTATTGGAAAACAAAGGACTGTAGAACTGACCAACATATTATTTAGGTATTCGAAAGCTACTTGACATTGGACAACCCATAAGAACACCTAATCCTTTATGGTTATGGTTTTTAGAGGAGTTGAAACCTGAGAGAATTCATCTACCAACCCCCTATAATAGCATAAAATCCATGGAAAATCCACTGCTCCATAACAGTCTTGGGGAATCCCTAAGAAATGAGTTCCTTGATCTTTGAAGTATCCATAAATACTTCTAATTGGGACATGACATGCCCCAAGAAACAAACTACAAAAGACCAGAAATCATACTTTGAAAGCTTTTCAAATAGATAATTATAATGGAGAACTCCCAAAATAGAACACATATGCTCTACATTATCCTCCTCAGACACAAAGTTCATGAGGATGTCGTTGATGAAAACCACCATGAACCAATCCTAGAATATTATGAATACAATGTTTATTAAACCCATGAACATGGATGCAATGTTCATCACACCGAATGAAATCGTAATGAACTATTAATTCCCATGAGGTCATCAGAAAGTAGTCTTTAGAATATCCTCACCTTACACCCACATTTAATGATACCCTGACCATAGATCAATATTCAAAAACAAACTAGCTCATTTTCACTGATTGAATAAATCATCAATCCATGGAATAGGATAGTGGTTCTTTACTATCACTTGATTCAAGTGAAAATAATTGATAAAAAGACATAAAATTCACTTGGAATTATTTATTAACAAAATTAGTGCACCCCAAGATCACACACTTGGCCAAACAAAACCTTGATGAAATAGGTCATTGAGTTGGACCATCAAATATTCAAACTCAGAAGGCACCATCCAATACAGTGACATAGAGATTATAGAAGATCTAGGTTTTTTTATCTATCCCAATCTTAATCTCTCATCAAGGGTTAATTTCAAAACTTCCCTAGAAAAAATATCAAGTTACTCTTCCACAACCCTGGGAAACAGTGATGGATGAACCTATGACAAACTGATCATTATCTCGACCATAAAAGAAAACAAGGATGTAACACAAATTTCACCCATACAAGGGTATTTATTTCTAAAGAAAAATATAGGCTCTCTATCAACAAAATAGAACATAATATATATCTTGAGGAAATCCAAAATAGCCAACACCATATAAAATCATTCTATACTAAGAATTAGGTTGTATGACTGTATTCATAAACATAGGAAGTCTCCCAAAGAGTGGTGCTGCCTAAAACTAACTCATGATATCTGCATACTTAATACAGATGAGATAGACCTATAATGGGTATAGTCAATGCCAATGGTACTAGAATTATTTCCACATCAAGTCCCAAAGAATAGAATAGATAATATAATGTAAAAGAGTGTATCAATACTAAATCAAATAAGGTATCAACCCATGTAGAAAGCATGCAAAGGATACCTCAAATGATACTCAGCTCACCCAATATAGAAAAATCTATGGAATGAAGATGGACAAGACCGAATTTTTTAATTCTCTAACTATGATTATGACCACCTTTATAGAAACACTCTACTTCTATGGATGAGGAATATCTCAAGGCTGTGCTCTTCCTACCCCATCTTTTCTCTATTGATCCTATTCTAGAGCCATATACTACTACTTCCTTGATAAAAACTAGCTCAATGAATGAACCTGAAGTGGAACACTTGGTGTACAATGGATTCTTAGAAATATTTGGAAATATTTACATTTATTATCTTGGAATCCTCAAAAAAAAGTGTATGATCCATTTGAAATGTATTGAGAGCCACCACCCCCAAAAAATGAGAAGATGAGGGATGGGACCTACCCTTGATTGTCTAAAAGCTCTAATGTGAATGAAATAATGAACCCTAGACAACAAACTTGGTTCATGAGGAATATTGACGACTCACCTCTCATGATGAACTAGTTTTGACTCGTGTCCTATCAACAATCTCTACTCTTCCCAATACCTCAAGATATGTGTACAACATAAATGGGGTGACCTGTCGCTGGATATATGGATGAAAAAACCCCTTTAAAATTACACAACCTAGCCTCATAATATAGAAATAGGTCTAAATAATATTGTATAAGAGTCCTTAAATGGATCTTGAACTCCTACATGATGGAACTCCCCTATCAAATAATAAGTAGCTCTTGGATACTGGTTGGATTCATGGTTGAAGATATAAACTTTTCATAGAATTGGTCACTGAAATTCTCCCCAGAGAACACTAAATCCTCAAAATACACAAGGAACAAGTCCCACCACTGACTCACTGCTCCATGAAGCATCATCACAACCAACGAAACCTAGTTCTCCTATCTATCACAGATCAAACTAAAAACTATCTCAACCTACTCCAATCAGTCTTCTTCCACTGAGTCCAAAATGGATCCCTCATACTTTTTTAGACTCTAGCACTAAACCCATAGAGTGTCCTCCAACAACTGTCTTCATAATTGACCTCAACTTTGTGGTGATCCTCTGGAATATCCTGCTGGACATCCTCCACGCAGACCTATTAGGGATTTTTTCTTGGAGCCATACCTACAAACCAAAAAATAGTTAGAGACTCATAAACCTAGAATATGGAATATTTAAAATCAATAAATCAATTATTTACTTTATTTTTTATTTAAGATTTAACATAATCCTTAGGTCTACCCATTTCAAACACAGGACTAAGAATAATGATGTATTATTCTTTCCTAGTTTTCTACCCTACAACCAGTATCACTTCATTTAGTAGGCTCAGTAAAAATAAAGATCCATTCATCATATCATAGGGTTCACTAAATACCCAATTTTTAGCCAATATCTCTTGTTTACATTGGGTTCTAAACATAGCTAATACAATTTCCCTTCCAACCCATACAGTCTCATCTATTCCTAACTCCAAAATCTATCCTATCACTGAACCTGAACCTATGAAATAACCTTTTCACAACCCTTCACCCTAAAGTCACCACTCCTCATATAGTAATGATGGAAGGGATATGGTGACTGCCCAAACACCACCTCCAATAGGTCATTGGTTGGTGACAAGCACTGAGGGTGTATTAAACATAAAAATTGGATAAATTACCCTCTAAAATAAACATACATAAGAAAAATATAAGTTAAGTAAACTAATAATCTTTTCATCATAATGATAAAAGAAATCCAAGTTCATAAATGTAATGTGAAACAAGATTAAAACAACAGGAAAGTAACTATAAGTAAACAAAGATGAACTCATTAGTGAACATGAATCCCAAGAAACTCATGAATAAGAATGAGTTAGTAATATCTATCCTAATCTCCAACATTCTCTTATTAACTTAAAAAATAGTTTATATATTTGTAGGGTGAGAATATCAGGTATACTTAGTAGGATCCTCCCCAAATCCTCTCCTATAAAAAATAGAAAATCATAATAAATACTGGTGAGTAAAAAGTTAAGATAAATGATCAACTAAGTAGATATAATGAGTTCCCAACCACATCGTGGATATATCCCTCTATGTATCACATACAAGGGATCATATATTATAATATCAAATAAATGTACCCTACTACTACTTCCCTTTTGGTTTTTTTCTATTACCCAATTTCGTACATCGCAAGCCATATCTCTCCAAAATAAACCATCTAAAAAACACCTAGGATAAAGTATAACAACATGCATTTCATGCATCATATCATCTCATCCCATGACACATATCCATATAGTAACCAAGTAGTTTGTGGGATCCACCACATCCCGCATGTCATGTATCATACATCAAATACTATACCTTAATCCATCAAATCACATATACCAAGTAAGGTACCTCAATCCATTACATCCTATACATGTAATACCTATAATAATCCTTAAGATACTATATCTAGAGATACATGGGTGTTAAATGGACGCAATCCATCATATCCTTCAAAAAATATATATGGGAAAGATAACCACCATGCATACCAATATATAATACAACTAAGATAAGTGAGTGGGGCTAGAGGGGGTAGTCACCCATCCATAAATTACCAACCTATATTTTGGGGAATACACCCTCCCATAGTCTACGGGGTGTCAGTCACCCTACCAACATGGTTGGGATAGTATATGAAATCATAAAACATATAGGATATAATAATATCACAACTACACTATGGTCAATATCCTAGTATTAGGATCAATTATAGTTATAGTATCTCAGGAACCCAGATGCCACTAATAAAAACTAGATAACCTATAAGCACACAAACAACCAAGAAGTTTAATTAAATTAATCCTTTCCTTTTTAGATATTAACATTATGTTAATTAATTCATTATCTATTTATTAACATTACTCCAGATTACATTTTATTAACCATTAAAGTGAAGTTCATACCCTATAGGAATAATCATTCAAAGTCTACGGTTTCCTAGGATTATCCAAATTTGAATTCTAGAAAGCAACAACCACATGGGTTAATACATTAATTATTCTTTTAGAATTATATAACTCTAAGTACCCTAGTAAAAATCCTAATCTGCCATAAATGAGATGTATAACCAATCACATATAACTACCTAAAGCAGTGGTAAAAGGAATGAAAATAACAATAAACTCAACAATCTTACCTTTAAAAATATTTTTAAAGCAATCGTCCATGTTTAAGTAAAAAAATGGGTAATCCAAGATTTAACTCATTACATCAACTCCAGTGCCATACCTGAAACTTTCATGCATATCACCATGCATCCCTCCATCATTGGTGTCAACTACAACCAAAATATTGGGCCTCCCCACCCATATCTTATCATCCATCCCATTCTCACATCACACAATATAATAATTCTCACATTTAGAGTAAAATAAAAGTAAGAAACTACAAACAAGATCAACAGGGAAACTAGGACCTAAAAATAAGGACTTCTTCCTTTATAAGTAGATGAGATCAATCATGCCCCAAACAACTATCCTTATCAAATAACCAATTTTTATTCCATATTTAATTGATTAGTTAATTATAATATGCTATGACTATAGGAAACCTAAGGATTCAACTATAACAATATATTAAATCACTTAAACATTATTTCTAGAATCAATTTTATTACCATCAAATAACAAGAAAGAATGAATTTATTAAACATGCCTCCTTAAGTTCTTTAGCCAAACCACAAATTCTAGATTTACATTATTTACCATTTTTCTTATAATTACTCATGCTAAACCAAGTATAACTAACATTATAGTCAACAAAACATATATAGAACACTATATAGTAAATTAACCCTAAAACCATTATCATGGCGGAAGAACACCTATGGCCACTAACCATAAACCTTAATTCATTAATTTGATTTATCCTTTTTAGGGTTATTTCCACCTCCACCCAAATAAGCTAAAGCATGGACAATTTATGATTTCACATACATAAAATAAAGAATAAGTAAATAATCTTTAACCGAAAGAATTAAACATTCTTCACACTAGAATGGAAACAACACACATATTCCCAATCACTTATCTATTAAAGAAATGTTATCCCTATATGGATAATTCACCAAAACCACACTAATAACATAAAAATAAACTCAATTAGAATAATTGAGATCATCCACCATGGAATGGAAAGAAAAAAAATAGGGGAAATAGATCCAATAGAAAAGAAACTAGATAAAAATGGGTATAACTCACCTTGGATCACCAACCAAGTTCCATCATCATCGACCAATACTTTCTGGTAATCTGATGGCACATCTTGCTAAATATACTCTATGAAGACCTGTTATGGATGTCAACCTGTAGCCATACCTACAAAATAAAAAAATGTTGGATACTCAAAAACCATGAATATGGAATATTTAACACTAATTATCAATTGTTTACTTTTTTATTTAAGGTTTAATCTAATCCTAAGTTCTGCCGAATTAAAATATAGGAAAAAGAAGAATAATGATTGATCCTCTCCAAGGTGTCTACCCCATAACCTGTATCACTTCACTTAGTAGGTTTAGTAAACATAAAGGTCCATGCATCATATCATAGGGGGCCAAAAATCCTAAATTATCAACGATTATCACTTGTTTACATCGATTAATAAACTTAGATCACATCATTTTCATACTAATCCATGTAGTCTCACCTATGTATAACTCCAAACTACATATAATCTCTCTAACTAAACCTCTGATACCACTCCGTCATAACCCATCCCCCCAAAGGTAACCCTCTCAGGCTGAAAATGGGGGAAGGAGATGGTGAGACCTAAAGCCTACCTCAAATAAGTCACGGGTTGGAAAAAACACTGAGGGTGTATCAAACATACAAATGAGAGGCGTTAACCTCTAAAAGAAAGATACAGAAGAAAGAGATAATACAAGTACACCAATAAACTCCTAATCATAAAGATAAAATAGACCAAAGTGCATAATTTTAATGTCATAAAAGACAAAATCAACTGGAAAGGAACAATAAGCAAAAAATTTAAACATAGTAGTGACCACAAAGCCCAAAACCCTCATGAACAACCATGAGTTAATAATATCTATCCTGATCTCCAATCTTCTCATGCTAACCAGAAAATAATTTATATATATGTAGGGTTATCATAATAGGTATACTTAGTATGATCCTCCTCAGATCCTATCATTCAAAAGATAAAAACTTATACTAAATCCTAGTGAATAACAAGTGAAGATAACTCATCTACTAAACATTAATACTAAGTTCCCAACCTCACCATGGAAATCCCTTACTAAGTATCACATACAAGGGATAGTATATTTAAATATCAAATGAAGGCACCTTTTTAATGCTTCCCCATTTGTTTTTTTCCCTTCCCCAATGTCGTACGTCCTAATCCATCTTTATATAAAATAAAATAGCTAGAAGATACCTAGGATAAAGTATCACGACATGAATCTCATGCATCATATCATATCATCCCATTACACATCTCTATATAGTAACCAATTAATTTTAGAGAGACACCACATTCCATATGTTGTGTATCATACATCAAATAGTATACCTCAATCCATCACATACCATAAACTGAGTAAGGCACCTTGATTCATTACAACCCATACACGTCATACCTATAATAGTCCTTAGGATACTATATCCATAGATACATGTGTGTGAAATGACCAAAATCCACCATAGTCATCTACACACATATATGGGAAAGACAACCACCATGTGTACCATCACATAATGCTTCTAGGAGAAGTGAGTGGGGCCAGAGGGGTAGTCCTCCATCCATACCTCGCCAACCATGATGTTTCAGAAAACACTCTCTTAGAGTCCAATGTGTGTCATTATCCCTACCAATGTGGGTGGGGTATCATATGAAATCATAAAAAATACATTATATAGTATATATCAAAACCACACTATGATCATTATCCTAGCCTTATGCTCAACTGCAGCTATCATTTCTCAGATACCCAATTACGACTACTAAGAACTAGATATATTATAAAAACACCAACAACCCAAAAATTTCATTAAATTACTTCTTTCCTTTTTTGATATTAACATTACATTAATTAATTCATTATCCATTAATTAAAATTAATCAATATTAAATTTTATAAACCATCAAATTGAAATTAATACCCTCTAGGAATAATTCAACCGAGTCTACGGTTTCTCATGATTATCAAAATTTTCATTTTAAAAAGCACCAAACACATGAGTTAACACATTAATTATTCTTTTTCCCTTCTATAATTCAACATAATCTAGGAAAAATCCTAAGCTATAAAAAAGGTGATGCATAACCAAGCACATCTAGCTATCTCAAGCAGTGGGGAAAGAAATATAGATAATATGAAACTCATCTATATGAACTTTAAAAATATTTTTCAATAAATCATAATTTTTTAAGCACAATAATGGTTAATTCATGATTTAACCCATTTCATCAACTCTTGTTCCATCCTTGACGCCATCATGCATATCACCATGAATCCCACCATCAATACTGTCAACTACTTCCACAAACTTCCGGCCTCCCCACCCATATCTTATCAGCCATCCCAGGATCAAATGATCATATATAGAGAAACACATAAGGTAGTAACCACAAAAAATATCTTTAGGGAATATATTCCCAAAAAATAAGGAGTTCACCCTTCATAATCAAATGATCTCACACATCCACCAAACATCTATCCTTATTAAACAAATAATTTTTATTCCATTTTTAATTGAATAATTCATTATCATAGGTTAAAACTACAAGAAACCTAATGCATCAAATATAACAAGATATTAAATAATTTAAACATTCACCATATAATAAATTTTATTATCATTAAATTACAATAAAGAACAAATTTATTAAACATTCCTTCTTAAGCTCTTTAACCAACCAAAAATTTATAGACTTGCATTATTTACTATTTTCCATCGAATTTTGAATGCTATACCAAGCATAAATAACATGATAATCAATATAACATATATAGAAAACTATCTAGTAAATCAAGTGGAAAATGTTGTCATGGTGGAAGAACACATATGATTACAAACCATAAAACTTAATTCATTAATCTGATTTATCATTTATTAGGGTTAATTAATACTACACCCAAAAAAGGTAAATCATGATCAATTTATGATTTTAGATAAATAAGATAAAGGATAATCATTGAATCCCCTACATAAATATTTTAACATTCATCACATAATAACTGAAACAACATGCGGATGCCTGATCACCTCTCTCACAAGGAAACTACATCCCTACAAGGATAACACACCACAACTACACCAATAACAAAAAAAAGAAACTCTGTTATAAAAATGTATTTCATCCTCCATAGGATGGAAAGATTAATAGGGTTAGATCAAATAGATAAGAAACCACAAGAATAAGGGGTAGAAATAAACTTTGATCACTACAGATCGATCTTGGGAATACATGGATTAATCATTGTCTAAATGGAATTCAAATACTTCAAAAATCACCCTAGGGTGACTAGGGTTTGAGAGAGAAGGATGGGAGAAATGTGGGTTCATAAGGGGTTTGAGTGTTAATATTCCAACTAAAAAATAAAATACTACAATGATGCATCCTAGACCACACTGCAGAACTAGATGACACGGGGAGGGCTATGACATAGCATAAGGAACCATTCCATAGGCTACCTAGTCAAACCCACATCCAAGGAACATGACACGTCCCACGATGCAAATCCTATAAATAGTGGCGGGACTATGGAATAGATGAAACCAACATACTACAAAACCCATTCATTAAGGAGGATACTATACAACATATCCACCATTCCGTAGCTATTTCAAAATTAATAGAACACCCCTCGAACCCCTGTTCCATAGATAGGCTCTCCATACCACATTTCTCGACGACTAGTGAAGGGTCTACACTAAATCCCTACTCCATGGGTATGTAGGCGAGAATTTGTAGTGGCTGTAAAATACTCCCTCGAGCCTCTATACTCCACAACTGGTCTCTCCATGCTGCAATGACCTACCATACAACACAACCCAAGTCTCCATGCCATAAAAACATTCTAGTTTATATTTCAGTACCACTCCGGTAATTCCTCTTCAAGCCACCTATGAGAGCCTCCAAAACCCAAAGCATATAAAGAAAGGGCTACCAGGAACCAAGAACTTATAGCACTTCAAATTTCTCATCATAATAGGGAACTATTATTACTTTTTGATGAGATATATACTCTACAGACAATATCATATTAATGTTACACAAAATAACTCTCATCAAGTGATAAGATAAATAGAAATATTCAAGATCATGAATATATAGGTAATTGAAAGTACAAATTAGTAGGTTTTAGATCACAAAATCTAACAAAAAACATGCCCTAAAACCAGGATTACAAGATTTTGATTATCCATGGTCAGGGGAAAAAGGTTAGTGAATTTTTATTGGTGTTTAATGATTCAAAAAGATATATATCCTTAAAACTTGTATCTATTTAAACGATTTTTTAGTGGTAAATTTGATTTCACAAATAGAAAATTGATATATATAAATAATTGTAATTTTTTACCACATGCTTTTGAATTGTTGTAATAGAGGTCACTTATTGCCTTTTTTAATAAATTATGTCAATTAGATAGGGGTTCAACACAGTTGTGTAAATCATGGTGTAAAATGGGTCTATTTATATGATTATTAGAAAAATGAAAAAAATTCTAGCTTAATTCCATAGATTTAGTAAATCATGGAAATATAACCCAACAAAAAACATTAAAAACATAATCCACCTATTGTACAATTTGATTGAAGAACCACTTTTCTCTAAACATTTACCTTCTTGAAACACCAAATGTCTGAAATTTCAACACCCCAGACCACTCTTACATGACTCATCATTGCAATATCTCCACTTAAAAACTTTCACACCAAAAAAAACCATGATCGGTCAATCATAATGAGTGTTTTGGGACGAACCAAATCTCCCCAAAATTTTATTAATTTTATTAAATGAGGCCACTAAGATAAGTTTTAATGGTTTATTTATTTGTTCTGATTTTCATTTCTTGGTGGATGATTATGATATTGAGATTTAGTTGTGTATTTTTTGTTTTAATTATATATTTAATTTTAATTATTTAATTGTTTTTTTATGATGATATTCATATCATCCCTCCCCCTTCTATGATGTAAAGTCTTACTCATCCATGGTTCAATTTATGCAACCCCTCGCCCATATCCCTCCTCACATTCATGTGAATCTCATTTAAAAAAGGGGAGTTCCTTTAAATAGTTTGTTTAATTTATGATTCAATTTATAACCAAACAAAGAAATATTACAAGATAATTAAAGATAATACAACTTTAGTCTAGATATACTATATGAGTTACTCCTCATAGAGTCTAGACTGGTTTATCACTATTTAATAAACCCACCAGTAGTTTAAAATATCATGATCATTTCACATTTTTTTCCATGCATGATTATTTATTTATTTATGTGATAACATATATTATAATAATTAACATACATGTTTGGATAGAAAAGGTCTAAGTGTAAAATTATTTTATTACATAGGGTTTATTATTTATGTAAGAACTCACATAGAGTAGTTAACAAGGATGAATGGATAAAACTTTATTTATCACATTGATATAATAAAACCACTCAAAGAAAATATTAATTTGTAATTATCCTTCTAAATTTTGAATTAGAATAAAATCATAGATAAATGTGTTCATCATGACATAGTTAAGGTTACATTTATTTATCAGGGTGTTATAAAGAAATTAATGGTTCAAATCAATAAAATTAGCATCAATAGTAAATGGTATAGTCTCTTTAGTATAATTTAGAGGAATGAAATGAGTAAATATATTTATATGATTTATGTAATGGAAATCTACACAATATATAAAATATTTTTGAATTAATGTATCTAGAAAGAGTAAATAATACCTAAATACCTTTATTTACTATTATAGATATAATTTATACTACAATAGAGGAACTATGATTATATTCTCACAAGAATATTCGGGTGATTGGATATCTCAAATTCAAAAGTGAGGGCTATCAATATTTGATAAAAACAGCAGGAGACACAAATAATTAACCAATCAATAATGACTTAAAAGCAGTAATGAAGAAAAAAACTTATCTTCGCATGTATTTTTTATATAAAAATGAAAATTAGAACCACATGTTAATTATTGTTGAAATAAATCATAGATAAATAAAATTTACACACTTATATAAATTTGTATCATTGTTATAAGAACTTGTATATATTACCATGATGCACTAGTATAATAACTATTTAAAACAAAAATATATATAATTTTTGTTATACCCGATGTTATAATTTTTTTACATGGGTTATTTTATAACTGATGTAAAAAAATATTGAATGATATTTTTTTTCATCGATTATATAATAACGGATGTAAAAAACTGGTTTTTTACATCGGTTTAAAAATAACCTATAATGAACTAGAATTTTATCAATGGAATTTCTCTTCTAATATAAATGTGTCATATTTAGCAATGTAGTATTATATAAATCACATGAACCTCATGATCAAACCAAAAAAAAATTATTATATGAATTTGAACATTATATTCAAAGAATAAATATGGCTATAAGAATTGAGAATGTTACAATGGGATAAAAAATAAAAAATAAGATAACAAAAATATGAAAAACTGGATCTTCTTGATCCCCTAGAATAATTTCACTCACAAACAACACTGTAGAAATAAATAAAATAGTAATAAAATATTCATATTGGAAATAAAAATATATATGATTTTTTGATAAAATAGAATTTAATTAATAATTAATTAAATATGTATTATTTATATAAAGTAAGGAACCCATAAGACAATTACAATTATAACTATTGGAATGATAATCTGATCATTGGAATAGTAATTTAACCATTAGGAATAGTAACCCGACTATTATAACTTTATCCAAACCTATGGGAGTGTAAAATAATATTTAGGTATCTTATAAAATGAAATCATGACATATTTATAACATGATAAAAGTAAATAAATATTTTAAAAATGATAAAATAAGTGTTTATATTTTTATAAAACATAAATATTTTCTTTTCATTTTTTAAAAAAATATAATGATTTAAAAGAAATTTTATATTCATAAAATGGGTTTATAAATTATTATAAAGATTTATTGTAATGATAATACAATTTTATAATACCATAAGTAATTTATCAAAGGGTCAGAAAATTGATCATAATATTATAATTGAATTTTTCCAAATAAAAAAGGGATTTTAATTAGAAACTAAATTTCTAATACTTAGAGAATTATTTTCATAAAATGGATTTTTTTTAATCCAAAAAAACAAATGGTTAGTGTTATTTTTTGGTATTTTTCAAAAATATTTGAATTTTTGGTGAATAGTGAAATACGGTAAAACATAGTATTTTACATTATAAGTTAAATAAATGATTAATTTCATAAGGGGAAATATAATACCTCATTATTTTGAAATTAATCACATAATTTACTATATATGGTAATAATATTCATCACTTTATGAATTCTTGATCCAAAATAATAAACTGATGAATATAATTTAAAAAAACTCCCCTCTCTTCTCCTTGTAAATACCACCCTCACCACCCCTTTAACTAGCACATTCTAAGACTTCTAGATTACCCAAAATATACCCAATTATCCTAAAAATAATCTACCCAAATTTATAGAGCTACATTTCTAAACAAATACCATATCCAGGATCCTTAAGAGGCATCCTAAGAGGAGACAACTAAAGGAAGAGGTAAAATTCAGGACTAAACATATTTCAATTTTATTCTTATCCTACCATCCCCATATGTTATCCAAAAATATTAACAGAGTAACATTAGTGCACTAGATATACTTATTTGTTGTTATTATGGTGGAATATCCATCTTCTACCCTAACCTTAATTGATTCTTAAACAGAAAACTTTGTTCACAATACGGTTGGTTTACCACCTCCATGAACAACACACTTAATTTTTCTCCAACACATTAAAGGTTGGTCATAAAAATATTATTATAGTTAAATAATATGATAAAAAGTATATTATAACTTATTTAATTTTATTTAATTAATTAATATTGATTGAATTAAATAAAATGAATCTTGTTTTTGATGGTCAATAAAACTGCATAAATGAACTAACTGTATAAAATTAACATTTTTACTAAATGAATCATCTTAATGTTAGAAAATATATATATATATATATATATTGAATATTATTTATTTTTTAAGGAAATTATTACCATTTAATTTAACTTCTAGATTTTTAGTCCCATTTTATAAGAACTTCAATAATTATCCACAAGGGATCCGACCTTGGAACTATGAAATGAATACCCCCAGAACAATGAAATTAAACTTTATATCTCACTATAATGGTTTTAAATGAACATAAAATAATTATAGTAAAAAAATATATATGGAAAACGTTATTAATTAATTAATTAATTAATCTAATTTAATTTTTTATGAAAGTAAATGCAAGTGCAGAACAACTCTGGACATAAGGTAAGGGAACTCCCTAAACCACACTATTTTCTTTTAGTTATGAACTTTATCTATCTAAAAACAATTCATATATCTTTGATGATATCTAATGATTATAAATTTCATATATATGTCTGTTAAATATATACCTATATCATTCTCCCTTATATGGAGTTTTACATATCTTAATTTCATTTCTAAAATACCTTCTTTAAAATAAAACTTGATTAAGGAGAAATTTTGTATCCATTAATCCATTTTTGTAATGATATTTTCAAGTTATTATTAACAATAATGAATTCATTAAATAAATAATTATTTTTTGGATAACCATTCTAGTTTACCTTTGGTTTTCAAATAAAATTACATGTTCATTCCTTCTTCAAAAGTCTTAAACTAATTCCTTAAAACACTATTTTGAATGTTTATTTCTATACCCAATTATCTACCCTTTATCATGAAGTTATATTAAATGAACCTAAAATTTGTGACCTATTCTTATTTATTCAGATATGTCCATAACAAATATTTAATTCCTTCTTATATTTATAATCTTTATGAAATCACTTTTGATTGTGATATGAGTCAAGATTATGAAACCCATTTATTTCAATTGGTAATTATTCTATTTTTTCCTTACTTTTGATTTCTATTTTTGTAACACATAAGCATATAAATATTATTATGGGTGTTCCCAAATATTTATCCAATGAATTGGGCAACATTTATGTCTCATGGGACGATATGTATATAATTAGTGAGTAAACCTAATCCATGATGGGACTCTTTCCACCATGTGATGTTGTCTTAGAAATTAGCCTTAACTTATGCTTATGTCATGTTTCATGTTGTTGCCACATTTCTATGTTTCAATTATCATATAATTCTATGATCTTTATGTTAGGATCCCATTTTATTATTCATGAGCCTTATCTTTTATGGTATCATGTTATACCTTTTGACTCATATTCCATGCTTTGTTATCATGTTTATTTCCAAACTGAGATTTTACCTCTCCCCTTTTGTTTATGTATTCCACATGTTATCCTATAAAGTTTTAGTATATCAAATGGATTTAGGATATCATTATAGATATTAAAATAAATACATATTATTTTATTTTCATTTTTATGTAATATGAATCTAGTCTTTTAAATACACCAAGCCTCTTGATCTTTGTGTTTTATTTATTGGATATTTATGTTTAAAATGTTATATTATGTATAAGAAACTTGGATTGCTATAATTGGTATTATGAAGTTATAGTTATTTTGGGGATAATGAATATAATACTTTAGTGGAACCCTAGGGATAAGTATAATTATAGGAAAATATCCTGAAATCTTATTGAAGTATAGAGTGAGTGGTTTCCATGAAATTACATCCTTATCTAGATATTATAAGTAGATGTGGCTTTGGTTCAAATGTACCTAGGGTTAATAACCCTAAAATTGATCTTTGGGTGTTAAATTT
The DNA here is from genome assembly GCA_963277665.1 of Viscum album. Taxonomy (NCBI): domain Eukaryota; kingdom Viridiplantae; phylum Streptophyta; class Magnoliopsida; order Santalales; family Viscaceae; genus Viscum; species Viscum album. The sequence continues at coordinate 1,440,167,222 of OY728122.1, read as the reverse complement.
ACTTGAACCTAGTGAAAAACAAAGAGGCATTACATCACACCTGGTTTCACACTCCTGAGGGATATGGTTCACAAAATTCACAAACACTTTACAAATAATTATGATGTAATTAAATGGATTATTAGGTTAGAAAACATAATAGAAATATTTTGATGGATAACCGAGATTGAAACTTAGAGACTCGTAATTTAGGATTTAAATTTCATTTATAAGTTATTACTTCTATTCTTATAGTTTTACATTTTATATGATTTTAAATTTTAGAATTATCATCCCTAATTTTACTACCGTTATTTTAGTTAATCGAAGGAAATAGTAGGAACCACACCAAAAACCACTGTTATAGCAAATGACATAATTTCCCTAATGATATACCCAACCATATGAGAGTGATAGAAAATAACTTCATGATATTATTATATCAAATGAATCAATTTATGGATAATAACAAGATTTGTGTGGAAAACCCACCTTTACCTAAGAAAGATAAAATTGTGGTTGAGTCTTTTAAGAGACAAATTCCTTCTACATTTAGTGGATATTCTAATCCCCTCATGATATAAAATTGGATTAACTATATTGAGAGATATTATATATCCTCAAATTCTAGGATCAAGAGAAAGTCATACAGTTTTTTTGCCACATGGAGGGGGAGGTAGATCAATGGTGAACACTGATCAAGAACAAAAAGTTCAAATAATAAATTGATTCCATGGAATGAGAAGATTCAAGAAAATATTTTTAAATAAATAATTCCCCTAAACTCTATATAATAAAATATATAGAGAGTTCCTTAGATTAAATCACAAGTAATATGAGTCTATTAATGTGTATAAGGCAAAATTAAGATGGATTTCATGGTATACCTTTGTATTTTTCATCAAAATCAAAATTAAGGTAGACCAATTCTTTAGTGGATTAAAGTTTAGTCTATATAAATATTAATATATTTGATATTATATATCTATGAATATATTTTATAATGTGACCTTATGGTTGAGATGGATATTGGTGACTCTTATTGGTCTTATAGAGCTAGAGATAAAAAGTATAAAATGGAGTTTAATTCATGATGATCAATGGATAAATCCCATAGAGGAAAGAAAACACAACTTAACCTGGGTCAAAAATGTGTGAAGAAGTATCATAGTGACTTTCTTTAGGGAACCAAGAGATGATTCAATTGTGGAAAAGAAGTACATTAAGTTAATAAATGTTAAAGGGAAATGAAGAATCCTAATAATGTAATGGAAGAAAAGAAGGTTCTTATTATCCCTTATCCCATGGTACAATGTTTCAACAATAAGGAACATGGGAATTATGAAATACAATGCCCTAAAACGAGGTTTATAAGAGATAATAAATGATAACAACCTTTGAGTCCTAGAGAGTCAGGAAGGGAATATGCTATCACTATTACTAAGGCAGTTCCTAACAACAATGTGGTGAAAATTATACTATTTATTCATTCAAGAGAAGTTAATATACTATTTTTTTTGTTCTAAAAATTCTTTCATGTCTTATAGGTTTAGTAGAACTAATAAAATTCCACCTTAGAACATGGAGGTTGAGTTATCTGTGAGAAACAAAATGGGTAAATTATTTCATCTCATGTATATATATCCTTCTCATTCAGTATTTGTGGACTGAACATCCCATTAAATATTTTACTATTTTATTTAGTGGTGTTAGATGATATATTGGTCATGGATTAGTTTTCTTATATGAATCTGATATAAAGTATCTAGATAGGTAGACCACTATTCACATCATGAGTCATCCTATGATTTTTTACAGTTATAGGGAGGAGGATGAATATACTTTGCAATCTTATTCTCAATCATGGATATTATTAAATTATGAAAAATAATATCTAGCTCAAATTTTTGAGATAAAGGATAGAATCATGCTTAAAGAAATGACCATTATGAAGGACTTTACTGATGTATTCCCCAAATATTTTCTTATACTTCCTCCTAACTAAGAGGTTGAGTTCTCAATTTAAAATATACTTATATCTCTTCCAATATACAATAATCTTTATAGAATAACCCCCATTGATTTGGAAGAACTAAATAAGTGGTGATAGGATAATCTATAAAATGATTTTATACACTTGAGTGCTTCAATGTGGGGTGTGAGTGTCTTCTATATCAAAAAAAGGAAGGTTCAATGCACATATACGTTTATTATAATGAACCCAAAAAAATAATGATAAAGAAAATGTATCCACTAAAAAAGATTAATTTCTTATTATATCAATTAAATGGGGCCCAATAATTCTCTAATTTGGACCTTAAGTTGAGATATCCCAAATTAAAGGTTAATAAGGAAGGTATTTTGAAGAATACCTTTCAAACAAGGTACAAACACTATGAGTTCATAGTGATTCCAATTATACTCAATAATTCTCAAAAAATATTCATGGACTTAATTAATAGTGTATTTAAATATTAACTTGATATATTTATGGTAGTATTTATAGATGATATTTTTGATATACTCCAAAATCATTTAGTATCATGAGGAGCATTTGAGTACCATGCTAAAGACTTTGTGAAATGATAAGGTATACAAAAATTATAGTAAATGTGAGTTATAGATGGAGGAAGTATCATTATTGGAACATGTTATCACTAGTAAAGTGATATTTTTTGACCCTTAAATGGTAAATAAAATTGAGGATTAGATTAGAAAAACATCTATATCATATATCCATATTTTCCTTGGACTAGATGGGTATTACCGAAGATCGGTGAGAAACTTCTTGCAATTATCAAACCTATTAACCAAGATGAATCAAAAGGAAGTAACGTTTTTTTGGACAAATGAATGCAAATATATATTCAAGGAGTTGAAAAGGAGACTTATCACTTCACCAATCCTCACACTACCCTCAAATGGGTAATTGTTCCTAATATACCATGATTCTTCAAAGAATGGATTCGGCTATGTACAAATGTAAAATAATAAAGTGATAACTCATACCTTAAGGGAGATAGAATTTCATGAGTAGAACTACCCAACACATGATCTAGAATTGGCTGTAGTGATATTCACATTAAATATTCAGTGGAATTATCTATATGGGGAGAAGTGTGAAATCTATATATATTATAAGAGTCTCAAAATATATATTCACACATAAGGAGCTTAATATATGTTATTAAAGATGGTTAAATCTGATCAAGGATTATGAATACTCAATCCACTACCATATAGGTAAGGAGAATAGAGTGTAAGATTCTATAAGTAGAAAGGATCATTAAACCTTATCCCTGATGATAATTGAGAATGATCTTATCATCTTAGACATGCAAAGGATGGACATGCAATTCATAAATGAAGGAACATCACAATTCTTTACTCAAATTATTTCTTAAATATCCCTTCTAGAGAAGAGAAAGTATACTCAAAGAGATAATGTTATAATATAAAAGAATGTAAAATCTATAAGAAAAGGTAAATCCTCAAAGTTAAACATTGATAAATAAGGAGTTGTAATATTTTGTTCACGACTATGTGTACGATCAAATCTTGAGCTAAAGAATGATTTGTTCAATGGTGGACATAACTTGATCATATACATCCACCCAGGGAGCACAAAGATGAATCAAGATCTATGAGAGCACTATTGGTGGGAAAATATGAATAATGAGATCATATAATATACATCAAAGTGTCTGGTATATTAATAGGATAAGGCTAAAAGGAAAAACTCTAAGGTGCTAATGAAATAATTACCCATACCCATATGGAAATAGGAGAACGTCACTATGGATTTTATCATAGTTATTACAAATACATCCAAAGAAAATAATATTATATGGGTTGTGGTGGATTATCTTACAAATACTTCTCACTTCATTGAAATTTTAGAGGACTTTACACTCGATCAAATTGCAAGGATATACATCAGAGAAGTTGTGAGCCTATATAAAACACCACTTTTAATTGTATTAAATTGATATTTGAGATTTATATTCATGTTTTGTCAGAGTATCCATATTGATCTAAACATTACAATGAAATTTATTATGACTTATCAGTCCCAAAATAATGGTTAATCTGAGTTTAATATCTATACACTTAATGACATGTTGAGAGCTTGATTGATGATATTAAATGGTGGATGGGATCAGCATCTTCCTGTGGTCAATTTCTCATACAGTAATAAAATTCACTCAAGTATCCAAATGGATCCATATGAATTCATTTATGGGAATACATGAAAACATTTGTGTGTTGGCATGAAGTTGGTAAACACAAGTTGTTGAGACTTAAAATGGTCAAAGAAATGGTCGAAAAAGTCAATACCATTCTGCAGCACATTAGAACAACTCATATTCAACAATAGAGCCATATTGATAATCTTATAAGAGACCTATATTTTTTGGTTGGATATAAATCATTTTTCCAAATATCTCCCTAGAATAGATTCCTAATATTTGGGAAGAAGGGAATGATAAGTCCTGGTTATACTGGCCCCTTTGAAATTATTGATAGCATCATAATCATGGCCTATCGACTAGAACTACCTCCAACACTTTCTTAAGTTCATGACATGTTCCATGTGTCCCTCTTGTGAAATTAAATACCTAATACCTTACATGTACTCAATCTAGAGGTTGTACAATTTGAGCATGATCACTCTTGTGAGGAGTTTCTCATGAAATTTTGGACCCTATATATAAAGTTTTACACAACATGAAAACTCACCTAGTCAAAAAACTATGGTGGAACCATAAGTATAAGGAGGTGACAAGGGAACCAGAGAAATTAATGAAGTAGAAGTACCCTCACATGTTTTTAATTTAGTACGTAAAATGAAATTTTGAGGGAAATTTTTCTTAAGGTGGGATGAATGTAACAACACAAAATTTTATCAACAAAATTTCCCTTATTATATAAATATGCCAAATTTAGTAATATTGTATTATATAAAGCACATCCACCACATGATAAAACCCAAATAAATTATTTTAAGTGTTTTAAAATTATATTTAGAGAATAAATATGTCCATAATAATTGAAAATATTACAATGGGACAAAAAATAAAAAATAAAATTACTAAAATATAAAAATTTAGATTTGGTTAATACCCTAGAATAATTATACTCATGAACAATACTGTAGAAATGAAACAAAATATTAGTAATAAAATATTAATATTGAAAATAAAAATATGTATAACCTTAAGAAAAAATATAAGAAAATGAATAATGAATTAAATATGAGGTATTTATAGAAATAAAGGAACTCATATAACTATTAAAAATATAACAGTTGGAATAGTAATCTGACTGTTGAAATGGTAATCTGATTATTAGGAATAGTAACCAGACCATTATAATAGTATATTCACCTATATAAGTATAAAATAATATTTAAGTAACTTAAAAGATAAAAATATGATATATTTATATCATGATTCAAGTAAATAAATGTTTTAAAAATGATAAAATAAGTGTTTGTATTATTGTGAAACATAAATGTTTTATTTGAATTTTATAAAAAATATAATGATTTAAAAGAAATTTTATTTTTCATAAAACGAGTTTATAAATTAATATTAAGATTTATTATAATTTTATTATAATTTTATGATACTATATTTAATTTTCCAAAGGGTTAGAAAATTGATCATAATATTAAAATTAGTATTTTTCAAATAAAAATAATTTTAATTAAAAATTAAATTTATCATATTTGGAAAATTATTTTAATTAAATTAATTGTAGTTCTATAATATACACATCAAAAAATATTAGGGATAATTTTTCATATTTTTTTAAATTGTTGATTTTTTGGTGAACAATGAAATACAATAAAATATGGTATTTATCATTATAAGTTAAATATAGGATTAATTACATAAGGGGTGATGTAAGAACTCATTAGTTTAAAATAACATGAAAAATTTACTATATATACTCACAATATTTATCACTATTGGTATTCTTGATCTCAATTAATAAACTAATGAATAAAATATTCAAAAAATACCCCTCTCCTCCCCTTACAAATATTACCCTCACCACACATTCACCTCACACCTTATAACCCTTGGAGATTACCCAAAATCTGATCAATTGTCTTATAAATCCTCTAACCCATGTTCAAGCTCTATTGATCTCACCAAATACCATTTCAAGGATCCTTAAGGGGTATCCTAAGAGAAGACAACTGAAGGAATATGTAAAATTATCAACTAAACCTCTTTCAATTTTATTCTTCTTATACCACCCCCATATGTCCTTCACAAACCAAAACATAATAAAATCAGTATCATAAATATATTTGTATGTTATTATTATGATGTAATATCCATCTTATACCCTTACCTCAATTTATTCGTAAATGAAAACATTGTTTACAATATGGTTGGTTCACCATCTCCATGAACAACCCATTTCGTTTTTCTCCAACACCTTAAAGGATAGTCATAAAAATATTATTATAGTTATATAATATTATAATAAGTATATTTTAAATTATTTAATTTATTTAATTAATTAATAAATTTTTAATTAAATAAATTAAATCTAGTTCGTGGTGGTCGGTAAAACCGCCTAAATGAACTAATCGTATAACATTAACATTTTTACTAAATGAATCATCCTTATGTGGGAAAACATATAGATATTTGGGGCCATTTAAATTTATATAATGAAATTAATACCTTCTAATTTCAGTTCTACAATTTTTTCCCATTTTATCAGAACTTTAATAATTATCTATAAGTGATTCGTTCTTTGAACTATAAAACAAATTCACTCAGAACAATGAAATAAAACTTTATATATCACTATAATGGTTGTAAATGAACTTAAAATAATTATAGTAAATCAAATATATATGTAAAATTTATTTATTTAAGTAAATAATTATTCTAATTTTTTTATTTAGAATATAAATTTCAAGTGCAGAATGATTCTGGACATAAGGTAAGAGATCTCTTCGAACCACCCTATTTTCTTTGGGTTATGACCTTTCTCTCTCTGAAATAAATTTATCCATATTTTATGTCATTTAATACTTAAAAATTTTGTATATATTTCTCTTACATATATAACTATCTTATTATCCATTCCTTTAATGGGGTTATGAATGTCATAAGATCATTTCTCAATAACCATCTTTAAAATCAAAACTGCTCAAGGGGAACTTTTTTATCCATAGATCCTTTTATGTAATGATATTTAAAATTATTTATTATAATTCCAGATTTAATTAAATAAAGGAATATTTTAGGGATAACCATTATGTTTTACCTTTGTTTTTCAAAGAAAACTCCATGTTCATTATTTCTTCAAAAGTATTAAACTGATTCCTTAAAACACCATTTTGAAAGTTCATTTCAATACCCAATTCTCTACCCTTTCTAATGATTTTTTTAAATGAACACCAAATTTAGTACCTATGATTATTTATTCATATATTAACATATAAAATATTTAATATGTTGTTCTATTAGTAATATTTATAAAATATCCTTTGATTTTAATATGAGTCAAGATTATGTAACACATTTCTTTACATGGGTAATTATTTTGTTTATGACTTATGTTTGATTTCCATTTGTGGAACACATAAGAATTTATATTTTATGATAGATGCACATGGATATAACTCTAATGAATTGAGAAATGTTTATGTGTCAAGAAATGATATGTATAGTATTAGGGAGTAAACCTAATTTGTGATGAGACTCTATCCACCAAGTGATATCTTCTTGGAAGATAGCCTTGACTTATGATTATTTAATGTTTGATATTGTTTCCACATTCATATTTTTCTATTATCTTATGATTACATGCTATTTATGTTATTATACCATAATATTAATCATGGTAATTGTATTTTATGGTATCATGTTATTCCTTTCGACTCATATGTTATGCTTCATTGCCATGTTTATTCCATTACTAGGATTTTTATCTCACCCCTTTTGTTTATATATTCCTTTGGTCATCCTATGTAATTTAAGTAGATAAAAGGTATTTAGGGTCTTATTATGGAGATTAAAATAAATATATTGTTTTTATTTTTATGTTTTATAAACCCTGTCTTCCTAAGACACTAGGTTCTCAATCTTAGGGTTGTATTTATTGGATATTTATGTGGGAAATCATGTTATATTTTGTGTAAGAGACTTGAGTCTATATAATTGACATAAAAACATTTAATTTTTTTATTAAAATGTCTATTACAATATTAAATTTTATTTCAGTCACACTCAACTTTACTCCTTGAACCAAACCCGAACCTCTCATCCTAGAACCTCTTAGCCTCTAATCTCCATTTTCCACCTTAAAAACCACTGACAATCACTAATTCCATTAGCCACCACTATCACTAGACTCTCTCTACCTTATTTCCACCACTAATTTTTATATTTTTTGGATCCTGAGGTTTATTTTCAAATTTTTCATTGATTTTTCTATATTCATGACAGATCAAAGTTTTTTCATTACATTGATGATTTTTTTAAAATATTCATTTCATTGTGTTATCTTATGAGGATATCATATATGTTTCTATATTTAATTTTATTAGAACTATTTTTTCATTATTTATTTCAAGTTTCATTATAAGTTGCAATATATTTGTTACCTATATTACTTTTTCTAATTTTTATCTATCATAATGTATAAAATCTCATTAAACTAGATTTTTAGTATATAAATTTTTCTATATTTTATTTACAATCTTATTAGTGGAATAGTTTTTATTCATGGTTTATTTATTATTTTAATAACATGTCATAGATTTTTTGTGATATAGTCTATGCTTCACATTATGATCCATTTAACTCTTTCTTTCACTCTTATATGACATTTTCACAAAAGGCTACATCCATAAGTCACTGAATATGATAGATTCAATTATTCAATAGTTTTTGTGATTTTCAATCATGGAATTGGATTACAAAACATAATTATAATTTATACTAAAAACAAAGAAATCATTAAAAACTCAACATTTTTCCATTTATATTATGTAATTTAATTATATTTTATAAATTTTTTTTCATATTTACCAAATTACATTATAAAAGTAATAAAAAAATATGTTTTATTAGAGTTAAACCTATTTTAAGTCAATGATAAGGTATGTAATTCTATACCATTCTTTTTTTCATTGATTTTTTTTCAAAAATGTTGATAATTAAATAAGTCCAAATTAATATTAATGTTTTTATAAAAGAGATAAAAACTATTAAGGAGGAAAAAATCACATGGTGATAATTAAATATGTCTAAAGTATAATTTCTTGTTTTTTAAATTTTATGTATTTATTTTTCTGAGATATTTTGTCTTTTTTGTTTATATTGTTATTTATTAAAAGTAAATTTGATTTTGAATTTCAAAATACAGTAACATATAATTAATTATTTAAATTTATTAAAAGTGATAATTAATATTAGTTAGATTACTACACGGTTAAAAAGTGATGAATATGAAGAAGGGGTTGTTGGTTTTTTGGAATCTACTAAAAAAAGTTTCCAAAAAATGAAAAAAAATTATATATGGTTGAAATGTTTAAATATATGATAGATAAATAGTAGTTAAAAAAGATAATTTAATTTTTAATAGTTTTAATAATATTTATATTCCTTGTATTCTCTATGATCAAATTGGGTAGAATTCAAGATCTAATGATGATATATATTCTCAAAATTATAGTTTTGATCAAATTAAAGAAATGATTTGTGATATTAAAGTGGAGGCAATTGAGAAAACATTATAGATTTAGTTCTTATATGGTGATACCAAAAAACCACTCTAACCAGGTAGTATGAAGTTCAAATTTTTATCAATAGTGTTAGGATCAGTGAACCTGAAATCTATCAATGGATGGAGTGGTAAGAGTTTTTTAAAATTAATAAAACTATTGAAGGATAAAATTCCTAAAGATAATGATCTTACAGATTCAAATTATAATGTAAAGAAAATATTATATATGATTGGATTGGGTTATAAGAAGATAACTTCATACCCCAATTCATGTTTGTCATTTTGGAAGGAATAAAATGGTCTTTTGGAGTGTCCTAAATGTGGGAAATCATATTAGAGTTTGAAATACAAATTATAATTTGATTAATCTGTTATGCCAAGTTCCAAGAACAAAGACTCTTGCAAATTAAATGTGGTGTATTCCTATAATTCCTCATCTAAAAAATTTATTTTCAAATTCAAATGATGAAAAAAATGTTAATATAGAAATAAAATGATCAAATATTGTATGTAAATTTATGTTATCTAGATGATTGTCTAAAATGGAATAAAATTGATCAATATTTTCCTAAATTTGTAAATAAAGTTAGAAATAATAAACTTGGTCTGTGCACATATGGAATGAATACATATTGAATACTTAGTAGTAAGCATAGTTCATGGCTAGTTTTATTGGTAATTTACAAATTATATTTTTAATTTTATATATATAGAAAAAATATCATCTCGAGTTTGATGATTTTTGAACAAAAACAACATGAAAACGATACTGATGATTACTTGTCACCATTAATTAATGACTTGAAAAGCCTATGGGAGGAAGGTATCATAGTTTATAATTATTATAAAAAAGGAATATTTTCAATTACATTTAATAATAACGTTCACTATAAACTACTTTTCAATATAGGGAAATTTTTCTAGATATAGTGTCAAGAGGCAAAAATCTTGTTTATTTTGTGAAAAAGGGACTTCATTTTTTAAGTTCATCATAGGAGGAAATAATGTACATGGGTCATCTAGTTTTGTTATAGATCACTCTTATTTAATATTAAAAAAGGTATCAATGGATTATAAGAATTTTATATTTCTCTAATAATTTTCCAACTTATTAATATTTTTAGAGGGTGAAAAAAATTATTTCAAATTCAGAAGGACACAAAAATCTGGAAAACAGTAATAAATTGAAGAAATAATCAATATTTTATGAGATTCTATATTAGAGATATCAAAATATCAAGCATAACATTGATGTGATACATGTTAATAAGAATATCTTTGATAGTTTTATCAAAATATTATTTGATATTTAAGGTAAGATGAAAGATGGTTTGAATATAAGACTGGATTTACTATCAATGAGAATATGTTTGGAGTTATATCCTACTCATAAAGGAAAACAAACACACTTTCCCCAATATTTTCAGGTATTACCTAAGAGGTGGGTAAAATGGTTTTTGTTAGAACCTCCATGCTATAAAAGTGCCTTAGGTTTATTCGTTAAATTTCAAACATATTATGTCACTAAAAGATTTGAAGTTAATAGGCATGAAATCACATGATTATCATGTTAAGATACAATAGATCTTACCAGTCTCATTGTATTGAATACTAATCATCAATATCATATTGAATATCATCAAGGTATGTTATTTTTTCATGTCCATTTATAAGAAAGTTATAGATCTTAATTAGTTGGATAATTTGGAGAATGATGTAATCTATATACTTTATCAATAAAAAATGTACTTTCCAGCATCATTTTTTGATATCATTATACATTTAATGGTTTATTTGGTGTGATAAATAAATCTTGATGGTCCCATAAATCTATGTTGGATGTATCCTTTTGAAATGTATATAAATATATTGAACGGTATATTAATAACCAATATCAACTTGAATCCTCTATTGTTGAGATGTATATTTTTTATAAGGTGGCATGATTTTATTTAGACACCTTTTCTAAAGTTGAGCATATCATGTTGGCTATATCTCACTATGAACAAGTACTTTTTGGGGGAAAGGGATAAAAAAATTGAAAATAAAATCATTGATAGTTTTAAAAAATAAATAATAGACATTTATACATCTTGAATAACGTAGATGATTCTTAATGATATATAACATCGCATATTAATTTTTTAAAATATTATTATTCAAAGGAAAAAAATAAGGGTATTTAATGAGTATAGAATAATTTTTTTCTATGATTTAAAGAAATCATGCATGGTAGATTAAATGCATCAAAATAATTAATATGGTTAGTGAGATAACCGAGTCTAGATTTTATAGCATGGTCCATGTACGAAATCAATTGATATATATTTTATACCAAAGATCAAGAAAATAAAAGTGAAATTCAAAATGACTTTGTCTTGGTGTTCGATAAATATTTTTTTTGAGTTAAAAAATACAAAAACATAATGGCTGCATTAAGTGTGTATTATGGAGTTATTAAAAAATATGGGAGATTGATTACGTTAAACTTTTATTTACTATGTTCAATTGTAAATGGGTGGTCAGTAACAATAGTGTTAAACAGTATGAATTCAATATGGAACTAGTAAATTTTAATATATTAGAATATAAAGATGATCCTTTTATTATATAAACACATACAAAACAAATATTTGATGTTATTAATTTATCAAATTTGCAACAGTCATTAATTTATCAAGTGAATGAAATATTTTTGTGGCAAAAAACTTAATGATGATGAATAATGTGAGATATCTACTTATATGGAAAGATTATCTAAGGATAATGATGACCACATCATAAAAATGGTTTGTGCCACATGGAATTATCATGAATAAGTAATATATGAAACCATCCATTTAGTAATCTCTTAATATTACATAAAACATATATTAATTTCTCATTTAACATTTCAATTTTTTTAAATAGTTTGAGATACTATTTCAAAATTTATTTTTAATTTAAGTCGCATATTTTAACAAATATGATAAAAAAATTAGTTTAATTTTTTTATTTATATCATTTTCATATTTTTTAATTTTATATGTAACCTTTGGATTTACATAAAATTTTACTGATTTTTTGTTTTCTTCTATCTATATCATTTCAGTTTTAATAAAATTTCTTAGTATTTTTTTAGTATTGTTGTTAACTACTCTAAAAAAATAACATAGTTTTTTTAGTTTAGTTTAGTTTACTTTTTTGTATCATTTTCCTATTATTATTCAAATTTATATGAAATAATAATAATAATAATATATATATATATAATATTTTATAGTTTTATTCTTCTTTATATATCATTTAATTTCCCATAATTTGTTTTCAGAATTTTTTAGCATTATTGTTTACTAATCTAATGAATATTATAAAGTGTTTCTTTAGTTTTGTTTTGGTTTGTTTGTATCATTTTCCAATTTTTATTAAAATTTATATGTAAAATTTATATTTGTATAATATTATATATATATTTTTCATTTTATCTATATCATTTCATGTGTCATAAAAGTTTTCAATATTTTTTTATTATTTTACTTAAATAATTTAATGAATATTAATTAAAATGTGTTTAGTTTAAGTTTATTTTTTTTGGATTGTTTTTTATTTGATTTTATATGTAACCGTTGGATTTTTATAATCTTTTACTAATTTATTATTGATTTTATTTATAGGATAATGAAAAATAAAATAGTTGAGTCGCCTTAATATTATAGGGAGGAATCTAAAAATACTTTTTATGAGGATCCCCCTCATTCCATTGCATATGATCCTTTTACTTTATAATGAAATAGAAGGATTCCATGGATAATAAACCTGGTAGCACTTTTTTACCTAAATTATCACTGTTCATTGTCATTTTATAATATATATATCAAGTTTGATGGTAATACTAATACTAGGACTCCAAATTCAAAAAAAAGGAGTTTTGTTTCTATGAGTGTTCATATGAAAGTAATCATTTTTATTTTTTATTTGGTAAGTGTCGAAAAGATGATAATATTTTAGCTATGGATGCCCATTTTGGTAGGAACATTTATTATTATTTTATTCATCAAGCCATGTTTTTATTAATATTGGATATTTTCTTCTTCTCATCAAATGAAATATTATTATTTACCTTAAACTGAAAAGGTTAGGAATAAATGTTTATCTTTATATGCTAGAAGATGAAGGGATTTTAAATCAACTGTAACATTAGATTTAATTTTTGGTGAAAGAAAAAATGAAACTTCATGTGATATATATTATTTTCTATTTCAATATACATACAACGAGTTTATTGAATGTTTGTGGAAAGAATAATTTTTGTTAGGTACAATATCATATTTTTGAAGATTTTTTGTATAATCACTAAAAATGATGTTATTAATGATTTTTTAAACTTAATTAATAGGAACTAGGGATATATCATCAAGGATCTAATTGAAAAATATAAATCCTCAAACTTTATTTCCCAGAGGGTATTTGTTATTGGAAGAACAAATGATGGCTGAAATATTTTAAAAATTGATATTTGATTCTTCTGGCTCTGCATATATTTTCCATCATTCCCCCAAGTTAGAATTGAAAAATGAAAAGGACCTATATAAGAAAAAAGGAATATATCTTACAAAATCCTTGATGTATGTAGTTGATGATATTGTAATAACTTATTTAAGTTCTTTTTAAACTCTTTATACTTTTTAATCAACTAATAATATTTTCAAAAATTCTATATGAATCTCTTGAGGGGAAAAGCACATAGGGGCCTTCATACCCAAGTGTATGAACGATACTTTGGTTTTTACATTATGAATTTCAAAGAACCCAGGTCTTGTACAAGGATTTGAGGCAAGTGTATTAATTAAAAAATTGTACGGTCATTCTGGAACATCTTCAAGGGAGGATGTATATAAAGTAAAAATAGATTCTTTATAATATAAAGTTTGGTATATGGGTGAGAAGATGGAGAATAGTATTGGATAAATAGTAAAATTGATTTGTAAAAACATGTAGATAAAATTTCAGGATATATTTCCCACTCCTCAACCTTCATCTCCATAACCAAGTCATCATCCTCCACTTGCATATCATACTCCTACACATCCTCCTCAGCAGTTTCTTATATACTATGAATTATATATTGGGGACCCCTTGTATCATATTATATAATTTTTGATCATATACTATACTAGGGATATCCTACATCATTATTAGATGGAGATGGATACACTTAGGGTAACGATACAAAATATTATAGATACATCGACTAGAGTAACATTCCCTATAGATGAGGTTTATACAGTTAGACAAATTATTGGTCATTTTTTACTTTGGTTATCTAGTCTTTTTCAATAAATTTACACTAATATATGCATATATTATATCCTATATTTTATATTGGTATTAATTATTTTAATATTGTATCATATATATAAATATATTTTATGATTTCATTAAACATAAAGACATGTTATATATATGTTGAGATCCCTTCGACTTCACATATCATATTTATAGATAAACTTTTAAATTATCAATATATAAATTTATGTTTTTGGATTTTTTATGATCTACCAATGAGTGTTGATATTTGTGGGTGTCATATTATTATCATAAATATAAGAGAGATATCTTGGATCTTATAACTGAAGAGATTTTGGGAATCACACTGATGTAGGACTTTTCCATGTAAGTAAAATATCACATTCCTTTAGATTAAATCAATTTAATCTAACTTAATACTTATTTTTTTATTAGTTATATTTATACACTTTTTATTCAGTATGATAAAACGTTAGTGTGTAGATTTTTGGACCTATAATTTATTTCTCTAATAGAGAAGAAAATTGAGGAAAAAGAAATAAAAATATATATATTTGAAAGGTTTCAAAATAACGAAATTTAGTGTTGGGTGTTTCCTTATATTTATTAGTATGAAACATATATTTCATAATGTTTTATTTCTATTAATTAAATAAATATTTGCATTAAATTTTTTATATTAATAGATATTAGATTTTGTGTATTTTTTGTCCATAAGAAAAAGAAACTTACTGGTTATGCTCAATGCATGGTAATATGTAAGAAAACATTAAAGAAATATTTGAGATGCAAGTTTGATTATTTTTATACCTATATATTATAATATATTTTAATTTAATTTAAAACTTATTTTTTCAAAAAGGGAATGGTTATACTATAACTAATCAATATGAAATAAGAAAAAAATATCAAATATATGTGCACAAAATGACTTGGTTTATAAGTACTATAATTTAATAGATATCTAAAATGTTATTTTTAATTGATAAATTACTTTGAAATATAAATTTCATAATCAAGTATTAATAGAATGTGTATATTTTGTCCTAATATTTATATATGAAATAATTACAACTGGAACAGTTATAAAATTTGATAAGGTTAGATTTTATTATAATGTTTTCATTTATTTATTTTTTAATTATATAGAGAATACATGTTAAATAATTTACTTTTAATTTATATCATTTTAATGATACTCACCCTTATAATAGAAATAAGATAAATCATTTATGAGGAACATGATAGGATTATTTTATAAATTTGATTCAGTTTTAGTTTATATTTATTTTTAATATAGATTTTAATGTTTAAATTTCAAATTATAAAGGTATTATAATTTGAAAAAAGTTATAATGTAAATATTTTTTATATATTTATACCATAATGTTGTTTTAATACTAGTTTTCTGCTATTGATTCCAGTTTTTGATCAATTATAAGTTTGGTAAATTATATTTTAAAAATATTTGTTTTTAAAAAATCATTTTTATCATTTTTTATAACGGATGTAAAAAATTAGTTGATTTTACATTTTTGAGGGTTTTTTATAATATTTTTTATAATAACTGACATAAAAATCATTTTTTTGACACCTTGATATTTTAATAGAGGAGTATCACATTCAATAACGTATATGAAACACAACACCAAGCTTAGAAAAGAATGTAACACCCCAAGATTTTATGATATGTTTATTTTTAAATAAATTTAATCTCTTTGATAACTTTTGTTGTATAAAACCTTATTATTTTAAAATAACATTATGTTTTATAACATATACAACATGAAACACCAAGTTTCAATGAACTATGAAATATTACTTTAATATAACTATTATAACCATGCCGTTAAATTGGAGGGTGTGAATAATATTAACTGAAATATAATATATATATATATATATGACATACTCATTAAAAAATTATTGATTAATGTTTATGAAATAAGTACTCAATTTTCTTATAAAGTTATTTTATGCTTTAGAAACATGTTTTCTTCAAAAATGATTTCATTAAAATATTATTATAATTAAATTATAAAATTTATATATTTTTTTTATAAAAATAATATTATTTTTGAAATCATAATATAATAATTAACAATGGGTGATATTTTTGGATTTTTTTGAAAAGATTTATTTTCTTGTGAATAGTGAAAAATATAGATTTTTATTGAAAATTGTGTTATTATTTAAACATTTTATAAAGTTAAAATTAATTTAAAATGGTTTCAATGTAAAATTATATATATTTTATTATTAATAATCAAATTAAGATTATTTTAATCAATTTCAAGGTTGAATTTGGTATAAAAACATTTTTTATCCATAAAAGGGTATTTTTCCGATAAACGATTTTTCATTACATTTTTACAGTTTGATTTTATATTAAATTCTGCCACTTTTTTATTTTAAATATTGAAAAATAGAATCCATATTTGGATTAATGAGTTTAAAATTTAGTAAATATTTTTCTTTTATTTTTTACCAATATGAATAACAACGTTAGTAATTTTTGTTACCTTGATAAAGGGTAAATCGGGTAATTAAAGATAAAAATAAAATGATAAGGACTAGAAAATAGCCCTAAAAATATCCTTAATATTATATTACTAGTTAATTTCATCCATAAAAATCCAATATTCGGTTATATGGAATTTTATGGAAATTTGGATGAGATTATGACCATTATATTATATTATTACAAGAAAAGTCAAAATTGTCACACTCTTGTTTTTATTAACAATAATATTTTTATTATGGGGTTATTCAGAGGATATGTTTAAATATAAATAGTATTTTTAAGTCAAAAATATTTCTCTTCATCATGTTAATTTATTTTTAATTATCAGTGAATAAATAATTATCTTAAATGGTTACACAACACTGAGGTAGTAATTATTGAATTAATAGAAAAGTAAAATAAATGATATTTAAAATATTAAAAGTAATATAATTTGATATAAATAATGTGATAAAATAATTTTATATATTTCCATGATATTTTATAGATATAATAATTTGTCAAATTTTATGTGTTTTATTGATATTATTAAAGTCAGAGTAATGAATATTCCTAAAAATTAACAATATTGATATTTTATAATAAATAATATTTAATTAAATAATATAAAATTTCTAAAAATATTAGATTTGGAAATATTAATAGAATACTTTTAATTAAATAATCCATTATCCATTTATGGGTCTTTAGTCATTTTATAATAACATTATTGACCCTTAGATCGTAGAAAATTTTAATTGTATGATAATTTTAAAAAGAGTTAACGGGAGTTAAAACTAAAATATAATAGTGAAAACATATCCAAAAATTGAAAAAATTATACCTTTTGGAAATATTTAGATTTATATTCATATTATAATATAATTTTATCAATTTTTCCCATTTTTATATGATAAATAATTTATATTAATTAAATATTTTATGAAATTCCAAGAATTCCCCTCCCCTCAATTATAAAAGGGAACCCCTTACATCACTCATTTAAACAACTTTTAGGCATATATCTAGACCAAAACATACCCATTCCTATTATTAAAATATTTATACATTTTATTTAGATTATTTACCTTCCAAAATAGTAACCTAAGGCCTCTTAAGAATATATCTAAAGGGAGTCCACCAAAGAAGAAGTAATCGTCTTTACTGATTATTTCAACTTTATTTATTATTATAATTCTTATTTATGTGTTTTAACCATCCTAAAATAATAAATAATGTTTTATAAATATACTAATATTTTATTATGATTATGGAAAACTATATTCAATATCAATTTCATCCTACAAAAAGTGAAAACATCGCTCGTGTGTACGTACGACTTATCCTCTCTAGATTGCAGTATAATTCATTTTAATCACCAATTTACATGTATTATTACAAATATATAAATTGTGAACATATATGATATATATTAAATGATAATTATTCTTTAGAAATTAATTATTCTTTACCTTGATTTTTTATATCCATCGAAAAATGAAAACAACGTCCATGCGTACGTACGACCTACCATCCCCATGAATGATGTAATTCATTGTTATATCTCTACATTTTGTGGATGAATATAATTGTCTATATATAGAATATATATGATATTTATAATGTGAATAATTTTATGGATATTATAGTACCATGATAAAAGTGCAAGTATCAGAACTACTGAATCAGAAGATACATGAAAAACAATGCAGTTAATACACAAAATAATGATAATAGTAAAAATATCATGAAGAAATAGAAAATAAAATGTAATAAATGCATCATATATCAAATTATAGATATTTTTATATAATTATAACAAATATAAATTTATTATAAAGGAGTTTAAAATAACTCAAAAGGAATTTTGGAAATGAGGTAAGAGTTTCTCGCTTACTTTTACTTCTATGATACACATACCATATTCACCACTTATTTTTTTTGGTGTATATAATACCAATTTGATATATGATTCTCGCTCAAATTTACCCAAGAGATGAAGGTAGAACGGTCCTTGTAGTTTAGCTTGGGTTATTGAATCCTCAGAGACCTAAGAAGAAACCTATAGACACGTACATTCTATGGACTGTTTTTGGCTATGAAGTGGCCAACTTGGGTTGATTTTATATGGGTTTAAATGATAACTAACAGATTTAAGTGAATTCAATTTAAATGAATTATTTTATCCTAGGTTATCGCTCGGGGTGGATTGGATGAATTACTTTTTTAATGATTTCAATTTCTTATAATTGAGATGGATTCATTTAAGAAGATCAAACGAAATCATCACTTACTGGTTTAATGCCTACACACCCTAATACTGATCACCTATACACTTGAAGGATCAATGTTTTGAGCACTCCAAGGTAGAGGTTCGTATTATCACTTGAAATGTGTGACCTTAAATTCAATAAGGATGAAGATGTTTTAAAATCATAAAATAAAAATCTCCTTTAAAAGAAGTGATTAGCCATTAATGGAGTGATAAATAACATCAAATACATCCCCTTTCTACTCCCTTGGATCAACCCATAAAAGAGTTAGCCGTCCATTGATGACATGTCTTCAACGGAAGCAGGAAGTAGACTTACAAGGGTGGAATTGAAGAAGTAAAAACAACAACAAAAAAAGATCACTCCTCCGTTGTGTGATAAATATCACAAAGTATGGTGTGAATAAATCCACAACTTGAACCAATGGTATCAACGAGATAAGTAGAAGAACAGAATAAGAGTAAATGAAGAACTTTTATTAAGAAACTAATGTGAATTAAACAACTTACATGAGAAAGAAATGTGATTACAAACACAAAGCGGTTGCATAATACTACAATGAAACCAAGCATCAAAGATCCCTAAATCCTCCAACACCACTAACTTAAATAGGAATTTTTGAGCCCTTGGGTCGAGCCTACAACAGTCCAAGCCTCATCAATTAATTTTGGTAGGCCATAGGTGGGTGGAAAGTAAGGGAGAGTTGATTTTTCCACCCTTGACCCGAGGTGGCAGCCAGCTTTCCTTCACCGAACAGACGCGTCTGGAAGACCTTCTAGATGGCCGAATCGGAGTGGGCCATAGAAGAAGAAAATGGATCTCTGGATGTATTCTAACCTCCTATAAAATTTGGGCCCATTTGAAGTTTTTTATTCCGAGATATGATCAAATTAGTGGGATGTTTTTCTGGGCCGCAGAATCTGGCCCAGAATTGTATCTCTAACTTGGGCCTCCTTAATAACCACCATAGAGGCCGAATTAGCATTGTATCATGAATAGTTATTTGTTCCTATACATGTATTTTAGAATTACACAAATGTTGGGATTAATTGGGCCTGTATTTTGGGCCCCACAGTCTCATAAGTGGGATGTTTTCCAATCTTCCTTCTCTAGAATTGATTCCATTCATCTCCAAATATCTCCATCATCGTTTATGAATCATCCATTGATCCCTGAATGAAAAATGTTCACATTTAAGTGTAGATATAGTTCCCGAAATATAAAATTAAAATATTTATAATTACAGTCCTTATAATCAGATGAATCATTGGGCCTAAATTGGTGTATATTAGGCATGAAGTGCACAAATGATGAGAATGGATGTTCATAATGAAAATGCACTAACTCAGGCCCATAAGATCAAGAATGAACATTTAATACCATTAAAATGTAATTAAAATATATGTTTTTATTGGATAATCACACCCCCCCAACTTGAGATTTTCTATTCCCGAGCAAATAATTCAATGATTTTATTTGAATTCCTTTCTTCAAACACATTATAACAAACAGTGCTCACAATGTAAACTGCACAAAAATATATCTTTATAACCTATAAAGATAATTTAAAACAAGATGAATTTAAAAGCAGATCCCAATCCCAAGCCCATTCCTTTGATCAAATCCATCATCATACTTCATCCAACTCAATTAGGTGTAATGATGTGTTGTGTATCACAATAGATATGGGGGTTCATTTTCATTCAAGGGGGAAATCATGGAAGTGCTAGGTGGAATCACATTTAATCCTAATATGAATATTCTTCATTTTTTTTTTGATTTTTTTTTGCAATATTTCCATAGTAATTGAGATTGCAGTTGATCAAATTAACCCATGTAGCAAGACTTTGCCGATGACTCCCAGACTAAAAGGTCATAGGGCACCAAGTGAAGCCCACATACTCGGGAATCGTCTCGAGTTAACTTAATAAAAAAAACTTCATATTACCATAAATAGAGATAGATTTAAAAACTCAGGGCTAGAAAACTCTGGAGTCACGATCCCCAAGTTCCAAAAGCCTCTCATTTTATCAATCCATTTCTCTACACGCAATTTATTATTATTATTTTTTTTTTGAATAATCATATTATTCAAAAAAATCAAACCAGCCTATGCTATTTATTATGGGACCCCAAAATTCAAATTAGTACCCCACAGTCTAAATAACGTGCATTGTGGCATTTTGATTTAATGGATGAAAATAAAAATGATGAAAATTTTCATTGGACAACCAAACTTCCAAAATCAATGCTTTTAAACTTAATCATGAATTAAATTAAGAGTCAAGGAAATAAAAATTATTTGATATGTAGTTTTAATTTGATAAAAGATGTTATTATAAGAGTGATAAAGGAATTTTACTTATTTTTTTTATCATTGTTTTTTTTAAACAAACATTTGTTTCCACACCCCCCAACTTAGAATGAAACTGTCCCTAGTTTCATAAAAATAAAATTTAGAATGGGGTAGAGGAATAAAATGGGGAGTTCAATATGGAATTTGAAATATGAGGATCATGGAATGAAGTCACTTGGTGGTTGAATTTTGAAGTTCTTGCCGCTCGAATTCAGTCCTTTGATATCCATGTCGCTTGCAAAGTTCCCTAGTGGAAAAAGGAAAAACAAAACAAACAAAACAACCAAAATAACAATATATATATATATATATTTATATAATAAAGTAAGTAAAATATAAGTATATATATATAAATTATAGAATAAGAAAGCACAAGAAGCCCTAGGTCAGTGGTAAGCGTGCACCCCTGTCTCCCTTCGGTCCTGGGTTCGAGTCCCCGCGGCTTCGCCGGTTGTGACGGGGTTTGCCCCACGGCCTATGGCATGTCCCCTTTTTTAATTATTATTATTATTATTTTTTATTTTTATCTTAAACTATAAAATAATAAAAATAAAACAAAATAAACTGATGATACATTGTCTTCTTTTAATTTTCTGGGTAAGGTATTATTCAGGGATCACACCGTGTGACACGGATGAATATGATGCTCCTATTTAATACCCATCCATACTCATAATAGAAGAACATGTCAATAGTATTTTTTTAATATAAAAATTATTAATTAATCCTATTTAAAATATAAAGTTTATTAAAACAACAAAATGATAGGAAACTTGAAAACCATGGGTTTCCTCCCATGCAACGCTTAATTTAAAGTCTTTATCTCGACTTGAACCCCCCAACTTAGCCAATTACAACTTTAAAAATTTTAATGAACTCATCTTTATCTACTTCAACATGATTGAGAATGTGTATCCCTTGTGGTTGGTTAGAAGATTTTGAATTTAATTCATGAACAATCCTATTTTCTAAAATGAATGGGAAAATCCAAGGAATATCAGAAATGGTTGATCTTTTTTCTTCTATAGTCTTTCTTAATAAATCAAAGATCAACCCCCATTTTTAGGTTTCATGAGATGAATTAATAAAACCCCCAAGATCTTTCTTAACAAAAATGATAGGGTACTCGAGTGGGGAAGGAAGGAAAATGATTTTGATCTTGGTTTGGATAGGACATTTAGACACAGGTTGAGAATTTGAATCCAACTCAGTTTCATTTTCCAAAAAAAATGTTTCATTTTGAACAGAATATTCAACCAAAAAATTGGAAAGAATAGTGTTAGGAATGGGCATAGACCCAATTGTTTTTATTTCTCTCAGTGGTTCAGTGATTTGTGTTTTTGAAAAATCATCAATAGAGGTACACTTATGAGACTCAATCCACGATGTCAAATTCCCCTCTTGTGAATACATGAAATCAATTTCCTCCTGATTTAAAGACCCTTAAACAATTTCTTGATTCACTTCCCCTACCCCAAATATAAAGTTCAGTTCTTCAATTAATTCATGAGAGGTTTGTGGGAAACTAGACACTCCATATAAGGTTTTGGAAGGTACAATTGGTGTAGGGATGAGTTCCTCACAAGTATTAATGCATTGTAGTTCTAATATCAAAGATGATAACTCAGAATTCATTATCTCCATTTGATTACACAATTTTTCGATCAGAGTTTGAGGAATATAATTTGTATAAGGTTGAACATCATGGACTTCCCCAAGATTGATCTCCTCAACCATCCTTGAGAGGGCTGGAAATTTATCCTTTGAATATTCATCATCCCAATGATTGTACATGTCCACAGGTGTGTAGTAATTAATCAAGGGTTGATCAAAGAAAATTTATAATTTAGGTGCTTCCCAATATTGATTTTCCATTTCATTCCAGCATAAGTTTGTGACATGGTAATTTGGAAGATACTCCATTGGACAAGACAAAAAGCTGGGTCCTAGATTTTCAGAACACGCACAAACAGAAAGGGGTAAAGATAAGGTAGATGGGGGTGAGAATAGAGAATATGGGGTGAGAAAATAATGATAGTGTCTAATATAACTTACTTAGGTCCCCAGAAATGGCGCCAAAATTTTATTCTCGCTCAAATTTACCCAAGAGATGAAGGTATAACGGTCCTTGTAGTTTAGCTTGGGTTATCGAATCCTCAGAGACCTAAGAAGAAACCTATAGACATGTACATTCTCTGGACTGTTTTTGGATATGAAGTGGCCAACTTGGGTTTATTTTATATGGGTTTAAAGGATAACTAACAGATTTAAGTGAATTCAATTTAAAAGAATGAGTTGATCCTAGGTTATCACTCGGGGTGGATTGGATGAATTACTTTTTTAATGATTTCAATTTCTTATAATTGAGATGGATTCATTTAAGAAGATCAAACGAAATCATCACTTACTGGTTTAATGCCTAAACACCCTAATACTAATCACCTATACACTTGAAGGATCAATGTTTTGAGCACTCCAAGGTAGAGGTTCGTATTAGCACTTGAAAAGTGTGACCTTAAATTCAATAAGGATGAACATGTTTTAAAATCATCAAATAAAAATCTCCTTTAAAAGAAGTGATTATCCATTAATGGAGTGATAAATAACATACAATCCATACCCTTGCTACTCCCTTGGATCAACCCATAAAAGAGTTAGCCATCCATTGATAACATGTCTTCAACGGAAGCGGGAAGTAGACTTACAAGGGTGGAATTGAAGAAGTAAAAACAACAACAACAACAAAAGATCACTCCTTCGTTGTGTGATAAATATCATAAAGTATGGTGTGAATAAATCCACACATTGAACCAAAGGTATCAACTTGATAAGTATAAGAACAGAATAAGAGTAAATGAAAAACTTTTATTAAGAAACTAAGGTTAATTAAACAACTTACATGAGAAAGAAATGTGATTACAAACACAAAGCGGCAGCATAACACTACAATGAAACCAAGCATCAAAGATCCCTAAATCCTCCAAAAACACTACCTTAAATAGTCATTTTTGAGCCCTTGGGTCGATCCTCCAACAGTCCAAGTCTCCTCAATTGATTTTTGTAGGCCATAGGTTGGTGGAAAGTAAGGGAGAGTTGATTTTTCCACCCTTGACCCGAGGTGGCAGCCAGCTTTCCTTCACCGAACAGAAGCATCTCGAAGACCTTCTAGATGGCCGAACAGGAGTGGGACATAGAAGAATAAAATAGATCTCCGGTTGTGTTCTAACAACCTGTACAATTTGGGCCCATTTGAAGTTTTTTATTCCGAGACATGATCAAATTAGTGGGATGTTGTTCTGGGACGCAGAATCTGGCCCAGAATTGTATCTCTAACTTGGGCCTCCTTAATGACCACCATAGAAGCTTAATTATCATTGCATCATGAAGATTTATTTGTTCCTATACCTGTATTCTAGCATCCCACAAATTTTTGGATTCATTGGGACTGTATGTTGGGCCCCACAGTCTCATAAGTGGGATGGTTTCCAATCTGCCTTCTCTAGAATTGCTTCCATTCATCTCCAAATATCTCCATCATCATTTATGAATCATCCATTGATCCCTGAATGAAAAATTTTCACATTTAAGTGTAGATATAGTTTCCAAAATATAAAATTAAAATATTGATGATTACATTCCTTAGAATCTGATTACTCATTGGGCCTAAATTGGTGTATATTGGGCATGAAGTGCACAAATGATGAGAATGGATGTTCATAATGAAAATGCACTAACTCAGGCCCATAAGATCAAAAATGAACATTTAATACCATTAAAATGTAGTTAAAATATATGTTTTTATTGTATAATCAATATATTATATCATGAATATATTTTTCTTAATGATATTTAATGTATTATTTGAAGCTATTTCTTTCACAAGGCTTACAATTCAAAAGAAACGAAATTGTAAGGGTTTATTTCACAGTATCATCATTATTTGGGATTGTTTATTTTTAATTCTCAAATGAGGAATATTTATCTTACATTTCCATGTTTTCAAAAAAAATCAAAAAAGTTTTTAACATTCTCCAATGATTGATTAGATTCGTTTTTACCCTTGTTTTAACTTTTACAAAATGTTTTAAATGGAATATTTCTATAAATTATGAACATGGTACTTTTTAATTTTCCTAAAAAAGTTTGAAATTTAAGTATTTATCCAGTTTAACAACACTAATAAACCATTTGGTACTTTAGGATGTAATTGCATGTATCTAGTAATAATTTAATAAATTAACCATTAACTCTGGGATACTAGAATCAAGGTATTTACATTTGATATAAGTAGAAGTTTTGTATTTTCCATAAGACTTAGATTTAAAAAACATTGATTAGGAAACATGAACCTCTAATAGATAGTGATGATATTTATATAATATCATCATAAATAAAGAGATTATGTGTTTCTTCCTATAAATAAATATCTATCTGGACACTACAAGTGGACATGGTTCTAGAATAGATGTACCTAGTGGTAATAAATATGAAAAAGGTGTGTCGGGCTTGAATTAATTGTTATCTGATACACAAAAATGGCCCTTATTACACACCTAATCTAACACTCATGCGGTATATGATTTAGTTAATTACCATTTTATTAATGAACTATCATGAAGTATTTTAATAGATTATGACCATGAATAACCTAGGTTAAACCTAAGGTGACATATATTCAAAATATGTTGACATTATTTAGACATTATATAAATTATTCTTCATGAATATGTGATTTCCCACTATGATTATTGTTTCTCAAACTGTACTTTTGGGTTTTTTTCAATGGATGGAACCATAATAAAATGGGTTAACATTGAATGTGATGCACAATGTGTTGATTAGAAACTAAATGAGATGATTAATGGGGTGAATGATATTGTGATTTTTCCTAATCAATTATAATGATATATGATTAAAAAATTTCGCCTTAACTAACTCTTGGGATCACCAAAGAATGTAAGGATGGATTACAATAAGAGATTTAATAGTTACCATGTAGTAAAGAAGTATCGATTTCCTTCATGTCAGAAATGTTCAATGAGATACCCCGTAGAGTGTCTCAAAGGAATAGGAAAATGTTTTACATGTGGAAAATAAGGATATAGAGTAATTATTTCTTAAGTAAAAAATGGAATTTTTGGTTTATTTAATGGGTAAAAATAATACTCTCCCTAAGGTATTATCTATAGTTAAATGTTTCAAATTTGGAAATTATGGGCATTATGAAAATTGATGTCCTAGGGGGAAATTCCATGAATAGAATCAGCAAGGTTGTATATGTATGGTAATATTAATGATGATGAAGAGACTAAAAATAATATATAAAAGGAAGGAGATATTAAATAATAAGAATTGAGTCCTAGTTAATGGTTTAATGAAGTAAAATGATTAATGTGATTGTGTTTGGGTCCAATAATTGTGTTATAGGAGTATTTTATCAATGAAATTATTTTTATAATAATTATAAAATGTATAAAGATTGTACATTGGTATTATTTCATTAAGTATTTGAGATAATATGTTTAATGGTACCGATGAACAGGAGAAGTTATCCAGTGGAAATCTGGTATTTTTGAAAAACACATGATTGAGGGAATATAACCCCTAATATGTGCTCGATGTTGAGATAACAATGATAAATAGATGTTAATTTGATATTATTTGGGACCATAAAATTGGTTAGTGATTTCATAGTTTATGTTATATTTTATAGAGTTTGCTATATTTTTTTATTAAAAGAATATATTTGACAACCTGAGATTATATTTTTTGAAGCATGCATGTCATAATTAGTCTTTTAAAGTGATTAAGGTATTAACATATTTGGTATGTAACCTAAAGATATATATTATGTTTTTTTTTGGAATATAATGTTAAGATGATTTTTTAAGTTTAGTGAAATTCCTTCTAAATGTTTTGGAATTTGAATTTAGACAAACGTATTTTGGATGAGACTTAAGGTTAACTATATATGAAATTGATTAAGTTGAACTTAGGGTGTTGTTAGATAACTTGTGTTAACCATTTTGGTCTTGGAAGATATCTAGATATAAGAGTAATGTATTTTCATTGTTTTTTTGATCCAATGATATGTTAAATTTAAATTTTAGTGTTTTAGACATAAAAATTACTATTGGATATTCATTTTCTGGAGTAGTAGATGAAGTAGTAATTAGAAGAAGCACATAAAAAGGATGAAATTGTGGATATTAAATAAAAATATATCAAAGAACAATATTTTCTTAAGTTATTATTCTAAATGGTAAAGTAATAAATCAACTCTAGGAAAAATATCCTGAAAACAATTTTATCTTATTACCATCATATCTGATGAATCAATTATATTTTGACTCATAATAGAATTATGGGTTTATGATTGTTGACTTTCTCTTGACCATTCAAATTATTATGTTCAATAACCTCTACCACACTCTATAATTATTTTTGCATTATTCTTTTCTTCCATTTCTAAATCACCACTTCCCACTTGGGTTCTTATACTTGGAAACCAAGTTATGTTATTATTTTAGATGGTCACAGTAATTCACTTTCTCACTTATCAGGAGTATATTTTATTAACCCTTATCTTGATGTGGTATTTAAGTAAGGTTATTTTTACATTTCAAACCATTTATTATTAAAACCAATATAAAATTTTGAGGATGAAATTTATTTAGGGGAGGAGGGTAGAATATAACATTCTTAGATTTTAAAAGAGGAAAATCATAATAAATAGTATATGTGACATGAAACACCAATATTATACGAGAATGTAACACCCTAATATTTTATGGTAGGTTTTTTTTAAATAAATTTAACATATTATATAGCTTTTTGTGTATTAAACCTGATGATTTTAAAATAATACTATTTTTGATAGTGTATACAACACGTAAAACTGAGCTTCAATGAACCATGAAATATTATTTTAAGTATGAAAATTATAAACTAGTAATTAAATTGGAGGGTATAAATAGTATTAAATTAATTATGAATTATATATATATAGGACCTAATTAGTAAAAATTTATTGATTAATTCTTATGAAATAAGTACTCAATTTTTAGGAAAGATTTTGTATGCTTCAAAAATAGGTTTTCTTCAAAAATGAATTTTACTGAGAAAATATTATAATTAAATTATGGATTGTAGATAAATTTTATTTTATAAAAATAATATCATTTTTAAAATCATCATATCAAAATTATATTATGTTGAAATTTTTATATTTTTCTGAAAAATGTATTTTCTATTGAATAGTGAAAAATACTGCTTTTTATCGAAGAGTGTGTTTTTATTTCAACCATTTATAAAGATAAATTTTATTTTAAACTTTTTTAAAAGTAAAAGTAGTTATATAATATTATTACTAATCCAATTAATTTTATTTGAATCAATTTCGGGTTTTAATTTGGTATAAAAACATTTTCATACTTAAAAAGGGTGTTTTTATGAAAAACAATTTTTCGTTGCGTTTTTTCGATTTAACTTTAAATTAAATTATAAAACTTATATTTTTTGAATTTTTAAAAATTGATTAAATATTTTCATTCATGATATATAAATTTATTAAAAAAAATTCTTTTATTTTTTTTCCCAATATGAATAGAAACCTTAATATATTTTGTTACCACGGTAAAGGGTAAATCGGGTAATTACAGTTAAAAATTAAACGATTTGGACTAGAAAATAACCCTAAAACATTTTTTTAATCTTACTTTATTATTTAATTTCATCCATAATCATCAAATATTAGGTTATATGGTATTTTATATCTATTTGGATTAGATTATGACCTTTACAGTATTTAATTTCAAGAAAAGTCAAAGATGTCACACTCTTATTTTTAATAACTATAATATCTTTAATACGGGGTTATAAAGATGATATTTTAATCTATAAATAGTATTTTTAAGTATAAAATATTTATTTTCACCATGGTAATTTATTTTTAATTTTTAGTGAAGAACTAATTATCTTAAATTCTTCCACAACTCTAACATAGTAAATATTCAATTAATGAAAAAAAATCAAATAAATGATATTTAAAATTTTAAAAGTAATAAAATTTTATCTAAATAATGTGATAGAATAATTTAATATATGAACATTAAATCTTATTGATATAATTTTTTTCTAAAATCTAATTATTTTTTATATTATTAAAATCAAAGTAATGAATAGTTCTAAAAATTGACAATATTGATATTTTATAATAAATATTAATTTATTAAATGACATAAAATTCCAAAAAAAACATAGATTTGACCAAATTAATTTGATATGGTTAATTATATCTACCATTTTCCATTTATGGGTCTTTGGGTATTTTATAGTAACATTATTGACCCTTATATTTTAGAAAAGTTTAATAGAACGACAATTGTCAAAAGGGTTAATGAGGGGGGGGGGTTAAAATGAAAAGATAAGGGTGAAAAAATATCAAAAATGAGAAAAAAATTTATTGAATGAAAATATTTATAATTATATTCCCCTTATATTAAATTTTTATCAATTTGGAGCCATTTGGACATGAGAATAAATTTATATTAATTTAATATTTTAGGAAATTCAAATAATGTCTCTCCCCTCAATTATAAAAGGGAACCCCTTACTTCACCTATTTACACCAATTTTATCCATATATATCAAAAAAAATATACCCATTACTCTTATTAACGTTTTTATCCAAGTTATTCAGCTCTTGTTCCTTCCAAAATAGTAACCCTAGGTCCCTTAAGAAGAGACATAAAGGGAGTCTGCAAAAGAAGTTGTTATCATCTTTACTAACTCTTTAAAGTTTATTTCTTCTTATAATCCATATTCATGTTTAGTACCAATACTAAAATAATAATTAAAAAATCAAAAATATACTTAGATGTTATTTTTATTATGGTAAAACCATATTACATCTAATTTCCATCCTATTAAAAGAGAAAACTTTGCTCGTACGTATGTACGGCTTACCATCTCCACGTAGCAGTGTAAATAATTTTTCATCACCACTTTACATGGATGGTTATAAATATGGAAATAATGAATATATATGATATATATTACATAATAATTATTCTTTAAAGGTTAATTATTCTTTACCTTTCTTTCATTCCATCTATAGAAAAATGAAAACAATGTTTATGTGTATGTACATCATACCATCTCTGTGAAAAATATAATTCATTTTTCAATCTATATAATTTATGGATGAATATAATTATTCATATAATTAATATTTATGATATTTATACCATGAATAATATTGTGGATATTATTTAACTATAACAAAAGTACAATTATTAGAACTACTGAATCAAAATATAAATGAAAAACAAAGCTTTTAACACACAAAATAATGATAACAGTAAAAATATTGTTAACAAAAAGGTAATAAAATGTAATAAATGGATCATATACAAACTTATAGATATGTTTACACAATTATAATATATATAAATTTATTATAAATGATGTTAAAATAAATTACAAGTCAAGTTGGATCTGAGGTAAGGTTTTCTCACCTCACTTTTACTTCTATGAGACATATACCATATTCGCAACTTATTTATTTTTTGTTGTGTATATACTACCCATTTTATAAATTATATCATGAATATATTTTTATTAATGGCATTTAATTTTTCATTTGAAGTTATTTCTTTCATGCGGCTTATGATTCAAAAGAAACCCAAGTTGTAAGTGTCTATTTCACAATCACATCATCATTTAGTATTGTTTATTTTTATGTATTAACTGAGGAATATTTTCCTTTCATGTCCATATTCTCTAAAAACGTTTTTACTATTCTCAAATGAAATTTTAAATTCATTTTTACACTTTTTTTACATTTTAAAAAATAATTTAAAATGAATCACCCGGTTTTTTGCGAACGAGTTACTTTTTTGAATTTTTTACAAAAGTGTGAAATTAATGTATATATCTTATTTAACAAAACTACTAAAATATTTAGTGATTTGGGATGAAATTATTTATATATAGTGAATATTTAATAAAATAAACACCAACTTTAGGATACTGCAACCAGGCTCTTTACATTATTTTTGTTGGTTAAAATAAGTGATGTAAAAAAACATATTTATACTATCACTTATAATTGTGTCACTGATTAAAAAATGTTGAGAATAAAAAATAAAATCGATGGGGATGACCCTTTTATAAACTAGTGACAAGAGAGGAAATTATAAGCACTTAATTTTCCTATACCTGATGAGACTCCTTGATAATCTATCATTTCTAAGAATAAATACTATATGAGGAACATGTATGATGTATATGATGTTTATCATGTCATTTATTCATAATTTTCATTGATATGAAAACAAAACATGTGTACATTTATAGGTTTGCCATATTTACACATCTATAAGAAATTTTCAAGTAGAGAGTGAGTTAAGGGTGAAATGTGATTTTCAATATATTATTTACATGTTTTTTGGAAGATGGAATCTATATTTGTACTCACATACTCCTAATAATTTGGTAATAAAATAATTGGCATACTTAAGTGTCGTTTTGGATAAATATATATCCACAAATATCATTCTTTCATCCTTACTACCCACTTTATCTATTGTTATTAATAACTATAAAATTAATAATATAAAAATAAGATCCCATATAATTTGGTTATGGTTTTACTATAAGATAAGGACATGAATAAAGGAATATCTTTAATTATTATAGTGAACAAGAAGGAAAGAAGGGTGAATAGGTCATATGAAGGATTTAAGCTAAAGGAACCTATACAATATCCACATAAGAATTAAAATATTTAGAGAGAGATCAATGATAAAGAGGTTGTTTTCTTTTCTTCTGGCAAGAAAGGCCTTTGGAAAAGGAATCCTAATGAGGTACAAAATAAGTAAGAGGGGGATTCTTCTTCGGGTATATTCATCATTTCATGTAATATTCCTATTTTAGTATCTTTTGTATTAGGTATAGTTTTTAACTCACAAATTTTTATTAAAATACAATGTCCAATAATATTCATGATAATTTCTATATATTGAGTGTATTTATAAGATAATAATACATAATGGAATGTTTCATTAGTTAAATGGTATTATCATCACACATTTCATAGTATATTAAATCTTGTATTGGATAACTTTTATTACGTACATAATATTCGTAAAGTATTATTATGTCAAGTTTAGACACATATGGTTTTAATATATGAAATGGAACATCTAAATAATGGATTATATATATATATACACAAATATATATATATCTAACCAATATCCTATTTTGGTAATTAATGATAAAACCCAAATCTGATTACTCATATCACACCTTATAGTTTCTTTGTCCACTTGGTCATGTAAAAAATAAATGTCTGAAATTTTTATATCAAAATGGTTAATTATAATATTTTTAATTTAAAACCTTTAATATATTTCATACTTATTTACAAAGTTAAAATACCAATGAAACTTTTTTATATAAAGTTTAATGATCCACAAAGCTTCTCATATTAGTTCACATAGCTAAATTTGGAATATTTAAAGTATAATATAACGTTATATTATTATAATTCATTAATTTTAATGATATAATCAATAAATATACATATGTTTAATTAATGATGGAAAATTGATATTTTTAAGTGATTTGTGAATATAAAATTAAAGCACAAAATTAACTTGGAATGAAGATAATTAAATTCTAATTAGATCTAAAAAATAAATAATCAAAAGGATCATGGTATAATATTTTTTTTGGATTTTTATTGATGGAAAAATAGACTAGTGGTTGGGGGAATGAATAGATTAATTGTTTTTTATAAAAATAAATCAGATTGTATTAATTAAAGAAACTATAGTGAGTTTTGTGTTCATGTTATGAATAGTATAGGAAATAAAATAAAATAATACATTGTTTTTATAGTGGTTAGGACCACAAAGATCCTAGTAAAATATTCAACCTTCTCTACTCAGTGATAAAATTGGTACCCACTAAGAGAAACTCAATTTTTAAGGTGTAACAACTTGTTACAGACTCCACTGTTTACATTACCTAGAGGCATAACCTATAATTTTACAGGATTATTATCCTCTTGTGGAAATGACTTTTCTTCTTGAGTCACAACATAGAACAACCTTCTTTTATAGAAAAACTAATAGACATACCTTATTTTGATTGGTAAAATCATAAACTAACATGAAAACTTACAAACAGATAAAGAAAAGATAACACAAAGAAAACATAAAACAATTTAAACCAACAAAGATCAGATGATGAAGATGATTAAGTTTGATGATATTAATCACTTCTATAGTAAGGAATTGAACATAAAAGTTACTTCATGATTGTAGCAATGGAAAAAAAGTCACAAGAGTTCTTGATCATATAGATCGAAGGAATGTGTATCACATGTTATATCGAATAAATTATATGAATATTTTTTTATCCCTTGATCACATGCCAACAGACTAATCTAACATAATTAATCAAAATATATTCTCATAGTGTCACAATATCCAATAATTTCATTCCATGAGTTAGTGAATAAGAAATATTAATATCACAATTACCTATATTCAAAAATAACACGCTCAATATCAGATAGCTTTGGTGATCTTTTATTTCGGCATAAAATAACATCATAATGCTTCCAACATGATCATTAATACAAAAATTTATATTTAATGTTTAAAAAATATTTAATATAATATGAATAAAATTGTATTTTATTGAAATATTAAAAACTCACAATAAAAAAGTATCATAAATACTGTACTATATGTGTGAATATATATAATATATGATCAAAATATTTTTTAAAGAACATGTAATTATATTTTTTAGCAAAATACAATGAAAAAATAATTAAAAAAATTCTATTTAAATTTTAGTAATCAAAATAATACCAATTATAATTTTATAAAAACATTTTAACTATCGGTAAATAAATTTTATTATATGATGGTATATAAAAAACTTGGCAGTAGTAAGATATTTCATCCACCGACATGCCACCATCACACAAGCTAATATCTCATGAGCTACCATTACATGGTAGAATAATATACCAATGAAGTAGAGGAGTAGTAGATGTTGCTACCATTATAATAATATACCATTGATGTATGATCTACCATTGAATATGGAAGATACAATTGTTGAAGAAAGGATACATGATGGAACTACCATGAATGTTGAAGCGTGCCACCATTTCTTGCAAGAGATACCATTGATGGAGACTGGCGGTGCCACTCTCACGTGGTGGGTGATGATACCATCATCCAGCAGTAGGTTCTTATACCCTCCCAATATGGAAGTGGGGGATCAACACCCACATACACCCATTCACACATTGACATCATGGTCTAGTACCTCCTCATGTTGGCATAACAGCCCAAACCCATACACTCTAACTAAGGAACACTCTTGCTGTCCCATACATGATCCACTCACTCTCCTGGCACTATAGATGTTACATAGAACTAGCTCTCCCATGAGTTTGAACCTAGAGTCCCCTATGTGTATGATGGGATGGCCCTTGGGGATTTTCAAGGATGACCCCATTTTTTACTAAAAGTCCACCAAGAAATACTTAGTAAAACAACATAAACAAAAAGATTGAGATCAACATTTTAATGAAGTGTCATTAATCATTTCAAAAATTAACACATGAAATAAAAAAAATATTACATTTTAAAAAAAATCATTAAATGTGAGGAAATTGTAATTTGTCAAAACACAATCAAGTTTAAAAACTAACAATATCTTATTTTATACAAATTAAAAAACTAAAAATTTATAAACCATTTTTTAAAATTTATAAAACATTCTCCTCTATTTTGAAATTTATCAAAAATTACATTAAAAATTAAATCTTTTAAACACTCTCCCTCATGAACTGTATCAAATACCTAGAATTAACAAAGTATAATTATTTCATAAAAATTAACATTTGGTTATAATATACACGTAAGAAGATATTTAAAATATCATTAAATTTTAACAAGTAAGTAAATATAATAAATAGAGATATTAATCTTCTATCATATATATTTGAAACTTCATTTTATAAAATTTTATTAAATCTAAAGGTTTAGTGAATATGTCAGCCCATTTTTTTTCAGTGGGAACAAATTCTAAAAAAATATAAACTTTATCTCTACGATCCCTTCAAAAATAAAATCTAAAATCTATATGTTTTGTTCTAGAGTGTTGTGATGTGTTTTTAGAAATTTAAATTTCACTAGAATTTTCATAGAATATTAAAACTTTATCAAACTAACATTAAAACAACATAATGTTTGTTTAATACATATAATTTGAAAACAAAAAAAATAGCAGTATAAAAATAATCATCCTCAACTATTGACAGTGATACTAAAAGTTAATTCTTATAACTCCATGAAATTAAACGTTAACCTAGAAAATGATAGATTTTTATTGTGATTTTTAGTCAAGTATACAACCTCCAAAGTCAATGTCAGAGTAAGATAATAAATCATAATAGTTTTAGTTTGAATAAATTAAACCATTACTTATAGTATGATTAATATATTTAATAACTCTCATAACTGCTTTAATATGACTTTATTTAGGGTTTCACTAAAATCTAGCAAATAAATAGATTTAGAACATTATGTATTGTCTAGATGTAGTGAGATACAATAAACTATTTATTATTCCTCTATATAGTTTAATATAAATTGAATTTATAGATTCATCAAATTCCAATTTTTAATTGGTACTTATTAGTGTTTTCATCGACTTACTAAAATCAAGTCCACACTTTTTATCAAGATCTTTAGAAAGTTTTTATTGATTTAATAAATTTACATATTTTCTTTGATTAATTTGTAAACCAAAGAAAAAATTTAGTCCTCCCATTAAACTCATATAAAATTCACTTGAAATCTGTTAAAAATTTCATCACATAGTAAATAATTTATTAAAACAAATATTATATCATCAACATAAAAATGTATAATAAATATATCATTTGAAACTCTATTTATAAACAAGGTTGGAATAATATTTCCTTTAATAAAATCATTTTTATAGGAATTTAGAAATTATTTCATACTAAGATTAATGATCTTGATTAAAAGCATATAAATCCTTATCAAGATTAAAAACATGATTAAGAAATTTTATTTTTTCAAATCCTAGGGTTTTTTTGACATAAAATTCCTAATGAATTCTTCCATTTAAAAATTAACTTTTTACATCCATTTGAAGTAATTTGATATTTTGAAAACATGAAAAAATAAAAAAAAAATCTAATTACTTCTATCCTATAAATAAAAGAAAAAAAATATTCAAAGTCAATTCCCTCTTATTTGAAAAAACCTTGAGCCACTAGTATTTATTTATTTTTAACTATGTTTCCAACTTTATCAAGCTTATTACAAAAAATCCATTTAGTTCCTATTATTGGTTTATATTTTGGTAATTCAAATAAATTACAAACTATATTTATTCAAAATTGATTTAATTCATTATGGATATAATTTATTCAATTTCAATCAATTAAATCATTATCAATGTTAGCAGGTACAAAATCAGTAACAACTGTAGAATTTTCATTGTAATGTAAAATAGATTTTCTGGTTTGTATAAAAGTTTCAAAATTTCCAATTAATTTTTTAAATGGAAGATATTTAAATGGTTTACACTCTTTAAGATATTTTTCAGAAGATATATACTCCCCCTAAATTGATCCATTATAATTTTATTGGTCATTATCTCCATCAAAATTAAATTAACTAAATTCATCATAATCATTATTTGAAACCTAGTTTTACATGTTATTGTTATTTTCATTAAACCAAACATGTAAAGACTCTTCAACAAATAAATTTTTCTTATTTACTACTCTACATGATTTGACGATATTGGAATATCCTAAAACTATTCCTTCATCACTTTTAGAATTAAATTTTTATAAATTATCTTTTTTATTTAAGATAAAGACTTTGCAAACAAATACCCTAAAATATCCCAATTTAGGTTTAAACCATTTATACATTTCATAAGGTGTTTTATATAAAAATGGTCTAATATATACTCTACTTAAAATTTGAAAAGTTTTATTTATAGTTTCTTCCAAAAAATATCAAGGCACATTAAATTCCATAAGCATTGATCTAGTCATTTCTTATATTGCTATATTTTTACTTTCAACCATACCATTTTTTGTGGTGTAGTAAGGGTTGAACAAAAAATTTTATTTCCATTTTATTTAAAAATTTTATTGAATTATAAATTAAACAATTCACCACCTCTATCACTTCTAATACAGATGTTGGAAAGATTTTTAAAGTTTTGAATAAGTTTACAGAAATAATATAATTTAGTTAAAGTTTAATTTTTTATGTCATGAGAAACAAATCCATATAAATATATTATAATCATGTAATATTATAAATAAATATTTATTAACAAAAAAAATTATTGGTTGTATAGGTCCAAATAATTCAAAATTTAATAGCTCTAAGCATCTAGAAGTACAAATATCATTTAAAGATTTAAATCTTTCTTTGTGTTTCTTACCCTTTAAACATGAATCACACATAAAGTACATTATTTTATGTAACTTTGGAAATTATAGAACTTATTCATGATTTGAAATTTTTTGTAACAGTGTGAA
The DNA here is from genome assembly GCA_963277665.1 of Viscum album. NCBI lineage: Eukaryota > Viridiplantae > Streptophyta > Magnoliopsida > Santalales > Viscaceae > Viscum > Viscum album. Next base: position 1,440,128,433 of record OY728122.1, on the reverse strand, counting down.
GTTTTCATGCCCAAGCCTCCAATCCCATATAATTTCATATGCTTATACAGAATTTAAACACTTAATCTTTTATTTGTGTAGATTATAAAAATCAATAGTGTAAACATTCTCTTTTATATTTGTAGAAAATAAAATAGATTTATTTTTCAAAAATGTACATTTATCATTTTCATAAATTAAATTTAATACATCACCAAAAATATATGATATACTAATTATATTATGTTTTAAACCATCTCAAAATAATATTTTTGAAATAATAATAGTTTTAGAAAAAAAACTTCCCCAATACCGTTAATCAAACCTTTAGAGTTGTCTATAAATATGACTAGGCCGCCATCATATGAATTTAAAGATAGAAACATATAAATATCACCTATCATGTGCCTGGAGTAATCACTATCTAAATATTATGAGCCTTTGATACTTGTAAGTAAGAGTTCATGAAATTAAATAATCAAGAATAATTTTTTGGTACCCATGATAACTTGGGTCCAACTAGATTATTAGCATAAAATTTTGGAACCCATATTGATTTAAAATATTTATTAGTGGGATGTTTATAAATAAATATCTAGTAAAAAAAGTCTTAGTATGTCTAAATGAGTTTTTAAATCCTATAAAATATTCATTTTCATAATGTCCTTTTATTCTACATTTAAAACATGTTATATTGAAAATAATTTTGAAATTTTAACAAAGGTATTCATATTTATCTTTGGTGATAAATTGTTATAGACAAAACCATTATTATTATTACTATTTGGTTTCATCATAGACATCATTTTATCATATTTATCTTTACCTTGAACAAATGGTGATAAATTTTATATATTATTGGAAACTTTCTTTTCAAATTATTTTTTTCTTTTTGAATAGATTCTAAATCAATAGAAATTTTCTGATTAGATCCAAAAGATATTTTCCTCAATTTATTATTTTCATATATAATTTTCTTAAAATAATTATGAATATTAGTAAATTATTATAAAAAAGAAAATCTTCTATCATGATTATTATCATTCATTGCTAAAAATTCTTTATGCCTGTCATTTTATTCTTTTAGTTTTAATATGTTAGAATCATAATTTTCTTTATGTTTATCATTATGGGATACATAAATATTCAAATTATCATAATAAATTTTAAATTTATCATTTAAATTAACCAAATTATTATTTTTAATTTTATATTAGTATATGTTTCAATTATCTTGACTCCATAATTTCTTAATTACTCATTTTCTTTAAACAGTTGTAGAATTTAGAAATAAAATATCATAATCAGAACATGAATTAGAATCAATTTCCATTTTAATATTTAGAAATAATATTATTGTCAAAATTAGTAGGATTAATTAATTGAGTGAAAATTGAACCAGTTACCTCACATTGTACACCCATTATAAAAAGGTTATTTGTCTCATGTTCACTTCCAAAATCACTACTTGATCCAGAACTATCTGAGCAGTATCATCCTCTAAAAAAAATTGTTTTAATTTTCTATTTTTTTCTCTTTATTTTTTATATTTTTGATTTTGGGGAAGTATATCCAAATGTGACCTTCCTTCCTACACTAATAACATATTAATTCTAAAACACCATTTTTTATTAGAATTACTATTCTTGTAATCCTTTTTGAAATTTCTTTCGAGATTCCTCTTATGACCTTTGTTTTTCATAGACTTGAAATTATTCTTGCTAAACTGAGACATCTATTGGTCACTTTTATTGAAATGATAATCATAATAATTATATGACTCATTAACATTAGAAATAAAAAATATATACATTTTCTCTTAACAGACTCCTCATCAGCAATGTCTTTAAACTCCAACCCATACTGTAGAAAATAGATTATTGTTCATCTAAAGTATAATCTTTAGAATTAGTACTCTCATTTATTGAAACATTATTTACATGACATATTTTTTTAGATCTCCTAGTACTCTTTAAGTAAGAACCCGACCCCAATTTCCCGGAGATGGTTCCTTTTTTGATTATGTTGGAATACATACAAGGAATACGAATCCTGAAGGGCCGAGTAGTTTAGTATTATTGGAAACAATATACATACATAAGTTCATCATTACAACTTGAAAAGAAAAACAACATAGAATCTCCTTAGACAATTTCCATAACTCCTAAGTTATTTCAGCATGTCATTCATAATAGAATTCTTCTTACCCTGAGAAAATAAAACATAATAAAGGGGTGATATAAAATGCTCAGTAAGGGTAAGAAATATAGCATAAGATAATATCAATATTATACATGGTGAATAATTGAAAACACATTCCTTTAATAATAAACTTGAACACATTATGGCAGATATATGAGCTGTGTAAATGATGTCATAATAAAAAATAATCATGGGTATTCAACTAATCAAATAACAACATGAAATATCAATAGCTGAACTCACAATGATGGAATGCATAATTCCAGACATTCTGAAACATTTTTTCAAGGATTCGTCCAAGAGGTCTAATGATTAAGGCCTCATCCAAAATCCATATCACATTAGGAAAGGACTCGGCCAATTCCATGTCTAGTTGTCTAAAGAGACCTACTGATGCATCAAGGGGCCATATAGAGCCCCACCCATCACATAATAGGTCCAATGCATTGCTCATATGAGTGGGGATAAACATAAACAACATATACATTCATATTGAAACTATCATATGAAACGTAACTATCATTCCCCAATCATTAAACATAAAACACTAACCATTCTGAATAACATGGTGAATGATTTTAGGATAGATAATTTACAATAGATTTAGTAATAAACCATTAAATAAAATATGGTAGATGACTTCATAAATTATTAAACCCAATAATAGCATGGAATCAACAAGAGTGTTGAATTAGATGAAAACACTCTTATAAAATCATTAACCAATTCTTGATATAAATACTCTTTTATTTTGAAAAGAAGAGTTCTTTTGGGAAAATCATTTTATAAAACCAAAAATAAAGTAAGATAGTATTTTCATAATAAAATGAGTGATTTTATAAATATAATGGTTTCTAAAAGGAAGTAGGTAAAAATTTGAGAAATTTCTGTGAATCGGACTTGTATTTTTGAAACAATTTTGAAGGTTACTTTTAAAATGTGTAACTACCCATAAAATAAGAAAGGATTATAGTTTTTAAACATATATATGATACTCACACAGAAAATATTATGAGTACATAACAATAAATACGAATTACATCGAGGTAATTAGACAATTAAAGTATCTTGAATGAAAGTGGAAGTACGGGTGGAAAACCCTTACCTAAACTCCAAACGTGTTCTGCTCTTGTAAATAAGCTCCTGGAATATGAAATTATAATTTTTATTAACTTATTTCAGAACCTATTAGACATTTATTTATTTTATCATAATTTTGGTTAGTTCATTTATGTCTTTATTGATTAGTTATTGTATTGAATTTCATCGTTCCGGAGTGTTCGTTTCTTTTATTTTCATATTCGGTTCACTTGTTTTTATGTAATGAATTGGAATGGATGTAAATATCCAGAATTGAAATTATATATTATTTATGAACATAAAATGGTGTTATTTTTCATTTATATAACTTGGTTACATGGAAAGAGGATGAATTATTATATAGAACTTCAATGATAATAGTTTCAGTTAATTTTTGGGTTTTTATTACCATTAACTCATTTTTCTTTATAAATTAACACCATTTGTAAAAAGGGATTACAGAATCTTAAATAGGTTATATTATATATAATAATCTATTTCAACCATAACAAGAAAGGTTTCATGACCATAATTGATAAGGATAATGGAAATTGAAAGTCCATCGTCTTTGACTGTGGAAAATTGACACATATCGGATGGTGTTCTTGCTACTAGTATAAAATAAGGTAAAAGGGAGAGATGATGATAAATTATTCCAAAATCATGACAACATTCTAGTACATATGAGGTACTGGATTCATCCAAAAAATTGGATAAGTAGAGGTAAGAAAACAAATGAACATGAAAAGAAAGACAAAGAATTGAAAAGAGGAGTTTACCTCTTGAACCAAATTTCCTTGAGAGCCTCCTTAAGGGAGATTTTTTGGTATTTTTATGATACCAAAGCTTGTTGGACGTGGGAGAGGAGGTTGGGAAGGTATTTGGACAGAATTTGGAGAAGGCACAAGGCTTGAGAGGAGTGAATGGAAGGGGGTGAGAGGGGGTTTTTATAGTGGAGGAGAGAGGGGATTTCTTAATATAAAATTCATTAATTTATTATTTCTTCAAAATACAAGTAATAGTAAGTATTACATGACCAAGAATAGTAATTTTATCATGTGAATTAGGATTAAGGGTGGTGACATCAGCCATGATTCTAGGAATAGTCTATTTAGCTTATAATGTATATATACGGTAAATTACTGTATTTTACTATTCATCAAAAAAATCAGGTATTTCAGAAAAATATCAAAAATTCACCCTAACCATTTTTCGATGTGTAAAATCTAAAAATGAATTCCATTTTTCAAAAATAATTTTCTAAAATTAATTATTTTAATATTTAATTAAAATCATAATTTATTATCAAAATCCAGTTTTAAAACATTCATTAACTTATTCTAAAATATAGGTATATCATAATTTCAACTTTAATATTATTTATATATTATCATAGGTAATATTAATATTCATTAGGGTATATAACTATTCGTAAGGGTTTGTTACTATTCATAAGGGTAGGTTACTATTCACCAAAAAATTAAGTTTTTCTTATTGGACTCTAAATAACTTACTGATCGCAACTGTGTATGTCGGATTTTTGAAATTCACATCACAAAAGTGACAAACTTATATTTTAAGGGTCCCATAGCACTTAGTAGTTAATTTGAATATGAAATATTTATAAGAAAGGAATTTCCTTTAAAAAAATATTGGTTCATTACATTCTCCCCTCCTTACAAAAATTTTGTCCTCGAAATTCACAAAATATTACCTAAAAAGATTTAGGTATGTCTTTAACATAAGCTCCTCAAGCTCCCATGTTGCTTCCTCCATCTTATGGTTCCTCCATAGAACCTTCACCAGACGAGTCGTCCAATTTCTCAATACTTGTTCTCTAGTATTAAGTATCTTGATAGGCTGTTCAGAGTAAGATAGATCGGGCTCAAGTTCTACTTATTCATAAGTGAGTACATGTGTTGGGTCTGGCATGTACTTTCTTAACATTCACACGTGGAACACATTGTGAACCTTGGAGAGACTTGGCGACATTGCCAAACGGTAAGCTACGACCCCAATTCGGTCAATAATTTCAAAAGTTTCGATGTACCTGGGACTTAATTTTCCCTTCTTACTGAATCGTATAATACCCTTTAATAGAGACACCTTTAAGAAAATGTGATCACCTTCTGGAAATTCCAAATCCTTCCTTGGTTTTAAGTATATCTCTTTTAACTACTTTGAGCTGTTTTGATATGGTTCTGGATAATCTTCACCTTTTCCGTTATTTCTTCGACAAGTTCTGGGCCCACGAGCTTTCTTTCACCAACATCATCCTAGCAAGTTGGTGTACGACATCTCCTCTCTTATAATTCTTTATAGGGTGCCATCTGAATACTTGAATGGAATCTATTGTTGTAGGACAATTCCACGAGAGGTAAATACTGATCCCACATGCCTTGAAAATCAAGTGAACAAGACCTCAACATGCCTTCCAATGTTTGAATAGTCCGTTCTGATTGTCCATCAGTTTGTGGGTGGTAGGCAGTGCTCAAACGAAGATCAGTATCTAAGGCCTTCTGAAGACTCTTCCTGAATCATGATGTAAAACTGGGATCACGATCAGAAACAATCGATAGGGGTACTCCATGAAGTCTCACAACTTCATTAATATATAGTTTTGCTAGGCGTTCAAGTGGTATATCTTCTCTTATAGCAAGAAAATGTACTGACTTGGTAAGATGATCAACAATGACCCATATTGCATCATTCCATCTAAGAGTCTTTGGTAGTCCCATGAAAAAGTCCATCATGATATTATCCCATTTACACTCATGTATGGGAAGAGGTTGCAATTCTCCTCCAAGTTGTTGCTATCCAGCTTTCACTTGTTGAAAAACCATACATCCCGACACAAAATCAGCAATCTCCCTCTTCATGTTGTCCCACCAAAAATGTTCCTTCAAATATCTGTACATATTAGTTCTACCAGGGTGTATAGAGAAATTGGACCTATGAGCATCATCCAAAAATTCCCTTTTTAGATCAGGTATATCAGGAACACAAAGTCTCTTCCCAAATTTCAAAATTCCATCTTCATATACAAAGTCACTCAATCTACCATCATTCATAGATTTAATCTTCTTTTGAAACTCCTCATCATCTGCCTAAGAACTTTTTATCCTTTCTAGTAAATATGGTTTGGAAACCATTTGAAAAAGAATTGATGTTTCACCTTCCACGGTTATTCCCATATCCATATTTACTAGATCCATGAAAATAGGATCCCTTTCAACTCTCATATTGTTCAAAACTCCATGATCTTTTCTTCTAAAGGCATCTGCCACCTTATTTTCCTTCCCCAGGTGGTAGTGTATCATGCAATCATAATCCTTGAGTCGTTCAAGCCATATCCTTTTCCTCATGTTGAGTTCTTTATGTTAGAAAATATACTTCAAACTCTTGTGATCAGTATAAATCTCACATTTTTCACCATATAGATAATGTCTTCATATCTTCAAAGAAAATATTACAACAGCTAACTCAAGATCATGAGTAGGATAGTTTTTTCTCATGAATTTTTAGCTGTCGTGATGCAAAATAAATAACCCTATCATTTTTCATAAGGACACAACCAAGTCCTTTCTTTGAAGCATCACTATAAATAACAACCCCGTCATTCCCTGATGGTAGAGTCAATATAGGATCATTGACTAATATTCTCTTCAGTTCTTCGAAAAATTCTTCTCAATATATTATCCAAACAAATTTAACCCCTTTTCGTGTGATCTTTTTTAGTGGGTTAGTCAGTTAGGAAAAATTCTGCATGAAACGCTAATAATAACCTTTTAAGCCAATAAAATTGTGTACCTCAGTTATGTTTGTTGGCATGGAAAAATCTTGGATTTCCTTTGTCTTTTTAGGATCAACTAGGATTCCATTCTTAGAGAAAATATGGCCAAGAAAAGAAATCTCCTAAAGCTAGAATTCACACTTACTAAACTTCCCATATAATTCATGTCTTCTAAGAGTCTCCAGGATAATGCGCTAGTGATTTTCATGATCTTCGTAGATTTTATAGTATTCCAAGATATCATTAATAAATACCACTACAAAATAATCAAGATATTCCTTGAAAACATTGTTCAATAGATCCATGAAGACAAAGGGTGTATTATTCAATCCAAAAGGAATCATTGTAAACTCATAATGCCCATACCTGGTTCGAAATTCTATTTTCGGAATGTCTTCCTTCTTCACACACAACCGATGACATCCAGATCGAAGTTCAATCTTTGAAATTTATTGAGCTCCTTGAATTTGGTCAAATAAATCATCAATGCAAGGTAGGGGATACTTGTTCTTTATTGTTATATCATTGATCTCCCTGTAGTTGACACATAACCTCATAGATCAATATTTCTTCTAAAAAAGGGACAGGGGATCCCCATAGAGAAACACTAGGGAAAATAAATCCCTTATTACTCAATTCCTCTAGTTTTTTCTTTAGTTCCACTAATTCCTCAGTGGACATTCTATAAGGGGTCTTCGATATGGGCTTTGAAACCGGAATTAAATCAACAGAAAACTCAATTTCTCGTTCTGGAGGATGTCCAGGTAAATCTTCTGGAAACACATCAACATATTCTATTACAATAGGTACATACTCTATTTGAACATTTCTTTCCTCACCCACAGTTATTTCATTCTCTTCCTCCCCAATAATTAAATTTAGTTGAGCTACTGGGGGTGGATCTAGATAAGAATTAGGTGGTGACAATTTTTCTCTAAATATAAGGTGTTCTTTATCATCGTCATCAAAAATCGTAACCTCCTTCTTCTTACAATAATTTTTTGCATCATGGTCTGAAATCCAATCCATACCAAGGATTATATCAAATTCAATCATGGGTATGATGATGAGATCAACAGATAAAGAACATTTATATGCCCAAATTGGAACTGATTCACAAAACTTTGTTGTAATAATACTTCCTTTAGGATTTCTGACTGACAACTCCTTTGTTAAATCAAATTGGAAATATCTAATTTTCTTAGAAAACTAGGAAGATATGAAACAATGTGATGATCCAAAATCAAATAAAGCATTGGATAAGTTTGATGAAATGATCAAAGTATCTTCCCCCACGTCACGCAGAACTTCAACCTCTGCAGTTGTGATCGCATATACTTGTCCTTGATCCCTTGGCCTCTTCTGTTGCAAATTTCCATGAATTTTTGGACAATAATTAGCATGATGCCCCATCTCTTGACAATTATATCATCGAACATCATTGGATTACTTCTTTTCTTTGTAATCACCAGCAAGATGACCTTTCTGACCACATTTGTAGCATACTCCTTTTCCTTTTAAGCATGCACCAGGGTGTTTCCTTCCACAATTGTCACATAGTGGAAATTCAACTCTTCCCTTCTTCCATGTTTCCTTATTTCCTTTCCCAGGGTTTTCAGCAGCCCTCTTCTTTTCTTGCTTACCCTTAAAGTCATAAGACTTATAGAATTCTTTTTTAGTCTTGATATCACTTGAAACTGTGTGCTCATATGATGAAAATTTTGGGGAGACCAGTGCCCGCCAGAGGAATGGCTTTAGTCCATTAAATAATCGATCGATTTTTCTCCTTGGATTTCTTATGTAGTCCAAAACATGTCTTTCCAGCCTTGTAAAGTTGGATTCATACTTAGAAACATTTTCATCCTCATTTTTCCTCAGATTCAAGAATTCCCTCTCCATATATTCTCTTTGTTCATGAGGGAAATATTTTTATAAAAATATTTCCTTAAAATCTCTCCATTCCATCTCTTCTATTTCATCCTCCTCCTTTGTTTTTTAGATTAATGACCACCACTGATCCGAAGCTCCCGATAGACGACATACTGCCATGAAAACCTTCTCTCTTTCATTACATCCCAAAGCGAGAATTATCTCCTAAAGGAAATATATCCACTGCTCTGCTACAAAAGGGTTTGTAGTCATATTAGACGATAGAGGCTATTGTCGCATAAAGATATCTAGCATAGCTCCTCCACATGGTGGATCCGGATGTTCCCTACAGGTAAGGTTATTATTTATAACCTGAGTAAGTTTTCCCAGTATAGTTATGAGTTTCTCAGCACCAGTCACAACACCAGATCCAACATCATTATCTTGCATGAGAGGAAAATCCCTACAAGGGACATGTGTGTTCGTGCGGTTTCCATTCCTTCCACTTGGCACCATCTATAGATAATGTAATACACTAGATTAGGTTATGAATCATAATTCATAATCTTAACTTATAAAAATACTTAGAAAAAATTGAGATCTTACGAATGGATAATCCCATATTCACAAATATGATTTCTTTGAGGAATATTTTACATTTAAATCCTTCATAATTGATTGTAAAGAAAATTTGAATTATCCTAAGCATATCCCCTGAGAGTGTCGTAACCAAGAGTGCGGTAAGGCCCATTTTCATGCACCACTTCCCGTTTGAGTCTAGCTTAAAGAGGTGTTTTCGGGTTTTACCCCTAGATACATATGTTCCAGAGCCGCCTCTACCTGCTCATATCCAGAAAAGGATGTATTGCTCGAAAGATCCACATAATCTATTATTTACCAAAATACCAGGATGTTATTGTATGTATATCCTCAAAGAATAACTTAGGGACTCTTCCCTAATTCTACGTTTACTAAATCTAGTTTCCAAGTATTCTACTGAACTTCCTCTGATACCAACTGTAAGGACCTAACCCCAATTGCCTGGAGTTGGTGCCTTGTTTGATTACGTTGGCATACATACAAGGAATACAAATCCTGAAGGACTGATTAGTTTAGAATTATTGGAAACAAGATACATACATAAGTTCATCATTACAACTTTAAATGAAAAACAACATAGAAACTCCTTAGAAAATTTCCATAACTCCTAGGTTATTTTAGCATTTCATTCATAATAGAATTATTCTTGCCCTGAGAAAATGAAACATAAGAAAGGGGTGAGATCAAATGCTTAGTAAGGGTAATAAATACAATGGAAGATAATATCAACATTATACATGGTGAATAATTGAAAACACATGCCTTTAATAATAAACTTGAACACATTATGGCAGGAATATGAGTTGTGTAAATGATTCCATAATAAAACATAATCATGGGTATTATACTAATCAAATGAACACATGAAATATAAATAGATGAACTCATAATGATGAAATTCATAATGCCATACATTCTGAAACAATTTGTTAAGGCCTCAGCCAAGACATTTAATGATTAAGGCCTCAGCCAAAATCTATATCACATTAGGAAAGGCCTCAACCAATTCCTCGTCTAGTTGTCTAACGAGACCTACTGATGCATCAAAGGGCTATAGAGATACCCACCCATCATATAATAAGTCCAATTCATTTCTCATATGAGCAGAGATAAACATAAATAAAACATACATTCATATTGAAACTATCATAGGAAATGTAACTATCTTTCCCCAATCATTAAACATAAAACAGTAACCATTCGGAATAATATGGTGAATGATTTTAGGATAGATCATTTACAATAGATTTAGTCATAAAACATTAAATCAAATATGGAAGATGACTTCATAAATTATTAAACCCAATAATACCATGGAATCAATAAGAGTTTTTAATTAGATGAAAACACTTATAAAATCATTAAGCAATTCTGGAGATAAATACTCTTTTATTTTGAAAAGAAGAGTTCTTTTGGAAAAATATTTGTATAAAAACAGAAATAAATTAATATATTATTTTCATAATAAAATTAGTGATTTTATAAAGATAATGGTTTCCAAAAGGAAATAGGTAAAAATTTGAGAAATTCCCGTGAATCGGGCTTGTATTTTTGAAACAATTTTGAAAGTTACTTTTAAAACGTGTAACTACCCACAAAATAAGGAAGGATTATGTTTTTTAAACATATATATGATACTCACACAGAAAATATGATGAGTATATAACAATAAATACTAATTATATCGAGGTAATTAGACAATTAAAGTATCCCGAATGAAAGTGGAAATGGGGTGGGGAAACCCTTACCTTAACTCCAAACGTGTTCCACTCTTGTACTTAAGCTCCTGAAATATGAAATTATACTTGTTAATAAATTATTTCAGAACCTATTAGACATGTATTTAGTTTATCATAATTCTGGTTAGTTCATTTATGTCTTTATTGATTAGTTATTGTATTGAATTTCGTCGTTCTGAAGTGTTCGTTTCTTTTATTTTCATATTCGGTTCACTTGATTTTATGTAATTAAGTGGAATGGATGTAAATATCCAGAATTGAAATTATATATTATTTATTAACATAAAAAGTTGTTTTTTTCATGTATATAAATTGGTTACATGGAAAGAGGATGAATTATTATATAGAACTTCAATGATAATTGTTTTGGTTAATTTGTGGGTTTTGATTACCATGGACTCATTTTTCTTTATAACTTAACACCATTTGTAAAAAGTGATTACAGAATAATAAATAGGATATATTATATATAATAATCTGGTTCAACCATAACAAGAATGGTTTCATGACCATAATTGAGAATGATAATGGAAATTGAAAGTCCATCATCCTTGAATGTGGTAAATTGGCACATCTCGGATGGTGTTCTTGCTACTAGTATAAAAGAAGGTAAAAGGGAGATATGATGATAACTTCTTCCAATATCATGAAAACATTCTAGTACATATGAGGTACTGGATTCATCACAAAATTTGGATAAGGAGAGGTATGAAAACAAATGAACATGAAAAGAAAGACAAAGAATTGAAAAGAGGAGTTTACCTCTTGAACCAAATTTCCTTGAGAGCCTCCTTAGGGGAGAGGTTTTGGTCTTTTTATGAGAACAACGATTTATGGACGTGGGAGAGGAGGTTGGGAAGGTATTTGGACAGAATTTAGAGAAGGCACAGGGCTTGAGAGGAGTGAATGGAAGGGGGGTGAGAGGGGGTTTTTATAGTGGAGGAGAGAGAGGATTTCTTAACATAAAATTCATTAATTTATTATTTCTTCACAAGACAAGTAATAGTAAGTATTTCATGACCAAGAATAGTAATTTTAACATTTGAATTCGAATTAAGGGTGGTGACATCATCCATGATTCTAGGAATAGTCTATTTAGTTTATAATGTATATATACGGTAAATTACCATATTTTACTATTCATAAAAAAAAATCAAGTATTTCAGAAAAATCTCAAAAATTAACCCTAACCATTTTTCAACGTGTAGAATCCAAAAATGAAGTCCATTTTTCAAGAACAATTTTCTAAAATTTATTATTTTAATATTTAATTAAAATCATAATTTATTATCAAAAACCATTTTTGAAACATTCATTAACTTATTCTAAAATATAGGTATATCGTACTTTCAACATGAATATTATTTATATATTATCATAGGTAAGGTTAATATTCATTAGGTTATATCACTATTCATAAGGGTATGTTACTATTCATAAGGGTAGGTTACTATTCACCATAAAATTAAGTTTTTCTTATTTGACTCTAAATAACTTACTGATCGCGACTGTGTATGTCAGATTTTTGAAATTCGTATCACAGAAGTGACAAACTTCAGTTTTAAGGGTCCCATAGCACTTAGTAGTTAATGTGATTGTGACATATTTATAATAAAGGAATTTTCTTTAAGAAAATATTGGGTTGTTACACTATAAACATGAGATATTTTTACAGCATTTCACCAAGAGTACCCGTACTATTTATAATACCTATAAAATGGTGGAACATATGGTTCACTAAATCTCCTTCAACCATCCTAAAGTCCTGTTATTATACTTAGAGCATTTCTAGCTTTATTATTTTAATATTTTCTATCTCAGAGTGAGTAACTTGAAGTATTCTCCATATTTCATTGGATTCCTTACAATATAAAACATTCCTATAGAAACTTATACATACAAAAAAGTACAAAACATTATTAACATTATAATTCAAAACATATTTAACCATTTAATTACATACAAGTGTCTCTAGATCAGCTTTAGGTATCTCATATGTCTTTTCCATGATATTGTAATGATCTAAACATAACTGTTTTAGGTAGACTTCTATTCAGTCTTATCAGTTTCCATAGTCACTTTCAAATAAAAATTGGGGCTTCTGTGGAATCCATCCATCATTGACATTAATAGGGACCATCTTATAAAACTAAACTTTATTCCTTATACTATGATGTTTTGGATGATCAGGTTAGAACAGTAGTTTAAAAAAACAATATAACAATATCCCGAAGGATTAAAACAAAAAAAGGTCTGAACTAATCAGAGACCAGCCTCTAATACTAATTGTTTGAATTAAGACTAAAATAATCATTGAGGATAACTATCCTTTATGGAACCTCATTTGATACCAATTTTTTGATCATTATTGATCATAAAATAGACTAGGGGTGAATAGTAATTTAAAAACTTTTAAAAAAATCAATCAGAGTTTATTAATTAAAGAAACTATAGTGAGTGTTGTGTTCAAGTTATGAAGTACATTAGAAATAAAATAGAAGAACACAATGTTTTTATAGTGGTTCATACCACCAAGATATTAATCTAATCATAATACTTCTCTAATAAACAATAATATTGGTACCCGCTAAGATAAACTCACTTTTAGAGGCGTGAAAACCTGATATAGACTCTACCTTTTACATTACCTGGAGTCACAACCCAAAATGTTTATCGGAGTCTTATCCTAGTTTGTTACTAACTTTTCATTAGGAATAACAGACTAGAAAATCCTTTTGGGTTTCATAATAACCAACAGATATAACTGATATTAATTGAGAAAAGAATAAACTAACATGAAAAATTACAAAGAGTTAAAGGAAAGACAACATGAAGAAACATAGAAAACAATTTAAACTAGTAATGATAAGATAATAAAGAAAATAAAGTTAAATTATCTTGATCACTTAAGTAGTAATGAGTTGAATGCTTAAGTTCCTTCATGATTGTAGCAATAGGGAAAAATTCATACATTTGTTTGATCATATATGTAGAAAGAATGTGTATCACAAGTTATATCGAATAAAGTGTATGAATATTGTTGTATCCCTTGATCACATGCTAATAGATTAATCATGCATCATTAATTAAAATATTTTCTCAATGCATCACATTATCTAATCATTGAATGTCATGATTTAGTGAATAATACAAATTAATATTACCAATACCTATATTAAGAAATATAGTGCTCAATATCTGATAGCTTTGGATCTCATTTATTTCTATATAAAATAACATCATAATGCTTTGAGCGTGATTTTTAGTATAAACATGTATATTTGAAATTTATAAAACATTTAAAATAATTTTAATAAACTTCATGTTTATTAAAATATAAAAAAGCACTCAAAAATATAGTATCATAAAGAATATGTTGCATGTGTGAATGTATATAATATATACTAAAAATATTTTTTAGACACTATGTGATTATATTGTTTAGCAAAATAAAATAAGAAAATTATTAAATAAAATTTATTTTAATTTCAGGAACTAAAATAATTCCATTTTTAATTTTAGAAAAATATTTTTACCAGAAGTAGATAACTTTTATTAACTAATGGTAGAAAAAAATTCTTGGCAGTCGAAATATGTTTCTACGGCTGATATGCTACTATTGTGAGATCTACCATCACAAGGTAGAATGGTCTACCATTAAAGTACAGGAGTGGTAGATGCTACTACCATTAGAGGGATCCACTGTTGAAGTATGATCTACCATTGAAGAAGAAAGCTACCGTTGTTGAAGCAAGGATACTCAGTGGTACTACTATGAATAATGAAGCATGCTACCATCGCATGCAAGAGCTGCCATTGATGGAGGTTGGAAATGAAACTACCACGCAATGGATGACGTTACCATCATCCAATGGTAATTGATGTTACAATCTCAAGATGGAAGTGAGGGATGAACACCTGCAGACAGCCATTCACACACAGAGATCATGGGTTGGAACCTCCTCATGTTGGACCACCAACCTAGACCCATTCTCTCTAACTAGGGCGTACTTATATGGATCTACACACAAACCACTCACTCTCTTGACACCATGGATGGTCCTTCAAGTTAACTCCCCAATAGGGTTGACCCTCGGTTCCCCTATGTGGTTGATGGACTAGCCTTTGGGACTTTTCATGGTTGGCCCCATTTTTACTAAAAGAGCAACAAGAAATACTTATTAAAAAAATGTAAATAAAAATATTAATATTAAAATTTTAATAAAGCCTCAATAATCATTTAAGAAATTAATACATTCAATTAAAAATGATTATATTTTTTAAATAATATGAATTTAATTTAATGTGAGGAAATTGTGATTTATTAAATAATAACTGATTTTAAACACTATCAATTTCAACTTAATCCATATCCTTTTAGATATGGTGAAATTGAATGTGTTTTATAAAATTATTCTACAATTATTTTATGAATACACATTATAAAAAAATATATACTCTTAAAAAATTATACCAACCAAAGAAGTAAGTGGTATCTCATATAGATCACAACCCCTCCCCACCCCCCTCAATTGGTGCCCTTTTTGGTTCATCAGTAAATAAAAGGAGTTACCCCCCAAGTCCTACCTCTAGTAGGCCCTGGGTTAGAGACTAGCTCCAAGGGTATAAAAAACTCAAATGGGAGACATTACCCTCAACCTGGATCATAACAAGAAATTTCCAATCAATCCACCATACCATAAAAGAAATAAACCAAACTATAATACAAGAAATATCCCACATGCATGAATATAAAGTGGATAAAAACATATACAAAGATAAAACAATACGAAAAGTAAATTTTGTGGTAGAAAACAAAATAATCAAAGCTCTGAGCTAGTAGTAACAAGCTCGATCATTAAATCACTACTAGAAAAAATTGATTTAGCGATAGTTTTTTAGAGGTGGTTTCCAAAACCACCACTAAATATTTTGCGAAAAAAATCATCATGGATTTTTATAAATAGTTTTTAAAACTTTCACTAAATGAAATTTTTAATTTTGAAAAAAATTACTTAATTTTTAGCGGTAGTGTATGAAAACTACATCTAAATTAATGAAAAAAATTAAGTAAACATATTTAATTATGATTAATTATTAATAAAAATTATTTACTTTTAATAATCATTTCTTTTTGTTATTTATAATTTTAATTAATTATAATGTTTAAATTATTAAGTATTTATAATTATTAGTTAATATTTATTTGAAACTTAAATCAATTCTTCAATAAGTTTAAAATCATACTTCATCATCAAATAACCATAAATTCTGATATGGGTGTCTATTTTAGATCCATAATGAGTTGAATAAAATTTTATGAAATGATATATAATGAAATTAGATAATAATTTGGTAATAATTAAAAAAATAAAATTTATTAAAGTTTTAAGAGAAGTTGAAAATCAAATTTCAACTTCAAATTGGAATAACTTTGGATCTGGGTGTCCGTTTGAGCTCTATCGTATATCAAATAAAATATTATGATGATATCTATGTTCTATTAACATGGGGGACCTTGTTCACTATTTTTTAAAGGTCAAAAAAGGCTTAAAAGGCATCTAAAACTATGTTTTTGGTTCAAATTCCATGATTTTTGAACATTTGATGAGATTTCAGATTTTTTTAAAAGTGTCTTCATATACTTGTTGGGTGGTATAATATTTTGTACCATGTATTTACATTCCTTTTGATTTAATGGTGTTTCAATTGTTGTGGTTTTCCCTCTTTTGGTGATTTATTATCTAATATATATATATATATATATATATATATATATATATGTTTATATACATTTGTAAATATTTACACATATTTATGTGTATATATTTTTATATATTATATGGGTATATATATATATATTCATATTTATATTTTAATATGTTTATATATATAATATATATTAATATTAATATACAATTATATATGTGTGTGTGTTTAAATATATTTATGCAACATAAATGCATGTTTATATATATTTATGTAAATTTTTCTATATGTATATATATTTATAGATATTTATATTCATTTGTTACTTGTTATTTACTATTAAATAATTATTATTTACTCAATTATAACTAATTAAATTATTATTTATTATTTTATCATTTATTTATTACATATTTATTATTTATTGATTTATTATTTATTTTTAAATTATTATTAATTATTTATTTATTTATTTATTTTTTATTATATATTATGAAATATTATTTTTAATATATTATTAATTAATTAATTATTATTTATTTATTATAAATTGATAATTGACATATTTTTTATTTATTATTAAATTATTTTTAAATTATTAGTTAATATTTATTTATTATATATTATATATTATTACATATTATTTTTCATTTATTATCAATTTATTATTTATTATCAATATATGATTTATTATTAATTTATTATTTAATTATTATTTATTATTAATTTATAATTGAAATATTATTTATTATTTATTTAGCTTTTATTTTTTCTTTATTACTTATTTATTATTTATTTTTATTTATTTATTTATTATTTGTTATTTATTATTTATTTAATATTTAACTTTTAATATTTATTTAATATTTATTGTTTATTGTTTATTATTCATTATTTATTTATTTATTTCTTATTATTAATTATTATTTATTGTTTATTCAACATTATTTATTTATTATTTATTATTTATTTATTTATTTATTATTTACATATTTAATATTTTATTAATTATTTATTATTTATTAATTAATTAATTAGTCATTAATTATTATTTATTATTTATTATTTATTTATTTACTTATTGTTTATTTATTATTATTTATTTATTATTTATTATTTATTTATTTATTATTATTATTATTTATTTTTTTATCTATATATATAAGTATATTAAATTATGTTTAATCACCGCATGAAGAGTTTGCCGGAGTGGTAAAATCTTTGTAGAATAAAAAAGAGGTAAGACATTTAAATCTCACCCAACACATATATATGTTGAATTTATAGATTATATATATGGAATATACAATCACAATAGAGTGTTTTCATGGTAATTAATAAATAAAATATAAAATATAAAATACAAAATATAAAAGTATAAATTATAAAAATAGATAAAAAATTTAAAAATTTCAAAAACAAAAAACTGCCACTAAATCATATCCTGAAATTTTATATTACCGCTAAATGAATTGCCTGATTTTTCAAAACCACCACTAAATCATTTTGTGACAGTTTTGAAAAACTGATGCTCAATGATTGTTGTTGTTCTATTTAGCAACGGTTTTTCAAAACCATCATAGAACGATTTAACATCTATTTAAAATGCCACTAAAATATTACTTTAGTGTAGTTAGAAACCATAAAACACTTTTTGTGTGTGTGTGTTTGTAGGGTGATCATAACATGCATACTCCATAGGATCATACCGAAGTTCTCTCAGTCAAATGTGAGGAGGATACTAATTCCCTGATGAACAAACAATATAACTAACCAACACCCACATATGTCAACTAGTCCCCTAGCATCACTAAGGCTCACTCTCCAAATAACACATCCAATTATAATAAAATAATAATATGAAGAATATAATCTTAGGCACCTCGTAACTACTTCCCATGGATTTTTCACTCTCACCCAAAGAGAAGATATCGTTTACTCCCATCCCATCCATATCCACTAATAACTGTATGAACCATATATCATTTCCTACGACACTAACTACATATCATATCTCATGAAAGAAATCGCATATCACATTTCAGGAAACCAGCCACATATCCCCTCTCTTATCATGTAACAAGGGAATGGTATCATGAATGCATAACGCATCAACCTCATGTCCTCCTCTTACCATGCATGACCCCTGCCACATATCACATCATCCACTATTTATATAACCAGAATTCACTATTGAAGGTAATGTGAGGGAGAGGGGTAGTCACTCATCCATATCCTCCCCATCTTGGATGTCAAGGAAAACAACACCAGGGTCTCTAGGTTTTAGTCAAATTATTTGATCTGGGTGGGATCTGTAAAAAATTAATAAAGCATACAACTATATAATACTCTCACATAATTCCACACCTATAGGTTCGCACAAGTAACACAACCACAACTACCATCAAGAAATTTATAATATCACTCCACTAAGTGCTACCTCTAATATAGAATAACTAACCACTAGCATCACACAAAGGGGACATAACCCGGGTTCCATTTCCCCTTGTTTAATTTAATAAATAATCCATAAATATTTATTCATTTAATTATTAGTTTAAATTGGTATTAATGAATTATTTAGCCTTGACCAAATTTATATATCATAATCATTCCATTGATACAAAACAATTATCATGCAACTTCCATGTTAAAATAAGGCACCAAAACTAAGGACACCATGCTGCAAGCAACTGAGGCCACCAATCCACAAACAACAAAATCCACAAATCCATATACAAATAGCGCCATTAAGCTGCACACATCAAGTCCACAAAGCTTCACGTATCAAGTCAAATATAGAAATTCCATTATCAATTTACTATTTTTATTTACCATCTTTAAGTATTTAATTATTTAAAGGATATTCTAAAATACATCCACCATTATATAGAAGAATACTATATCAATCATATAACATGAAACAATATCAAAAACATCAAGAAAACTAGTAACCACATTTTAATCACACTATTCCCTTTAAATTTTATTAGTTCATTTGATTATATTCATTATGGAAATTTATACCACTCAGCCACTAAAAAGAAAAATCATGATAATCCCCAAAATTCACATAAAATGGAGAGGAATCAGATTACTTACCCTAAAAAATATTTCTGATTCATTTTAAAAATCCAAATAGAGGATAAACCAAGGGGAAAAAAGCCCATAAAGAATACTTGAATCAATCTTAAATTAATCAATATCTCATCAAAATCACAACCCAATAAACTCCTAACTCCAAAAAACATATCCACTGCAATATCTCTGAAGAAACAAGGAATAAATCAGAGAGGAATAGAATAAGAACTCACCCAGAATCATTGATATCAAATATCCTGAAGCCAAGGGAGAACTCTAAAGATATTAGGTTGTTAGGGAACCCAATATCTCCTAGAAATCACCTAAAGTTTTAGAGGAATTATGGGATAATTAGGGAAATAAAAGAGAGGATATAATTTATATATAGACTGAAAATGACTCCCTTCATGGATTGAATGGATTTTTCATTGTGAGCTTTATATAGTTCACATCCACCAATAAAAGAGGTGCTCGATCCAGCAAAATTGGGTGGGATTTCACATCATGAAATATTTGAATCTTGAATACATAAAATCATCACTAAGAACATTCATGGTATGAACAAAATTTCATTTCATGAACTAATCCTGGAAATAAATTCCAAAAACTAGGTATCCCAAGCTAAGAAGATTCCCTACAAATCATCATTCACTCCAGGAGCCAGTGATTCACAGTGTGAGTCACCACCTATAGTTTAATATTTAACTCTAACGATTCTTATATCTTCCTTGATCCCATCTCAATGATCCCAACACCAAAAAGTCACATTGTGATGGGATAAAAGGGTCTAGGCCATTATATTATATACCTCCCAATAAATTATCTTCTTCGAGAATCAAAACTAACCAGAAAAAAAGGTGTCACCAACTACCAAAAACCACCAAATAATACTCTTGGATATACCTCTTAAATAATTATGAAACCATGCCTAAACATATGATGATAGGTTTTCAAAAAATAACAGAAAAAATTCAAACAACTATCATAAATTTCTAATATCCAAACAACCAAAACATCAAGGAACAAAAAAATCTAGGTATTGGTCACACATATACAACTCCCACTCTTAATTACTCTCCTATAATCCACTATGATTCCATATAACTCAAACCAAGGGGATAAAACACCCTTTTCATACATTTTTCTAATGGTCTTAAATACTGATCGATCATTACATGAGCATTGTTTCTGATTTAATATCCAAATCTCTCCAGTTTATCATGTCATAGTCATCATGAAGACATGAGTAGATATAGGAGATGTGGAAGACATCATGAGATAAATCCATTTGTAAAGGTAGTTCCAACTAATAAGCCACCTTGGTAATGTGATCCAACACCTTGAAGGGCCTATAAAATCGGGGTGATAGCTTGCCCACCCAACCAACCCTCCCCCAACCATGTATATGGGAATCCTTATAGAAAACAAGGTCTCTAACCTTAAACTCCAAATGCCTCCTCCACAGATCGATATAAGCCTTCTAGAGGTCAGACACTACCTTCATCCTCTCATAAACCACCTATATATTCTCTATTGTGCCCTACACCATACCATGACCAAGAACTACTACCTCTCTAACCCCAATTCAGTTTAATGAGGATCAATAATGTCTCCAATATAATTTATCAAAGGGGGATATATCAATGGATGAATTGTAACTATTGTTGAATTAATGTCAACCAAAGGTAGGTGTCACACCCAAGATCCCCCAAAATCCATGACACACACCTAAAACATATAATCCAGTGTATGGATGGTCCACTTCATATTCCCATCAGTATGGGGGTGGAAATTAGTGTTAAGAAATACCTAAGAGCCAAAGGAATGTTTCAACCCTCTTCAAAATATTTAAGTAAACCTAGGGTCTCCGTTTTAAATGATGGTCCTCAAGGATCCATAAAGCCTAACTAAATCATCCATGTATCATATCTCTAGAACATCCATGGTATCCAACTATCATATCTCCATAAAGTGATCCAATTTCATCATTTTATCCATGATCACCCAGATAACATTATATCCACACTAGGAACAGGGTATCCTAGTAATGAAATCCATCGATATTTCCTTCCACTTCCACTCAAGTACGTACAAAGGGTGCAACAAACCATCTTGGACATAGTGTTTTGCCTTTACCTACTGGTATACTAAACAACATTCATAAACTACACCACTAACCTCCTTTTATCGAGCCACAAAAATTGCCTCCTCAAGACAAGATACATCTTAGATATATCAAGGTTTATCGTTGGGGGTGAGATATTAAACTCATATAGGAATATCTAATGCATCCCTAATGGAATTATAATCCTTCCTTAGAATATAACATGATGTTTTCCATCTTATTACCATTCCATAGGGTCATCAACATAAATTATATAGTCATGTTTCACCTCTTATCCAAGTCTCGCCACCAAGACTCTTCCACCAGCTACAACAAAGTGGGGTTTATAATCATCTAGGACAAGTATCCTATGCCATTTACCTCCTCTTACATGAGATGACATTTTTATAACTCCTTCACCACCCTATAGGAATCCTCATATTATTGAATGGATACCCATAAATTTATACTTAGTGAAACTGCTGCGACATTTCCTTTTCTTGGTATATAGGATATATCAAAGTTTTAGTCCTAAAGGAACTCCATCCACCTCCATTTTCATAGATTTAGGTCATGATGGGAGAAAATATACCTCAAAATTTGTGATATGTGAAGACCAAAAGGTGTTCCCCAATATGGTAATGTTTCAAAAACTTTAGGAAAAACACTGCTACAACCATATTCATATCATGGGTGGTTTTTTTATTCTCATTAGGGCATAACTTCTAGGACCCATAGGATATTACTTATTTCATCTTCATCAAGACACATCCCAAACCCAATTGGTAAGAATCACATAACAATTATAACATCATTCCCTATCTAGTAAACCAAAGAACTAGGGATCATATTAACCACCCATTAAAGTAGTCTAATATTGCCTAAAATGATCTTTTAAAGCAAAATCCAAGTGCTTCCAGTTTAGGGATGTTGATAGGTCTGTAATATAAGAGAAATCAAGAACAAACCTCTGATAATAACCCATGAGATTAAGAAAGCTACAGAAATCTACCACATTATTGGGTACTATAACAACCCATACTTTACATACATTGTTATTAAACCAGAATTGAAGCATACTTATTACAACATATAACAAAACCATGGTAGGACCGTATAGGTATAGTGTCTTTAGAAACTGGGAAAACATAAACAACTGGTTCATAAAGCATCTACATTTTCTCCCATTTATTTCATCATATCTAGAGTCCCTTTTGGAATATCCTACTTAATAACATTTTTCCGGACCTGTGGAAAGAAAACATACAAAATGGTGAGCTCAAATGCTCAGTAAGGGTAAACAAAGGAAATATCTTATTCATAAGAACATATCATTTCAAAAATCTTAACCTTCAAAACAGATCCTAATATAAAAACATGGGATAAATCATAGTAGTGAAATATAACCCCAATAATCATAACATAAAACATGAAACTTTGTTTAATACACATATAATCATAGAGATTCATTTCTTAGTAGTCAACACTCATTGCCAAGACTATCTTAGCAGACAAAGTCCATTTCTGAACCGAGTTCACTCCTCGTTTCAGTCCTGTTTCACTGAACTGGATTAACCTACCATTCTAGCCATGTCTATCTCATGAGATATAAATCTTTACCCAATGAATTGTAGGGATATATAGGTCCCACCCATCTCATAATTATACCATTATTATGTGTTCCACAATATCATAAATCATACATCATAGCATAACCCATGTAATAAAAATGGATTCTTAAACATCATGCCATCATAACATAATCCATATAAGATAAAAGGACATAATAAAAATAATTCCATCATAACATAATCAAATCAATGTAAAAATAGTGATAGAAATAGAACCTTATATTATCTTATATGGAATTTTTTTTGATAAAATGCTTGAACTCCATTCTTGAGGAAAATATCCTTTCTACTTCAGTTTTTTTTCCTTTCTTAAAATTTCATACAATTTTAAACAAAAAGAAGTTGATTAAAAATAAACTTGAAAAATTGTAAAGGAATATTCTTGGAAATAATGTTCTAAAAGTCCATTTAGGCCATATAAGTCAAAAAAACAGTCTTCTCGTATATTGGCCGGAATAGTCAAAAAGTACCTCGTACTAAAAACGACAAAAGATTCCTTTCATATCTTTTAATAAAAACTCACCAATGGGTAAAATTGGATTTAAAAAATTGTAAGAGGATATAAATAATATTATATATTTAGGAAACATGTATGTGGATGATAAATATTCCCTAGTAAATTCTGAAGTATAAACAATCTCGGATAAAAATGAGATTGCGAGATTTTCCCTTACCTTAGGTCTGATTTGCATCGTACGTATCCGAACCTCCTGTATAATGATTTAAATAATGTCATTTACTCATCATATTCATTGTTATTATATCATACATGGTAATATTTTTATCTTCTTATTAGTAATATTTGATCGCTACTTGTTATTCGGGAGTTCATTGCTTTATGTTCTTATGCATGTTTTGTCGAATAAATTCTTATTCTTCTTTTTAGTTTATAGATAACTCATTTCCAGAATGGTATTAGTGTAACATATATCATATTTATTCATTAAATCCATTTATATAATCATTATTCAATGAATATCATGTAGAACGAGTCACATCACATCGTGGAGACGGTAGGTCGTACGTACGCACGAGCGATGATATCGTTCCCATGATCGTGGAATTGAATTGAAGTGTATGTATACTATTTCAGAATCAATATCACTTTAAAATAATCATATATAGTTATTATTTACACCATTTTATCCATCCAAGTAAGGTGGTGGTGGAAAACAGATTACACCACGGCGTAGAGACGGTATTCTGTACGTACGCACACGCGGTGATTTCATTTTCCAAAGGATGGATAGAAGGTGAAATAGGGTTGTTTAATATTTATAATAACATATAATTATATTATTGATACTGATTTTATTACTTCATAATGAAACAACTAATGAAAAGGAAGTAGAAGAAGAAATAAATTTGAAAGAATCGGTAACGGACATTACCTCTTCTTTGAAGCGCGTTTTCTTAACCTCCTCTTAGGGCACTAAAGACGGTCTTTGAAGAAGACCAGGACCTCTAAGATGTTTCTAGGGAAGTGGATAAGATAAATTGTCAGGGGTTGGACGAGCTTGAAGGCTGAAAGTGGTGTGAGGAGGAGAGGGAGGAGGTTCCCTTTTATAAGCGAGGAGAAGGGCACCTTAGGAAAAACTTAAAATAGTATTTTATTATAAAGTCATATTCGGTTTTTAATAGCTCAAAATTGATTTATTTCGAAGATAAGGTGGGTATGGGTCTAAATCCTCTCAACCAATAGATTTTAGACATGTTTAGGTTACTATTTTAACCTTATCATTTAGACTTAACTCTAAGTTAAATAATTTAACTTTTACCGTGTCATCTTGTTTTCTTACATTATATGGTTAATAAACTTAGTATAACAAGGAAAACTAACACCAAATTGTTAATTATTAATATATATAACCTTATCTAAGTAATTTTGCCGAAACATATATTTTTAGGAATAAAATAACAATTAATAATATAATATTTTTTTAAAAACTATTTTATGTCAATTTTGACACTATTTGGTAATTGATTTTTGTGAAACTCATAACAGCATGATTAGTTAAAAAAAAGTTAATTAAATCAATAACAATATGTCATATTAACATATAAAATTAGTTTAATTTATAAAAAGTCTCAAATTACATTTATTTGGTTATTTATAAGATCAATTATGTTAATATTTCATTAACAAGGTAATTACAACATCATCATTGTGTCAAAATTAAATTAAATTATTTAATGTCTAAAAATTATAAATAAAATAACATTATGTAGGAAATATTTTTAGATTTATAGTGAATATTTATAGTTGAAATTATCTTATGTATAACCCTATATTAAAAATGTTTTAGTTATTAAACTTTGATTTTAACTATTTTAACTCTTCTTTAAATAAAATAATAATAAATGTCATAATCTAATCCAAGTGGACCTAAAGGGTAATATTTTATTCCTAAGTTTTTTATGGTCGAATTATACTTATCCAATAGAATTATTACATGTTTTAGGGTAATAATAATATCATTTTTACAATTAATTACCCTATTTACTTTTAACCGTGGTAAAAAAAGTAAAAAGTTACTATTCACAAAAAATTGTTTTTATCTTATTGAACAACATTTTACTCCTTGATATTAACCATGTATCTTGGATTTTCTAAATTCCACTCACAGAAGCGTTAAAATTATGTTTTATGTAAATTTTCAAATTCTCCTAGGAGGTGGGTAAAAGACGGTGAAAAGTTCAATAAAATTTTTATATATCTAAAATTATTATAAAAAGACTCCAATGAATTACATTGAACTTATATAGGTATTAAGTATCAATTTTGACCTAAAATAAATTTAAATAAAATAAATAATTATTTAAATAAAAAAGTCGGTTTTTAAATAGTAAACTAGTGTTTTCACTATTCATCAAAAATTGAATGTTTTCAGAAAAATACCAAAAAATCACCCTAGTATAATTTCAATATTCTGAATCCAAAAATGAAGTCAATTTTGAAAGATAAAATTTATAAAATATCAAAAATTTGGTATTACTATTCATAACGGCTAGTTTATATAATATTTTAATAACATATCGTTGTTTATTGAAACTCGGTATTGCGTACAACGCAAGCTATCAAGGAAGGTTGCTCTTGCGTGCAATGCAAGCCAAGACATTGTTATGTGTAGTGAAAGATTGATTTGGTGCTGCGTATAACATAATACATAAAAACAAAATTTTTCTCATAAAATCTCAGGTGTTTCATTCTACACCCTTAAAATGAATTTCGCCCTCGAAATTCATCACTTTGTAACAAACAGATGAGGATACCTCTACCTCATCATATCCTCAAGTTCTCATATAGCTTCTTCTAATTGGTGTTTCCTCCATAAAACTTTCACCAAGTGAGTGGTCTTGTTCCGTATGACTTTTTCGCTATGATCCAGAATCTCTATTGGTTGTTCTTCATAAGAAAGATCTTGCTCCAGCAGTACAACTTCTGAGCTAAGTACATGTGAAGGATCGGGTATGTACTTTATCAGGAGAGATACATGGAACACATCATGAACTTGGGAGAGATTCTTTGGAAGCTCCAATTGGTAAGCTACCTTCCCAACATGATCCAGTATTTCAAAAGGACCAATATACCTGGGGCTTAGCTTGCCCTTCTTTCCAAATCTCATTACTCTCTTCCAAGGAGATATTTGTAAGAATACTTTATCACCCACTTCAAACTCTCAATCTTTTCTTCAGTTGTCGGCATAACTTTTTTGTCGACTCTGAGATGATCTTATGTGTTGTTGAATAGATCTGACCTTTTCTTCCATCTCATCAACAAGATCAGGTCATAATTGCTTTCTTTCCCCAACTTCATCCCAGCAAGTTGGAGTCCTGCATTTCTTTCCATAGAGAGCTTCATAAGAATCCATCTAAATACTGGAGTGAAAGCTATTATTATAAGAAAATTTCACCAAAGGTAGGTGTTGATCCCATCCACCATTTAAATCCATAGAGCAAGCTCTTAACATATCTTCTAGAGTTTGAATTTTTCTCTCAGACTGACCGTCTTTCTGAGGATGATAAGAAGTGCGGAAACTCAACTCTGTATCTAAAGTATGCTGAAGGCTTCTCCAAAACTTTGAGGTAAACCTCGGATCCCGATCAGATATAATGTAAAGTGGTACTCTATGCAATCTTACCACTTCCTTCACATATATCCTGGCAATCTGATTCAGAGAGAAATATTCTCTAATAGAAATGAAGTGTTCCGACTTCGTAAGATGATCAACTATAGCCCAGATATCATTATTGCCTTTGGATGTTTTAGGAAGTCCAGTGAAAAAATTCCATAGTAACGTTTTCCCATTTCCATTCTGGTATGGTTAATGGTTGTAACATCCCCTTAGACTTTTGTCTCTCATCTTTAACTTGCTGACAAACCAAGCATTGAGAGACATATTCAACAACATCTCTTTTCATTCCATCCCACCAGAAGTACTCCTTCAGGTCCCTATACATCTTCGTGCTTCCAGGGTGAATAGAGAATGAAGAACTATGAGCTTCATCTAGTATTTCCTTCTTTAATTATGGGATGGGAGAAACACAAACCCGATTCTTGAACCTTATTATCCCATTACAATCAAGTTTGAATTCAGGAACATTTCTCACCTTCTTTTGTAACTCTACATAGTCTTTATATGCCTCTTTAATCTTCACATGTTTATATGTTTGAACATTAATTTGAGAAAGATAATATTTTTCCCCTTCCATTATAATTCCAAGATCCATACTTTGTAAATATATAAATATTGGATCTTTTTTGATCCTCATCATGGATAATCTAGCATGGTATTGTCGACTTAATGCTTCTTCCACCTTGTTTTCTTTCCCATGGTGATAATAAATTGAGCAGTCGTAATCCTTAATCAACTCCAACCATCTTCTTTGGCGCATATTCAGTTCCTTTTGTGTGAAAATATACTTTAAACTTTTATGATCAGTATAAATATCACACCTTTCACCATAAAGATAATTCCTCCAAATCTTTAACGCAAAGATTACCGCAGCTAACTCCTAATCATGAGTTGGGTAATTTTGTTCATGGATTTTCAACTGGCGTGAGGCATAAGCTATCACCATATCTTTTTTCATGAGAACACACCCCATCCCCTTCTTGGATGCATTACTGTAGACCACAAACGTTTATCCACTACAAGGCAGTGTGAGCACAGGTGCACTGGATAACCTTCTTTTTAACTCCTTGAAATTCTCTTCACACTCCTCCGTCCAAACGAACTTAAATCCTTTTCAAGTCAACCTGGTGAGTGGATTAGATAATCGGGAAAAATATTTCACAAAACGTCGATAATATCCATCCAAACCAAGAAAACATCAGATCTCAGTTACTGTTGTTGGTCTTGACCATCTTTTGATAACCTCTTTTTTTGCTAGATCCACAAATATCACCTATTTTGAGATTATGTGACCAAAAAATGCATGTTTTTGAAGCCAAAATTCACACTTGGTAAATTTGACATAAAACTTCTCCTTTCTCAGGGTCTTCAATACAATTCTCAAGTGATCTTCATGTTCATCCTTTCTCTTTGAATAGACAAGAAGATTGTCTATAAATACTACCACAAACTGATCAAGATAGTCTCTAAAGACTCTATTCATTAGATCCATGAATATAGGAGGGGCATTAGTAAGACCAAATGGAATCACTATAAATTCATAGTGTCCATACCTTGTAAGGAAAGCTGTCTTTGGTATATCCTCCCTTTTGACCCTTAATTGACGATACCCTGAATGAAGATTATCCTTGGAAAAGTATTGAGCTCTGCGTAGTTGGTCAAATAAGTCATCAATGTGTGGGAGATGATATTTGTTCTTGATAGTGATCTTGTTAAGTTCTCGATAATCAATGTAGAGTCTCATAGATCCATCTTTATTCTTAACAAACAGAACAGGTGCTCCTTAAGGTGATGCACTAGGGCATATGAATCCCTTATCAAGATTATCTGGGAGTTTCTTCTTCAATTCCTGCAACTCAATTGGGGTCATTCTATAAGGTGTCTTTAAAATAGACAAAGCACCCGATACGAGTTCTATTGAAAACTCAACTTCACTATTTGGGGGAAGACCCGACAATTCCTCTGGAAAGAAATCATCAAACTCCCATAAAATGGGAATATTCTTAATCGTGAGTTTCTCACCAACCATTTGAGATAAATATCATTCATTTAGTGGCATCAAGACCCATAAGATGGAAGAAATTTCCACTAGAAGGTTATGTTCATCCTTGCATCGATATACGATCATAGATTGATCTGGAATATGAAATGTGACTTCCATTATTTGTAAATTGATATGATATCCATATAAAGAAATCCAATCCATGCCAATAATCACATAAAAGTCAACTATAGTAAGGATCACAAGATTTGTAGGAATCACTTTCCCACAAACTTCAATCGAAGAAGAATTATAAACTTTTGATGTGACTGTTGTGCCATTAGGGGTTGTCACAGCTAACTCAACATCTAATTGTTGAGATAATATGACGATACCCTTAGAAAATTCTTCAGAAATAAAAGATTGGGTGGATACAGAATCAAATAAAACATTTTCTACTTTAGAGTGGATGGTAATTGTACCTTTCACCACTTCGTTATCATACTCCACATCGCTGATAGAAATTTCATGTGACTTTCCTTTGTCTTTATCCTTAAGAATTTGTTAACATCGATCATCATCAACAACCCTTGGATTAGGGAATTGATTAGTATAATTCACCATTTACTTTCACTTGTAACATTAAAGTGTAGGATGTGCACTCTGTGTAGCCTTTTCTTTGTTCGCATCACTAGACACCTTATTCCCATCAATGTGGCATTCAAATGCCTAATGACCTTCTTTTCTACATTTGAAACATTTACTTGTCTCGCACATGAGCCTCAGCCCAGTTGGTGAGGACTCCTTAAGTGCATCCAAGATACCTGGGATCAAATCCAAGCGGTGGCTAATTTCCGATATTGTAGCAGTACTGTAGCAGGGGCTGTAGCAGACCTGTAGTAGGCACTGTAGCAGGAACTGTTTGGCACTGTAGCATCCAGTAATATTACCCCGTTTGGGCCTTTGGGCCACCGATTTGGTCCCCGAGTCCTTCAAGGCCTTCGGGCCACCCAGGCCTTCGGGTCAGTAAGGCCTTCGGGCCACCTCAAGGCCTTCGGGCCACCTTTAGTGCAGATGAAAACCAGACAACCTATAAGGAATAAGATTCAGAAGGAGGAGGAGCAAGGAGCTTTCACCATAGCAGAAGCTAAACGGATTGAAAGAATGAGAGGGTATGGAACCTGCCATCGGGACAAGCCTGTGCATGCACGGAAAAGCCTAGATGAACAACCATGCAAAGGTGTAGAGCTTATTTCATGATAAAGATGCTGGGGAGGAGAAGTTCCAAGAAGTGAGTCTGGGTTGCATGTAATGTTTGAAGCCTATGGGAAATGAATTCTTCTAAGGCCTAAGGGCCTTGTAAGGGTTCCACTTCACCCCTTGAAAGGTGGATTATCAAAAATCAATAAAAAATGAAGGCCTTCGGGCCATTGGAAGAAACATTTACTTGTCCCTTTAAGACAAATCCCTCCATGTTTCTTTACATACTTTGATCATAAGGGAAAACTCATATTATTTTTAGTGTGCTCTTTAGATTTTCCTTTGAATTCCATTTTCCTCTTCTTATCAAACTCATATGACTGATGGGTTACTCTAATATCCATCTCAACCTTGAGAGAACATCAAAGGATTTCCTCGTAGCTATTGAAGTCCCTTATGGATAACGCCCTTTGAAGACTTGGTTTTAAGCCACTAAATAATCGGTCGATCTTACTCTCAGGTTGGATAATAATCCCAGAAGCGTACATTGAAAGGCTTGTAAAATTTGCTTCATAGGCACCAACCGATTCATCATCCTTTTGCTTTAGTTCATGAAACTCTTTCTCCCTCTTTGTTAGAAGAATACGAGGGAAGTAATTATTGAAAAATAAGTTCTTGAACTCATCTCATTCCATGAACTCAATTTCATCTCTTCGCCTCGTATTCTTGTTAAGATTCCACCATTGATCAGCTTCACCTTCCAAACGATAAACTGCTAAGATGACTTTATCATGTTCAGAACATTGAAGAATTGAAAATATCTTTTCATTAGTACTGATCCATTTTTCAATAACTAATGGATCAGTATACCCACTGAATGAGGGTGGAAGCTGCCTCATGAAGGATTCAACAGAATGTTGCTCCTTCTTTTGCTCGTTTGGATGTCCTACATGAATCATAGCTTGAGAAATTTGTGTGATCATGGCTACAAGATTTTTCATTCTAGCTCCCATAATGTTTGGTTGCTCAGGGGGACCATCATTGCATTTCCCGTCACATTTAGCATTAACACGATTCCTTCGGGTTCCATAAATTGACTAAAACCAATAAGAATAGTGTGAGAAACACTAATCATAATAAGAAAACCACATAATCAAGAATAAAATTTCACACTTAAGGTCTTATCATAGGTTATTCATGGCCATTTCTAAAACACTAATATTGTGTTCTATGCCTAGACTTATCCTTAGGGTTCTTACTAAGGATTTCACATCTTAGTTTCCAAATGTTGAATATACCTTTCCAATAATACCAACTATAACAACCCATAATTTACATACATTGTTATTACTTATGAATTGAATCAGACTTATTACAACATATAACAAAACCATGGAAGGATCGTATAGGTATATTGTCTTTAGAAACTGGGAAACATAAACAACTGGTTCATAAAGTATCTACATTGTCTCCCATTTATTTCATCATATATGGAGTCCCTTTTGGCACATCCTACTTAATAACCTTCTTCCTGACCTGGGGAAAGAAAACATATAAAAGGGTGAGCTGAAATGCTCAGTAAGGGTAAACAAAGGAAATATCATTTCATAAGAACATAGCATTTCAAAAATCTTAACCTGCAAAAGAGATCATAATATCATAACATGGGATAAATCATAGTAGTGAAATGTAATCCCAATAATCATAACATAAAACATGAAACTTTGTGGCATACACACATAATCATAGAGAATCATTTCTTAGTAGTAAAGACTCATTGCCAAGACTATCTTAGTGGACAAATTCCATTTCTGAACTGAGTTCACTCCTCATTTCAGTCCTGTTTCACTGAACCGGATTAACCTTTCATTCCAGCCATGTCTATCACATGAGATATAAATCTTTACCCAATGCATTGGAGGGAGATATAGGTCTCACCCATCTCATAATTATATCATTCTTATGTGTGCCACAAGATCATAAATCATACATCATAGTATAACCCATGTAATAAAAATGGGATTCTTAAACATCATGCCATCATAACATAATTCATATAAGATAAAAGGACATCATAAAAATAATTCCATAATAACATAATCAAATAAATGTAAAAACATGGATTGAAACAGAACCTTATATTATCTTATATGGAAAATAATTTTGATAAAATGCTTGAACTCCATTCTTGAGGAAAGTATCCTTTCTACTTCAAAAACATTTTTCCTTTCTTAAAATGTCATACAATTTTAAACAAAAATAGGTTGATTAAAAATAAACTTGAAAACATGTAAAGTAAGCTTCATGGAAATAATGTTCTAAAAGTCCATTCAGGCCGTATAAGTTAAAAAAACATTCTTCTCGTACTTTGGTTAGAAAAGTCAAAAAGTACCTCGTACTAAAATTGACAAAAGATTCCTTTCATATCTTTCAATAAAAACTCACAAATGGGTAAAATTTTATTTAAAAAATTTTAAGAGGATATAAATAATATTATATATTTATTAAACATGGATTTGAATGATAAATATTCCCTAGTAAATTCTTAAGTATAAAAAATTTCAGATAAAAATGAGATTGTGAGATTTTCCCTTACCTTAGGTCTGATTTGCTTCTTATGTATCTGAAATTCCTATATAATGATTTAAATAATGTAATTTACTAATCATATTCATTGTTATGATATCATACATGGTCATATTTTTATCTTCTTATTAGTAATATTTTATTGCTACTTGTTATTCGGGTGTTCATTGCTTTATGTTCTTTTGCATATTTTGTCGAATAAATTCTTATTATTATTTTTAGATTATAGATAACATATTTCTAGAATAGTATTAGTGTAAAATATATCATATTTATTCATTCAATCCATTTATATAATCATTATTCAATGAAGATCATGTAGAATGAGTCGCATCACATCGTGGAGACGGTAGGCCGTACGCACGCACGAGCGATGATATCATTCCCATGATCATGGAATTGTATTGAAGTGTATGTATACTATTTAAGAATCAATATCAATTTAAAATAATCATATATAGTTATTATTTACACAATTATAACCATCCATGTAAGGTGGTGGTGGAAAACAGATTACACCACGGCGTGGACACAGTATTCCGTACGTACGCACGCATGGTGATTTCGTTTTCTGAAGGATGGATAGAAGGTGAAATAGGGTTGTTTAATATTTATAATAACATATAATTATATGAGTGATACTGATGTTATTACTTCATAATGAAACAACTAAATAAGAGGAAGTAGAAGAGGAAATAAATTTGAAAGAATCGGTAACGGACATTACCTCTTCTTTGAAGTGCCTATTCTTAACCTCCTCTTGGGGCACTAAAGATGGTATTTGAAGAAGACCAGGACCTCTAGGATGTTTCTAGGGAAGTGGAGAAGAGAAATTTTCAGGGGTTGGCCGAGCTTGAATCCTCAAAGTGGTGTGAGGAGGAGAGGGAGGAGGTGCCCTTTTATAAGGGAGGAGAGGGGAACCTTCGGAAAAACTTAAAATATTATTTTATTATAAAGTCATATTCAGTTTTTAATAGCTCAAAATTGATTTATTTCTAATATAAGGTGGGTATGGGTCGAAATAATCTCAACCAATATATTTTAGACAAGTTTAGGTTACTATTTTAACCTTATCATTTAGATTTAAATCTAAGTTAAATAATTTAACTTTTACCCTATCTTCTTGTTTTCTTACATTATATGGTTAATAAACTTTATATAACAAGACAAACGAACCCCAAGTTGTTAATTATTAATATATATAAACTTATCTAAGTCATTTGGCCGAACCTTATATTTTTAGGAATAAAATAACAATTAATAATATAATATTTGTTTTAAAAACTATTTTATGTCAATTTTGACACTATTTGGTAATTGATTTTTGTGAAAATCATAAAGCATTATTAGTTCGGAAAAAGTTAATTAAATAAATACTAATATGTCATATTATCCTATAAAATTATTTTAATTTATAAAAAGTCTCAAATTACATTTATTTGGGTATTTATAACATCAATTATGTTAATATTTCATTAACAAGGTAATTACTGCATTATCATTGTGTCAAATATAAATTAAATTATTTAATGTCTAAAAATTATAAATAAAATAAAATTATGTAGGAAATATTATTATATTTCTAATTAATATTTATAGTCGAAATTATCTTATATATAACACTATATTAAAAATGTTTTATTTATTAATCATTGATTTTAACTATTTAAACTCTTCTTTAAATAAAATAATAATAAATGTACTAATCTAATCCAAGGGGACCTAAAGGGTAATATTTTATTCCTAAGGTTGTTTTTGGTAGAATTATACTTATCCAATAGAATTAGGACATGTTTTAGGGTAATAATAATATCATTTTTACCCTTAATTACCCTATTTACTTTTAACCGTGGTAAAAAAAAGCAAAAATTTATTATTCACCAAAAATTATTTTTATCTTATTGAACGACATTTTACTCCTTGATATTAACAGTGTCTCTCAGATTTTCGAAATTCCACTCACAGAAGTGGTAAAATTAAGTTTTATGTAAATTTTCAAATTCTC
Source organism: Viscum album (assembly GCA_963277665.1). Taxonomy (NCBI): domain Eukaryota; kingdom Viridiplantae; phylum Streptophyta; class Magnoliopsida; order Santalales; family Viscaceae; genus Viscum; species Viscum album. The sequence goes on along the minus strand of OY728122.1, from coordinate 1,440,092,738 downwards.
CTAGGAGGTTGGTAAAAGATGGTGAAAAGTTCAATAAAATTTTTATATATCTAAAATTATTATAAAATGACTCCAATGAATTACATTTAACTTATATAGGTATTAATTATCAATTTTGACCTAAAATAAATTTAAATAAAATAAATAATTATTTAAATAAAAAGTCAGTTTTTAAATAGTAACCTAGTGTTTTCACTATTCATCAAAAATTGAAAGTTTTCAGAAAAATACCAAAAATTTACCCTAGGTTAATTTTGATATTCTGAATCCAAAAATGAAGTCCATTTTGAAAGATAAAATTTATAAAATTTCAAAAATTGTGTATTACTATTCATAACGGCTAGTTTATTTAATATATTAATAACATATCGTTGTTTAGTGAAACTTGGTTTTGTGTACAACACAAGCTATCGAGGAAGGTTGCTCTTGCGTACAATGCAAGAAAAAATAGTGTTGTGTGTAGTGAAATATTACTTTGGTGTTTCATATAAATAATACATAAAAACAAAATATTTCTCATAAAATATCGAGTGTTACAGGTACTTCCCAAGAAACAACCTCCAAAACCTTTGTCTGATCTATCACTACTCCCAAATAAGACACCACATGGATACAGAAATGAACATATCATGCTCGGAATTTACACTTGAAAAAATTCCCATACAACTAGTTGTTTCTAAGAGTCTTCAAGGTGATCTTTAGTTTCTCGGCATGATCCTCCTTTGATATTAAATATATGATAATTTTTTTGATGAACACAACCATAAACTAGTATAGGAACTCATGAAACATGGATTTCATGAGTCTCATGAACACAGATGGTGAATTTGTGACACTAAATGGCATAAACTATAAACTCAATGTTCCTATACCAACATCAAAAAGTAGTCTTTGGAATATATACCTCCTTCACCCTCAATTGATGATATCCAAACTGCATTTTGATATTAAAAAACTAGTTATATCCCATAAACTAGTCAGAGGGATCATCAATTACTAAAATATGGTAGTGATTATTCATCTTCATCTGATTCATCCACTGGTAGTCTATGAAAAAAATCAGACTATTGTTTACCTTTTTATTGAACAAAATTGGAGCAACCCACAACAACACACTGGGCATGATAAATCTATTTATTATCAAGTCATCAATCTAGATCCTCATCTTCCACAACTCAAGGGTTCCATTTGATAGGGAGCCATTGGAATTGGTGTAGCACCCAACCAATACTCTATCCAAAATCAACATCATGTTGAGGGTGAAATTTCACAACATCCTTAGAGTAAACATCTCGAAAATCCACAAAAACTCTATAGACCTCCACCGCTTGAGCTATCTATGAATCTATCAGTGAATCATACTTCAAGTAAAGAAGGGGATCTAATCACTGACCATCCATATAAAAACCTCATTCTATATGGAATAGTACATGTCATCCTTCTATATAAGAGAACTCAACTCTCCTCCCAAAATATCCAACCACCATGAAAAAATAATACAATAAATCCATGCTAATAATGACATCATATAATTGTATTTGAAACACAAAGAAATCTCCCAATGATTGATGTTTCCCCATCATCAGTCTGCATCCCCAACACACATTAAACAAACTATCTTAGCCTCAGACTAGATTGAATAACACTAAGGGGTGTGGTAAGCCTCTCTATGTCCAATCCCAGTTCTCGAGCCAAGGTTGGTTCGATAAAGGAGTGTGAATATCCAGAATCAAAAAATGTAGAAATTAGGGTATATGATAAACTAATCATACCTAGAATAACCTTTCGGCCCTCTGGAACTGGTGCCCATGTCATATACATTTACCTTCAACTGGATCCTCTTCCTCACTATTGATGGCCTCTACATATATGCTCTATCTTAGGTCTTAGATGATGAGGGATACCTTGGGGCTACCCTTTTCTAACTCCACCTCCTCCTGGATGAGTATAAGCATTGGTATGAGGCTTCTAAACATAAGTTGGAAGGCCTTAATACTGAAAATTCAATAGGGGAAACCGCTACTACTAATGGAAGGGAGCATGACTACCCAAGCCATACCAACCCTGTGGGGATGAAGAACACTTCTGTAGATAGTGAAAAAAACCTCTTTAAATAAAACACAAAATAAGATATCCCCTAATAAATTCATGATAAATAATAGTGCTCGATAAACACGATTTTGACCATTGGGGGCATTTCCATGCCAACCAAATCCTTGACTAGCCCATCACCCATGACCCTCCATTTGATTCCCTTCTCCTCATAAGTCCATGTTGAATCGTGACTATGGTTGATCCATCCCAATAATGAACCCTCTCTATCACCTCCAACTTCTTATGCACCTAATAAAATATAATTGTAACGTAAAAAACGGAAACTATAGAATAAATGGTGGGAATAGAAAATCCTACAATTACTATGACTGGGACTCTTTATCTAGAAGTACGTTATGGGGAAATCAAAAAAGGCCCTCCAACTTAATCCCCAAGCCTAAAATGACCAAGATCCCTTATTGAATGGAGAGAAACTCATGTAACTTCACTTCCTTAACCATCATACACAATAACTCAAGCATGAACTCTTATTGAAAGTCATACTTTGATACATCGGTCTCCTCATGCTCCCCAAGATATAACATCAACCCCTAAATTTTTGATCTCCTCAACTAGATAGATGTAAAGGGAATCCAAAACTCATATTAGCTCAAATAAATCCAAAAGATAACTCTAACTCCTCCAACCAACATTACAACTTTAGAACTGAGACTCTATACTCATACCTTTCCATGATCTGATGCTAAAAGACATAAAACTATTGATGCCATTGTTCATCCTATTGATAAGGATTGACCATCCAATGATCAATAAGGATCGCCTACTAAACCTCACCAATTTAGACCACATGTGATAAGTGACCAACTATAATCTATATAACAAAAATGAGAAAAACAAATAAGTTCAACGGCAGTAGATTTACATAGATTCATTTAATTAATTCATTTATTTATTCCCACAATCACCCATTCCAAACAAAAAACAAGAAAGTATGATGTATTTACCTCTCCTAGTTATCTACCATATCAGAAGTTTCACTTTATCTAGTATACCCAGAGAGATAAAGGTACTTTCATTATATCATAGGGGGGCCTAAAATACTATTTTCTAGCATTTTTTCCTTTCTTTCATCACATACTAAGTTTTCTAACAAAATTTCCTTACAAAACCATGTAGTACTCGCAATTAGCTAATTCAAAACCCCACCCTATATATTAACCAAAACCTTTGATACTACTCTTTCACAACCCCCCCCCCCCCCCCCACTACTAATGCCCATCCTAGGCCTTTATTAAAGATAAGAAGTAACCCCCTAAGTCCCACCTCTAGTTGGCCATAGGATAGTGTCTATCACTGAGAGTATAAAACACTTAAATGGGAGGAATTACACTCAATATAAATGGATCATAAAATAAAACCACCAACCAATCCACCATTTCATAAAGGAAATAAACCAAAATACCTTACAATAAATATCTCACATGCAAAAATATAATATAGATAAAAACATATCCAAAAATAAAACAATACTAAAAGTAAATAATGTGGAAGTGACCACAATAACCCAAGATCTAAGATAGTTCTAACAAGATCAACCAACAAATACCTTCTGGAAACCTGAAAAAAAAATTATATATATACATAGGGAAATCATAACATGAATACTATGTAGGATCATACACAAGTTCTCTCATAAAAATATTAAAAGAGTATATTAATTCCCCAATTAAAAAACAACAAAAATAACTAGGACCAACACATGTAAACTACTCCCCAAACCTCAAAAATTATCATTCAATAAATAATTCATACAAGTACAATAAAATAATAATCAAAATAATATAATCATAGGTTCCCTGTAACCACTTCCCCGTTGATTTTATGCTCTTTCCCAATGAGAATACATTCTTTGATCCCATCCCATCCATCTACAATAATAAATGGCATGTGCATCATAATGCATGAAAATTTTCAATATTTATTAACCTACTAACTACTGTATAAGTGTTGGTTAGGGAAGAACCATAGATAGAATATGTGCACACACTATGAATATCCTTTTGAAAGAATGTTCATTAAGATGGATTTTAAAACTGATTAAAAAATAAAAATTATAAAAAAAACAAAACTATTTAAAATTGGCTAATTAAATTAACTAAAACTATCTAAGCATTGTAAATTGAATAATGGAAGAAACGGGTGGAGATGGAAGTGTAAGAGTTTTTATTTCTATTCGGGTGTATAAAATACGAATTATTTAATTCCCACATCTAAATATTTATTTATTCAATTATCATAGATTCCAAATTTAAACAAAATACTATCATTTATCATTCTATGATGTTAGAAAAAATTATAATTTTCACAAAAATTATCAATCATTTTTTTCTCAGGGTTGATGAATAATTTTTGTATCAATGTATCATTGAATCACTTTGTGAAATACCACAACCCATTTCTCACAAAGTTGAAGTATCTATCTATGTAGGGTTTTCTCACACAAGATCACTTATTAGGTATAAATCATTCATGTTTTAAGGAGAGAACATAAAAAATATCAATTTTTCAATTAATATATTTATTTATTCATAATTTGATCACGTGCAAATTATGATTCTCCTATATGTACGATCGAATTCCGGATAAAAAAATTCTCTAATAAACCCCCATCAATGATTAATTTTTAGGTATCACATGAATGGACACCAAAGAATATGTGCCGACTCTAAATAAAAATTAATTCAAATGAAGATATAACTAATTAAATAAACATACAATCAAAAATAATTTACTGGAAATCGTACATGAAAATAAATTAAAGGCATGAAATGACCATCACATTCATCATAACTCTAACACTAAATAATTATCCCACCATGACGACAAAACTATGTATAAAATAATAAATAAATATCACCATGAAGTTGTCTTTATAGTGGTCACTATAATATACCATAAAATATAGAAAAATAATAGTCATTGTCCCATCGATCATTGTCACATAGAACCAAACCATCACATCACCAAAATAATGATCGGATTAGTGCCCTCTCTTGGCTCATAAATCACTCACCATCCTTCTATCTCTAAAGGAAAAGTGAACCCTTTGATCATGATAACATCATGCACATCATGCACAACACTCAAAACACCACTTATACACCAAGAATGGATTACGCAATGATGTTGGTCTAGTTCATGGAGAACAAGATGGGTGAGGCCCGCTATGATGGTGCGCAGGTAGGAGGTCGGTACACTGCTAGGTGTGCAACGGATGAGAGAGGATCTCTAGGTGGTTGTTTTTCTTCTGTAGAGAGGGAGATGATGATGAATATTAGTTAACTACATTGAAGAGGAGGACATGCTCTTGGGTTTTTTAAGGCAAGTAGATGTTGACCTGGATGATGATCTGATATGGGGGCGGCAACTACCTCATGTGGTGGTGCACAGCTGCATGGGATGCTGAGGGAGATGGGGGTGTGTGAAGTGGGGGGTGCAGAGGAATGGGTGACATGGGGTGGATAGTAAGGGTGCAACATGGTAAAGGGAGGGGAGGGGGAGGGACATGGGATAGTGGGGAGGGGGGAGGTAGCGAGGTGGGAACTGGAGGGGAGGGGGGGATGGACATGGGAAGGGGTGATGTGGGGAGGGGGGTGATGTGGGAAAGGGAGGGGAGGGTGGAGGGGCGATGTTGGAATGGGGGAAGGGGGAGGGATTTGGTATGGGGGAGAGGGGTGGGGGGGAAGTGTTGGAGAGGTTCTATAGAAGGGACTATAGTGGTGGTGGTACAGTAGCAAGAACTGTAGCAGTCTAGGCACTATAGCAGTACTATTCATCGTTAGGCCATTTGGGTCAAAAAATGGGATTTGGGTCATGTTCATGGGATACTTGGCCTTGGGCCAATGACCTATGCAGTGAGTCTCCCTCTACCTGGATAGAAAGAGGTCTTTACTTTAATAATAAATATGAGTCTTTGACCCCAATTTTATTTAAAATAATAAATGCTAGAAATAAATAATAATGTTGATTAATAAGATGATAATAATTAAATATATAAATACAATTGTTATAAAATATTAGAAACATATATACATATATATACACACACAAATACTTAGATATATTAATAATAATACATGAAATGTAATAAAATTATAATCTATACTAAATATAATAATACAACTATTAATTTATTTAAAAAATATAAATACCAATAATAATAATACTACTAATGTTTTAAATAATATAAAATGTTAAAAAATATATAATACTAAAATAAAAAATAAAAATAATTTCTTAAAAAATTTATAAACTGATAATAAAACTGATATTAATTAAACTGATAAAAAATACTAAAAGTGTTACATAATAAATGTTAATAATATATAAAATTAATGTAAACTAATAAAAAATAAAATAAAGTTAAAGATATATAATTACATATATATAATTAAATAAACTGTGGTTACATGTTACATTAATTTAATAATTATACACATAAAAAAATATAAAAAAATATATAATTAAAATAAACTAATAAAATAATAAATTACTAAAAATTAGTATATGAAATAACTAAAAATAATAAAAACATATAAAATACTACAAAACTATAAAACAACATAAGAATACAAAAATAGGTTAGAAAAATAATTAAAACTAAATTAGAAAATTATTTTAAATTCATGTAAAATCCATATGCATCAAGAACGAAACCAACTATATATCGTATATCATAACACCAATTATAGATCACATGTCTCATCATGTAACTAGGGTAATAGGGTATCATGAACATATGGGCATCAAACTCGTGTCCTTCTCTTACCACGCATGACCTTCACAATATATCAAATCATCCACCACTGTTATCACCAAAAGATGCTACTAGAGGGGGAGTAGGGGTAGCCAACCATATGCATCCTCCCCATTCTTTAGGTTAGGGAAACCACCCCCAGGGTCTCTATATAACACCATGAGTTCTTTATGAGTTATTATTTTAGAATAAATTAAATTTCTTTGATGGCTTGAATTGCACGCTACACCTATTTATGCTTACCTTATAGGCAACACCAAGTTATTATTGAACTAAAAACCAGACTTAAATTAGATTTTAGCACATGAAACACTATTTTTGGATTGTGTTACACATAATGACGAGTTCCTTCAATAGCTTATGTTACACACATGACCTATTTTTACCAAACTACAATGTACTATTAATATTATTATTAAAATATTATTATAGATGTCACCAAGCCATTGGAATGGAAGATCTGAATAAGATTATTTAAATTATCAAAATATAGTTTACACATGTATATAAGAAGAATTATTTGGTAATCAATTCACTATAAATAAAAATAAAACCCTTTTGAAAATATAGGAAATCATTTGATCGAAAACAATATTTATAAAATCAATCATGTTTTACCTCAATAAATTAATTAAAAAACATTTGATAAAATATTTTAATGAAATATTTATATATTATTTATTCAACTATATAACATTCATATTATGTGTTTTCTAGACAATAAATAAGAATAAATCCAATTTTACAAATAAAGATATGTATTTTTATGAAAGGTAATTTTATCGTCATTTAATGGAACATCTATTTTAAATATAATTTTTGAGACTTTTATAAATTTTATTTTAAAAAATAAACTTCATATTTGAAAGTGTAATATCAAAATTTACTTTGGAAGAATTTTAGAATTTTTTCTAAGAAGTTTCATTTTTTGACGAATAATAAAAAACACTGAATATTAACTGAAAACTGTATTTTCATCTAATTTATTTATATAGTTAAATTATATTTTAAATTTTTTTTAAAGTATATTAAGATAAATTATATTTATATAAATCCAATTTAGTTCATTGGAATCAATTTCACATTGAAATTGTAAATAAAAACATTTCAAACTTTTGAACATTTTCACTTTAAAAACTCATTGTCTCGTCCAGTCTACATGATTAATTTTAAATTAATTTATACCACTTATATATTTGAAATTTGTAAAATTGTATTCAATATTTTTAATTAGAATAATTTATATTTTATAATATGTTCAACTTATTTTTTCAACAAAAAAATTACTGAAATAATTAAAAATAATTACAGTAATTAAGGTAAAAAACAAGATTACTTAGTGGTTAAACTTTAAACTTAGTATGTAAAAACTGGGCCTACACTTATCCAAAACCCATTTTATGTTCATATATCAAACTTAACCCTTAATAGATCAAAAATTTTGTGTCATTTAAGCCTCTTGTTAGGTAAAAACATGGGGATCACACAATTATTTTCAAAAATGCCAAGCGTGCCCTCTCCCCCGCTTATAAAAAACACTTACCCCTCAATTATTCACACATCTAAATCCATTTAGATCATACAATACCTTCCCAAATAAGCTCAAAACATTCCTACCTTTAAAATATGATCTTAAATTTTTTAATAAATTCAACCAATGAGTACCTTTGGTGAAAACCAAAAAGAGTTACCCAAAGAAGATGTAACATCCTTCAACAAACGCTATTGTTTTATTTATTTCTCCACCACCTAAATTATTATTATTACATGATTATATAATAATATATGTAAAAAAATATAATTATATGTTTTTATGTTAATTTTATGACCTATACTCACACACATTTCCATCAAATGGGATACCCAATCATCATTTGTGTGTACAATGGACTACTGCCTCACGAACCAGTGTCATTTGTTCTTTCATTACCCATTTAAAGGTTGAGAATAATGTTGGAATTAATATTTTTATATGATTTATTTATTCTTTTGTATTTATTATATAGCACATAAATTCATTATTTCTATTTTGTGGGAATACGATAACTTTGTTTGTGGACGTATGGACTACCACCTCCTCAAAGAGATGAAATTTGTTCACACTTTACATGGAATGTTTTAAGGATGAGTTTAATAAACATATGTGATATATATTAAATAATAGTTATACTATGAAGAATATATATATATATATATATAATTTTCTTTTTTTTCTTTAAAAATATGATAATAAAATGTAAACATCGTTTATACGTATGTACAACCTACCGTCTCCATGAATGGTGTATTTCATTTCATATTTATATCTTTCATAGATTATTATAAATAATTATATACTGAATATATATGATATTTATATCATGTTTTAAATTATTTAAATAAGTAAATCATGATCTATGTAATAGTGTCAATAATAATAAGTTAAAACTTATATAAAAAACAAAGCAATTATTACCTGAAACGTAAATTTAACATGAAATTGTTAATAAACAGGTAATATAAATTCATAAAAAATCATATATGGTATGATATATAAGAATATGGTTATTTTTTTTGATGTTTAGAAAAACTATATTTAATATAGTGAGTTATTAACATATATAAATAAAGTCAATACATAAGGTAAGAGTTTTCTCATCTCACTTGTATTTCTATGAGATATATACTATATTCACCACTTATTTTAGTTTTATGGTGTATATAATACTATCACGAACCAACTTGGGTCAGCCCTAAGTTATTCACCCAAGATGGTCTGAGACATGACCCGAAGGACGTTCCCGATCCCCACGGGCTGGAAACCAGCTTCGGGCATCAAAATAAAACAAGAGGGAATGATTTAGCCCAATAATAATAGGATAAAAATATACAAAATTGAAAACGCAGCAGAGATAACCCCAATTAAATCTGAATAAAAGAACAATCCAGTCTAATACGAATACAAATAAATAAAACTAACACAGAAAGAACCAGAAGCTATAACAGAATAAAACAACCAGCTATTATCACGATCTCCATGTGACCTCTTGGTCACCTCCAAACATAAGACCACCATACTCCAAGAGATACTAGAACCAGAAAAACTTGAACAAAATATGAACCTACAAAATAGTTCGGGTCTACCGACATCGAATGGAACAAGTAGGGTGTGATCTAGAAATCTTAGTAGGAAATCACCAAATATTCCATGTGTTTCCTTTCCCAAAACAATCCATTAACATTAGTTTGAAAATAATTCTATAAAAAATGATTTTCTTTATTTTGATAAATAATAAAATTTCATTCCCTTCTTCCAAACTACGCACACCATGTTACCACATTCAAAATAGACTTTTCATTTTGAATAAAAAAATCAACAACACTAGGGCTATATAGAAAATAAATAAACTGAACAAACAAACATTCAATGTAGCAGAAAGTAACAAGCAATACAGATAGTAACCATGGGTGGTCCTAAACATCACTAGAAGACCCCTAGACGTACTCGGTTTCGGAACCACCTTCCGGCATATGGTGAAGCTCCTAAGTCTATAACCAACTGTCTTCCCTAACCGACCATTCTAGTGGAAAATCCCGCCTGGCCTAACAAAATCCAGGGGGTACCAACCCGTCTAATTGGAGTTGATCAGCAACCGTCACTCAATCATCTAAAAGAGACCCAGGAACCCATGGTGGTGATAATAATACTGTGTAAGTAGGAAGTCCCTCGCACGTGTTACTCATCTCACTGCACTTTCCTAGCCCAAAAATGGACGCTTCCTATACGTTCACCCATAAAGGGTTACCCTAGATTGGAGCACCCTACAAATACACATTCGATCATTTCATATCAACAAGGTTCCAACCAAGACGTAACACCATTTAACATTCAAACCATTTCATAAAATGTTAAAAGTTACCCATCGGGCATTCACATTTTCTGAATCACATTATTTTCTAGAATCAACAAAAAATATCACCTTTAAAAGTACAATTCCAAATAGGCCTTCAATATTATGTACCCAAATACATTTAACAAATTAGTTCCAAATCATTTCTAAAACCATTTCCATGTATACAAAGACAAATGATCCATTAAACCATTTGAAACCAACCGTGTCCCAAAATTCCCCACAGTTCAAATTTATGAGAAACAAAAATCAATATTAAGACACATTAACTACCAATAGACTTCTTAGAAATTAAGATCCATTTTATAAGGATAATAATGGGAGAGAGAAGAGACAACTTTGATAAATCAGGGTTCATGTGTAACATCCTTTTTAGGTGTCATTTTCACTTAAATGCCCACCCATGTATGCACCTAGTGCACCCATGGATGCACAAAAATCCAATGAAACCATTTTAATATCTATAAGAATACCCATGAAATTTTTTTTAGAAATACGACTTCCCTTAAAACCAACACAATTGAAACATCTCTCATAAACATTTCAAAAACCCGAAGGACTATTCCAAAACATTTCACCATGAATAATCAAGCAATAAATAGGCTCCCAAATCACTTTCAATGCTCCAATTATTGTTTCATCCAATAAAATATATAAAACCAAGTTCAAACAATACAACAAGGGCTCAATTTCCTTTTTATAAAATAAAAGGAATTTTATCAAACACTTTCATGGCACCAACACATAGACATAATCAAGGAATCCTTTTAAATTCCATTTTTAACAATTGCAACCAACATAAAAACAATTAAATAAGTTAACTATTATACTTATAGAGGTTTGAATCATGTGTAAAAAATAATCCAAAGTGTTCAAGCATCAATGGTTTTCAATGGAGAGGAAAATCATGGAAACACTTACCTCAACGGTGTGTGAATGTGATGAAACTTCAAGGGAAGAGATTTATAAGCCCCACGGACCGCCCGCACACCCTATCTGCAAAAAAAATACCAAATTAGCCAAAAATAACCCTAGGTTTTGGCCAGGGGAGTAAACCCCAAAGAAAACCCAAGAAACGAAGAGGGGAAGAGAAGGAGAGGATATTAGGTGAAGTAAACATGAAGAATCTCCAACCATTATTGATAAATTGCCTCAAAATCGCCCCAAATAGATGTATGAAGAAGTGTAGGATACCTCTGGTCGATATCCAAAACCCAGGGCTTCATTTGAGAGGTGAAATCACCCAAAATAGAGCTCCACATAAAAAGTTATAAATCCCACAAGTGGCTGCACGGTTTTACTGCACGGTTTGTCAAACTATGCGCAAACCGTGCAAGGGCTAATGGAAAACTCCTAAAACTTTGCATGGTTTGGTTTCACGGTTTAGGAAAACTGTGCTCAAATCGTTTGACCACAAAAATTGTCCAAAAAACCCCAAATTACACCCCAAACACTATTGAATTCCACCCAAAGATCCTTTAATTTTTTAAACACAATATAGAGACACTGAGGGCATCACAAACTCTCCAACATGCCACTTTTCATCCCAAAAAATTCACAATAACCATGATTAGGTCAAGAATAAAACTAATACAACCAAAACACAAGGACTTTTGTTGGACACCCAACTCAAACCTCAACCAAAAGATCCAACATCAAGAATAAAAAATAAAATGGAGTATATGAGGTTAGGGTGTGAAAAATACACTATGACAAGTTAAATTATGAATTTAATTTATTTAATGATATTAAAAGTTTCAACTAATGTTATTTTTTCATTTATCTCATGATTCAAAATTCACTCAATTAGTAAGGGGATTTATAGTCACTTTTTATTTCTGCAAAACTTATATCTTATTCACCACTCATTTATTTTTGTGTGGGGTATATATTGACTATGAATGTATTATGTTATTATTATACTTAATTTTATGTTTATTTTAATATCCATTTTTTATCTCTCTTTTATGGGGTTTATGGTAAAAATTTTAACAAATTATTATGGAAATTTTTTCTCAATTTTATTTCATTGAGACACATGTTATTTTATGCACCTACATTCTTTTAAGAGGTGTATATAATAAAAATTGACATGTTATATCTTGAATATACTTATTTAAATGATATTTTAAGCTTCATGTAATTTTAATATTTCATGGGTATTAGGATTCAAAGTTACCAAAGTGTTAAGAGTTTATTGCTACAATCTCATCGTTTATTAGGATTATTTACAATTACTCATTAATTGATGAAATATTACGATCAATATCTCAAGACCTCTCATGAATTTTATTATCCTATATTTATTAATGATATATTCATGAATTGATATAATATTTTCCACTATTTGGTACTTAATATAATTAAGAAAGTGTTTTTAGTAAAATATGACCTTAATTCTGTCTTTGGTTAAATATTTTTTTTATTCAAAAACCTTGTTTTATAAAAAAATTAAAAAATTAAGTGTTTTTAAGCTAATTTTAAATGAAAATTACTTCAAAAAAATATTTATGTTTTAAAAAGTGTTTAAAATTGTTTTCAAAATCTCCTTTATTTACTTTCAAGGTTATTTTCAAAGAAAAAGGTTTACAAAATGTTTTATGATTTAAAAAGTGTTTTTAAAATCATAATGGATATTTCATCGTGAATTGTTTTAAATTATTTTTAAGGATTATTTTTTATTTTTTCAAAGTGGTTTTCAAATAAAAGGATTTTAAAGATTTTTTATTCCTTAAAAATGATTTTCATAGAAAGGTTATTTTCCTTAAAAAGTGTTCCATGTTGTCATTCAAAATTTATCCCCATCTAATATGAAATCCTTTGATATAGTTTATGATTTACTGGGGATATTATATAATGAAACCATTTTCATTATTTCTATAAATGGATAATGATTAATATGTAATGTTTTTATGAAACCCATTTCTCTTCCAGTATTTGTATTATGATAACAAGTTTATGAAACCTACTTCCTTTTATAGGTAATTTTATTATGAAATTATTATGAAACCTATATATTTTCCATAGGATATGATATGATGAAATTTTTATGATACACATTTAATTTAATGGGTTGTGATATGATGAATTTTTATGATCTTGTGGCTCATGTATGCATGATTTCATTATGTGATGGGTGGGACCTATATCTCCTTCCAATGCATTGGGTAAATATTTATATCTCATGAGATAAAATGGGAAACAAGTATACATTCTTGATCCATAATGGGAAATTGGTGAATCTTGATCCATAATGGGAAATTGGTAGGTCTTAATTTATAATGGTAAATAGGTGCATCCTAATCCATAATGGAAAATAGGTGTGTCCTAATCTGCAATGGAAAACAGGTATGTCTTAATTTAGTAGGGGAAATAGGTGTGTCCTAATCCACTATGTTGGTGGTATCGATACCTAACCTTGAAATAAGAAATGGTTTTCTATATTTATGATGGTTCCACACTTATATGAAATGCGCTTTTGGTTCATGATTTATTTATGATGATTTATCACCCTTATGATTCATTTCTTATGAACATACAATATTTATTCCATGACTCATGTATATGATCTTTTATATGAAGGGTATGATCTTCAAATGTTATTATCATATTATTTTACACTTATTCTCATATTATTCTTATTTATCTACTTTATTTTAACCCTTACTAATCATATTAACTCACCCTTTCTTATGTTTTCTTTCCTGAGGTTATAAATAAAGGTTTTAAGTAGGATTACTAAAGTGGAATATCTTTATAAGATATGTTGAGGATATTTCACCCAATTAGAGGAATATTTTCCAAGATTCCAAAGCAAGTAAACTATTATGGTTCATGAGAATTTAATTTTTTTTATGTGTCAAATATTCATCTAAAATGATGTAATAATCATGTATGTTAATCCTGGGTCGCTATAGTTGGATTCAAAGGAAATTTTTAGTAAACTTTTGTAATCTATGATGGGAAAAATTTAGTGAGATCTATATGGATATTTGTAAGGATATGTCTATGGATGTATATAAGGATAAGCCTAAGGTGTGATAGACTCAAAATAAGGTGTCACTATTTAGAAATACTATAAGTAATTTTTCATGATTATGTGGTTTTACACTATCATAATTGTTGCTCACACTATTCTTTCTGGTCTAATTCGATATTGGGAACTAAAAGAAACTAGATTAAAATTGAATTTTTCAAATGGTTAAATTATGTGAATTATGAAAATCGACGTCCTAAGTGAAAATATCATGAATAGAATTGGTAAAGAGGCATGATTATTGTTTATATTGTTGAAGATAAAGATATCATGAATGAAATGTGAAAGGTATGAGATGTTTTTACATTATTTTTTACATTAAACGTAATAAGCGTGATTAAATTGAGGTTTAGAAACCTTAATAAATTATATATATTTCATATTCTAGGAAAGTATTATTAAGAAAAAATGACAAAGCCTAAGTAATGGTTTAAGAATAAAGTTATATTATTGAAGTGAAAATGTATTTGAATTTAATAATTATATTATATAAATCATTAAGTATATGTTCACTAAGGATTTGAAAAAATATATTGAATAGTGCTGATGACATAGAAAGATGATTTAAAGTAAAGGTGATATTGTGATCAAGGTAATGTAACCCTTAATGTGTTCTGAATGTTGGGAAAATTGTGTTTAGCTTGGATAAAGAGATGATTGATTTGGATAAAGTATATTTGATAGTATCAATGACCTGAGAACTTATAAATGATTTGTTTAAAAAATAGTTTATTCTATCATGGATGGAGTTTTCAACATTTTTGGATTTAAGTAATATATATATTAATATTTTGAATAAGAAATCATTCATGTTTTCAATAAGGACTTATGTTAATTCAGGTTATTACCATGTTTCAAGAGAAAACATAATAAAGGTATTCCCATATTTCATATGTGATAATCAATAGTAACGTTATGATATATGGGGGGATCAATTTTAAGCTAATTTGAGAAAAAAAATTACCTTCTTTCTAAAATTTAAGACTTTCATCTTTCAAAAGGGTTACAAGTTTAACAATTTATGGAATTTTGATGTTAAAATTTGGATTAGGATTTAGAGATTAAATTTTTATCTCACCATATGAGGATATGTTCATTTTAGATAACTTTTTCTAACCATTTTTTTATGTTAAATATAGATGGAATAATATATCATTATATTTATAGATCTTATGATCTTCTAATTCTTCAAGAATGAAAAATTCACCTTTATTTCATGGAATAAGTGATGAAGTGGAAATTTATCAAGTCTCAAAAAAAGGTGAGATTATTCTGAAATAAAGTACGTATATCTTCTCATGAAAATTATTTAACTTTAGAAAAAGGGTCATGAAATAAAATTTTGTCTTGTTATCATTATTTTTTATGATATAAATATCCTTTTTGAAGACAATTTGGGTTATGGTTTTATGATCGTTAACTTTCTCCTGAACATGCTCTTTATCACTCACCATTAGAACATTATTGTTATATTTATCTTCTATGTCCATGTTTTCAGTTTCTGCCTATGTTATCCTATGTGGAAACCTAGTTATGAATTATTTTGGGTAACCTTTTTGTTTTTTAATTTTTTTGAAGAAAGTTTTAGTATTCATTTTTTGATGTGGGTTATTATGAAAGTAACATTGAAGTATTAAAAACTTTATTACCCAGATGAATTTTGAGGGTGAAATTCATTTTAATGGGAGTAAAATGTAGCTCCTTGCGTTTTTTAGCAATTAATTTTTTCGAATAAATTAAAATTCTTTGATGGAAATCATTACATGCTACACCAAGTTATTATTACCTTATATACAACACCAATTTATTCTTGCACTAAATAAATCACTTATATGATATTTCAATACACATAACACTACTTTTGTTTTGTTTTACACATAATTATGTGTTCCTTTAATAACTTATGTTACACAAAATACCAAGTTTTAACAAACTACAATATAATATTAATATTATCATAGATGTCACCAATTTATTGGAATACAGGTTATGAATAAGATTAATTAAATTATAAAAATATGGTTTACAAATGTATATAAGAATAATTATTTAGTAATCAATTAACTATAAATGAAAATAAAGCCCTTTTGAAAATATAGGAAATCATTTGTTGGAAAACAATATTTATGAAATCAAAAATGTTTTACCTCAATAAATTAATTAAACTACTTTTGATAAATGATTTAAAATATATATATATATATATATTATTTAATCAACTATTTAATGTTAATATTATGTTTTTTATAGATAAGTGATAATGATAAATCTAACTTTACATATAAAGATATATATTTTTCAAAAAGGTAATTTTAAAACATTTTAATGGAGAAAATATTTTAGATATAATTATTTGAACTATTATAAATTTTATATGAAAAAAATATACATCATTTTTTTAATTTTAATTTCAAATTTTACTTTGGGTGTATTTTTGATATCTTAGGGATATGTTTCATTTTTCGATGAATAGTGAAAATATTGAATTTTAATTGAAAACTCCATTTTGGTATAATTTATTTAAATAGATAAATTATATTTTAAATTGGTTTTAAAGTATATTTAGATCAATTATATATATATTAATCCAATTTAGTTCATTTGAATAAACTTCACATTGAAATTGGATATAAAAACATTTCAAAATTTTGAACATTTTCACTTTAAAAACATGTTGTCTCATCCAGTCTGTGTGATTAAATATAAATTAATTTCTACCACTTCTATGTTTGGAATTTTAAAAAATGGGTTAAATATTTTAAAGAAGAATAATTTCAAATTTTTAATAAGGACAATTTATCTTTTGACCAAAAATATTAGTGAAAGTAATTAAAATTAATTACATCGATTAAGGTAAAAAATAAGATTATTTGGTGGTTAAAATTTAAACATAAGGTGTTAAAATTGACCTAAAATTGTCCAAAACCCACTGGATTTAAATATTTTGACCTTAAACCTTCATGGATATAATTTTTTTGTCATATAATCCTGTTTGTATGTAAAAATGTGGTGATCACACAATTCTTTTCAAAAATTCCAAGTGTGTCCTCTCCCCCACTTATAAATGGGAACTCATCCCCCTAACTAATTAAAACCTCTCAGAACATTTGTAACATCAAAACCTTGAAAAAATAATCTCCCAAATTACCTAACTTAATCCTATAATCCTTCCATTGGGAATAAATCCAACAAATGAGGACCTTTGGTGAAAACCTAAAGGTGTTTCCCAAAGAAGTGATAACATCCTTCAATAAGAACTTTGGTTTTTTTATTTCTCCACCCCATTAATTCTTATTATTCAATTATTATATAATAACCTTAGTATCTTAAATACAATTATATGTTTTTATTTTAATTTTATGACCAAGACTCTAATATAATTCCATTAAATGGGATACACAATCATCGTTTTTGTGTACAACAGACTACCAGCTTGTGAACTGATGTCATTCGTTCTTCCATTAACACATTTCAAGGTTGGTAATAATGATGAAATTACTATTTTTTTGGGTTGGAGTGTAATCTCAATAGGTGGGTGAATTCATTTCCTACTTAAAATTTTTGTTTTAAAAAAACTTTCTTATAAATATCCCCTAGATTTGAAATGACCCAGTTAATTAAAGCAGTAGAGATGTAAATGTCTAATTAGTCAACAGGATCCTCAAAGGGTGATTAGTCCTCAGTTGAATTAGTTTAAGACACTTATTCAAATTTTGAAACAAGTTTATTGGATTAAACATATACACACACTAACTAAAACTAACTATCAAAGTAAATTAAAAATAGTGTTCTGTTTAGAAATTATAAGCAGCGGAAAATAGAAAACATAGAGTATAAAAAAAAGTGCACAATAAAGTTAAACAAGAGGTCCAGTCTCAATCCGAGACTTAATCCTCTCTATATAGTGATCAAATTCCACCAAGAAGTTTATATTAACAATAAACATTGATACATAGCCTGTATCAGGCTTTACAACAGTTTTCACAAACTGTCCAGGGTTGACACCCTCTACCACAGTTCTTCATGGAAAAAACAAACAATACCAACCACAAATAGTCTCTTCCACAGTTATATGTGGGAAAAAAATGTATGTGAAATTTTATGTGAGGATATTCAGTATCCTCCAGCTCAAGCATTGGAGAGATTGTGTGTAACACACAGACACACACACTTCACACAAATGTAAAATAAAGGAACACAATATAGCTATGTTTATAAGCTTGAGTTTAGAAAGCTCTATGAGTTTTCAATTCAACTCTTGACTCCTTGGAGTGAAGAATCTGATGTTCGAGTCTTTCTCTAGTGGTTGTCTCCAAAACAGAGTGTCGTAACTCTAGGTTCTAGCTTTTAGTAACTAAGAGTTCTGCTCCTTGAGTTGTTTGAGAATTGATGCACCAAAGAAGGCAGACAATAGTTTGTCCCAAAATGATCTTCGTGATGCTCATGGATTCACAGTGTAAGTGTGGGACCATTCATCTTTGATCTACCAAGTAAGTTTCTTCACATGTATAGATTCACTTCGTATGTCACACCACTTCACCCATGTATATCATTATCTTTCTTGGTCTTCCATTTTATGCTTGAGGTCCAACAATAGGAATGAGTAGATCACGTGCAGTTTTTCTTGTACCTCATACTGTCCCCAGATACGGTCTCCTGATATGTCTACAATCAGTATTAATTAATGTCATAATCATTAAATTTATCAAATATGATAGTTATAATAATATTAAGAATTTGAAAACGTATGGAATATAAGAGAATTGGTATACTGGTAATGGTAGCCTTCACAACGGCAGGATTCAATTAGTATGTGTACATCAGTATTCTTTAATGGTGACCTTCCATTGGTAACGTTCCTTCGGTATCCTTCCATCAGTAACCTTCAGCGGTAACCTTCCAAGCAGTAGCATTGCATCGATGACCTTGCAACAGTGACCCTTCATCGGTGACGTTTGCAACAGTGACCTTTTTATCGATGACCTTTGGATCGGTGACCTTTGCATTGGTGACCTTTTCATCGGTGACCTTTGCATTAGTGACCTTTGCATCGGTGACCTTTGCATCGGTGACCTTTGCATCGGTGACCTTTGCATCGGTGACCTTTGCCTTGGTGACCATGTACTTAGATAAATTCTACACTGTAAGCTTAAACCAAAAAGTAGTGAGATTAAAAGTATATGAATATTACTTGATAGAAACAAGGAACATTAATGAAAGATTATTAACATAGTATGAAAACATTATTATCACATAAATGAAACATGATTTGGGATTATCAAAACAGGTGAGTCCAAAAATCTCCCCTTTTTTGATAATCACAAATTATGTCATTGAATTTTTAGGTTTAAGTAGCATTGAATCAAGGTTAAACATATCTTATAATTTCATCAGTGATGTTATCATACACATACTATTATATTATTAAAAAAAATTGAAGCCATAACATATATAAATTTAAGATAGACAAGTGAAACACTAAACACTTCTCCCCCTTTGTGATTAACAAAAATAATACATAATAAAAAGAGATAAGAGTGTTTGTATAAATAAAATAGTAGTAAAATATAAAAAAAGTAATAAACTGATCCCTATCAGATAAGACATTCCACACTCAATCCACATCAGATATATCCATTGGAGATTTTTCTTTGGAAGTTGAGGATGCATGTTCTGAAGGTGGAGGGATAAGCCAAGGGATGGCAGATAGAAATGTAGGAAGAGAAGCCACCGAGGCATCAGTAGACCTATATTGAGTAGATCTCTGAGGAATTATTGGGGTCAAACTTCTGATGGCATGTGCAGGAGTCATCAAAGGAGTAGTACTAGTGGAACCTAAAACAACAGAGGAAGAAGGGAAAGAAGGAGGAACAATAATGGGTGTGCAGTCCACATGGAGGAAGGGTAACAGAAGATTCATGAAGTCTATAGTGATGTTTCCCCCTCTTTCCATAGCTGAGATGAAATCATCATTGTTTTCCACGAATCTCTCCAAGGTAGGAGTTACCTCTCTAATCTTTCTCACTTGATCCTTAAATTCCTTAGTGATAGGAGGGATTCTTATGTTTTCCAAAAGCAGCTTAAAGTGACCATCCATCTAATGCTTAGTGTATACTCGTTTGTAATAGAAGTCAACTTGATCCTTGATGGCCTTATGATCTTGAGAAGATTCCCTTAAATAATCTCCCACAAGCTTATGAATTTTCCTGGTAATGAAAATGACATGAGTCACATATTGAGGGTTCTGGGTATTGGCACTAGAGAATATTTCTACTTCTTCTCTAACAATAGATCTCAAAGCCTCTATATCAACTGTAGGAGAGGCTAAAGTGGAAGCATATGCACCAAGAGGTGCTAGAGAGAAAGTCACTATCTCCTTAAAGGATTTAGTCAGGCCACTGATCAGCCTTGTCACATCATCATCTTGGCCTTTCACATGTGTTTCCATGGACTTTATAAAGTCATCAAATAGAGTTACCAACTGCTAAACCACACTCTTGATATATCTGAGATCTCTATCCACATGAACCCTTTAAGCCATATAAGAGTCTAATCTTTCAATTGATTGCTTCACACTTTCCATAGACTCTCCTAAGGTTTTTACTTGAATTTGGTATTCCTTGACTTCATGAAACAAATTGGAGTGAAAGGTGGAGATCACCCTTTCTAAGGAAGATGCTTCAACCTCCTGATTGAGAGCCACTAATATCTCTATGCTAAAAAATCTTTAATCAATGTGCCTCTTCAAATATGACTTCAATGATTCCAAATCATCCTTCTTTATATATTCTCGAGGTAAAAGAACCACTGGATGCACAGTGGTAGTTTCTGAAATAGTAGGAATTGGAGGAATTCTGACAGGCCGGTTATCTTCAGAATATCCATAATCTAATCCTAATACCACAAATCCAGGAGCTGCTGTCCATTCCTCTATTCTATGAGCAACAACAACTAATCCTGTAGCAACATATTCCTCCCCCTCACTTAAGGAATTTTCTTGATCAACCACCTCCATTTCTACCAAACCTCCCTGATAACTTCATCAATAGGAGGATCTATTTCCTCTTCTTCTACAGAATCCTCAACTACTGCCATTTCAACTCCAGCTTCAAATGAATCATCAACTTCTTCAACTCTACTTTATACCCTTTATGTATGTCCTATTAGAGGACTAAGACTTAGACATTCCTCTCCACTCTCATTAGCAGCTGTCTCAAAGTCAGCATGACTAGATTCAGAGTCCTCATCCTCATCTGAGGTATCTCTAATGTCTCTTAAGACATTTTTAGCCCCTTCTTCTTCACTATATTCCTCATTAATATCCCTTAAGATAGTCTCCCTTCTAGGCAGTCTCTTTAGTGGACTGGATACACCAATGGATATAGTACTAGTACAAGGATTAGAGGGAAGGTCAAGATTACTCTTGTCATCTATAGGAGAATCATATCTTTCTTACACAATAACAGCTTCTTCATCATCATCTGAGTATGCAGGCTCCTCATCAGTAGGCTTCAGGCCAGGATCTCTCTTATCCTTGGGCCTAGTATGATGAGTAATTGGGTATAATTCCTCATATATATTAGCCTCATCATTTACCCATATTCTTTTCCAAGGGTTGCAATTGATCTTCATAAACTTGCATATTGTCTTCGTAATGAAGAAATTGTCTCTCACAACAACTATTTCCTCTTTATTTCTGGAAACTCCCTTTACATTCAACATTAATGATATAAATATGGAATGAAATAATTAATTAAACTCGGAACTGAGTTTTTTAATTTCTTCTTATTGAATCATTATCATCCTGCACAAACTTTTCTTCTATCTATATTTCAGTAGATATAAAAGGAATACATCCTGATATTTTAAGGTAGAAAAGTCCCCTCTCCTGGGACTTAATACATGCTAAACAAACATGAACAACAACCTATCTTCTCCTTCCATTTTAGCAGCAATCACTTTCCTTGGGATCCCACTCCCTATCAGTTCAGCCATAGCTTCTTAATAATAGAATAACTCAGTAGTGCGAGGCACCACTTTTGAGTAATAGTCAAAAATCCCTTCATGTGGAACCCTCAAGCAGTTAGCCCACTCAGCAGAGGAGAAACACACACATACTCCATTTACTCTAGAATTCATCTGGTTCTCATTCTCAAACTACTCAAATCTTAGATATTCATAAAATTCCTTCACTAACTTTGGGTAATATGGTCCATTGTTGTTTGAAAAACACTCAACCCAGCCCTGAGCTTCAAGTGCCTTTAGTAATAAAGACTTGATCGACATCATCTACTCCAAACTTAACTCCTTATCAACCACTATTTCATTCTTCAATAAATGTGATTTTATTAGCTTTTCCACTTCCCAGATTCCACTACTAGACCCAGCTCTAGGTCTCTTTGGATTTGGCACATCTCCTTCATCACTGACCAGTGGCATCTTCAATCTAGATACAAATCTGGAGCAGTTCGATGGTTTCGGTAGAAGGAGAGGTTCTATGTTTAGAAATAAAGAGGGCTGGGAGAGAGATAATGCGGATCACAATGTTTTATGTATTTTAATTTTATCATTTATGGATCAAAAAACAACTCCAGTAAAAGAAATAAATAAAACTAAAAACATTTCAGATTCCAGCTGAAAAACGCTAAAGTCCTGAAGACGTCAACTATCTGTAAGTTCCAAATGGTGAGGTTCCTAACTGTGAGGTTTCTAACTATGAGGTTTCTAACGGTGAGGTCCTATCTGTGAGGTTTTTAATAGCGAGGTTTCTAACTATGAGGTTTCTAACTGCGAGGTTTCTAACTGTGAGGTTTCTAACTGTGTGGTTTCTAATTGTGAGGTTTTTAACTATGAGGTTTATCAGTGAGGTCCTAATGGAGAGTTCTATCTATGAAATCCTAATGGTGAGATCCAAAACCTTAACAGTTTATCATTCCTAACTCATGTTTGATGTAATTTAACCTCTCATAATTCAAAGGCTTTGTGAATATATCATCCAATTGATGTTCATTACCAATGAATTCAAGAGTTATATCACCTCCTTGATAATGAATTCTCAAAAAGTGATGTCTCACATCAATGTGCTTTTTCCTATTATGAGATACTGGATTTTTAGAGATGTTAATATCACTTGTATTGTCACAGTTTATAGAGACATGTTTGAATTGATCTTCATAGTCTATTAAAGTGTGCTTCATCCACATAATTTGAGAACAACAACTACCAACATCTATATATTCAATTTTGGCAGTAGATAATGTAACAGAATTATGTTTCTTACTACACCATGATACTATTGATTTGCCTAAAATGTGACATGTTCTAGAGGTGCTCTTTCTATCTAACTTGCAACCATAAAAATCAGCATCTGAATAAATTATTATATCAAATGATTGTCCTGTTGAATAAAACACACCTAAGTTTGTAGTATACTTGAGATATTTAAAAATATTTTTAACAGTAGTTAAATGAGACTCTTCGGGATAGAATTTAAAATGAGAACACATGCATACACTGAACATAATTTGAGGTCTTCTAGCAGTAAGGTATAGCAGACTCCCAATCATGCCACAGTAATTGGTTTGATTCACTGATTTACCAGTTTCATCAGCATCCAACATAAAATTGGTACTCATAGGTGTATCACTACCTTTATTACTATCCAAACCAAAATGTTTCAAAATATACTCAGTATATTTAATTTGATTTAAAATAATACCATTTTTATTTTGAAAATTTTGAAATCCAAGGAAAAATTTTAGTTCCCCCATTAAACTCATTTCAAATTCATCTTGCATAACTTTTGAAAAATCAGTACATAAATAGTTTTTAGAGGATCCAAAAATTATAACAGCTATATAAATTTGTACTATTAAAACAACTTTGAAAATCCTTTTAATAAAAAAAGTATGATCTACTATCCCTTTAGTAAAACCTTTTGAGGTAATAAAGGAACTAATTCTATCATACTAAGATCTTGGAGCTTGTTTTAGACCATATAAGGCTTTAGATAGTTTAAAAACACCATTTGGAAAATGGGGATTTGTAAAACATAGGGGTTGTTAAAAAAATACATCCTCAACTATATACCCATTTAAAATTTCACTTTTGAGATCCATTTGATAAAGTTTGAAATTCAGATGATCTACATATGCAAGTAGTATCCTAATGGCTTCTAGTCTAGCAATAGGTTCAAAGATTTTCTCATAGTCTATTCCTTCTTCTTGAATATATCCTTGTGCTACTAGTCTAGCCTTGTTTCTAACTATGTTTCCAGATTCATCATCTTTATTTCTAAACACCCATTTAGTGTCTATGGTCAAAGTGTATTTAGGTCTTTCTACTAATTCCCAAACATTGTTTCTTTCAAACTGATTCAATTATTCTTTCATAGCTATCACCCAAAATTCAATACTGATTGCATCATTAATATTTTTGGGTTCAATCGGTGAAAGAAAAGCTTGATGTTCAACCTGGTTTCTCAGAGAATCTCTAGTTTGTGTCCCTCTATTTTGATAACCTACTACATTATCTAAAAGATGATTCTTGAGAGTTCTTATACCTCTAGAAATAGTTAAACTGGACTCCTCATGGTTGTAAATAGGTTCAGATTCACTAGGATTAGATTCTTTAAAATTTCTAGAACTAGTTGTTTTCACAAGGATATTACTGTCTTTATCATTAAGATCTAGAATTAAAATATCTTCCTCAAGATGTTCAAGAGTGGTTTTTGGTTCATGTGGATCAGTCTCATCAAATTTAACATTAACTGATTCTTCCACACATTTGGTTCTCTTATTGAATACTCTATAGGCTTTACTAGAGATTGAGTAACCTAAGAAAATACCTTCATCACTTTGGGAAGAAAACTTGTCAAGATTTTCCTTACTGTTATGGATAAAGATTTTGCAACCAAAAACTCTAAAGTAATTTACCTTAGGCTTCATATTATTCCAAATCTCATAAGGGGGTTTCTTAAAAACTGGTCTAATTAAGACTCTATTGATAATGTAACAAGTCGTGTTAACAGCTTCAACCCAAAAATAGATAGGTAGATTATTCTCATTAATCATAGTCCGAGAAATCTCTTGAAGTGTCCTATTTATTCTTTCTATGAATCCATTTTATTGAGGTGTTCTAGGAGCAGAGAAATTTTGAGTATATCCATTTTGTGATAAAAAAGATTCAAAGTCCTTATTTTCAAACTCACGGCCAAGATCACATCTCAAGGTCTTAATTATAAGTCCACTAAGATTTTCAATAGACTTGGAATATTTAATGAAGTAAGATAATGCTTAACTTTTGTGACCTATAAAGTATATCTAGAAAAATCATCTACAAGAACATAAACATAGTGCTTACCATTTAAACATGAAACTCTATATGGTCTAAACAAATCCATGTGAACAAACTCAAGCGGTAGAGAAGTAGAAAATTCTTTCTTTGGTTTGAAAGAAACTTTTTGTTGTTTTCCCTTTTGACAAGGATTAAAAACATTATTAAGAGGGAATTCCAATTTAGGTAACTATCTAACTAAACCTTTCCTAGTTAGTCTCCTAAGTTAGTGCACATTGCAGTGTCCTAATCTTCTGTGCCATAATCAGGATTCCTTATGAAACACATTTAAACAAGAAACATTTTGCTTAGATAAATAATCTAAATCAACATCATATACATTCTCATTTATAAGAGCAGTTAATATTAAATAATTTTTATAATTAAAAACATTGAATGAATCATTTTTAAATTTAACATTGAATCCATCATCTCACAACTAAGAGATACTTAGCAGATTTTATTTTAACCCATCAACAAAAAGTACTTTTGAAATTAATACAGTATTAGGGTTACCAATTTGGCCTAAGCTGATGATATTCCCTTTTTAATTATCACCGAATGTGACATACCCACTATAAACTTTAATTAGGCTCTTGAAACATGAATAGTCTCCTATCATGTGTCTTTAATATCCACTATCCAAGTACCATAGTGTTTTACAGGATATCTTCAGAAAATTTTCCTGCAAAATAGATTAAGTGTAGGGTAACTTTGGTACCTAGATTTTCCTGGGTCCAGATAGGTTAACAAGTAAAACTTTGGGAACCCATACTTGTCTTATAGGTTTTCTATAATTAGCTGATATGTTTTTAGACATTGATACTTTTTTTTGTCCTTTAGTGAATTGTTTTTCAAAAGATGGTCCAAAGATTGAACTAGATGAGAACAATACAGATTTGGGAACGAATTTAGTTTTATAATCCTTCTATGTCCTGGTTGATATCCTATACCAGTTGTGTATTTTGGAGAAATTTTTTTCCATAGAAAATGAGTCAAGGTATCTCTACTAGAAGTAAACTTTTCAAATACCTTTTTAATTTATCATTTGATAATTTGAGTTCAGTATTTTCTTTTAATAGCTGAGCACATTTTTCTTTCTCAATATCCAGATCAGATTTTAAATTAGTATTTAAAGCATGTTGTATTTTTAATAACTTATATTTATCCTTGAGTTCATTAAAATTATCCTCAATCATTCCATAGTATTTCAATAGTTTATCCTTATTAATATTTTCATCATTGATGGATTCACTTTCATTCCCAGAATAATAAGCATTGGGTATAGGAAAATTTGGTGTTACCTCGGATGTTTCTATCATGAAACACATATTTTCATGTTTGTTCTTTTCACTATCAGAAGTGTTAGATCCACTTGAGCTATCTTATGAGGCACTATAAGTAACTTTCATCGCCTTTTTTTATCCCTTTCCCTTGTCTCCATACTTATTCTTAAATTTAATCTTGGGGCAATCATATTTCACATGACCTTTTCATTTACACTCATAACAGACTATATCAGTTGTGTTTTCATTCCATTTTCTATCCTTTTTCCACTTTCCTTTATTATCATACCTTCCTTTGTAGTTTGATTTTATAAAGAACTTTTTCTTTTAGTGGAACTTCTTGAATATCCTTGCAAGATGAGAAATCTCATTGCCACTTTCAGAGTCTGAGTCTTCACTTGAGTAAGTGTCTACAAGAGCTTGAAATTTTTCTTTTTCTCGGTTCTTTGAGGTAGCAATCTTGAATGCTATAGATTTATTCCTTAGTTCTTAATCTACTTCTTTATTCACCTTACGTTCTTCTTCATACATCATAATCTTTCTAATTAGTTCCTTCACTGGTAGTTTTCCTATGTCAAAAGATTCTCAAAAAGAAACAGAAGATTCTCTCCATCTGTCCGGTAGGCATTGAAGAAATCTCATAATCTGGTCCTTGCTATCCACTAGTTTCCAAAGAAAACTCATGGTATTCACTATTTCATTGAACCTAAGATACATTTCAAAAATAAGTTCATCATGCTTCATTTTAAGATTATCATATTTAATATTATATATATTTAATCTCATTTCTTTAACATTAGTAGTTCCCTCAGGAGTAATAGCTAAAGTATCCCAAATTTCATATGAAGTTTTACAATCATATATTCTATTGAATTATTCGTCACCTAGAGAACAGTAAAAATAATTCATTGTTTTATAGTTATTATTATATGTATCTTTACTCAACTTAGACCATGAGTCTCTAGTAGTAGCATGAAATACATGTTGTTCCTCAATTGTTTCCTGGATTTCAGGTCCCATTCTCTCTAGATACATCTTCATTTTAAATTTCCACTAAGCATAATTATTACCATTAAGTAAAGGTGGTCTTTTATTAGCAATACCCTCAACTTTTTTATCCATAGTTAATTAGAATTTAATGAAATAAAAATTTAGATATGACAAAAAAATTTAATATCTTTAAGATACAACTAAAAATGACAGTTGAAAATAATTTGAAAACTTGAAAATAGTTCAACCTCTTATACCAAATGTTGGTTGGAGTGGAATCTCAAGATGGGGGGTGAATTGAGTTCCTACTTAAAATTTCTATTTAAAAAAAACTTTCTTATAAATATCCCCCATTTTTTGAAATGACCCAGTTAATTAAAGCAGTAGAGATGTAAATGACTAATTATTCAAAAGGTTCTCCAATGGGTGATTAGTCCTCAATTGAATTAGTGTAAGACACTTATTCAACTTTTGAGACAAGTTTAATGGATTAAACATATACACACACTAACCAAAACTAACTATCAAAGTGAATGCAAAATAGTTTTATGTTTAGCAATTATAAGAGGTGGAAAATATATAAAATAGAGTATAACAAAAAAATAATGCATAATAAAGTTAAACAAGAGGTTCAGTCTCAAGACGAGACTTAATCGTCTCCACTTGGTGATCACCTGCCACTAAGCAGTTTATATGAATAATAAACTTTGATACATAGACTATATCGGGCTTTACAATAGTTTTCACAAACTTTCCTAGGTTCACACCATATACCATAGTTCTTCGTGGGAAGAAAAACAATACAGACCACACACGGTCTCTTCCATAGTTATATGTGGGGAATGTAATGTAGGTGAAATTTTATGTGAGTATATTCAGTATCCTCCAGTTCAAGCATAGGAGACAGTGTGTGTAACAAAGAGACACACACACTTCTCACAAATGTAAAATGAAGGAACACAATAGAGATAAGTTTGTAAGGTTGAGTTTAGAAATATCTATGTGTTTTCAGTTCAACTATTGACTCATTGGAATTAAGAATCTGATGTTTGAGTCTTCCTCTGGAGGTTGTCTCTAAAATAGAGTGTTGAAACTCTAGGTTCTAACTTTCAGTAACTGAGAGTTCTGCTCCTCTAGTTGTTTGAGAATTGATGCACCAAATAAAGAAGACAAGAGTTTGTCCCAAAATGATCTTTGTGATGCTTGTGGATTCACAGTGTAAGTGTTGGATGGTTCTTCTTTGATCTAGAATGTAAGATTCTTCACATCTACAGACACACTTCGTATTTCACACCACTTCACCCACGTATATCCTTATCTTTCTTGGTCTTCCCTTTTATGCTTGAGGTCTGACAATAGGAATGAGTAGATCACATGCAGTCTTTCTCGTACCTCGTACTATCCCTAGATACGGTCTCCTGATATGTCTATAATAAGCATTAATTAATGCCAGAATCATTTAAATTACCAAATATGACCGTTAAAATAATATTAATAATTTGAAAAAGTATGGAATAGAAGATAATCGGTAGAATGGTAACAGCAGCCTTCACAATGGTAGGCTTCAATCAGTAGGTGCACATCGACATTATTTAACAATGACCTTCCATTGGTAACTTTCCATCGGTAACCTTCCATTGGTAACCTTCAACGGTAACCTTATAAATAGTATCATTACATCGGTGACTGTGCAACAGTGAACCTTCATTAGTGACCTTTGCAATGGTGACCTTTGCATCAATAACCTTTTCATCGGTGACCTATGTATCGGTAACCTTTGCATCGGTGACCTTTTCATCCATGACCATGCACTTAGATAAATTCAGAACTTTAAGCTTAAACCACCAATTGGTGAGATTAAAATTATATTAATATAACTTGATATAAACAAAGAACATTAATGAAACATGATTAACATAGAATAAAAACAGGATTATCACATAAATGAAACATGATCTGGGATTATCAAAACATGTGAGTCTAATAATTTTTATATGATATATATTATTTTTATTATGTATTTATTTTTATTTAATAATTATATAATACATACATTCATTATTTACATTTTTTGGGAATACGATAACTTCATTTATGGACATGTGGACTACTGCCTCCATAAAGTGATGTGATTCATTCACGATTTACATGGAATATATTAGGTATGAGTTTAATAAAAATATATGATATATATGAAATAATAATTATAGTTTAATTATAATATATATATATATAATTTAATTTTCTTTCTTTAAAAATATAATAAGAAAATAGAAATCACGTTCAAGCGTACGTACGACCTACCATCTCCATGAACGATGTATTTCAATTCATATTTCTATCTTTCCTATATTATTATAAATACTTATATAATTAATATATAAAATTTTTATGTCATTTTTTTCATTTTATAAATAAGAAAATCATGATCTAAGTAAGTGGATCAATAATAACAAGTCAAGACATATACGAAAAACAAAGTGGTTATTACCCAAAATGTAACTTTAACATGAAATTGATAATAAATAGGTAACATAAAGTCATAATAAAAAAAATATTTTATGATATATAAGAATATGGTCATTTGGTATATTTATAACAAAACTATATTTATTATAGAGTATTTTTGAACATGTAGAAATAAATTCAAGACTTAAGGTAAGGGTTTTCTCGTCTCACTTTTATTTCTGTGAGATATATGTTATATTCAGTACTTATTCTTGTTTTTTGGTGTACATAATGACCTCTGAAATTTTAAATCATGAATTTAATTTATTTAATGATATTAAAAGTTTCAATTTATGTTATTATTTCATTTATATCATGATTCAAAAGTTACTCATGTAGTAATGAGATTTTTAGTCTCACTTTAATTTCTTTGAGACTTATACCTTATTCAAAACCCATTTTTTGTGTGGTGTATATACTACACCTGAATGTATTAAATTATTATTATCCTTAAATATATATTTATTTACATATCCATTTTATGATATCTATTACATGGGTTTTATGGTTCAAAAGTTACCAAATCGGTATGGTAATTTTGTCTCAATTTTCCATCTTTGAGACACATGTTATGTTATGTAACTACATTCTTTTACGACGTGTATATACTTCCCTTTGAAATATTATGTCATAAATATCCTTATTTTGATTATATTTTAATATTAATGTAATTTTATTCTTTCATGGGGATTAATATTCAAAGTTAGCAAAGTGGTAATAGTTTATTTCAACAATCCCATCATTTATTAGGATTGTTTGTGATTATGCTTCAATTGATGAATTGTTATGATAGATATCTCAATAAGTCCCCTTAATTTTACTAAAATATATTTTTTCATGATATATTCATTTATTGGTACCATGTTTTAAACTCTTTGGTACTAAATATAATTAATAAAGTCTTTCTAAGAATATATGGCCTTACTTCTCTCTTCGGTCGGAAATTTTTTTTATTCAAAAACTTAGTTTTATAAAAAATTTCAAAAATGTTTTCAAGTAATATTTTAATCTCGTTTTTAAGAAAAATTATTTCAAAACAAAATTATGTTTTAAAAAGTATTTAATTTTTTTTCAAAATATCCATTACAAGTTTTCAACGTTATTTTCAAAGAAAAAGGTTTTCAAAATATTTTATGATTTAAAAAGTATTTTTCTAGGAGGATATGATATTTTACACATGAAATTATTTAACTTATTTTTAAATCTTACTTTATATGTTTTCAAAGTTTTTTTTAAAATAAATGTATATGTAATATTTTTTATGCCTTAAAAATTGATTTTTAAGGAATGGTTATTTTCTATAATAAATGTTCAAATTTATGTTTCAAAATCCATACATAAATGAGATGAAATTATTTTATATAGATTATTATTTACTGGGGATATGATCTAACTAAACCATTACCATTTTTACTCTTAATTTTTTATGTTTAATATGCCAAGTTGTTTGTGAAACCCGTTTCTCTTCCATAAGTTATACTATGATAACACTCTTAAGAAACCCTCTTCCCTTAATGGGTTATTCTATGATGAAATTATTATGAAACATGTATCTTTTTCATAAGTTATTATATGATGAAATTTTTGTGATACCTATTTCATTTCATGGGCTATGATATGATGAATTTCTCTAATCTTGTAGCACACGTATATATGATTTCATTATGTGACTGGTGGGACCTATATCTCCCTCCAATTACTTGGGTAAAGATTTATATTTCATGAGATAAAATGGGAAAAAATTATTTGATATTGATCCATAATGGGAAACAGGTGAGTTCTAATCCATAATGGGAAACATGTGTGTCCTGATTCATAATGGGAAATAGGTGCATCCTGAATAGTGAAAAATACTGAATTTTAATTGAAAATAGCATTTTAGTATAATTTATTTATATAATTATATTATATTTTAATTTTTTTAAAGTATATTTTGATCAATTATACATATATTAATGAAATTTAGGTCATTGGAATCAATATACCATTGAAATTTTATATAAAAATATTTCAAAATTTTGAACATTTTCACTTTAAAAACATGTTGTCTTATCCATCCTACATGATTAATTTTAAATTATTTTATACCAATTTTTTGTTTGGAATTTTTAAAAATGGAATATATATTTGGAATAAAAATAATTTAGAATTTTTAATAAGTTTATATTATCTTTTGACCAAAAATATTAGTGAAAGTAATTAAAATTTAGTACATCGATTAACGTAAAAAAAACAAGATTACTTAGTGGTAAAACATTAAACTTAAGGTGTAAAAATGGACCTAACTCTTACAAACCCCATTTTATGTACATTTTTTGTCCTTAAAACTTCATGTATATAATTTTTTGTGTCAATGAAGCCTCTTG
This sequence comes from Viscum album, assembly GCA_963277665.1. Taxonomy (NCBI): domain Eukaryota; kingdom Viridiplantae; phylum Streptophyta; class Magnoliopsida; order Santalales; family Viscaceae; genus Viscum; species Viscum album. Next base: position 1,440,059,457 of record OY728122.1, on the reverse strand, counting down.
GTAGGTAAAAACATGGGGATATCAAAATTATTTTCAAAAATGCCAAGTGTGTCCTCTCCCCCATGTATAAAAGGGAATTCACCCATCACTTATTCACACCTATAAATTCCTTTGGATCATAAAAAACCAGAAAAAATAAGATTCAAAATTACCTCCCTTAATCATATAATCCACCCTTTGGGAAAAAATCCAACCAATTAGGACCATTGGTGAAAACCAAAAGGAGTTACCTAAAACAGATGTAACATATTTCAACAAGAAATTTTGTTTTATTTATTATCCACCCCCTAAATTCTCTTTATTACATTATTATTTGATAAAATCAGTATAATAAATATAATAATATGTTTTTATGTTAATTATATGACCAAAATTCACAAACACTTCAATCAAATGGGATATGTGATCATCGTTTGTGTATACGTCGGACTACCAGCTCGTGAACCAATGTCGTACGTTCTTCCATTACCACCTTTCAAGGTTGATAATAATGATCTAATTACTGTTTTTATATGATATATATGATATTTATTATGTATTTATTCTTCTATAATTATTATATAAAACATATCTTCATGCTTTCCATTTTCTGGGAATATGATAACTTTGTTGTGGATGTTTGGACTATAGCAACCTCAAAGCGATGTGATTCGTTCGTACTTTACATGGAATGTATTAAGGATGGTTTCAATAAAAATATGTTATATATATGAAATATTAATTATAATTTAATTATAATATATATATATATATCTCATTTAATTTTCTTTATTTAAAAATATTATAAGAAAATGGAAACTGTGTTCATGTGTACGTAAGACCTACCGTCTCAATGAACAATGTATTTCATTTCATATTTATAACTTGAATATATTATTATAAATAATTATATAAAAAAATTATATTTTATTTATATCATGTTTTAAATTATTTAAATAATTAAATCATGATCTAAGTAAAGGGATCATGAATAACAAGTCAAACCATATATGAAAAACAATGTGGTTATTATATGAAACGTAACTTTAACATGAAATTGTTAATAAATGCGTAATATAATGTCATAATAAAATAATATATGGTGTTATATATAATAATATATCTATTTTATATATTTATAATGAAATTATATTTATTATACAGGAGTTTTGAACATGTAGAAATAAAATCAAGACTTAAAGTGAGGGTTTTATCATCTCAGTTTTATTTCTATGAGATATATTATATATTCACCACTTATTCATGTTGTGTGATGTATATACTTCCCTATGAAATTTTCAATAATTAATTTCCTTTAATTAATGATATTAAAATTTAAAAATAATTTTATTCTTTCACAAATCTTAGGATTCAAAAGTTACTCAAGTAGTATTGGGATTTACAGTCTCACTTTTATTTCTCTAAGACTTATGCTTTATTCGCCACTCTTTTTTGTGTGTGGTATCTATAGAACACATGAATTTATTATATGATTATTTTCCTTAAATTTATGTTTATTCACATATCAATTTTATTATCTCTCTTTAATGGGGTTTATGGTTTAAAAGTTACTAAATCTGTGTGAGGTAATTTTGTCTCAATTTTCCTTCTTTGAGACACATGTTATGTTATACACCTACATTATTTTACAATGTGTATATAATTAAATTTAAAATTTTATATCAATAATATACTTATTTTCATGATATTTTAATCTTTATTTAATTTTATTCTTTCATGGTTGTTATTATTCTAAGTTACCAAAGTGGTAAGAGTTGATTGCTACAATCTCATCATTTATCGGGATTGTTTACGATTTTTCTTCCATTGATGAAATCATATTATCCATATCTCAATAAATATCATAAATTTTATTATAATATATTTATTAATAATATATTCATGCAGTGATACCATTTTTTACACACTTTGGTACTTAATATAATTAAGAAAGTGTTTTTAAGAAAAAAATGACCTTATTTCTCTCTTCAGTCATAAATTTGTTTTATTAAAAAACCATGTTTTCTAAAAATGTTTTGAAATTTTTTAAGTGATATTTTAAGTTCATTTTAATGGAAAAGGATTTAAAAAAATATGTTTTAAAAGGTGTTTAAAATTTTTTTCAAAATATCTATTATAAGTCTTCAAGGTTATTATCAAAGAAATTTTTTTTCAAAAAGTTTTATGATTTAAAAAGTGTTTTTAAAGAGAAAATTATATTTTACTCATGAAATGATTTAAATTTTTTTTAAATATTATTTTATAAGTTTTTAAAAATAATTAAAAGAAAATTATTTTTAATATGATTTATTCCATTAAAATTGATTTTCAAATAACGGTTATTTTCAATAAGAAATGTTCCAAATTATCTTTCAAAATACATATAAAACTAAGATTAAATTATTTGATATAGTTTATAATTTACTAGGGATATGATATAAGGACACAATTATCACTATTTCTATGAATGGTTTATGTTTATTATGTCAATTTTTTTATGAAACTCGTTTCTCTTCCACAGGTTATAATTTGATAACACGCTTATGAAACCTCATTCCTTTTATGGGTTATTCTATGATGAAATGATTGTGAAACACGTATATTTTCCATGGGTTGTGATATGATGAAATTTTTATGATACCCATTTAATTTAATGGGTTATTATATGATTAATATTTCTGATCTTGTGGCACACATATGTATGATTTCATTATATGATGGGTGGGACATATATCTCCCTCCAATGCATTAGGTAAATATTTATATCTCATGAGATAAAATGGGAAAAAGTTGATGATATTGATCCATAATGGGTAATACGTGAGTCCTAATCCATAATGGGAAATAGGTGTGTCCTGGTCTATAATGATAAATAGGCATGTCATTATCCATAATGGGAAACAGGTGTGTCCTTATCCATAATGGGAAACAGATGCATCTTGATCCACTCTGGGAAACAGGTGTGTCCTAATCCACTATGTTGATGGTATTGGTAGTTAACCATGACATACGATATGGTTTTCTATATTTATGATGGGTTCACACATATATTATACTATCTTATAGTTCATGATTTATTTATGATGATTTATCACCCTTACGATTCATGTATTATAAACTGCCAATATTTATTCCATGACTCATGTATATGATCTTTGATATAAAGGGTATGATATTAAAATGTTTTTATCATGTTTTATTACCCTTATTCTCATATTATGCTTATGTATCTGCTTTATTCTTACCCTTAATGAGAATACTAGATCACCCATTATTTTGTTTCCTTTCTCTAGGTTATGAAAAAATATTTTAAGGATTACTAAAGTGGAAGATATTTATGGTAGATGTTGAATATATTTCACCAAATTATAATAATGGGTTCCAATTTTCCAAAGACACTAAACTATTATGGTCCCCAGGAATTTAATATTGAAATGCACTGAATATTTATCTAAAATGATGTAATATCCATTTATGTTGAGCCTGAGTCTCTATAATTTTGGTGCCAGTTTGAGTATTCGACTCAGGTGGTGTGTGTAGAAAATTTATAAATAATATCGGTATATAGTAGTATCACATAAGAACAAACATATGGGTTCACATAAGTAATTCCACCATAACAACCTTTAGGACACTATCGATATCATGCCACCAAGTGTTGCCACTAGTGAAAAACAATCTTCCACAAAAAACACACAAATCGGTCACAACCTGGGTTCCAATTCATATTATTTAGTTTAATAAATCTACCACTAACCTTTATTCATTTAATTATAATTTTAAATTAACACCAATGAATTCTTTATCCATGACCACATTTTTATATCAGAATCACTCCATTTCTACCAAAATACTATCAAGAAATCACCACATGCCACCAAGATGTAAATAACCAATGTCATCGAGCTATAAAAACAACCAATATCTACAATATATACACACCAAGTCCACCAAGATGCACACAACAAGGAAACCAAGTTGCATGTATCAAGTCAAGCATGGAACAATAATACTTAACATATTCCTTTCACTTATAAAATTTATGTATTTGACTATTTAAATGGTATTAAAAAATAAATCCATCACTACAAGGAATAATCTCATAACAAGCATATAGCATGAAACAGCATCAACATCATAAATAAAACCATTAACCACATACACATCACATAATTCCCTTTCAATTTTATTATTATATTTTATTATCTTCAATAGTAAAATTCATAACACTCACCCAAAAGAAAGAAAAATCATTTAAATCCCACAAATTCACATAAAATGGAGATAAATTATACCCCATACCTCAAAAGAATGTTCTGATTCACTCTAAAAAGCTTAATAAATAGATGATAAACCATGGGGCCCCAAACATAAAAATAATCCTCAAATAAATTTTAAACACAATTATATTTTATTAAAATAAAAACAAAATAAACCCCTAAATATAAACAACATAACTACTAGAAAATCTTGGAAGAATCAAGGAAGAAGTAAGAAAAAATGAGAAGAAGAACTCACCCAGATTCATTGATATTGAATCTATGGAAGCCAAGGGTGAACAAAAAATATTTGAGGCTATTAATGATCCAAAAATTCCCTTGGAATCACTTGAAGTGTAAGAGGAATGATAGGAGAATGAGGGAAATCATAATGAAGATAGAATTTGTAGACATCATTGAAATTACCCTATTTGCAGTATGAATAAATGGTTCACATTGTGAGATTCATATGGTTCACATCCATCAAAACACAAGTTTATCAATCCAATAAACTTGGGTTTAATTTCTCTCTATGAATAAACATTTAATTCAATGAATTATTCAAATACTAAACCCCTAAAAACTTCACATGAACATTAAACACATGAATGAAATTTCATGTCATGAATTACTCTTAGGAAAACATTTCTAGAAACCAAATATCCTAAGATGACAATCCACCCTACAAAACATCATTCGCTCTATAAAACATTGATTCGTGACATGAATTAGCGATTCATTGTGTGATTCATCACATGTAGTTATAGATTTAACTTCATCTACTCTTCTCCCTTCCTCGATCCCATCTCAAGGCTCCCAATAACCAAAAATCACAAAGTAATGGGCCAAAAGGGTCAGGGATGTTACATATAAGTTATATTGTGGGAATAATCTTGGCTTGTAATTTATTCTTATATTAGGAATAAAAGGGTTTGAAAAGGATAATCTGAGTAACAAACTTGCATCAAGAAATATGAAGTGCATATTTATAAGTTATTATAAAGTATCAAACAATTATATAACCTATATATTATATTGAATAGAAAATAAATAGCTGATATATATACTATATTTAAAAAAATGGAGCACATATCTAAAGAATATAGTGGGAGAAGTATATAATTTGATAAATTGAAGACTCAAGATTATTAATATATACAGGAGTAAGAATAAGAACAAGCTTCAAAATACCCTATTGAAGGAAATGTTCTAGAGAAAAATATATTATACAGGTTAACTAGTAAAATTATAGAACTATAAGGATATGGGTATTTTTTTAATAAGAAAAATAGAATATTATTTATTAACAATGATTAATTCTTATATGAAAAGTGAGCAGTAAATTTCATAGAAGTCAGACATGTATGGTCAAGTAAATACATATAAAGCATAATTTGTTACTAATGGTTTCAAGAAATATTAAGGCATTGAATATGGTAAACACTTTTCACAGGTTTCTATGATAAAATCCGTAATAAATTCACTTTATATAGAAAATTATAATGAATATAATATCTAGAAGATGGAAATAAAAACAAAATTATTGAATTAAAACAACTAGTGTATTTAAAAATTATATAACTATAAGGGTCTGTGACACTAAATAAATCCAATAAATTATTCAACCTACAGAGATCCATTTATGGATTGAATCATGAATCGAGATCATGGAATGTTAATTTTAATTGTTTTATTAGATAATTTGTTTTTATTAGAATTTAAATAAATCCTTGTGTCTAAAAAAGGTTAATGGGAGTGTTATAGTATTCCTAGTGATATATGGGAAAAACTTCCACTCATACAATCAATGAAAACTTGGTTACATCAATTATTATTCATAAAGGAATTATATAAAAATATTATATACTCATAAAAACGATATTATAGATAAAACTAAAAGGATTTTTAGACTAATTGAAATTATATAATTGATGAGGTATTTAAAAATACAAGATGAAACAATCAATACATGATTATTTCTTATGTCGCGTTAATAAATATTTCAAGTAGATGTCCCTTCATACATAGGGATATAAATATAGAATATATATAATCATATATACCTTGGTGATAATATATATCATATATTCTATGATATCACTAATTCTGATCATATGAAGAAAATTATAAGATAAATGAAATATTCTCCATTTAAAACTAACCTTAATAATATAAAAGATATTTTACTGGAATATAGAGATGATAAGGATCTATTTGATATAGGATACAATGATACTAGTATCAAAATAAATAGGGTGTATTAAATATCATAGATATACTATTATAAGTAGGTAATATATTCCCATAGTATCAAGTGGTTGTAAATTCTATATAGTTTCGGTGTATTTTAGTTTATGATACAACTAAATAAGTAGTTTCGATATAAAAATTTGACATGAATCTTGGAATAGTAGATGATTGTATTGATCCTATTACAATATACTATGATAGAACAATATTTATGGTTATTTAAAAATATTCCATATCATACCAGTTAATAAATTATATACTTCATATGTATCATCTCTTGAGTGATTTTACTCAATTTTGTAAACTGGCAGTTAGTAGAGTATCCAAAAAAGATAAGTGTGACAGAAGTATTGACTAAAGATATGGATTTACAGAAGCATAAATATCATGTGAGATCTAACTATTGGGATATTAAGTGGTTGGATCTTATGTAAGAGGGAGTAAATTAGAGTTGGTTCCCTATAACAAACTATAACATATACTTTGAAATTATGTATCATGTGAAAATTTTGATATATAAACATTTAATACTTATCACATATTGGATTTTATTTTTCATGATTTATGGGAAAATTTAATTAGAAAATTTATCACATTTATAGGTTATAATTATCCCCTCTATAATTAGAACCTGTAAATTCTATGAAATCATTCTAAATTTCATGTATTTTGGTTTAGATACATTAATTTTATTGGGCATAACTGATATCTAATTATTATTTTATGGGGTATCATAAGCATTTATACTTTATATATTAAATTTTACACTTGGTGATATTTAAGAAGAGAAGATCATAAGATTAGTCATACTAATAGTCATTCAAAAAAATATGTTTTCATTGAACATTACTATACATTAATGTGTTCATTATTCTTTAGATATAAGATTATTATTAATATAAATCATGAAATGATTACTTTGATAGATAATGAAAACAATGACATATATTCCCATGGAGGATTATCTGGTATTAGTTATATTTTGAGTAATTTTATATCAACCTAATTATTAAAAAATTATTTTTCCATTATGAGTATTTTAAGAGGATATCTTTATCCCATTGATTGATATGGAAGAGTATAACTGAAATATATGTTCACGATGTATACAAGAAAATTCATCTTGGTAAGTCAAATAAAGATATATCATTGACACCCCTAATGTTATAAGTTTGTATTTATCTTAGTGTTTGTTTATTTATTTGATTTCATAATTTTTAGATTCATAAGAGATAAATTTTAGAAATTCACTAGAATATATAGTGGGTTCACAACTAAAAGAAATATTATAATCTAACCATGATGGTAGTAGATTTTAAATCTAGAGGTTGATGCATAGTTGGTTCATGGTTTAGAGAAGCAATATACCTAACTATACATGGGGTTAATTTTTAATCTAGTGGTTGTCACTTGGTTGGCACGTGATTTCCCTAATTGTTTTGTCAAATCATGGGTTTTATTTGTTTTTTATATTTTTATATTTTAATATTCCTTTTTATTTGGTATTATATTATTTGGTCCCTTAATCTGTTTAGTCCTTATCAATAGGCCACCAAGGTTTATTCCTTTTCCTATCCTCCTTTTTTCCTTTCTTCTCCTCCTTTTATTTCAAGTGATTCCATAATGATAAATCTCTTCTATCTCTTTATTCTTCCTCATATCTTCTCCTCTAATATATTTTTTTATTTCCATTACCATAACCAACCATGGGAGTTGAATATAAGGTAAGGGTTTATCTAAATCATGGTGATTTTTATATATAGGGTCTGTGAAGGTCCTCTTTTATCCCAATATTTTATCATTTGAATAAGAAATATTGATTTCATTGGAAAAAGTATGTGTTTCTTTGTAATTCATTATCTTTAACATGAATCATGGTACTTATATTTTATAAATGTTTTTATTATCCAATGAGTGCCTATATAAATCATATTTGGTGAAATTATAAATTTTTCCAATGTTTTATGGATTTTTTTAATTGAGATAAATGGATTTTAAAGGATATTCTTGAGTTATTTTTTTAAACTCAATTCCATGCATACAATTTTTTTGGGAAAAATTTCTTTGAGACCTAGTTTGATTATAATGGATTTATAAAATATTTTTTAGATAATATATTATTTTTATAAAGGGAATTTAATTTTTTTTATCCTGTTAAAATTTATAAAGGCGTGCTTGGTTTTATTGATATTATTATTGATCACTAACACTCACTTTTTTATATTCCCCTGATGTAATTGGTATAATTATTTAATTTCTTACATTATTTATTATAATTTGAAATTGATGACGGAGTTGTTACCTAGATTTTTTTTTACCAATGAGATAGATTTTATTTTTAATTTTATTTTCCTCATTTCCATTATGGTAATAATTAATTAGATTTGTATGGTATCCTTGGGTAGCTATGTGGGAAATCAAGGATTAGTGTTATACTAATTTATGATTATGATCCGGATAGTGTCTCCTAGTGTATTTCATTCCTTAGATTGGGATTTTCCACCCCATGAGGTAAATTTGGGAAATTTGGGGGTTTTTCTATAGTATTTCATCATTGGACAACAAATGGGTCTGCTTAGTGAGGTCCAAGATTGAATCTATAATATTGAGTTTGTTATCCCATTACATGTTATAATTTAAGATGTGATTTGTTTTATATTAAAATTTGTGTTATAACATATAATCAGAGTTTCTACCCACTTTTTAAAGATCATATTTTTATCAAAGAAAATTGTTATTTGTTTCCTATATTATGAAAATGTGATAAAGTTATTTCCTAATTATAGTTAAAAATAGAATTCATAGTTTGTCTTATAAATGGAATTAAATAGATTCATGGTGATATCCCATGGGTAATTAACTCATACCCTAGACACACAGTTTTATGTATAGGTAGACTTAGCCTTATCTAATAAAGGTGAAGGGAAGGGTTCATATTCCTTTAGTGATATTCCTTAGATTAATTCTTTGTATATTGATAATGGAAATGCTTGGGAAGTTACCTCAAGTCACATGGAGAAATTTATTTTTTGTATTTTTAGGCCTTTTGTATTTTGGTGTTTATCATGAATAGACCAGACCCATATTCTCCTTACATCTAGGTATCTTTTGTATATGTACATATATTGTATCACTTGTATTACATTTTTTGGCATAGTTTAATTGGATACTCATATGGTTTATTATTCTTATCATTTTTTTTAATAGTTATTTTTAAATTGATTGTTTCTTAGTATGGATATCTAATGTATAGATACCTCATGTAATATTCTTAATAAGGATCTGATGTGATGTTTTATGGATTTTGAGTGTGAAATCATTCCTAAATAATATATTTTATTCCCTTTAAACTTATGGAATTCCATTTAAGCCTTATGACATGCCAACTCAAGTGACTGGTTAGGTTGATATGAGTTTGTTTGTTATAAAATAATATTTTATCCTTCCTATTATTTGGGTATTAAAGGTAGATTATAGATAGGGTCATCATAACTTAAGGGTTTGGTATGACGTAGTGTCTATCCAACCCTTTGTTTTACTAATAATTTAGTTACCATGGGTAATCAAGATTTGAATTTTTAATTCAAGTCTTTTATTCAATTTTTTTGAGATATTTTTTATTCAAATTATGGATATTATGGTTTATATAAAGATTTCATGGGTTTTTTGAGAAACTCAAAAATTTTAGAGTGAGAAAGGGGAAAATTTAAAGGAATATGATTACTATAAATAGTTTCCCAAACCATTCACAAAACATGTATTTGATTATAGAAATATTATAGTGGGATTTTTCATAGTTGGTTCATAATTCAGGAAATCATAAATCCAGATTTTTCACTTTTAATAACCCTAATTTTTTAGAATCCTAATGATTTTAAATTTCTTTTATTATGGTTTATGACTTTTATGAGATAATATAAATGTAATTTATTGATGTATTAGGGTTTTTGGGTTTAATTTTAATTTATTTTATTTAATATTTAATCATTAACTAGGTTTTGATCGAGTTTAATACACTCGTTTATTATAGATAATATAAGAACATCGAAAACCCATAAAGAGGAAACTATAGATAAATTTCCATAGGGTAACCCTCTTATAGATCCAAATATAACTGAGACCATTATTATCACTCTCTAGATTTTGGATAGGGAGGGTGAGTGAGATCAAGATTGAATGGAGGACCATGCTCAGGAATACACCAGGTAAAATCCACCTTCATTCCATGGTGATTAGGGGTATCATGAACTAGAGGAGTCACTAAATAAAATTGAATATATCTTTAATTTACTTAAGATACCTAATACTTAAAAAGTAATGTTATCCACTTACATATTGGAGGTTCCTAACTATAAGTGATGGGAGTCTATTGTACAAATTATTTTTCCTGAAATCCTCACTTGGAAAGATTTCAAAGATATGTGCAACCAATAATTATATCATGAAACCTTGGATATAGAAAGTTCAAGTAATTTGGGACACTTCATCAAGGGTAAAATTTCTTGGTGAATTATTCCACCCATTTTAAAAAATTATATAGTCTGGTTATGATATCCTTGCAAATGATACTCTCAAAGTTCATCAGTTTGAGATGGGATTAAGGCTTGATATTAGATAAAAAATATTATTTTATCCTTCATTTATACACTTATGTGTTCAGTAAGGTGGTGATAACTAAGACTTATATGGTAGGGTTTATTAATATGGTAAATGGTTCAGTTGAAATAGGTGGAATCCACAATCCATTATTAGATAAAAAAGGAAGTGAGAGGAGTCTCTAAGGGGAATAAATGAGAGTTTTCAATGACCACCTAATCTAATTATCATGATTATATCAAGGAATATACCTTTTAAGTGATTACAATCAGGGAATTTTAGTCATTATAAACTATATTTCTAGGATACTCTAAAGATATTCTATCTATGTGAATGAATCGGACACTTGTAGTGAGTCTGTAAATGTCCTCCTCATCAAGGTAGTATATCCAGATATTATTTTACTAGATTATCTCATATATATTCAAATTAATCCAATAGAGTAGATACCCATTCTGATATAATAGAATATCCTAGTTAGACATGGGGTGAATCTCATCCTGGAATGTGGTCTTAAAGAAGTCCTAAATCTTTCCATTTTTATATGGTAGGGAAGGGTTTTAGAGGGACAGATATAATTCAAAACACAATGAAAAAAAATAACCCCAAAATTATCCAAGATATATCTATATGTTCAGAAAGATTAATAAAAAATGAATAAATAATGGCATACCTTATTCTCTATTGATCAGAATCATCCACATGATTTTGATATAGAACAATAAAAATCCACAAACAGTTTCCTTCCTCTTAGGGTATCTATGGTTTGGATGAATCTACCAATACATTGGAATTATTACCTCTTCTTTATGGTTTTCTAGAACCATTATTAAAGAAGAATATAGTAATAGAGAAAGGGAGATATTTAACTAATTAGTTTCAATGTGTGTCAACATAATGGAATCATCAACCCAAATCACAAATTATGAGATCCATTATATAGCCATCAAAGGATAATTTTAAAATTATAACACATCTGGTTACTAAATTAAATGTTTAAAAAGTTAAAACTATTTATAAATTAAAAATTATCATTATGATTCATTCATTTACAATTTAAAAAAATGTTTGGGCCATTAAAACTCATATAGATCATCATCACATGGTAATAAAACTAAAAATGAAAGCATGGTGTGGGATAAGGAGGTCAAGATACATGATATAACATATCATTTAGGTTATCATGCATAGCACTATGATGTGGTGACACTCACCATGTTGTGGTATATCCTAGGGAAGACCATTACATAGTCTAAACCACCACACTATGGTGGTACTTCTAGTTCACATTTCCAACAACCTCTCACTTTAACTAAAGACTCATTGTCTTAGTTCACTTTAAATTTATGTAACATCATATATAAAAACCTGTGAAACCTTTTCCAAAACTACTTTTATATATCCTCCAAAGCTTATTTTGGAAAAACTATTATTCATTTTCACCACATATTATACCATATGTAATAAATTGTGGGGAAAAACCAAAACTTATTCTAGATATCCTCTAAAACAATTTTCAGGTAGTTCTTAAATATTTATACAAGAACTTTATTAAAAAAATTAATCCTTATTCACATAACTAAAAATTGTGGCCCCAAATTCCTTTGTAGCATCAAAAAAAATTAGAAATTCCAAAATCTATAAAAGTAAGCAAAGAGAATCCTCTATTAAAGCATCAATTATACTCAATTTATAAATGGATTCGACATGATCTCTATCAAACACATGTATCACCATACCCATTTCCACCTACTATGTTATATATAAGTATTAATAATCATATAATCTTTTTGTCTAATATATCATGTGGCCATAGAACATGGAGTATGCAAATCCCATATAAGATACACATATATTCTCATTTCTGTGAGTATAGACTGGACATATAGATGAATACATCATATGTAATTCACCCAACTGGATGAGAAAATCACATTGATTTATCCATATAGATAGGTAAACCACTTTTAATTTATCTAGGTATGGAAGTAAACTTTCTTAGTCTCTCTAAATAAAGAGTCTATATGTCATACTTATCACACATGAGGGTAAATCCAATCTTAGTTAATCCTGAACCAATAACATGATCAATGGAATACCTAACCAACCATTAATTATCTATGCCTCAAGGATTACATAATAAAGGTATAAAATTATAAAAGTTTTCTTTCTATGTATCTTTACAATCTTAGGTATCATGAATTAATATAAAACATTCACCCTTAGTATACCAAGAATATAGTGTATGGAACTCTAAGTGGAATACATGGTGGATCATCTAGTGCAAAAAACTTATTTTGTGGTTCATGAATGTATTTTGTATCTGTATATGAAATTATACCCACACTAAACTTAAAAACACATCACAACATATAATAATATATGAAAAACATTATTTCACAATAACTAAAATTCATACTTTGAGAGGTTAATTATCATTACACTTCATGAAATATAGGAATCCAATATGAAATAATGATAAGGTGGTGTCTTCCTTTTATATAACATTATACATTTCATATTCTTAAACTCTTTTAAAAATACTAAATAAACAGTAAATAAGTACCTATATCACCATATCAAATACGATATTCACCCATAGATTCCTTATGTTTTTTATAATTTTAATGATATTTTAAATTCATTTCATATCTATGTAATTCTTGACACATGTCTATCTGACCTTCTAATAAAACATCCCATTAAACTTATTTAGTAAGGTACATCTATGAGGTAACCTAGTTTTAATAATAGAGAAACTTAGGAATCAAAGTTATAATGTTTAACTCCTTGAATATAGTATTCAAATTTATTAAATTTATAACTTAAAATTTTATGATTCTAATAACTTTTTTTTGTTTACTTATAACACTTTATAAGTTTATCATCATAATCATAGAACTTTTCCATTAAATCATTTCTTTGAGATCATTTATTAAAAAAATGAAACATATTACATTAATCATTCTATACCAATATATCCTGAAATATTTTAGGATACAAAGTGATATTCACTTTGTTACAATAACTTAATTGGACCTATTATATTTATCTTTATCAACATATCCTAAAATATTTTAGGATATTATGTGATATTCACTTTGAATTTTTACTGTCATAATATTATATTTTTTGTACTTGAAATTCAATATGTTTGAACATAATACCACTAGCCTCTTATAAACTATATTGTCTTTAGAATGTCATGGTAATACACACACAATATTTTTTTGTTAGGAAATGAAAATTATTTTCTTTTAGTGTTAGTATTTTTCAAATAAAGAATTAATTATTATATATTATATGGTATTATATGTCTTTGGAGTGTTATTCTGAAAAAAAAAGCTTTTATAATTTATTATTTTCAACTGAAGGTGGTTGGATCATATCCATTATATTATAACAAATATCATGGGTAAAATATTTCATCCTGATTAAAAAATTTATATCCTTTTATAAATTTGAAACATGTTATATAATTTAATGAACCACAAACCATGTTTATTCAAAACATCATGTCAATTTTTTTGTAATGACCCTTTATTTAAAAAAAATATCTTATCATATAAGAGAAAATAATATGAAAATACACATCCTTTATTTAGATTCATTTAATATTGAAATATTTATTTTTATTCAACTCCCTGATTTAACAAACCTTTTATTAATCACTTTACTTCTATCTACAATCCTCATAAATATTTAACTTGAATTTTAATTACTATATATTTACTACATTTATAAATTATATGTTTAGTATCACATTCCCTTCAAAATTCAAGAATTTATTTATATAACATTGATACCCAATTTGGAATCTCCATGATGTTTCTTAAATTCTATCAAGTATTATTGAAAATTCCATCCAATGGAATGGCCTCCTCTCCTTATTTAAACCACTATTAGATTTCAATGACTAAGGTTGACTAAGGGACAATCTTATATTTTCCTCATAGTATAAAAATTTTCCCTTTTATATTGTTAATGAAACATAAAAGTGTAGATATCACATGCCCTACTTACCTGTCCTCAACACTTTGAGGAAATTAGGTGAACTTTTATCAAGATCATTTATATTATTGGGACATTTACAATAATAATTCCATGATGAATTCCATATTTAGAACCTTTAATAGAAACCTTTAGTCTCTACAAGTCTTTAGCAGACCCAATCATATTGAGTACATGAGCAGAGACAAAAGTTACTTAAGTAATTTAATATAAAATAACCTTGAAAACATAATTGAATCCTTATAGTCATCTCATAGGCATCTATATGCACTTTTTAGACAATTTTAATGTTTTGATATTTAGGAATGGTTTTTCCCTAACATGTAGAATTTTAATTTTTTGATTAAGAACTAATATCATATTCCTGTATCAATATAAAAAGTTTTTTTAAGCTTAAAATCTTTTAATATTGATTTTAAACTCATTTTTGATGATGATGATTCAATTTTATCTACAATAGAAGGTTTTATTAGATGATTATTGTGATTTACATTCATTTATTAAGGACATTCATAAAATTTGTTCCCCCTAAAATTATGCACCCTTTTAAATTATACCATTTTCATTATTCATCCAAGATCTATATTTCATCATGAGTTATATTATCTAAGATCTTAATATAATGAATAAATATATCTGGTATAAAATCAAATCAATATGATCACATATGACTATTGGATAGTTGGAAAGGAAAAACTTGTTCTAATACTTTATATAAATATCTCAATTTTATTCTTCCGGTATAAAAATTATTTGGGGTTCCTAGATAATTATAACCCATATAATACACTAAAAATTATTCACAAAAATGTTAAGATCATCTCATAAATTTATTTCCTTACACAGGACAATCTAGGGGAACCTTAATTTGGAAAGCCTTTCCTGATTGAATGAGAAAGTTCTTGATAAGTTTTCACATTGAAATGAATCTAACACTTAATATTTTAATGAGATTTAAATGTCATTATCTTATCTTATGTATTATTTTTTTAAATGTATTCATACTTCTAGAGATTTAGTTTTGAATCCCTACTCTTTCAACCAAATCAATATGATGAAATTGTATTGGTGTGTAACTCTTTACATAACTCATGAATAAGAAATAGTTAATATAAAATAAACTAAATAAGTTATCATATATATAATATAGATCCATAAATTAATGTATACTAATTAATAGAATTATTTTAAACACTTTTAAAAAAAATCATACACATATTCATAATATAACTCTTTATATTATTTAATAAAAAGGGGTTTTAGCTAAATAAATGATAAATTCATAAATTTAAACCTGAGTGATACATTTATTAACAATTCATAAATAAATAATAAAAAATTTATAATATAGGTTTGGATATAAATGAACGATTCACTTTTATCCCATATGAAATTTTCATATTATCATTTACATGGTTTTAATATAAAATTATTCATATTTTTGAAATGTGTGACATTTATAAATAAATTTATTATAAAATAATAAAAATTTCATAAATTAAGAAACCATTTACAGAAATTACACATTTAAAAAATAAGGCTACTATTATAAAAATTTTATATTTGCATTTACTATATAATCATAAATCAATATTACCACTTTTATAATTAACCTTATTTTAACCATTTAAATACAATTTAAACCCATATCTCATATACTATTTTTTTTGTTTGGTTAAAATAACCATTTCATATTTTACTCAAAATGGATTGAACCATGGAATGGTGTTCCCTAGGTAAAATTATTATAGTGTTAAATACCACTCATATTTATAAAGCGTCTAAATTTTTGTGTACCTACGGTTATGCTATAGTCCAAGGATGGTTTCGAAGTTATTTTGGGGTGGTATCTATTTTAGGTCAATATATTTTATCCATTATGTTTCACTTGGACATTACATTTAATGTAGGGATTCAAAAGTCCCCAAATTTAATTCAAACACCCTCTAATCCATGGTATTACTTCGTGGTGACTACCATCACAACATAGAGATTTATACCATAACATGGTGGCATTGAGTGAGATGCTCTATTTTTATGATTTTCTTACAACACCTATTACCACCATTTTCATAGGGACAATATCATGGTCTTATTGAAGTAATAATATAATCACTTCTTTCACATAATATTTATGCTATGGTCCTTCAAATAATAACTAAATACATTTTTTTCACCAAAATATATTGTGGTTCCTAGAAAAATAATTTTTTCCAATTTTATTTATTTATTCAGGTATCTAATAAAACATTTATAGATTATGATTTGATACCATTGAAGGGTTTTAGAGGGATTAATATAATCCAAAACATGATATAAGATAACATATAAATAAAAAATATTTTATGTCTATATATCTGGAATAAAAAAGAATGGTGTGCCTCATTCTCTGTTGATTTGGATCATCCAAAATAGTTTAATGCAAATCATTGAGAAGTGACCAATGGTTTCCTTCATCCTAAGGTATCCATTGGTTAGATAAATACACCACTGCATGGTAAGGATTATCTATTCTTCAATGTTTTCTATAAGCTTGATTATAGGAGAAGATATTAAGAAATAAAAAGAGCGATTCAATCAAGGAGTTTAAAAGTGTCTTAATGAAATATAATTTTACACTCAAATCATATACCATAATCACCATTATATAACCATAATAAGAGATCATCGAGATTCTAAAACCTTTATTTTTTAAATTAAAATTTTCATTAATGTTTCATAAGTTACAACTCTTTATAATTTATAACCCAACATTATGATTCATTTGTTTAATGACTAGATAAATGTTTGGGCAATTCAGAATCCTATAGATTATTATCACATGATAATTAAACTGAAAATTATAAGTTGATGTAGGATGGGGAATACAAGACGCATGATATCATATATCTCCTTGGATTTTATGAATAAAACTATGGTATGGTGACACTCATCTTGTCATGGTGTATCCCAGGGGAGAACATGATATGATCCAAAGAACCATTTTTTAATGGAGCCTTTATTGAAAATTTACAATGGATAAAACATGAATCTTCATAATCTAAATCTAGTTTGATGATGGTTAGAGTTTCTATTCTTATTTATTCTTACATAGTTTTGTATTTATTTGATACAGGTGCATCGCATTCCTTCATATCCTCTAAAGTGACATATTTATTAGGTTTTCAAGATGAAATAATTCCTTATGTGATAAATATCACTACTCCTTTGAAAAATAAAAAAGGATTAGGGTTTCAATTTTCCATTATGTCATATAGTGATTATTTATGTTGGGGTTTCATGGGATTTTCTTATTCTTAAGTGATTTATCTTCACCCTAATTCTTGATACATATTGGATGATCATCTCTAAGGACTATATTTATTGTTTTCATCGAAATTGTTTTTTCTATATTATGATAGAAACTCTCAAATCTTACAAGGTGAGTGGGATCTCAGAGTATGTGTAGTAAAACCTATTTTTAGAGATATTGAGGCTATCACACTTCAGTTATCAAGTTTTCTTCTGAATTTTATTGAAGGGAATTTTAGTGAAGAACTTCATATGGTCAAGGAAAAGTATCTATAGGTTTTTAATGATGATTTTTCTATATTTCTCATCAAAGAGAGAGGTTTAATTTTCTATTGATATACTTCTATGGAAAAGTTCTATCTATTTTCCATCATATCAAATCAGTCTGGCTAAGTTAAAAGAATTAAAGGTTTAAATTTAATATCTTGAAAATAAGGGTTTCATACTATTGGAACCAAGGTTTCCATTGGATTGTGTTTTTCAGTCTAATGATATGGAAGTTGATTTATTCAAGTTATTTTTTTATTATATTCAACATAGAGAAAGTTTTGAAGATGTTTTGAAAGAGATAAAAGGATATTTAAAGTTGTTTCTAGCTAAAGCAGGTCAATCATAGTGTACATACATTCCCCGCACCATGAATTATGGTTATATAATAATCATATTAATGTTATGCCATATTTATCCCTAAATAAGCTAGGTAGGTCATGTCATATGATTATATCCCACTATGGAGATAACTATAGGATCTATGTGAGCTCATTGATAGTGGGGGTGAATCAGTAATTTTAATTCAATTTGCATTTATTTTGAAAAAATATTTATTGAAAGTTAATATGAGAGATGTTTTCTATCCACACACACTTTAAAACACACACCAATATAAGGATAACAGTTATTTACAAGGCTGAACTCTCAATTTGAGAAGTCTAGTCCTTGGTTTAATATGGATTCCTTTGTGATCACACTTCCTTCTATAATCAACCTATACGTATAAGTAAGTGGGGTATTTCCTCAAAACTTATTTTCTATAAATCATGACTATACTTCAATGCATCCCACACCCTATAATGATTGTAAATATTGTTGAAAACTGATATGTCTTTTGTCAATAGATGTCTATAGAGTTTTCAAGTGTTTTTAGTTCTTATTCCTCCTTCTACCCTTTCACAGTAACAAGACACCACATCAATTTTCATGTATAACACTATATGAAATCGCCATTATCTTCATCTTCATTATGAATGAGATCCCTCAAAATATAAGGTAACAGCATAATATTATATCTTTCTCTCTCTATATTTTAAAATATATATCCAACTCACCTAATACTCTTCAAAATATTCATGATAATATTATATAGGCTTCAATCAATAGTTGATATAAAAATTTCTATTCCTCTTCTTTAAATAAATATTTAGAAAACCACATGAATAATAATAACTCAATTTCTCACTCTTTTCTAGTCCTCCATATATAATAAAAAATTTGTAGATATTTTAATTTAAATCCATAAAGGGTCAACATTAAAAATATCTCATTTACCCTCTTTATAACTTCTCAAAACTACTATATGATATTCTGAATGATTTTGGTCTTTTTACTTCATACCTATGACCATTCCTGTATTTTTTTCTTTCCATGGAACCTGTTCCATTATATATGTATGAAAGTATTCATGCATAATATAATTGTGGATTTGGATATATAATTTCAGGAAAAAAACTCTCTTCACATTCTTCTTGTTATTTAAAACCTACTAGAATCACAATACACCATCATGATATTTATTAAAATGAATAACAAATTACTTAACATTATCATATTTAATATTTATTCAGAATAAATAATTTTTGGGAACTATTATTTTTATATAAAAAATCCTTAAAATTCCAGAAATTGATTCACTAAATAACCCTCACTATGTGAGGATTCAAGCTTATGTGTAGTGGTGAGGTTTTTCTAGAATAAGATGTTGTTTATATAGAATCAGATGATGTTTACATAGAATCATATGACTATTATGTCATAAAAAATCATCCATATATAGATTCCCATGATTTTTATGCAGGATTGGAATGATCCTTATGAATTCTTGGTTTTATTCCTATGAATCTATAGAATTATGTTTGTACTGGTCAGAAATTTACTATTTTCCACTCGGTTAGACTGGAAAATACATACACATATTAGAATAAGGTTTTCATAGATCTCTTGACTTAGTCATTTTTATCTTAATTATAAAATATTATAATTCTCTAAAAATATATCCATATTTATTCCAAACTCTTATAAACTATGTCCACATAACTTCAAACACTCTAACATTTTGAAATAAACTTCACCCCAAATGAATCATCAAACATCACTTGAGTTTGAACATGATCTATGGGTTGATAACAAAAGAAAACACAATAATCAAATACACTTCAAACTTCTCTAAACATTATTATCTAGATGAATACTACATTATATAGTAACTTCTCCAACTCAAATTATTCTTCATATTCAAAGGAGTTATTAAGCTCAACAATATCCCCATTTGAATTTTTCTAGAAAAAAAGGTACATAAATCACTTTAAAACACAATTCACTTAGGAATTAATCATCATACTTCATAAAAATTAGTGTAGGAATCCAGAACATTAAATAATAATACCATGTT
This sequence comes from Viscum album, assembly GCA_963277665.1. Taxonomy (NCBI): domain Eukaryota; kingdom Viridiplantae; phylum Streptophyta; class Magnoliopsida; order Santalales; family Viscaceae; genus Viscum; species Viscum album. The sequence continues at coordinate 1,440,038,406 of OY728122.1, read as the reverse complement.
TCCCATAAAGTAGTGATTTAGATTCATACCATGACCCTTTTGATTAAAATTGATTAAATGATAACTCATATCACTTAAAAAACAATATGATAATGGATAACTTCTTCTTCAATCAATTATTCATCATCACATCATTTATTCTATAATAAATACTTCATCATCACATCATCATTTTATAAAGGATCACTTCTTGTTAAATCAATAATACATAATCCCAAAAAAATCCTCAAGTTGAAAGATCTATCCAAAAAACCTATTAAAGAAAAAATTATTACATGAAATTCAACAAGACTATTAAAATAGCAAGCACTTGAAAAATATTGAATCCATATATTACCACTTTTAATAAACCTATTTAAATATATGCTCCCCTTTAATAGAAACACATATCAAATGATACTACCCTGTAAATATTCTCCCCCTTATTAACAAAACACTATAAGATAAATAAAAAGGTGGATTTACGTTTCCAATGTTTCTATACATTTTGAAATTATATCCAAAGAATAGATAAGTGGGGAACGATATACCATACCTTATCCTTGAGAAGGGTGAGGTTGAACTCCTAATTTCAACCTCATATTTTAAAATACACCTTTAATCACTAACTGATGAATGTTGTTACACGTGCTCTCAAAATATTTATAATTTTTACAAAGTGAAGTAAATGGGATAACCAAGTTTATCTATCTTGAGGAGTATTAATTATAATCACTCAATATTCTAATTTAATTTATTATATTTTTGGTATTTTATATTTTATATTTTATATTTTATATTTTATGAAAATAAAATAGAAATTAAGAAAATAATTTCTTTGAAGAACGCATAATTTTAAAAATGTAATCAATCTAATATACCTCTAAATTATTCATTAATCATTATCCGTTATTTTAAAATAAAATTAATTATGATACCCTAATCTTATCAAACCTTTAACAATAAAAAAATTAACACAACCACATAGATATGAATAAATGAACCCTAGGTTGACTATAAATCTCCTAGTTGCAACATCCTACTTTGATTACGGTCCAAAAAACAACTTATAATCTGAGAAAATTTAGGGTATCATATCTACCATGTAAATGAAAATTATTTGAGTATTGGTATTATTCTTAAGCTCAATAATTCTATACCATGTTTATTATATTTGATGATTAAAGTTTTTATCTTATGATTCACACAAGGATGGCCACATGACCAAAGTGAAAATAGATCAAGTTACTTATAAACTAAAACAAAATTAATTGATAATAATTTATGAACTATTTTGTTTTAATTAATTTTAAATAAATAAGTGAAGGTATTAGTAAATATATTGATTATGAGTGGGAACCACTCTTCTATGGGTGGAGTTGTCATCATGGAGATGATTTCCATAAGAAACGGTTTTAAAGGGTAAAACCCAATATCATATCAAATATTATATTATATAAAAAAAATCAAATAGAAAACAAAATTAGGTTTAAGGAGTAACAAATTTTCTTATTTATAAGAAATTTATACTATACTTGTGAAAAAAACAAAATAATGTAAAAGAAGAAAGTGAAAGCCTCTTAGAAGAGATACATACATGCACACCCTCCATATCCTAATTGTATAGAAAATTGGAATATAACCATTCCATTGTATAAGGAATCTATAATACACAAAACAACCACTAAAAAAGTTAATAATACAAATTTATAGAGTGGAGGGGAGGGTAGGGTGACAAATTTTATAAAAAAAGGAAGTTAAAAATTTAGTCAAATAGAATACCTAATTTTTTTATTCATCTTTGACCATTATTAAGAATTAACTAGACGTTTCATATGTTTAATGAAGTCATAAGTTTTTATTCTTCTAATTTTTATAAAAATTTCATCTCAATAAGAGTAAGGATACAAATTTTATGGCCAAAATGGTGAGGTAAGGTCAAATCTAACAAATCTAGTCCAACATTGACTTCTGGACCCATGTTCTCCATAAAAAATTGTGATATATCCCAAGATATTCAAATTAAATATGTATCACAATAGGTTTAAAATTTTTTAATAAATTTTTTAATTAAAATCAAACACATAAAAAATTTATAAAAAAAATAAAGTGCAATTGAAAGGAAAAACTTGAATTTTCATTCAATTTCCAAATTCATGCTCTAATTAAAAATTATGATAAAATCATCACTTAAACATTAATTTGGTTGAAATATATAATTTATTATTAAGAAAAAATTATATAAAACCAAGTTTTATCAATCCTATACACTTGAAAATTTCACTCCTAGGCATCCATCTAATACTCATACAAAATTCACAAAAAAATTAAAATTGAGAAACTTTTCTAAGATCTTTAAAAAACAAAATGCATCGTGTATCATTTATGAAAAAAATTCATTTGATTTTATTATCTTACATTTAATTTTTTTCAACCTGAAAAATCCATTAATGATCCAATTTTAGCCTACCTCACATTATAATTCATGCTACTATTCACTCAAGAGAAATTTAATTTGGAGTTATGCTCATACTTAGAAAATGCATGTATCAACATGATCTTGTAAAAATTATCTTTTTTACACACCATGAGAAATGAAATTATTTTAAATCATGAGATCATTTTAAGGTGATTTTTTTGTCAAAGGGTCTGTAGGTAAAATCATTTAAAAAATTTGAGTCCAAAAAGAGGATGTTTTTCACTTAAATAGAATTTCATGGATATTCAATTGAAACCACATAAAATATACCTTACTCAATTAATTTTATGATATTACACACTCACTTTTATTGATATAGACCATGATTCAAATAATAAATTCAATTAATGGATTCATCCTTATTCTTCACTTCATTTTTTTGTATTTTCTCATTTAATTTTTTTAGTATTTTTTCAAGGAAGACTATATCATGAAAGAGTACAAAAAATAAATGAAAATTCATGACCTTTTATTTTTTATGAGTTAATGAGCCATACATGTTGATGAATAATTAATTTTCATCTCCTTACTTACCTGTTTACTCCTTTTTATATTTTTTAGAGAATAGGATGGGAACAAATGAAGTGAGATAGTGATAAAATAGTCTCATTCCCATTTATCTACCAATCACCCAGAATAATGAAACATTCCTATTTCGTCAAGAAATTATATTTTTTACCATATAACATGAATAAAAGTATCTTCCCCCATACTTAAACATGAAATAATCATACAAATATATTAATATCAATGGTACGTAAAGATAAATTGGATTGTAATATAACTTAAAACTATAAGGAAATTCATGGCTTATATAGGCTAAACTAGGGTAGGTTTTATGGGTAAGTATGAAGTTAAAAAACATGTCAAGATAAAGAAGTTCCTCAATCATATGAAAAAATAATTATTAACACTAAATCATTGAAGGAGAAATAATCACAGGTTTTTATTTTCACACAAAATCCAAGTTTCTCTTAAGAAATTGAGAATATTATGAATAATATTTTAAATAGGTTTAGAATACCTCATAAGATTAGAAAAAATATTTTAGGTCGGAGTTTCATGGGTATGGATTTCAAAAATTAGTTAAAATCATAAAATGTTTGAAATTCAAATTATAGGAAAAGTATTCATATCAACAGTCATTTACAAATCTATTTTTCAAAAAAAATTCAAATTTCTCAAAAATTAATTAAAGATTGAAAATGATAATGAATACTCATTAAAGATCAAATTTATTAAAAATATGAAAAATAAGAATAAAAACATAAAAAACTTATAAAATATTTTACATTCCCCACACATAAATTAAACTTATCATTTGATTTAAAGTACAAGAAGATGGTGTAGGGAATGAATCCCATAAAAAGGGGAAATATAACTTAGTTTAATGTTGACTTTAGAATATTTGATTTAATAACCAAATCACCTCATTAAGTAATATAAAAATATATAATTACTATAAATTAAATAAATCAGTAAATCCAAAAAATTAGAGATAATCTTGGGCTATTCCCTAAGATATGTCGTGTTTATACAACCCATAACCAGACAGTACCATTTTTTTAACCCCAATATGAATATATACAAGGTTTAAATGATATTAACCACAACATGAGACTCTTCTTGATGTCCATGAGTATAAACAAAGAGTAGAGACCCCTAAGAAAATAGAGAAATGATTCCACACCTAGAATAGGAAAAATAAATAAATAATCATTATGGGGTGTGGAAAGAAGAAATGGGTACTATCTTTAAACATTCATCATGTCCTCCTATAATAGATGTGCATGTTTATGTAGGTAGTTACATCACCAAATACTTTTTAAGATATTATTCTTAATTAATCATAATCTCTTGGGTGGTTTCTTTAGTAAAATATATGTTTGGTTCCAAATGTTCCAATTTTATATGAAAATCATGAGTAAAATCATTCAACAATTCCATTTTATAAATATTAAAACAAGAATAATTCAAATCTATAGGAGCCCCGGATTATAATCTACTTTCAAGTTATCTTGAATAGACCCTATAATTTATTCATATTTAAATTCCAATGAAACCTTATCCTCAATTATTATCAATTAATATTAGTCATCATTATACTCTAGATAAATAAAAATTGTTGGTTCTTCAAAACACAAAGAAGGGTAGCGAATTTTATTTGATAAAAAATTAAAATAAAAAAAGGATAATCTCGTGTTAATTCCACTCCCTTCAACTAATCATATTCAAGTGTTGGTTCATCTTGTAATTTCACTGATCATATTATAGAATTTTGTAGGATAGAATGGTTGTGTAGTTAAATTTCCACCTCTGTGATGTCTTCCTCTAGTGTAGGATGGATGTTCTTTTTTACCTTTTACACCTCTTGATAGAAATAAAAAATTTATTATGATAATTCATTGATCTCTTTGGCTAAGAATTCTAAAAGTGGTAGTTTATGGTCCTCCTTCAAGTTCCCAATGATATCCTTGAATATCCTATATTTATAGTTGTATTTCCACACCCCTCATACCATCCTTTCAAATAACTACAAAATTTCATTAATGGAAGGATTAAAATTAAATATTGATTCCATTTTTTCTATTTTTTTAAAATTTCAAGGTAGTAAAATATTTATGAAGAGAAAATAAATAATAAGGGATTAATATGGATCCTCTATAATTATACCAATTCGATTAATGTTGTCTCACACACTCAAAAAATATTTATAATTTTTACTAAGTGCGGCACAGGGTCTAACCTACATTGTTTCTCTTGAAGAGTCTTAGTATATATCACTCAAAATTTTAGTTTACTTTGTTATATTTTTGGTATTTTATATTGTATGAAATTTAAAATAGAAAATAAAGAAAACTATTTCTTTGAAAAAAAACTAATCATAAAAATGTAATTATAAAATTATGGTTTAAACATGTATATTTAATGAAATCTTTAGAGAAAAAACAATTATAAATCAAAATAAAAAACTTTTGAAAATAAAAGGAAAATTTTTCTCTGAAAAAATATTTTATGCACGCAATTGTGTTTTACATCAATAAATTGAAAAAGTAACTTTTGGTAAATTATATAAATTAAATTTATATATTATAGAGTCAATATAATATTTGACATTCATCTTTTATTTTTTCTATATAAGAGATAATAATAAATCCAATTTTATACTTAAGACTATATTTTTCTAAAAAGTATTTTTGTTCCCTTTACTGCACTTATTTTAAAATTAATTTTAAAAATATGATAAAATTAATATGATAAAATAAAATTAATTTTTTAAATCATCATGTAAAAAATATCTTATAGTTACTTTTCTTATTTTTCTAAAAAAATCATTTTTTGATGAATAGTAAAAAATAATCAGTTTTAATTGAGAACTTCCTATTTTTAAAAATTATTTATAATGTAAAATTATAATTTTAAATGGTTTTAAAGTAAAATTAGTTAAATTTTACATCAATTAATCTAATTTTTTTTAAATTCAATAATTTTTATATTGAATTTTAATATAACAACCTTTAAAACTTTTAAATATTTTCCCTTTCAAACGTGCTTTCACGTCAAGTCTGTGGGATTAATTTTAAATTATATTTTTCTATTTATCTGAATTTAATTTGAAATAAATAGATTATATATTTATAATTAGTATAATTTATATTATTTAATAAGGTTAACTTAATTTTTGACCAAAATAAATAGTAAAAAGAGTAAAAATTATTTACCATGGTTAAGGTAAAAATGATTTTACTAAGGAGTTAAACTAAAAAGATAAGGGTTAAAATATCCCAAAACATATCCTTATGGAATTATTTTGACTTAATATCTTCTATTATCTATAAATTTCCATTATCGGATCCTTGTTACATGAAAATAAACATGGATGGAATTTTATCTTTCAAAAAAAACTCAATTATTCCACTCACCTCACTTATAAAAGGTCACCCCATATCCACTATTATTCACATCTTTAAACCCTTTTAGTTCATCCAATACCTTAAAAAATTACTTAAAAACATCCATCATCTCATCCTAGAAGCATTAGTTTGTAGATAAATCCAACCAAGGAAGGATATGGTGCAAACCTAAGGAGGATACCCAAAGAAGATATAACGTTCATCAATGAGCGTTTTTGTTTTAGTTCTTCCTCCACCACCTTGAATTATTATTATAACTTGATGATATAATAACATAAGTATATTAAATATAAATATATGTTTTTATATTTTGTTAATTACCTACAACCATATCCACTTATATCCAATGGTTTACGAAATCCTTGTTAGTGTGTATGACAGACAGAAATCTCGCGAATCGATGTCATTAATTTTCCAATTACCACCAATCATGGTTGGATATGATGATAGATAAGAAGTATATATATTATATTTATAACATTATTATACCTCTATATTAATTATATAATATATTAATTTTTTAATTTCCATTCCATAAGGGATATGATAACATTTTTTGCGTGTACAATGGACTACCACCTTATGAAGCGATGTGATTCATTTTCATTAATTCTTTACATGAAAGATAATAAAGATAAATATATGTGATATGAATGACATATTTATGGCATAAATTACATATTTTTCATTATTAAATTATAATATATTATTTTATTTCTTACCTTTTCACTCACAAAAAGATGATAGCATCGTTCATCTATATGTGGACTACAACCTTCATGAAGCGATGTGACTCTCTATTTTCATCACTACACCACATGGATGATATGTATAAGTATATTCAAATAAATAATATGTTATTTATCATATTAATATCATTATTTAAATATAAAATATTACTTACCATCTCTCTATAATGATTGTTGAGAAATGGAAATGTTACTCATGCGTACGTACGACCTACCATCACCATGATTGTAAAGTACTTAATTTCTAAAAAACATATTTCATGATTTTATATAGTATTATATTTTATTTATAAATATAATAATTATTTATTGATTATTCTTCAATATATAATGGAACCATGATCAATAGGACATAAAATAAAAAATAAAAACATATACAAAAAACAAAGCAGTTGTTACCCGAAACATGACTTTAACATAAAATTTCTAATAAATGGGTAATATAAGGTCATAAGTAAATAATATTTGGTATGATATATATAATTATGTTTCTTTAATATATTTATAATAAAATTATATTTATCATATAGGATATTTGTAAATTTTCTAAATAATTTAAGACTTAATGTAAGGGATTTCTAGTCTCTCTTTTATTTCTGGGAGACATATGAAAATTCACAACTAGTTTCTTTTATGTGGTGTATATACTAAACCATTGACGTGTTATATAATGAATCCAATTATTTACATGATATTTAAGTTTAAATTTTATTTTATTATTTATTGGGGATTACAATTTAAAATATTACTAAAGAGGTAAGGGAATTTAAGTCTCTCTTTTATTTCTAGGAGAAATGCAAATTCAACACTCATTTATTTTTGTGTGGTGTATATACTACCAATTTGAAATGTTATATCATTAATAATATTATTATAATTTTGTTTAATTCATAATTTGAGGTTATTATTTATTTTTTATTTCTAGTTTAAAGATCACTAAAGTGGTAATCGATTTCAAGTCTCTCTTTTATTTATGGGTGACATATGAAAATTCAACACTTGTCTCTTTTGTGTGGTGTATATACTTGAACATTGAAATTTTATATTATTAATATCATAATTTTAATTTTATATAATTTTTAATTTGATTTTATTATTTATTGGTTCGTACGATTCAAAATATTACTAAAGTAGTGATGGATTTCCGATCTCACTTTTTTACTTTTAGGAGACACATGCCATATTCACCTCCTATTTCTTTTATATGGTATATATAATGCCCATAAATTTATTATTATTCTTATAATGAAAAATATTTGATTTTATATATAAATTTTATGATCTATCCTTTATGGGTTTTATAGTTTAAAATTTATAAAATCGGTAATGTATTTTTGTCTCAATTTTCCTTCTTTAAGACATATGTTAAGATATGCACCTATATATTTTTATGAGGTGTATATAAATCCCCTTTAACATAAAATATCATGGATTTATTTAAACTCATGATATTTTAAGTTTAATTCAATGATATTACTTCATGGGTATTACGTTTCAAAGTTACCAAAGTGGTAAAATTTTTATGTTACAATCTCAACGTTTATCAGGATTGTTTATGGTTATTATTTCAATGATTAAATATTTTGATCTATCACTCAAGAAAGTTTTAAATATTAGTAAAATATGGTTATAACATGAGAAAAAAATTCCTCTTATTTTACTCTCATTATGTACTCAATAATTAAAAAATAACACTTTAAAAAATCATCTTTTTGTTAAAAACCCTTTTTCTTCCAAAAACCATGTTTTCAAAAAATGTTTTTAAAAGGTTTTATCTTTTAAAAAAGTGTTTTCAAAGTGTAAAGTATATTTTACGAAGTAAAATTTTTAAATTATTTTAAAATCTTCCTTTATAAATTTTCATGTTTATTTTCAATGAAAATGATTTCCAAAATGTTTTATGTTTTAAAAAGATATTTTCAAAGAAAATTTATTTTTCCCCAAAGAAATGTTCCCAGTGATATTTAAAAATAATTTTACATATAATATGAAATCATTTGATGTTACTTATTATTTACTAGGGTCATTATCCAAGGATATCATTCTTATTCTTTATCTGAATGGTTTATTCTTATGATGAAATGATGCTTATGAAACCTATTTCTTTATCCACGAGTTATACCATGATAAAATTCCTATAAAGCCTGATTATTTTTCTATATGTTGTGATATGATGAAATATTGAAATTATAATGAAACCTGCCTATTTTCCATATGTTATGATATGATTAAATTTTTATGAATACCATTTTATTTCATGTGTTATGATATTATGAAATTTTTATGATTTTATGGAACACATGTGTATGATTTTCTTTATGTGACGGGTGAGACCCATATCTCACTCAAATAAATTGGGTAAATATAGATAAATAAAGAGTAAATATGTTATTAATGTACATAATTACATTCTCACAATGTTATATGTGAACCTAATTACATGTTCACAATGTTATGTGTGAACCTGATTACATGTTCAAGATTTTATGAGTGAACTTGATTACATGTTCACAATATTATGGATGAACATGATTACTTGTTCATAGTATTATGAATGGAACTTTATTTTATACCCATAATTGTATTTTTGGACCTAGTTTCATGTCCATAAGTTTATTCAAGGTCCTGATTTCATGTCCTTAACTTAATGAGTAAACATGTTTTTATTTACACATGTTCAAAATGTTATAAGATGATGTGTATGACATAAATATATGTCATATGCTAATTTTATTCCATAATTAATAATTTTATTTTATTTTCTTATGATTAAGGTCTTATAAAATTCCAATCCTTATTCCATGACTTGACATTATGATCTTTATTTGGAGGGTATGGTTTCCAAATGTTATTTTTATGTTATCACACACTTATAGTCATGATATGCTTACAGATCTCCTTTGTTTACCCTTAATAATCTTCTAAGATCACCCTTTATTATGTTTCCTTTCCAAAGGTTATGAATTTTTTTAAGTAAGAGTGTTAAAGGGGAATATATCTATTATAGAAATTGAATATCATTCATGAATTAAGAAGATTGTTTTCCAAGGTTCAAAAGGCACTAAAAAATTATTGTCCTTAGGAATTTGTTTTTGTAATGTAATTAATATTCATCTAAAAAGATATTATATCCATGTGTGAGAATATTGGGCTAGTATATTTGGTATCATATGAAAGGTTTAGTTAACCATTGGAAACTATGGTGAGAAAACATTAGTGAGATACCTATAGATATTTCTAAGGAGATGTCTATAGATATGGCTAAGGATAAGTCTATGGATAATTCAAAGTTTAGTAAAATGACTTTGAATTTTGTTAAATGATGGAGAAAGTAGTTTCCAAGAAACTACATCCCTATCTAGATACTAAAAGTGGATGTGGATCTTGAACAAAGGTTCATGTAGGTAATAAATCTGAAAAAGGTGCATTGAGCAGGACTCAATGATTACCTGGTACATGATAATGGGCCTTATAGTTAACCAGGTTTGAAACTCCTAGGGGATATGATTTAGAAATTCAAAAACTATTTATGAACCATAATTAAGGATTTAAATATACTATGACTATAAATGACATAGGATAAACCTAAGGTGTCTGAGAATAGAAAAAGGTTCCATGATTTATACATCCTATATATAATTATCATGATTATTTGGTTTCCCGTTATGATTATCATTTCTCACATTGTTTTTTTTGTTTTAGTCAATGGAGTGAACATAAAGGAACTAGGTTGAAATTTAATGTGATAGAAATTTTCTAATGAGAATCCAAATGGGATGATAACTAGAGTAAAGAATGTTATGATTATGTCTAATTAGTTATCATGATATACGATTAACAACATAAACCTTAAAAAACTATTAGAATCACCAAAGAAGATAATGATAGTATTTAATGAGAGTTTGGGTAATGGAGACCATGGAGGAAATAATATTCAATTTCATATATGTCAAGAATGTGGGAAGAAACACTCAAGGGAATGTCTTAGAGGAACAATAATATGTTTTGAGTGTTCAAAATAAGGGCATAAAGCAATTATTTGTTGAAGAAAAAGGAAAATTTCATTTAACGCAATAGATGGGAATTTTTTCTCCCTATGGTATCATCGACTATTGAATTCTTCAAGTGGGAATTATGAAAATTTATTTCCCAAGGGGAAATATTGTGAAGAGAACCAGTAAGGTTGTGCAAGTAATGGTTGTACTACTGATGATAAAGTGACTAAAAATGGAATATGAGAGGAAATCGGTTTTAGGGATTAAGTTGATGAATCCTGGTTAATTTCTTAAGGATAAGGTGAAATAATCACAGTGTTTATGTATTGGAATTATCAAATTATGTTATATGAATATATATAAGGACTATTTGTAGAATTTTTTGCTTAAGGATTTTTAAGATTATGTTAAATGGTACTGATGGACTAAAAAATTGATTTTATAAAAATGTGATATTTTTATTAATGAAATATAACCCTCAATATTTTATAGATGTTGGGATAATGTTTTTAGGGTAAGGAGATTTTGGATATGAATAAGTAAATTAGATAGTAATAATTACTTTTATATATTGACCAAGTGGTTTATGGTAACATTGATGGAGTTTTCAACATTTTTTGATTTAAGGAATATGTCCACTAATCTTTTTTTTATTTAAGTAATAATGAATAATTCATGTTTTCAATAATTTTTTATGGCAATTCAGGTTATTACCATGTTTCGAGATAATACATGATGAAGGTATTCACATGTTTAGTATGTGGAAATTAAGAGATACTTCATAATGTATGAGTGATTGATTAAAAGTTAATTTTGTAAATTTAAAGAGCATCCTTCTAATGTTTTATATTCTAATATTTTGGAAGGTTCATAATGTTAAACATTTATGGAATGGTTTAAGTTTAGTTTTGGATGAGTTTTTTTAGATTAATGTATTATTTCACCATATAAAGAATTATGCATAAACTATGCTAACCATTTTGTTGTGATGATAATTAAAGATACATAGAATGAATTTTCATTCAATTTATGAATATTATGATTCATTAGTGCTTAAAGAATTAAAAAAATCCTTTAGTTATTAGAGTAAGATATAATGTGGAAATTGATCAAGTCATAACCAAAGGGTGGGATTGTTCTTATGAAATGGAATGAAATCAAGTTAGTATATCTTATCATGAAAATTATTAATCTTTAGGAAAAATATATTGAAATAAAATATTATCTTGTTATAATAATTTTTTTGATATAAATTACCTTTTTTATGCCTCTTAGGTTTATGTATTTGTGGTTGTTAACATTCTCTGGATCACCCACTTTCTTATGATCAATTTTATCTATCACCCTCCATCATTTTTTGGGTGTTACTTTTCTTTACTATGTGCATGTTTTCACTTACCACCTATTTTATCCTATTTGGAAACCTAGTATTTGTTATTTCAGATGATTTTCTCAAATCCCTTTCTCTTTTTCAAAAGGATTTTTTGTTAAACCATTTTACAATGTGGGTTTCTATAAAGGAATTTTCAAATGTTAAAACATTAATGACTGAGAATAATTCCAAGGGAGAAATTCATTTTAAGAGGTTAGAATTTAACACCCCTAGATTTTATAAACTATATATTTTCTAAATTACTTTAATCCTTTTGATATTTTGTGTTACATGCAATACTGAGTTCAAGTTGTGTCACACACAATGCTGAGTTTAAAAGAAATGTGGCATATTATTAAAATATTATTATTTAATATGATAATTATCACATAATTGATGGAATAGATGGTGTAACTCCTTGACCCCAATAACCTAGAGTTGGTACTTTATTACATAACATTGGCATGATACAAGGAATCATGTCCCGAAAGACCGATCAATTTATTATTATTGGAAACAAGATATATACATAAGTTCAACATTACAAGTTGAAAATAAATACAACACTAATTTGTTCCATTATAAACATCCAAGTATCCTATATTATTCCTGAGAGTCACTCATAACTAACTTCTTCATATCCTAGGAAAATGAAACATAAGAAAGGGATGAGCTCAAATGCTCAGTAAGGGCAAGCAATACAGCAGTAGATAACATAAACATTAGGCATGGTGAATTATTAAAAACACATGCCTTTATAAATAATAAACATGAACCATTTATATCAGGAATATGAGTTAAGTAAATAATTCCACAATAAAACATAGTCATGGGTATTCTATAAGTCGAATAACCACCTGAACCATCATTATTATTTTTATAATGAGGGAATGTATAATGTCATACATTTTGAAACATCTTGTCAAGGCCTCGACCAAGACGTCTAAAAATGATTTAGGCCTCGGCCAAAACCATATATCAAATTAGGAAAGGCCTTGTCTAATTATACATCTAATTGTATCATGAGACCTACCGATTCATCGAGGAGCTATAGCGGGCTCCACCAATCACATACTAAGTCCAATACATTCCTCATATGAAAAGGTTGAAACATAACATAAACATTCTTATTAAAACTAGCATAAAAAATGTCAATACTTTAATCATAAACCATGAATGGTATAAAAATAAATCATCCATAGTCAAAAATATCACAAAACCTTAAATAAAATATGGAATATTTGTATCATAATAAATCAACTTCAAACAAGTGTAAAATTTATCAAAGGATGTTAACATAGATGAAATCAAAACTATATGATTGAAAAATCTCTTTCTATTTTTAAATCATTTAATAGTCACATAATTATAAAAGAAAACATTTATTTTGAAAATATTCTTATAATCTTGTAAGGTAATATTCTATTATGTTATAACGGTGGAAAATAGTCACACCCACCGTATAAGTTAAAAAACATTCTTACCTTAAATTTGTCGAAAAGGTCATAAAGTTCCTTGTTTGGAAAATGATAGAATGATTCATTTCAAAACATATAAGGTAAAATAAGGGTATAAATGAATTTAACCCATAGTCTAGTAAATAGTAAAAAAAATTGAAATTCATTTTTAGGAAAACACAGATGTGGATGATAAAGAGGTCCCAGAAGATACTTATGTAAAAACAACCTCAGATAATAAAGGGATTGTGAAATTTACCATTGCCTTGTACTTTGCCTCAGTAGATGGTTTTTTAACCTTCTGTATAATATTTAAAACATTTTTATTAAATTTTAAAAGAACTATATACATAAATATGATATCATATATGATCCTCTAATATTACTTTGTTAATAATATTTTAGTAATATCATCATTCTGGGTGTTAACTAATTCGTTTTCCTATATATGATAGGTTATGTAAGACATGTTTGTTATGGATAGGATGTATTTTATTCATATATAGAATTATATTATGTTAATAAACATTATTTTTAATCATAAAATGAAAATTATTCTTGAATTATTATGATGAGGAATGAATCTCATCATGTTCATGGAGACGATAATCCATACGTACGCACGAGCGACAATATCATTATATTGATGGTGAAATCGTATGTAATTGGATGTTATATCATATATACAGAATAATTAACATGTTATATTTATTATTTACATCAGATATACTCATTATTATACCCATCCAAATAATGAAGTGTTTGAATAACAAACTACACCACGACGTGGAGACGGTAAGTCGTACGTACGCATGTATGGTGACTTTTTCATTCATATGATGGATAGAATAATGAATACGGTTGTAGAATTTTTATAATAACATTACAGTATATATAATATACTGGATTTATTATTTTATAATGGAAACAACAAAGAAATAGGAAGTGGAAGAAGAAAAGAACTTGAAAGAGGAGATGAAATATTTACCTCTTCTTCAGGTCCTTCCTTTTGATTTGATAAAAAGTGCTCTTTAAGAAGGATTTATGACCAAATGATGGTCTCTATAATTAAGGTAATAAAGTTGGGAGGAAATTTGGGTAGGGTTTGGCCAAGCCAAATGGCTTTCGAGGTGTGAAATTAAGAGAAGGGGAAGTACCCTTTTATAAGAGAGGTGAGGGTCACTTTAAGAAAATCATAAAATATTGTTTTATAATAAACTTATTTTCGGTTTCTAATGGAACAAAAATGATTCATTTAGAGGATAAGGTGGGGATGGGTCGAAAACATCTCAAACAATAGGTTTTAGATAGGTTTAGGTCACCATATTAACTTTATCTTTTAGATTTAACTCTTAGTTAAATAGTTTGACATTTACCACGTCTCTTTGTATTTTTATAAAATATGGTTAATAAACTTACCATAACAAGTGAAGAGAACCAAAAGTGGTTCATTATTAATATATATAAACTTATCTAAGTACTTTTTCCGAACCTTAGATTTTTATAAATATTATATCAATTAATAATATAGTATTTGTTTTAGAAACTCAATTATGACAATTTTGACACTATTCAGTATTTGGTTTTTGTGACACCCATAACAGCATGATTACATTGAAAAAAAATGTTTAATCAACCCTAACATGTCATATTAACCTATAAAATTAGTTTAATTTATCAAAATTCTCAAAATACTTTTATTTAGATATTTATAATATCAATTATTTTAATCTTTCATTAATAAGGTAATTATTGCATCGTCATTATGTCATAAATAAATTAAATTATTTAATGTATAAAAATTATAAATAAAATACCATTATGTAGGAAATATTTTTATATTTGTAATTAATATTTATATTCTAATTTATCTTATGTGTAACCCTATATTAAAAATGGTTTAGTTATTAAACTTTGAATTTAACTCTTTTAACTCTTCTTTAAATAAAATAATAATAAATGTCCTAATCTAATCCAAGTGGACCAAAGAGGATCATATTTTATTCCTAAGGTTTTTATTTGGTCAATTTATACTCATCCAATAGAATTAGGGCATGTTTTAGGGTAATTATGATATCATTTTTACCCTTAATTACCCTATTTACTTTTAACCGTGGTAAATAAAAGTCGAAAGTTACTATTCACCAAAAAATATTTTCATCCTCTTAAACCACATTTTACTTACTGATATTAACTGTGTCTCTTGGATTTTCTAAATTCAACTCATTGAAGTGGTAAAATTAAGTTTTATGCAAATTTTCAAATGCTCCTAGGATGTGGGTAAAAGATAGTAAAAAGTTCAATAAAAAAATTTATATATCTAAAAGTATTATAAAATGACTCTAATAAATTACATTGAACTTATATAGGTATTATGTATCTATTTTGACATAAAATAAATAATTATTTAAATAAAAAGTTATTTTTAACCAATAATGCAGTGTTTTTCACTATTCATCAAAAATTGAAAGTTTTTAGAAAAATACAAAAAATTCACCCTAAGATAATTTTGATATTCCAAATTAAAAAATGAAGTCCATTTTGAAAAATAAAATTTATAAAATTTCAAAAAGTGGGTATTACTATTCATAATGGCTAGTTTGATTGGTCGTAGTGTGTTAAAATCTCAAAGTTGCGTACAATGAAAACTATTGCATTATTCAAATGGAAATGTACTGTAGAAGCTTGGGGTATTACATTATTCGCTCCTTAAAATAATTTCATCCTCGAAATTTCTAGAATACTAACGTACAAAAAGATTTGGGTGGTTCTTCCTCATAAGTTTCTCTGGTTCCCACATTGCCTCTTCCATCTTATGGTTTCTCCATAGAACTTTTACCAGATGATTCGTTCGGTTTCTCAACACTTGTTCTCTAGTATCATGAATCTTGATAGGTTCTTCACAGTAAGACAGATCAGGTTCTAGTTCAATTTCCTCATATGTGAGTACATGTGTTGGGTCAGGCATGTATTTTCTCAACAGTGATACGTGGAACACATCGTGAACTTTGGAGAGACTTGGTGGAATTTCCAAAAGGTAATCTACAACCCCAATTTGATCTAGAATTTTGAAAGGTCTGATGTACCTGGGACATAATTTACCCTTCTTACTGAATCATATAACACCCTTCCATGGAGATACCTTAAAGAAAACATGATCTCTTACTTGAAATTCCAAATCCTTCCTTCGATTATTGACATAGATATTTTGCCTACTTAGGGCTACTTTGATGTGGGTTTGGATAATCTTCACCTTTTCTATCGTTTTCTCAACAAGTTTTAGGCCTACGAGTTTTCTTTCACCTACATCGTCCCAGCAAGTTGGTGTACGACATCTCTTTCCATGTAATGATTTATATGGTGCCATCTAAATACTTGAATGGAAGATATTATTATAGGAAAATTATACCAGAGGTAAATATTGATCCCACATACCTTGAAAGTCAACTGAGCAAGATATAAACATGTCTTCTAAGGTTTGAATAGTCCTTTCTGATTGTCCATCAGTTTGAGGGTGGTAGGCAGTGCTCAAACGAAGTTCAGTATCCAGGTATTCCTGAAGACTTTTCCAGAATCTTGATGTAAAACGGGGATCACAATTAGAAACAATTGATAGGGGTACTCCATGAAATCTTACAACTTCATTACTATACAATCTTTCTAAACGTTCAAGTGGTAAATCTTCTCTTACAGAAATAAAATGTGATAACTTGGTAAGATGATCAACAATGACCCATATTGCATCATTCCTTCTAGGAGTCTTTGGTATCCCCATGACAAATTCCATAATAATATCATCTCATTTACACTCAGTTATAGGAATAGGTTGCATGACTCCTCTAGGATGTTGTCTTCCAGCTTTCACTTGTTGGTAAACCATACATCTTGACACAAAATCAGTAATCTCCCTTTTCATGTTGTCTCACAAAATATGTTCCTTCAAATCTCTATACATCTTGGTTCTCCAATGGTGTATAGAGAAATTTGAACTGTGAGCATCATCCAAAAATTCCCTTTTTAGATCAATTATATCAGGAACACAAATTATCTTCCCAAATTTCAAAATTCCATCTTCATATACGAAGTCACTCAATATCCCATCATTTACAAATTTAATCTTCTTTTGAAACTCCTCATCATCAGTATGATAAATTTTTATCATTTCTAGTAAAGATGGTTTGTAAACCATTTGAAAATGTATTTATGTTTCACCTTCCATGGTTATTACCATATCCATATTTACTAGATCCATGAAAATAGGATCCCTTTCAACTCTCATCTTGTTCAAAACTCCATGATCCTTTCTACTCAAAGCATCTTCAACCTTATTTTCCTTTCCCGGGTGGTAGTGTATTGTGAAATCATAATCCTTGAGTAGTTTAAGCCATCTCCTTTTCCTCAAGTTTAGTTCTTTTTGTGAGAAAATATACTTTAAAATTTCTTGATTGGTATAAATCTCACATTTTTCACCATAGAGATAGTGTCTCCATAACTTCAGAGAAAATATTACAACTTCTAACTCAATATCATGAGTGGGATAGTTTTTCTCATGAATTTTTAGTTGTCGTGATGCATAAGTAATAACTATATCATTCTACATAAGGACACAACCAAGTCTTTTCCTTGAAGCATCACTATAAATAACAAACCCATCGTTCCCTAATTGTAGAGTCAAGATAGGATTGTTGACTAATCTTATCTTCAGTTATTCAAAACATTCTTCATACTCTTTGGTCCAAAAAAATTTAACCACTTTACGTGTGATCTTGGTTAATGGGTTATCCAACCGGGCAAAATTCTGGACAAAATGTCGATAATAACTTGCTAAACCAATAAAACCGCATACATCAGTTATACTCATTAGTGCTTTCCATTATTGGATTGCCTTGGTCATTGAAGGATCAACAGATATTCCATCTTTAGAGACAATATAGACAAGAAAAGAAATCTCTTGAAGAAAGAATTCACACTTTCTAAACTTCCCATATAAATCATTTCCTCTAAGAGTCTTTAGAATAATGCGCAAGTGATTTCCATGATCTTCATAGCTTTTGGAGTATACTAAGACATCAATAATAAATTCCACAAAAATTCATTAACACGTTCCTTAAAAACTCTATTCATTAGATCCATGAAGACAGAGGGTGCATTAGTCAATCCAAAAGGAATTACTGTAAACTCATAATTCTTGTACCTGGTTCGAAATGATGTTTTTGGAATGTCTTCCTTCTTCACACACAACTGATGATATCCAGATCGAAGGTTAATATTTGAAAAATATTGAGATCCATGAAGTTGGTCGAATAAATCATCAATGCAAGGTAGGAGATATTTGTTCTTTATTGTTATAGCATCGATCTCCCTGTAGTCAATTTACAACATCGAATATCTGCCTTTCTTCTTAACAAAAAGGAAACAGGGTCCCCATGGAGAAAAACTAGGGTGAATAAATCCCTTATTACTCAATTCCTCTAGTTATTTCTTTAGGTCCACTAATTCCACAGTGAACATTCTATAAGGGTTCTTCAATATGGGCCTTGAACTAGGAATTAAATTAATGGAAAACTCAATTTCCCATTCTGGAGGATGTCCAGGTAAATCCTCTGGAAACACATCAACATATTCTTTCACAATAGGTACGCCCTCTATTAGAACATTCTTTTCCTCACCCATAATTATTTCATTCTCATCCTACCCAATAATTGAATTTAGTAGAGCTACTGGGGGTGGATCTAGATAAGAATAAGATGGTGACATTTTTTTCTTTATAGATAAGGTACTCCTTATCATCATCAAGAATTTTAACCTCATTCTTCTTATAATAAATTTTCACATCGTGGTCTGAAAGTTAATCCATACTAAGGATTATATCAAATTCAATCATGGTTATGACGATTATATCAGTAGATAAATATCATTTATATGCCTTACTGGGGACTGATTCACAAAACATTATTGGAATGATACTTCCTTTAGGAGTTTTGACTGACAACTACCTTATTAAATCAAATTGGAAATATCTAATTTTCTTAGAAAACTGGGAAGATATGAAACAATGCGATGATCCAGAATCAAATAAAGCATTGGATAAACTTGAGGAAACCATTAAATTACCTGCCACCACGTCTTTCAGAGCATCAACCTTAGTAGTAGTGATCGCATTAGCTTGGCCTTGATCCCTTGGACTTTTCTGAGGTAAGTTTCCCTGACGCTTAGGAAATTCATTTTCATAATGTCCCATCTCCCTACAATTGTAGCATTGAACATTGGTAGCTTCTTTATTCCCCTTAAAATCACTAGAAATATGGCCTTTCTGTCCACATTTTTAGCATAATACTTTTCCTTTTAGACAAGCACCAGGGTACTTCCTTCCACAATTATCACAGGGTGTAAATTAAACTCTTCCCTTATTCCCTGTTTCCTTATTTCCTTTCCCATAGTGTTTAGAAGATCTATTCTTCTCTTACATTGCTTTAAATTTATAAGACATAGAGAATTCCTTTTCTGTCTTGATAGCACATGAGAAAATATCTTTATACAGCCTGAATGGCCTGAAGGCCTTCTTTTTTTATTTTATTAAGGATAATCCTCCTTTTAAGGGTTGAAGGGGAACCCGTACATGACTCGTAGGCCCAAGGCACATGGCCGTACAAACCCGCAATACATGACCCGAAGGTCCAGAGGCATACCATTCCCAATACATGACCCATAGGCCCAGCCCACTTGAACTGCCCCTCCCCAGCTTTCTACGTCATTGATCACCTAGCTCCCCACCTTGAATTGTTGATCGGCTAGAATTTCCCCGTACAAAGCTGCACGGTGCCTAGTCCCGATGGCGGCTTCTATACCCTCTCATTCTTCCAATCTAGTTAGCTCTATATCTGGTAGTTTCTACTCCTATTTCTCTATTCCTCTTCTGGGGTATGTTCTATGTGAACTGGGCTACTCTATGGTCTACATGACCCGAAGTCCTTGTGGCCCGAAGGCCTTTAATGACCCGAAGGCCCTGGAGACCCGTATCCGCTCGAAGGTCACAAGGAAGGTATTTTTCTAATAAAATATTTTAAAACTCCATTCATTGAATGTTTGATACTTATTCATCATCCTTTGTGTTTTTAATCAATGACCACCATTGATCTGAATCTCCCGTGAGGCGATAAACTGCCATGACAACTTTTTCCCTTTCGTTACTCCCCAAAGCATGATATATTTTCTCTAAGGAACTTATCCATTGCCCAGATTCTAATAGATTTGTAATCTCATTGAATTTTGGTGGTTTTTGCCTCATTAAGTGTTTTAAAATTGATCCTTTGTGTTGTGGATTAGGGTCATCCATACAGGTAAAGTTATTATTCATAACCTAAGTGAGTTTTCCCAGTATGGTGATAAGATGATCAGCACTAGTTGCATCACCAGCTCCACTATAATTATATTGAGTAGGAGAGAAATATCTACATGTATTGCATGCGTTGATATAGTTTCCATTCCTTACACAAGGTTCCATTTATAAATAATGGCATACGGTATATTAGTTTATGAATCACAATACATAATTTCTAAATTTTAAAACACTTAACATAAATTTGAACAGTTTATGGATATAATCCATAATCATAAAAAAAATTCTTTGAGGAGGTATATACTCATAAATCCTTCATAATTTCTTGTAAATAAAATGAGAATTATCCTTAGCATATCCCCCAGGAGAGTCATAACCAAGATTGCAGCAAGGCCCGTTGTCATGCATCAGTTCTTGTTTGATTCTATCTCAAAGCGGTGTTTTTGGGTTTTACCCCTCAGTACATCTCTGCCAGAGCCACCTCTACATGCTTGTATCTAGATAGGGATGTATTTTTGTAAAACTCACAAAATCTCTACAGTACCAAAATCCTAGGAAGTTCTTCTATACTAATCCCCAAAGTCTATCTTAGGGTAGTGTTCTCTAGTCATAGTTTTTCTAAATATGGTTTCCAAGGTTTGTACTAAACTTCCTCTGATACCAACTGTAACACCCCGACCCCAGTTACCCAGAGTCGGTTCTTTATTACATAATATTGGCATGATACAAGGAATCATGTCCCGAAAGACTGATCAGTTTAGTATTATTGGAAACAAGATACATACATAAGTTCAACATTACAACTTGAAAATAAATACAACACTAATTTGTTCCAATAGAAACATCCAAGTCTCCTAGATTATTCTTTCAATTCACTCATAACTAACTTATTAATATCCTGGGAAAATTAAACATAAGAAATGGGAGAGATCAAATGCTCAGTAAGGGTAATAAATGCAATGGAATATAACATAAACATTAGGTATGGTGAATAATTAAAAACACGTGCTTTTAAAAATAATAAACATGAACCCTTTATATCAGGAATATGAGCTGAGTAAATAATTCCATAATAAAACATAGTCAATGGTATTATACTAGTCAAATAACCACATGAATCATCATTATTATTTTCATAATGAGGGAATGTATAATTCCGTATATTCTGAAACATCTTGTAAAGGCCTCAACCAAGACGTCTAAAAATGATTTAGGCCTCATCCAAAACCATATATCAAATTTGAAAATTCCTCAACCAATTCCACGTCTAATTTTCTCGTGAGTCCTTCTAATTCATCTTAGATCTATAGAGGTCTCCACCCGTCACATACTAAGTCTAATACATTCCACATATGAAAAGGCTGAAACATAACATAAGCATTCGTATTAAAACTAGCATACGAAATGTCAATACTTTAACCATAAACCATGAATGGTATAAAAATAACTCATCCACAGTCAAAAATATCACAAAACCTTAAATACATTATGTAATATTGTATCATAATAAATCAACTTCAAACAAGTGTAAAATTTATCAAAGTATGTTGACATAGATGAAATAAAAACTATTTGAGAGAAATTTCTCTTTCTATTTTGAAATAATTTTAGAGTCACATAATTATAAAAGAAAACATTTATTTTTAAAATATTCTTATAAGCTTGTAAGGGAAGACTCGATGATGTTATAATGGTGGAAAATAGCTACACCCACCATATAAGTTTAAAAAAACATTCTTACCTTAATTTTTTTGAAAAGGTCATAAAGTACCTTGTTTGGAAAATGATGGAGAGATTCATTTCAAAACATATAAGGTCAAATAAGGGTATAAATAACTTTAACCCATAGTATAGTAAATAGTAAAAAAATTGAAATACATTTTTTAGAAAACACGGATGTGGATGATAAAGAGGTCCTAGTAGATACTTACGTAAAAACAACCTCGGATAATAAAAAGATTGTGAAATTAACCCTTAACTTGTACTTTTCCATTGTATATGGTATGTTAATCTCTGTTATAATAGTTAAAACATTGTTATTAAATTATACAAGAACTATATACATAAATATGATATCATATATGATCCTCTAATATTGCTTTGTAAATAATATTTCATTAGTATCATCATTTCGGGTGTTAACTGATTTATTTTCCTTTATATAATTGGTTACATAATCCATGTTTTTTATGGATAGGATGTATTTGATTCATATACAGAATGATATTATGTTCATAAAATTTATTTTTAATCATAAAATGAAAATTATTCTTGAATGATTATGATGGGGAATGAATCTCATCGCGTTCATGAAGACGGTAATCCGTACGTACGTACGAGCAAAAATATCATTATATTGATGGTGAAATAGTATGTAATTGGATGGTATATCATATATACAGAATCATTAACATTTTATATTTATTATTTACACCAGTTATACTGATTATTATACTCATCCAAATAATGAAGTTTTTAAATAACAAACTACACCACTATGTGGAGATGGTAAGCCGTACGTACGCACGTATGATGAATTTGTCAGTCATATGATGGATAGAATAATGAATATGGTAGTACCATTTTTATAATAACATCATAGTATATAGAAGATATTGGATTTATTATTTTATAATGGAAACAACAAAGAAATAGGAAGTGGAAGAAGAAAATAACTTGAAAGAGGTGATGAAATATTTACCTCTTCTTCGGCTTCTCCCTTTTAATTTAATCAAAAGGGATCATTAGGATGGATTTATGACCAAAGTAAGGTCTCTAGGATGAAGGTAGGAATGTTGGGAGGATATTTGGGCAGGGTTTGGCTAAGCCAAATGTATTTGGAGGAGTGAAATTAAGACAAGGGTAAGTACCCTTTTATAAGAGAGTTGAGGGTCACCTTAAGAAAATCTTGGAATATTATTATATAATAAAATTATTTTCGGTTTTTAATGGATCAAAAATTATTTATTTCGACGATAAGGTGGTTATGGGTCGAAAAACTCTCAACCAGTAGGTTTTATATAGGTTTAGGTCATCATATTAACCTAATATTTTATATTTAACTCTTAGTTAAATAGTTTGACATTTATCATGTCTTTTTGTATTTTTATATTATATGGTTAATAAACTTACTATAACAAGACAAGAGAACCCCAAGTGGTTCATTATTAATATATATAACCTTATCTAAGTACTTTTTCTAAACCTTATATTTTTAATAATATTATATCATTAAATAATATAGTATTTGTTTTAAAAACTCAATTATGTCAATATTGACACTATTTTGTATTTAGTTTTTGTAAAAATCTTAACAGTACGATTACTTTGGGAAAAAACTATTTAATCAGCCCTAACATATCATATTAACCTATAAAATTACTGTAATTTATCAAAAGTCTCAAATTACATTTATTTGGATATTTATAATATCAATTATTTTAATCTTTCATTAATAAGGTAATTATTGTATCATCATTGTGTTATAAATAAATTAAATTATTTAATGTCTAAAAAGTATAAATAAAATACCATTATGTTGGAAATCGTTTTAGATTTATAATGAGAATTTATAGTTTAATTTATCAAATGTGTAACCCTATATTAAAAATGGTTTAGTTATTGAACTTTGAATTTAACTCTTTTAACTCTTCTTTAAATAAAATAATAATAATTATCCTAATCTAATCCAAGTGGACCAAAGAGGATCATATTTTATTCCTAAGGCAATATTTGGTCGAATTATACTTATCCAATAGAATTAGTACATGTGTTAGGGTATTTATGATATCATTTTTACCCTTAATTACCATATTTACTTTTAACCGTGGTAAATAAAAGTCCAAAGTTACTATTCACCAAAAATTATTTTCATCTTATTGAACCACATTTTATTTACTGATATTAATCGTGTATCTTATATTTTTGAAATTAAACTCATAGAAGTGGTAAAATTATGTTTTATGCAAATTTGAAAATGCTCCTAGGAGGTGGGTAAAAGATGGTAAAAAGTTCAATAAAAAAATTTATATATCTAAACTTATTATAAAATGACTCCAATGAATTATATTGAACTTATATAGGTATTATGTATCTATTTGGACCTAAAATAAATTTAAATATACGAAATAATTATTTAAATAAAAATTCGGTTTTAACCAATAACGTAGTGTTTTTCACTATTCGTCAAAAATTGAAAGTTTTCATAAAAATACCAAAAATTTAACCTAAGCTAATTTTGATATTCTGAATTCAAAAATAAAGTACCTTTTGAAAATAAAATTTATGAAATTTCAAAAAGTTAGTATTTCTATTCATAACGACTAGTTTGATTGGTCGTGGTGTGTTAGAATCTTGAAGTTGCATACAATGCAAGCTATTCCATTATTCAAAGGGAAACGTACCATGGAAGCTTGGGGTGTTATAGAAGGCATGAAAAATATTAACTAAATTATGAAAATATGGTTTATATATGTATATATAATGAGTTATTTGGCGAATAAATAATTATAAATGAAAATAAAAACCTTTTGAAAATAAGTAGAAATATTTTTCTAAAAAACTATTTTATGCGAACAAGTGTGTTTTACCTCAGTAAATTGAAAAAATAAATTTTTGTCAACTATATTAATTAAATTTAAATATTAAATATTAAGTATAATTTTTATCATTAATTTTATATGTTTTCTAAACAAGAGATAAGAATAAATGAAATTTTACACTTAAAACTGTGTTTTTCTAAGAAATAGTTTTATCCCCTTTGACGCACTTATTTTAAAATTAATTTTACCACTTTTAGAAAATTAATATGATAAATAATTTTAAAAATTACCCTATGGGGGATTTTTTATATTTTTATAAAAAGTTTCATTTTTTAATAGTGAAAAATAGTGAATTTTAATTGAAATCTCATTTTTTAAAATTATTTATAATGTAAAATTATAATTTTAGTTGGTTTTAAAGTAAAATTAGTCAAATTTTACTTCTATTAATAAAATTTATTTCATTTTAATCATTTTCATATTGATTTTTTATACAAAAACTTTGAAAACTTGTGAACTTTTTCTCTTTAAAAACCCCCTTTCACATCAAGTTTGTAAGAATAATTTTAAATTAAAATTTTACACTAATGTGAATCGAATTTAGAAAAAAAAATATTTAAAATTTTAAATAATAATAATTAATATTATATAAAAAATTCAACTTAATTTTTGACCAAAATTAATAGTAATAACAATAAAAATTATATGACGTGGTTAAGGTAAAAATGGTTTTACTGGGAGTTCAAATAAAAATATAAGGAATAAAAATAACCCAAAAGCTGGTCCAAAACTCATTATATAGACATATATAGACCTTATACTTTTTATTATCAATAATGGAACCTTATTATATCCTTGTGACAATAAAAAAATTTGGGTGGAATTATCTTTTGAAAAAAAAATACAATTATGTCATTCACCTCACTTATAAAAGCCACCACCTTTCTTATATTTATCAAACCTTCACACATTTTTTTAAATAAAATACCTGAAAAAATAAATTCCCAACTTCCCTATAATCATTCTATAAGCCTTATTTTGTACATAAATCCAACCAAAGAGGGCTATTGGTGCAAACCTACAGAGGATGCCCGAAGAAGAGGCAACATTCATTAACAAGTGTTTCTGTTTTATTTCTTCCTCCACATCATTAAATTATTATTATAACATTATGATATAATAAAATCAGTATATTACCTATAATTATTTGTTTTTATTTTAAGGTTTTTTTCTACAACCTTCTCCACTTCCATTAAATGGGTTACAAAATCATGGTTTGTGTGTACGGGGGACTACCGTATCGCGAATTGATATCCTTCATTTTTTCCATTACCACCTCTCATGGTGGGTTATGATAATGGATATAAAGAATTTATATGATTTTAATAACATTATTATACCTCTATATTCATTATATCATATATAAGTTCTATACTTTCCCTTCCATAAGGGATAGAATGACATTGTTCATGTTTATAGTGGACTACCACCTCACGAAGAGATGTGATTACTTTTCATTAACACTTTACATGGAAGATAATAAGTATAAATATATGTAAAAATCATGATATAATTATTATACTTATGACATATTTTTCACTATTAAAGTATAATATATGATTTTATTTCACTCACTGAAATATAACAACATCATTCGTGTATGTGTAGCCTACCACCTTCATGAAGTGATGTGAGTCTCTATTTTCATCACCACATCATATGGATGATATGTATAAGTATATTTAAAAAATAATATTTTATTTATGATATTATAATAATTATGTAAGGATAAAATATTACTTACCATCTTTCCATAATGATTGTTGAGAAATTGAAATGTTACTCATGTGTACATATAACCTACCATCTTTATAATCGTAACATACTTCATTTATATAAAAAAAATATTATATGATTGGTAATAATAGTATAATTGATGTATAAATATGATAATTATTTCATGATTATTTTTTGTAGATAATAAAACCATGATCAAGAGGACCAAAAATAAAAAATCAGAACATATATGAAAAACAAAGCGGTTATTACCTGGAATGTGACTTTAACATGAAATTGTTAATAAATGGGTAATAAAAGGTCATAATTAAACTATATATGATATTATATATATAACTATGGTTCTTAAATATATTTATAATAAACTTATATTTATTATACCTGAGTTTTGAATGTGTATGAAGCAAGTCAAGACTTAAGGTAAGGGATTTCTAGTCTCTCTTTTATTTCTGAGAGACATATGTAAATTCACCACCTTTTTCTTTTCTAGGGTTTATATACATACCATTTAAAATGTCATATAATGAATCCCATTTTTTTAATTATGTTTAATTTTTCATTTTATGTTATTATTTATTAGGGATTATGATTCAAAAGATTACTAAAGCGGTAAGGGATTTCTTGTCTCTCTTTTATTTCTAGGAAACATATGAAATTAACCACTAATTTATTTTATATTGTGTATATTATTACCCTTTTAAATGTTATATCATGAATAAAATTATTTTAATTATATTTAACATTTCATTTAATGTTATTCTTTATTGGTTATTACAATTCAAAATATTGAAAAAGCGGTAAAGGATTTCTAGTCTCTCTTTTATGTTTTGAGACATATGAAAATTCACCACTCATTTAATTTGTGTAGTGTATATACTACCCATTTGAAATTTTATATAAGGAATATATTAAATTTAATTATATATAAATTTTCAATTTAATTTTTTTTTTTTTGGGCTTATGATTCAAAATATTACTAAAGCGGCAAGGGATATATGTGTCACTTTTTACTTCTATGAGACAAATTCCATATTCACCACCTATTTATTTTATGTTGTGTATATACTGACCATTAATTTATATTATGATTATTATACTGAGAAATATTGGTTTTTACTTATCCATTTTATCACCACTCTTTCAAGGGGTTTACAGTTCAAAATTTAACAAACCGGTTAAGGTTTTTCTCTCAATTTTCCTTCTTTGAGAAATATGTTATGATATGTACCTATATTATTTTATGAGGTGTATATAAATCCCATTTTACATGTAATATAATGAATTAATTTATCCTAATGATATTTTAAGTTTTATTTAATATTATTCTTTCATGGGGATTACATTTCCATGTTACCAAAGTGGTAAGAGTTTTATGTTACAATCTCATTATTTATCGGGATTGTTTATGATTATTCTTCCAATGATAAAATATTATGATATATCTCTCAAAAAACACATGAATTTTATTCCCCTATGTTTATTTCCTGAGAATAAATTTTTTACCTTCATTTTACTCTCTTTATGTAATGAAGAATTCAAAAATAATATTTTTAAGAAAAATCATTTCGGTCGAAACCCATTTTTCTTCCAAACCCATGTTTTTTAAAAATATTTTCCAAAGGTTTTGTATTTTAAAAAATTATTTTCAAAATGGAAAGGATATTTTCCTCAATAAATTTTTTAAATGATTTTTAAATATTCCTTTATAAGTTTTTAATTTTATTTTTAAATAAAAGTATTCCCAAAAAAGTATGTTTTAAAAAGATATTTTTTAAAAAAAATATTTTTAATAAAATAAATGCTCCATGTGATCTTTTGAATTCATTGTACACGTAATATGACATCATTTTATGTTAATTATACTTTAATGGGGTTATAATCCTATTATAACATTCTTATTGATTTTCTGAATGGTTTTTTTATGATGAAAATATGCTTATTAAACCCATTTATTTTTCCATAGGTTATACCATGATAAAATTATTATGAAACCTGATTATTTTTTCATTGTTATGCTACGATGAAATATTGAAATGATTATGAAACCTGACACTTTTTCATAGGTTTTGATATGATTAAATTTTTATGAAATTTGTTTCATTTCATGGGTTATGATGTTATGAATTTTTTTTGATCTTATGGCACACATGTGTATGATTTTAATTATATAAAAGGTGGGACATATATTTCCCTATAATTAATTGGTTAAATAAAAATGAATTATAAGAAGATATTTTATGCATGAACCTGATTATATATTCAAAATGTTATGCTTGAACTTGATTACATGTTCACAATGTTATGTGAACCTAATTAGATGTTCACAATGTTATGCATAAACCTGATTACATGTTCACAATGGTATGCATGAACCTGATTACATGTTCATAGAGTTATGAATAGACCTATCTTTCACTTCCATAATTTCATTAATAAAGCTTGTTTCAAGTCTATAAGTTTATGTGAGGTATTTATTTCATGTCTTTAAATTAATTAGTGGACCTATTTCTATTTACACATCTTCACAATGTAATAAGAAGATTTTCATTCCACAAATACATATCTTATGAAAATTTTATTATCTCATAGATCATTTACTTTGATTTACTTATGATTAATGTCTTATAAACTACCAATATTTATGTCATCACTCAAAATTATGATCTTTTATTTGTAGGGTATGGTTTTCAAATGTTATTCTCATGTTCTCACGCCCATATTCTCATGCTATTCTTATATATATCCCTTTTTTACCCTTACTGGTCATCCGAGTTCACACTTTCTTATGTTTTCTTTCCCCAGGTTATGAATAATTTTCATTACGTAGGATTACTAAAGTGGAATATATTCATGGGATGCATTTAATATTTTTCCTTAATTAAGAAAATTTTGTTCCAAGTTTCCAAATACACTAAACTATTATAGTATTCAGGAATTTTTTTGTGTAATGTAATGAATATTCATCTAAAAAGATGTAATATCTATTTATGAGAAGATTGGGTTCCCATAAAACACTAATTCGATTATGATCTAAAGTCCAACTTATAATCTGTTGAAAATTAGGGTTTTACCTCCAACCTATAAATGTGAATTATTTGAGTTTAGGGATTATAATTGAAACCTATAATCCTATATCATTTTGATTAGATTTTATTATTAAAGTTTCTCTCTCATAATTTTCAGAAGGTATACCTCACAAAAAAGTGTAAATTGATCAAGTTACTTAGAAACTAAAAAATAATTAATTTATTATAAATTATGATCTACTATGTGTTCCTGAATTATAAAAAATAAGTGATGCTAGAATGAATTATATTGACTAGGAGTATAATCAATTCTTCTATGGGTGGATTTTTCAATGTGGAGATTATTTTCATAAGTAAATGTTTGAATGGGTAAAACCCAATCTCATCTCCACTCTTATATTCCACTATATAGATGAAAATAGAAATTAAAATAAGGTGAACATAATATTTTTTTGTATTTTTAAGAAATTTACACTACAAAGAAAAATAAATAAAGGAATATAGAATAATAAAGTGAAAGTATCTTGGAAAAGATCCTTGAATTTACACCTTAATTCTCCTAATTGGATTGGAAAGTGTAATGGAACCACTATCTTGGATAATCACTCACTAATACATGAAATGTCCCCTATAATGGTGAATACTAAAAACTTATAGAGTAAAGGGGATTCTTGGGTTACAAATGTTATAAAAAGGGAAATTAAATAATTTTTCTACAATAAATCCAAAATTTTGTTCCATGTCTTCAAAAATAATAATAAATGAATTGAATATTGATTATTTATAATGAAATATTTTTTTATTCCTCTAAATCATATACAAATTTCAACTAAATTTAAGAATGGATGAAAAAGTTATGGCCCAACCGGTGAGGCAATGTCCAATATATTGAATATAGTCCAACATTAACTTATGGGACCATGTTCTCTATGAAAAATTGTGATCTAGCTTTAGGTACTAAAATTAAATATTTATCCCAATATTTATAAAATTTTATCAAAAAATTTCAAATTAAAATTCAATACATATTAATTTTAGAAAAAAAATACTAAAGTGAAGTTAAAAGGGTAAAACTGGAATGTAATTTCTGAATTCAATATCTAATTAAAAAATATAATAAAATAATTACTTAAAAGTAAATATGGGTGATTTATATCATTCTTTATTAATAAAATATTCCATAAAATCAATTTTTATCAATTAATTGGTGAACACATCAGATATTTTCTCCTTTGTAGGAGAAATTTAAACATTAATTCATTTCCTTCCACAAGCTTCATGATGATGTGGTATTTTATATAAATTTTCTTAATTATAATTAAAAATGGTATTATTTGAAAAAATTATTTAACTTTGATTATCACAACCCATGATAAGTGGAAACTTCAATTTAACCTTTAGATATTCAAACTAGGTCTTCATCCACATTAATTAGGTTTTGGTATGGGTGGCAGTTACATGTTCTCCTTCATCAGTTATGATGAACTTATAAATACCCCTACCCTATTATCCAATAGTAAATGGTTACCTTATTAAATTGGTTCCAAATACTAGAATATCATTATAAAGGACCCAATAGTTTAGTAGTCTTGGTAAACTAGATACATACTTATATCCAACATTACATTTAAAAACATAAAATAAAACATATTATTTTCTTTGGGATCATCTTTATTACATCTATCATATCCCTATATATCAATTATAAAACATTTCCTATCATCTTAGGGAAATGAAACATAATAAAGGTTTGAGATCAAATGCTCAGTTGGGGAATGTGCAAAGAGAAATCTAAATAAGGTATGAATAATATCTAAAGAGTGAATGACAATTACATAATTCCATATAAATAATCACATGAGTTTGAAAATTATTCATGGATATAAAAACAATTCAAAAAACTCATGGAAATATATAAATTATTTCATAATTATGGAATGCATAATGTTGTAAATTTGAAACTTAAAGTCAAGGCCTTGTTTTAATACATCTAAAAATACCATCAAACCTCATGCCAATACATCTACATATATTGGTAAGGATTTGTCCAAATACCTAATATATTTTGTATCATAAGACATATTGATGCATTGAGTGGATATTTAAATCTAGGCCCCGCCCACCACTAAATAAGTCTAATTCATTTATCATATAAATAAACAACAAAACTTAATCATCATGCATTGAAAATTAATAACTACCTATATTTGAATGATTAATATATATAATATCAATACTTTACCTAGTAAAGATTATTATAAACCATACATGGAAATATTTTGGATGGTATCATAAGAGTATAACCTCATTAAAACATAAGATTCAACAAAGTATATTTATGTAGACAAAAATACTTTCAAAATCTCACTAGAAAATTTGTTGAGAAAAATACCCATTTTTACTTTGAAAAACATTATTTAAAATTTTAAATTTCCCAAATATTAAGGAAACTTTTTTTAGTGAAATAAACTTATAAAATATTAAATTAATATGTAAATCAGAGAGTTTTTATGAAATTGGTAAATTCATTACTTCCCATATAAGTTAAAAAACATTTCTTTCAAATGTTTTTCCTCCAAATATTTTTTTTTATTTTCAAAGAAACCACTTTTAGTGGTATGGTGGGAACCTTAACAATGTATAAATTTGACATTACAATGGACCAAAAGATCATATATTTCAAATTCAAAAACTGAAATCCAAACCACACATTCCAACAAGAAAAATATCATGTATTTAGAATTTAAGCACTCAAAAAAGAAACCCAGCCCAAAGAGGCCACAAACCATGAGTCATCCATGATACCCTAAGTCACATTGCCTTATATCTTCTATCATCAACATGGTACACCAACATCATCATAATTACCATACATCACTGTTAAAGAGAATGACCATAGTAATCAAAACCATAAGTAATCTTAAACCTCAAAACCTCGTCATTAATATTCACCATCGTTATTCAAGCCGCCACCGTAGAACCCCCTCGTTGTTGTTGTAGAAGCATCATAAAAAATCACAGACTTTTTATCCTTTTTCAATGAAAGAAAATTATGTTACAGTCACCCTCTCGGAGACTACAGGCCAGTCGAACAACACCTCTCATAACCTCCTTTAATACCATTACACTAGACCGACTGGGAAAGGAGCACTGGACCAGGGCATCAAATCAAAGTTGAGTGGAGGACGCCTTGGGAGAGGACCACTATAGAGGCCACAACATCTTTATCAGGATAGATAAAACTATATATTTCCTTCAAAAAATCAATCCAAAAACAGGAAATCAAGATGAACCAACACCATAAAACATGCTCTAAGAGTAAGAACGTGCTCGACAAAACATCACCTGTCCAGACATCACTCTTTAGTTCAAAAAAACCAACCCTAAAAAGGAAAAAACATATTAAAATAGGAACAATGACTATAAAAACCCACAATATATAGAAGGATCCAATAAGAAGAGATGAAAAGGATAACACTGATGAAGAACACGAATTGAGACCAATGTCATCCCCCCTCTAACACCAACCCAATTATACTCAAATCTAGCATTGAGACCAACCAAAATGGAGTCGTACATGATGGTTTGGATAGAAATAGAAGTGGTAAAGAATGAAATTGTATGCCACCACTAACACCAACCCAAACTATCTAAATTTCCCACACACAAACCCAGAGTGAAGGTCTGATAAGTAGGGTTAGACTTAAAGAGGGGCAGTGCGTGACATGTGATGTCCACACTAGTAAGCTGCATCAGTCGAGAAGGGGTAATGAGAAAGAAAGAGAAGGAAGAGAAGAAAAATAAGGTAAATTGAGGAGTTTTTTCACCATTTATCAGACCCAAAAAAACTAGGATAAAGGTAAGAGTCGTATATGAGATTTCTAGGATCTAGATGTGTTTGAATACATTTCCCTTGAAAACCCCATTCACTTGTTTTTAAAAAGGTCAAAAAGCATCTTGATCGGAAAATGAGAAGAATATTCATTTTAGACCCTTTATTTTAAAAAATAGTAAAATTAGGTAAAAATATATTTAATAAATTATTTTATAATCTAAAAACATCCTTTTAGACATTTTAAGGGAGATATGGACATTGAAGAGAATTATTCCAAACTGAATAGAAAAACAAGTTCAGTTTTCCTTAAAATACTATTTTAGTGTCTTATGTACTTAAAGAGAGGAAAGTGAGAGAAAAAAATTTAATTTAAATAAATTGGTATTAATAAATAAATATCAAATAATACTCCTTGTGGATACTTAAAAATAAATAATCCTGAATAATGATGAGATTGTGAAATAAATCCTTACCACGGTTTTGAATTCCTTCATATGTGTATGAAACTACTATATAATAAATATTTATTTATTATAAATATATTATAGAGTCATAATAATACGTATCATACCATATTTTATTTACTTATAATATTTTATCACCCATTTATTTCCAATTCTTTGTCAAAATCATTGTTTTGGGTAATAGCTGCTTTATTTTTAATGTATATCTTGGTTTGGTAGTTTCATTCATATTAATTTTATCATGATTCCATAATATCTATAATATTAAACATGATATTAATATAATATATATTCATTATATATTTATTTATAGTAATCCATAAAAGATAGAGATAGAAAAATGAATTACATCGTTCATGGAGACGGTGGATAGTACATACACATGAACATTGTTTTCACTTTTTGAATGATAAAACGAAATAAAGTTAATTAATAATTAACATTTATATAATAATTATTATAAAACATATATCATATATATTCATTAAATCTATTATTACTACCATATATATAAATCATAAATAAAAAACGGAACACATCATTTTGTGGAGGTGGTAGTCCACACGTATGCACAAGTGATGTTATCATTTTCTAGTGGATCAGAAGGTAAGAATTTAAATCTGATATTATAATTCCATAAGAATATTTATTTAAAAAATTTAATATATAAACATTTACCCATCATAATATCCATACATAAAATATGGTGGTGGAAAATGAATTGTATCTCTATGTGGAGAAGGAAAGTCGTACGTACGCATGAGAGATACTTTCACTTCCCATTTGATAGGAAAGAGAGTGGATAATAGTGATTTAATAATAATAAAAAAATTATGTCTATTTAGGAAACTAAATTTTTTATTTTATGATAAATAACACATATTTAAAAGTGGTAAAATCATAAATAAATTGAAAGAGGTTGGGTAAGACGATTACCTCTTCTTCGGGAGACCTCCTTTATATCATTTCTTATAAAACCTAGGGTTAGTATTTTGAGGATAAAAAACCTATATAAAATGTATATAGATGTTAATAAGATATATGTTTAGGTATTTTTTGATCTAGGTATCTCAAAGTGGTGTACAGAAGACAAGAAAGTGGTGTCCTTTTATAATGGAGGGAAATGACACACTTGGAAATACTAAAAAGATTAAAATATAACTAATTCATTCTCAATAAAAAATCTTCAAAATTGATATATATTAGAATATAAGTAATTATATAGTTTAAATATAAAAAAAATAAAATTTGGATAGTATTAAGTGGTATTTGAAACCTTATTTTTTGGTTTAACCACTTAGTTATTCTATTTTAACCATAACCATAGTAACACCTATTTCACTCTTAAGGGGTTATAATTTTATTTATAAGGTGAAAATTGGCTCATAAATTAATAATGGATGAAATTTTAGAATATATATTACCACCCTTGTACTATTTTAATATTTTAATTATTTTTAAATAATTTAAAAAATATATTATTTTCATAAAATATCATTATTGTCATTTTGACACTATTCATTTAACTTGACTTTAAATACATCAATAAAAAAATTTAATTCAAATATAAACGTTCAAAATATACCTAATATAATATATTTATCTAAAAAAATTATTTATCATAATAAATCACCCAAATTTTATTACTTTTTTTATTTTTAAAATCATTTATTATATTTTCCGTTTAATTAAATAAATATTGTGTCAGTGTTGCATAAGAATTTAATGTAATTATATAATACCTAAAAATTATAAATGAATTAAAATAATAAAACTAATTATATTATTCTAAAAATAAAAAAAAATATTCATTCACCACTTTTTTTTTCTCATGTAAACAAGTAATAGATATTTAAAAGTAGGAAAGTGACATTTTGTATTTTTCTTTTCATTAAATATTATATTGGTCATTTTCATGAAAAATTATCTCTTAAAAAATTCAATTTAGATACTATGGTGATAATAGTAGAATTAATATCATCAGTTAGGAAATTATATGGAAAATAGTGACCTTAACACTTAGTTTTAACCTAGATTAACCTGATTTACTTTTTATCAAGGTGATTAATTTTATCACTGTTACTATTTATAATGTCTAAAAATAAAATTGACCTATTTAAAAATTTTAAACCTTATGATTAAAAATATATAACACATTTTTCATAAATCAAATATTGATAAGTGTTAGAAATTAATTTTAAAAATAAATGTGAAAAATGAGACGAAAATGAATTTTAGAAAAAATTCATTTTTTAAGCATAAAATTGGGTTTATTATTGTACCATACATAGTAAAATATTAGATAAATTTTAAATAATTTGTTTTAATATATAATATATAAATATCATTAAAATAATTCAAAAATAGTGATTAATTCAATTTTTTAAGATTAAAATATATTATTTGAATAAATGTTTTATAAAAAACATCTATTTTACTTTCAAATATTTTAATATTTGTATTTGTAATCAATTGGTAACCAAAGAATTTATTTGACACATGTTTAAATCATTTTTCATCAATTATTTAATCAATTAATACCAATAACATTAATATTTTTGTTATAATGGTATAATATATTGCAGTATATTTAGACTCGGTGTTGTGTGTATCACAACCTATCAAAAAAATTATTTCAAGAGAAATATTTCATAAAATATTGGGGTGTTATATTCTACCCAACTTAAAATGAATTTTACCCTTGCAGTTCCATCACTCTGGTATAAAAAATGGGGATATATTTGTTCCATCACATCCTCAAGTTCTCATATATCTTCTTAAAATTTATAATTTATCTAAAGAACTTTAACAAAGTGATTAGTCATGTTCTGTAGAACTTTATCTCTAAGATCCAATTGTATAACCTCTAATTTAGTTAGATATTAAAAAACGGGTATGTACTTCCTCATAATAGAAACATGGAATACATTGTTAACTTGAGAGAGGTTTGGTGGAAAATCCAAGTGATAAACTATCGTCCATACTTGATCAAGAATCTTGAAAGGAACAATATATCTAGGGCTCATATTTCCCTTATTTATGAATATCATAGCCTTATTCCATTAGTAACTTGAAAATATATATCACACTGAATATTTTTGGCATAACATTTCTATCGACTCTAAGATACCTTGATGGGTTATTGAATGGATATAACTTTCTCTATCATTTCCTCAGCTAGATGAGTTCCTAATAGCTTTATTTCTCCAAATTCATCCTAGTAGGTTGGAGTTATACACTTATTTCTATAGATGTATTTATGAGGAGCCATCTGAATGCTTGAGTGAAAGATATTTTTGTAAGAAAACTTGACCAAGGGAAGGTGTTTATCCCAACCACCTTTTAAATCCATAGAACAATATCTCAATATATCCTCTAGGGTTTGAATGGTTATCTCAGGATGACCATCTGTTTGAGGATGATATACCATATTAAAACTCAACTCTATTTCCAAATCTTGATGAGGAATTTTCCATAACTTTTAAGTAAACCTCAGATCCCAATCAAATATAATAAAAAATATCACTCCATGCATACTTACTCCATCTTAACATATATTTTGTCAATATTATTGATATAGAAGTCATTTATAATGGTAATTAAGTGTGTTTACTTCATAAGGATTTATACTACAACCCATATAACATTATGGCCTTTAGATTTTCTAGGTATTCTAATGATAAAATTCATGGTGTTGTTTTCTTATTTCCATTATGGTATGAGTAATGATTATCATATACCCTTAGACTTAAGTCTCTTATATTTAACTTACTAATACACCAGGCACTGAGATACATACTCTATAATATCTCTCTTCATATTATCACACAAAAAAATACTCTTTTAGATCTCTATACATCTTCTTACTTTAAAGATGAACAGAAAATTATGAACTATGATTCTCATCCAACATCTAGTTATTTAAATATTATATGTATGGAACATATACATGGTTCCCAAACTTTATCATTCCATCATAATAAAGGTTAAACTCAGGAACATTTCACACCTTCTTATATAGATTTATATCTTCCTTCTCCACCTCCTTAATCATCTCTTAGTTATATGGTTGAACACTCATTTGATAATGATATAATTTATTCCCTTACTTCAGGATTTAAATATCTATACTTTTAGAATAAATAAATATTAGATCTTTTTATCCTCATTATAGATAATTTATTATGATCCTTTCAAGACAGAACACTAGACACCTTGTTTTCTTTCCTAGGGTGGTAATTTATTGAGTATTAATAATATTTAATTACCTCCAACAATATTCTCTATAACATATTAATATATTTATGAGTGAATATAAACTTTAAAATTTTGTGATTAGTATATATATTACACCTTTCTCTATGAAGATAATTCCTCCATATTTGTAATAAAAAAATTACCACAACTAACTCGAAATTATGAGTTGGATAATTTTTCTTATATTCCTTTAATTAGCATGAGGCATAATCTATCACCATATCATTATACATTAGAATTCATCCTTTTCCATTCTTTAATGCATCACTATAGATTAGAAACCCTTCTCCATTATAGGGTAAAGTAATAATAGGTTCACTGACTAACCTTATCTACAGTTCCTTGAAATTTTTTTCACATTTATATATCCAAAGGAAATTATACCCCTTAAGAGTTAACTTGATGAGTGGATTAGATAATTGTGAGAAATATCTCACAAATCATTAGTGGTATACATAAAACCCAAGAAAACTATGTATTACAATTAATTTGGTTGGTCTAGTCCATTTCTAAATAACTTTCATCTTTAAAGGATCCACTGATATACCCCCACTTGATATTATAATAGAAAAGAATGAAAATTTCTGAATCCAATATCCACACTTGGTAAATTTATCATACATATTTTCCTTCCTTGGGGTATTCAATACAATTCTAAAATGATCTTCATGAACTTTATTAGTCTTTAAATATATAAAACTATCATCTATAAATACTAATAAAAATTAACCAAGGTAATCTCTAAAGTCTCTATTCATTAAATCCATAAATAAATAAATATAATTGGTAATTATAAATGAAATTTCTATGAATTCGTAATGATCATACTTTTTATAGAAGGCTATCTTGGGTATATCCTTTTTCTTTATCCTTAGTTGATGATATCTATATCAAATATAAATCTTTGAAAAATATAGAGCTACTCGTAATTTAATAAAATATCATCAATATGAGATAGAAAATACTTGTTCATAATTCTAATTTTGTTAAGTTCTTGATAATCAATGATAATATGCATTGATCCATATTTCATCTTACCAAAAAGAACAGGTCCCCCCCATAGAGAATCACTTGGCTGAATGAATCCCTTATCTAAATTCTCTTAGAGTTTCTTCTTCAATTCTTGCAACTCAGTTGGAGTTATTTTATATAGATTATTTGAAATAGGTATATCATTAGGTATGATTTCTATTGAAAACTCAGATTGATGATTCAAGGTAATACTGAGAAAGTCCTTAGAAAATACATTATAATATTCCAAAATAATAGGCACATTTTCAATGTTGATTTTCTCCCCAACCAATTGAGAAAATACCACTTATGAATAGGTAGAAAAACTCATATGATAGAAGTAATTTCTATTGGGTGTTCAGGTTCATCCTCACATTGATAGATGATTTAAGGTTGATTTGGAATATCAAATTTAACTTCCCTTCCCTAAATAATTGATATGGTAT
Source organism: Viscum album (assembly GCA_963277665.1). Classification (NCBI taxonomy): domain Eukaryota; kingdom Viridiplantae; phylum Streptophyta; class Magnoliopsida; order Santalales; family Viscaceae; genus Viscum; species Viscum album. The sequence goes on along the minus strand of OY728122.1, from coordinate 1,439,997,745 downwards.
CTATACTAAGAGATCAAATACATAACTAAAATTAAATTAAATTAAACTAAAGTAAGAATAACAAGTTTCATAGGAAGAACCATGCCACAAAATGTTATCAGAGATGAGTTATAGACTTGATATGTTTCCATCCTACCATTAAGATTTATAACTACCAAATAAATATCTAACTATTCAGGTGGTGATATGATACCCTTTGAAAATTATTTAGATATAAAAGAGTGTTTATAACTAGATTCAAATAAATAATTTCAATTCAAGAGTGGATGATAAGTGTACGTTTGACCATGTTTTTGGGAACCTCCATGTCTATTGTAGTAACTAAATAATCTTAACCTACTCCCCCTGGCTTCTTTTATGGTATGTTCCTTTGACATATGAAGTTTTTATTGGAATAGTGACCCATATCCTTATAGTTAAATCATTTTACTTTGATAGATTCTCCATTATCCATTCATTCATGATCATTATGGACTTTTTCTCTACACTTGAAGTAAAATACTTTTATTTTTATGAATATAACAATGTGTTTCCTTCCACAAGTATCACATGTTGGAAAATTAATCTTTCTATTCTTCCCCTTATCTATTTTTTTATTTTTTTTCATATTCTCCTATTTCTTTCCTTAAAAGACATAAGACTTGGAGAATCATTTCTCTTTCTAAAAAAAACTTGATATTATATACTCATATGATGAGAATGTTTGGGAGACCAGATCCCTTCAAAGGATTGTATTTAACTCATTAAAGAAATGAACAATATTATTCTTTGGATTATGTACATAGTCTTTAGCATACCCTAATAAAACTGTAAAGTTATATTTATACTTAGGAACATTTTATTCTTCATTTTTTATTAGACTCAAGAAGTTTCATTCCATATCTTCTCATCATTCTGGAGGAAAATATTTTTCTGAGAAATTTTCCTCAAAATACTTTCATTCCATATTCTCTATTTCCTTATAATACTTAGTGTTTTGAATCAATAAACATAATTGATCTAAATCCCTTGAGAGATAATAAACTTCCATGAAAACCTTCTATATTATAGTACTTTCAAAAGTAAGAAATATCTTCTCCAAGGAGCTTATCCATTTCTCAGCTATAAATGGATTTGTAGTCTCATTGAATGATGGAGGTTTCTAATGAATGAATCCGTTTAACATTCTTATAGAACATTATAGATCATTAGTATTATCTAAATGGGTATGTATGTTATTCATAACCTAAGTTATCTACCCTAATATAGTTATAATTTTTTAATCTCCAACTATAGCTCCAACTATAGCTTCATTATATTTCCTAGAAGGAAAATATCTATATGGATTATGTACATTGATGTAGTTTCATTACTTAATCTAGGAACCATTTCTAAAGAATGACACACACTAGATTAGATCATAACATTATGAATCATAATTTATAGTTTCAAAACTATTAAAAAACTTAACATAAATTGAAAATTTATATATAACTAATCCCAAAATCATAAGCTTGGTTTCTTTGGGAATATTCTCATGGGTCTTTCATAGGATTAAGTTCCATAATATAAATTATCCTAAATATAGTTGCCATAGTTTATAGTAAACTTTCACTGATAAAATCTATAAATATTATAACCATAGTATCCAAGAGTTAGTGGTTACTTTATTACATTGGAACTAAATATAAGAAATTTCATCCCAAAGGACCGAATAGTTTAGTAGTATTGGTAAAATAAATACATACTTAAATCCCACAATACATTTTAAAATATAAAATACAACATAATATTTTATTTTGGATCATATTTATTAATTATATAATATCCCTACATATCAATCATAAAACTTTTCCTATAATCCTAGGGAAAGGAAATATAATAAAGGGGTGAGCTCTGATGCTCAATAAGGGAATACAAACAGTGGAAGATTAATAAGGCATGAATAATATGGTAGAAATGAATGATGATTAAATAATTTCATATAAATAATTACATGAGTTTGAAACTTACTCATGGATATTAAAATTATTCAAATAAACTCATGTAAATCAATAAATGATTTCCTAATGATGGTATGAATAATGTTGAACATCTTAAACTTACTAATGAGGCCTTATTCTAAGACATCTAAAAATTTTATCATGGACTCATGCAAATACATCTATTTAAATGGACAAGGCCTTAGCCAAATAACTAATCTATTTTTTCTCATGATACCTGTTAATATATCAAGGTTCTATGTAATTCCAAGACCCACCAATCACTTAATAAGTCAAATTCATTCATTATATGAATAAACAACATAACATAACTAGCATACATTAGAAATAAATAACTATCTATATTGAAATAGTTAGTATACAGAATATCATTACTTTCCCTAATCAACCTGATCATAAACCATCCATAGAATTATAATGGATGGTATCATAAGTTTATAACCTTATTATAGTATAAGATTCAACAAAGGTCAAAAAGCACCTCATTCAGAAAATAAAAAGAATATTCCTTTTAAAAAACATTTCAAAACATAAAAAATGGGTAATTTTTTATTTAATAAATCATTTTATATTTTTTTAAAAATACTTTTATACATTTAAGGTAAATATGTACATGGAAGAGAATGATTCCCGTTCGAGTAGAAAAACAAGGTCAGTTTTCCTTAAAACATTATTTCAGTATATTGAGTACTTAAATCTAGTAAAATGAAAGTAAAAAAATTTAAATGTATAGGAATAATTTTATTATAATTAAATAAATTGGTTTTAAGATATAAATAACAAATAATACTCCCAGTATAGACTTAAACATAAAAAATCCTGAATAACAATTAGATTGTGAAATCAATTTTTGCCTTTGGTTTGACTTCCTTTGAATGATATAAAACATATATATAATAAATATATATTTATTATAAATATATTAAATTACCATACTCGTAAATATATATATACATATATCATGCTAAATATTATTTATGTATAATCTTTTATCACCCATTTATTAACAATTCATTATTAAAATCAATGTTTTAGGTAATAACTACTTCGTTTTTCAGGTATATTTTGGTTTGGTAGTTTTGGTCCTTTTAATTTTATCAGGGTTAAATAATATCCATAAAATTAAAAAAATTATATATATAATATATATTAATTATATATGTATTTAGTGTAATCTTTAAAATATATAGATAGAAAAATGAATTACATTATTCATGGAGACGGTAGGTTGTATGTACACAAGAATGTTGTTTCCATGTTTTGATGGATGGAATGAAAGAAGGTTAAATAAAAATTAATATTTATAGAAGAATTATTATAACACATAAATAATATATATTAATTAAATATATCCTTATTACCATCCATATAAAATAGAAATGAAAAAAAACACATCGTTTTTTGGAGGTGATACTCCACAATTACACATGAGCGACATTGTCATTTTCCAAAATATTGGATGGTAAAAAGGTAAATGTTATATTATAATTACAAAATATAATTAGGTAATAATTTTTTTATATAAATATTAAACCCATAAAAATAACCATACATGAAATATGGTGGTGGAAAATGAATTTTATCGTTGCATGGTGATGGTAAGTCGTGTGTACGCATGAGCAATACTTTTACTTTCTTTTTTGATGGGAAAGAGTGTGCATAGTGGTGATTGTATAAAAATAATAACATTTAATTATATTTAGGATAATTAATTTATTAATTTATGATAAATACCATATATTTATAGGAGGAAAAAGAATAAATGAATTGAAAAAGTTCAGGTAAGATGATTACCTCTTCTTCAGGAGGCCTCCTTTAGACCCTTTATTATGGAACCTAGGGTTGGTATTTGAGGATAAAAAACCTATAGAATATGTATAATTATTTTTATAATATAAATATTTAGGGATTGGTCGATATAGGTTTCTCAAAGTGGTGTAAATAAGATAAGGAATGAGTATCCTTTTTTAAGGGAGGGAAAGGACACACTTGGAATTACTAAAATAATTAAAATATAACTAAGTCATTTTCAAGAAAAATGATTCCAAAAAAATATATATTTTAATATAAGGTATAATATGTTTTACATATCATCAAAAAAGTAATTTTTATTAGTTAAAGTGGTATTTTAAACCTTTTTTGTTTAACCCCTTAGTTAACCTACCTTAACTTTAACTACGATAATGATCTTTTCACTCTTAAGGGGTTAAAATTTTAATTATAAGGTAAAAATTGGATCATAAATATAAAATGGATAAACTTATACACCATATATTATACATAGTTTCTTATTTAAATAATTTATTTATTTTTAAATAATTTAATATAATATTACTTTCAAAAAATATCATCATTGTTATTTTTGACACTATTCATTTAGTTGGACTTCAAGTACATCAAGACCAAGTTATAATTAGAATATAAACCTTTATAATATCTCTAATATGTTATATTTATCTATAAAATTCTTGTATCATAATAAATAATCCCAATATTATTACTTTAAATATTTTTTATATCACTTATTTTATTTTCCCATTAATTGAATAAATATTGTGTCAATGTTGCGTAAGAATAAAATGTAATTATATAATTCCTAAAAATTATAAATAAATTATCTTCACTAAAATAATTACGTTATTCTTAAGATAAAAATTTATATTCATTCACCACTTTCTTTTGTCCTGATTTGACCACATAATAGATATTTAAAAGTAAGATAGTGTCATTTTGTATTTTTCTTTACTTAAAATATTATTTAGGTCATTTTCATGGAAAAATATCAATTAAAAAATTAAATTTAGAGTATAAGGTGATAAGGGTTGAATTAACTTCATCAAATATGAATTTATATTGAAAATAGTGAACTAAACACTTAGTTTTAACATAGATTAACCTGATTTACCCTTTTGCAAGATGATAAATTTTAACATAGTTTCTATTCATACTGCCTAAAAATAAAAAGGAAATATTTACCAAATTTGAACCTATTTATTCTAAATATAGAATAAATTTTATCAAATTCAATTCCTATGAGTTAAAGAAATTAATTTTAAAAATAAGTGCACAAAATGCGATTAAAACCTCTTTTTGAAAAAAAATACACTTTTAAACATAAAAGTGGATTTATTCTTATCCCATGCATTATAAAATATTAGATGAATGTTAAAACGTTTAAATGACTATATAATATATAAATTTTATTAAAATAATTCACCAATGTTTATAAATTTAGTTAATTAACATAAAAATACATTGTGTGCATAAAAATAATTGTTTTTAGAAAAACATCTTTTTACTTTAAAATGTTTTCATTTTTTTATTTATAATAAATTGATAAAATATAAATTTATTTTATACATGTATAAACAATTTTTCATAAATTAGTCAATACTATTCGTACCCACCAATTTATTAGCTAGGTTATAATGATATATGATATTACGGTTCATTTAGACTTGGGACTGTGTGTATCGCAAGCTATTAAAAAAATTATTTAAAGAGAAATATTTAATAAAATATCATGGTGTTATAGAACCAACTTGAGATACCACCTAAACCAGCACATGATCTAATCCATAATTGGGTAAAAGGTCATTCTTAATCCCCATTTCCTAGAAACTAGTGTCTAGGAATCAAATAATGCCTTATTGAGAATGATTACTCTCTTAAATTAGAGATTTGGCACAATGAGACTTTCACTAGAAAATCCGACACGACCTATCCATAAGTCATAAATCCATTCCAAAAAAATATAATAAAGTAATAATTATAAATATTTTTTTTTAAAAAGAAAACCCTTTTTTCTCTTATAACTCCCCCACACAGAACATCCTTCATCTTCAACATCTAAAACACCTCATATATAATGCACCATAAATTAAATTAAAAAAGGAAAAATATGGGTGGATTATTTATCCTACATAATAATAATGAAAAATCCAACAGAATAAACTAATAACCTTTTAGTGACACCCCAATTCACACCAGCTAATCCCATCACCATGAACACCCCATGGGAAATCAAGAGATAAAATGATACTTGAAACTGGAATATAATATAGGCATGAACATAAAAACACTCAATAGTATATCACCCAACTTTCCACATGCCCAAATTTTAATTATAAATCCATTTTAATATATTTTTAAATATATTTAGAAAGAATTTTTTTTAAACATAATTTCATGAAAAAACTATATCAAATCCATAACCAATTTATAGACCTCTTTATTTTTATTTTCTATAAATTAAAAAAAATTACATTAAATAAATTTCCTCAGCCAAATCCATTTTTCCAAATACCATATTTGAAACCACTTTGAAAATAAAAATTTAAATCCTTTATTAAAAAAAGGTTTTCTAAACATTATTTAAATCCATTCAAAAGTGAACAAACCAAACCCGAAGGGATGAATCATGCTTCAAATTTTAAAAGGAAATACATCCTTCAAATAATTTTATAATAAATTTTTAATGTAATTCAAATTCCATAACCATGGTCAAATATAAACACACACGACACTAATTAATTAATAAAATGTTCCAAATAAACTAACTATGTAGTGGTGTCCTGAAATTGAAGTTCGTAAGGATCATAGAATAACATGGGTGAATCAGTTGTTGTGTTTTTTCAAATTTCAAACTTAAAGAAACTTAACCCCAAAAAATTTTATGATTTATATACTTATAAACTTTTAAGAAACTCACATTAATACAAAATAATGAAATTAAAAAATTTACACATGATTTACAAGGTTTAGTCTCGATGTGAGAACCTACATCCTTTCTATAGAAACTCCCATGGATCTATAGAAATTAACTATTACCAAGAATTGAATACAAATTTTGATATAAATACTACTATTATCCTTCTATATCTCGATATGAATGATTATATTGACTCCTATCAGTGTAAAATTTTACTTAAAAAATTTGATATGTAATAAAGATAATGAAACTTTGAAACGTTTCCACTAATAAAGGTCTATTCAGAATCCCCATCCGATCTTCCTCGATCTGATCATCTCCTTTTGGAATTTTTCTATTCAGTAAGTCACCATTAGGAATTCTCCATTAATTTAACCTCATTTAAATTATTCATCATATAAACTCTAAATTATTCTTGATTAGAAAAAATCGATGATTTAAAAACTTTATTCGTAAATTCTTTGCCTGATCTTTTATTTTCCTGAAATATTAAACCAAAAAATGAACTTAGTTGGAAACACACTTATTACACTAATTCTATAGCATATCATCTTTCTCTCTATATGAATAGTGTTAAGTACATTGTATTTTCCATCCTCTATTTATAGTCTCTTTAGAAGTGAAAATGGGTAGCAACTATTTTCGTTTTCCCACTCACTGAAATTCACAAATTTCATTTTCATGTACATTTGAATTCCACTTCAATAATTATAAAGTATTATAGAAAAATCTAGAACCTTCTTAAAAATTATCAACTCTTATAAAATTATTCATCATTTTCAACCTTATTTAGATTTCTTTAAACTTGATTTTTTAAGTAATTCTTCAAACTTCCTCATTTTTTGTATGATAGGAAACCACTTTAAATATCACCAAAATATTTTCACAAATTGAATACTTTACAAATTTATGTAAATATTTCAAAGAAAACTTCATATAGAAAAGTTATTGTCTATAAATCCTTTTTCTGATATTCTTCTCAGATCATACCTCCAGTAGCACTTCACATATTTGTATTTCAAATAGTCTATCTATCTGGAAGCTCATATACCTCTTTTTGAGCTTCCTATGTCACAAGAGGAATATGGTTACCATCAAAAACGGCACTCGACCCGGCCCACAACAAGGCTCTAAGGGCATTCCCAATCCACACAGGCTGGCATAAGTGTCTGGGTATCATAAAATGAAAATTGGGAATTATTTACTCGAGTTTATAAACTTAAAACCACAAAAGAATCCAATAAAATGAATCTAGATTTTTCAATCCAAAAATTCTTTTACAAAAAATCATAACAGAATTACATATTTTAAAACAAATCAACAAGACTATAAAAAAGGTACAAAACCAAAAGGTAACATCCCAAGAACCCTCATGGCAAGTGGCACCGCCCTCAAGCCATCACCACAAGACTTCACCACCAAGGACCTGTTGGAAACCCGAACCACTGGAACTAAGAACTATACCCAAACAACGACAACAAAAATAACTAAGTCTACTTAAACCCAATGGTGTAAGTGGGGTGTGAGCCAAAGCCCAATAGGATACCACCACTAATATATTCCATGTGATAAACATTTATAGACGAAAAGCATGCAAGTTTTCAAAAACATGAAATGCTCATTACAATTTCTAAAAGATGCAACATTAAATAAAAACCGTTTTCAGGTGGGATAATTTAAAGAATAAACACTTTTAAAATAAATACCAAATCTACTGAATTTTCCATCCACTCATACCATATACCAACGGTAATCAAAAAATATCTAGTGAGCACAAGAAATAGGAAATAACCCCCATGAACTAGCAAGTTGTGGGTCCTAGGTACCTCATATCTCAGTGAGAGTAACCATCACAAATATCTATTCTCATGAATAAGTAACTATTAGGGAAAATACCAATAACCTAGTGGTCCCCAATAATCATCATCCTAGTTTAGTTAGAGTTTTAATCATAAATATTTCTAAGTGAAACTAAGGCCAAACCCCACGGATCCACTAGCATACTAGTACACGTCCACCCACCTAGATACCCTGATTTTCCCTTTGTTATCAAACAAGTTCAACAAGTCAATGAATATAATTTTCACATGAAAATATCATTTTCATATCATAAATTCACTAAACATCCCACATGTATACAACACAAGTCACAAAAGTCCACTTTTCATTCAAATTTATTTTGAAATCTGAATCACACCAAAATAGCCCACAACACTTTTCACATTTCTTTAACACTTCCACAAATCCATTAAAAAATTTTATAAAACCATTCAAATATATTAAAACTCTCATAACATCTCACTCGTTACATAATAACCTTTTTACCTTCAAAATAATTTTATCATCAAACTTACACGAAACATCCCACAATCAAGTTTTTCTCCAACATCACAATTTAATAAAACATTTCAAAAATTTAAAAAAAAATCTAAAAATATTTGACATATTAAAACATCAATTCACCTTTTAAAACCCCATAATAGGTGAACACACATACCAAACAGTACATATGCACCCTTTTCCAACTTTTTTTAACAAACTAAAACATTTACAATTTTCATAAAAAGAACCCAATTGGTGTAAATATGTATTTCACACAAAACCCATTTCAAAACCCTCATTTAAGACCAAAAACCATATCAATTCCTATCCAAAACAGAATTGTAATCCCTAGAGACATTTATAAAACAACTTTCAAGTTTTAAAAAATCACCTTGAAAAATACTACAAAATATCCAAAAGAAAACACACATTTTCATAAAATTCTCTCAAGAAGTATAACAATGTTTTACACATAAAACCTATTAAAACCCCTATTTTTAGGTCCACATGACACTAATACATTACCAAACCAGAATTGGCAGGCCAAACAAGATTTAGTAAACCAATTCCATATGTTATAAAATACACCCAAATAAAACCCCATGAGTAACACATGAAAACACCCAATTTCAAGTTAAAATGAAACTATAAAATTAAAAACTTAACCAAATCAATCATAAACAGTTTTTTTACCACACCCAACATATGAGGAATATGAAAAATGAGTAAATACAACAAGATAACTCATTAATAATTGTTTACGCATGGAACCACCTATCGAATGTGTCGAATCCCTCAAAACTTGGTTTGAAACATCAACTGCACCACCGCCGCATCACAAGGAAGATAAATCCATCCCTAGAGCACAATATTTAACCAAAAAAAACCAAATCAAACCATAGGTTCGAACCCTAACTTCTGGAAATTTTATAACATAATGAAAGAGGGAGGAAACCCTAAAGAGAAAGAAGAAATTGAAGAGAGAAACACTTACTCAAAACAATCTTGAATAAAACGACACAAAATCCACTAGTATATGAATTTTAAAATATCCAACCATTCAAGGTAGGTTCGAACAGGGATTAGGAGATCATGTAGGAACTTTAATGGGGGTAAAAGAGTAAAAATATAAGTATTTATGAAAGGATCAATTTACCTCTCCAAATCTGGGAGATTTCTGAAATATAGAGAAGTTTTGACCAATTTATCATTTCTATTTAGCTCCATATTGTGGTAGGAGAGAATGGGGGAGTGCCTTAGGTAAGTGGTCTCTGGTGAGAGTTGGAATCACTGAAAAAACGTAAATATTGAAGGAGATATTAAAGAATTTAAATTTATTTTTAATGTAGAAAATGGGCTTTAGGGCAGGCCCAATCCCTTAAATAAAAACTCATATCCACCATGATTATGGATTCATAAATATTCCAAATTAATATGGTGGTGTTAATAGGTTAGGGGATGACAATTAAGAATTAGAATTGATGAAAAATGTTGAAAAATTAAAGATTTATAAAGGAATAAAAATTTATTTCTAAATCTGGAATTAGGCTCACGGTTTGGCCCAATTCATGAAAACTCACCCATTCCTCCATAAAAGTTTGGGAAACCCCCAAAACAAAGCAAGAATGGAAATTAAATGGACTTTAATTTTAAAATAATTCATTTATGTGACAATTATCTCCACCATGAAAACCTTTCACCCCGGAAAGTACCATCAATGCCAAAGCAACAACCAAACCCAACTGAGAAACCAAGAGGTACTCCCTTGCCAAGTTTCACCCCCAAAGGCCCAAACACCTCCAGTGATCAATTAATGAAGTATTACTCTCACAAAAAAAACTTATACCACTTTCCTGAAATGATAAATCATATTCATACTTTATCCAAAAATAAAACTTCTTAAACACTATCTAAACAAGACTCAAAAAATTCACCCAAATGAACAACAACATCGAACAAGGTTACACTTACCTTCCTATAACTAAACCATTGGGAACTCTCCAATCTCAACGTTTACCCAAGGAAGATGTAGGTAGATTGATAGCTCTAAACAATACTACCTACCACCAAACCAAGATCATGGATAAGTCTGAGTTACTAGTACGGGGGAACAAAAATAGGCTCCCCACCATAAGAGACTACCTATATTTTTTTCCGAGACAGAATCAGGACACCAACAAGGGGAGGCCTAAATGGACTCCCCGGTACAAAGGGTATAATTCCATCAGAAATTTACAAAAGAACTTATATAAGACTCATTTTGGATCTCCCCACCATAAGAACCATCCATATTAACCGACCAGCACGGGCTGGTACAGAAAGACCCCAAAATTTAAAGAGTTGGGACGACCACACGGTTAGCCAGCACGATTTGGGAAACCGTGCACTAACAGTGGGTATCCTTATATCTACATGGTTTTCTGGGGCATGGTCACTACTAAACAAGCCCAAACCGTGTGCTCAACTTGTCTAGACAAACTTCAATCATTTCTCCAAATACTCAATGCAAACCAAAGGGGGAGGGAATAACATTGGGCGATGACATGGGTACAAGGCCCTCCAACTATTTCCATTGAACAGGAACAAAAGAAGAAATATTATGACACCATAGGTTTAAAATCTTCCTCTCCTTTATACTAAGTATAGGACTTTGTAAAAGGGTTTAAACAGCCCTGTGATTTCCCCTGACTACGAGCCAGCTTCTCTCCAAGACCTATGGTTGGAGCTCAAATGATTGAAGCATCTCCGGCCTTGCAGTTAGGATTTGGAAACCCCCTGAATGAGAATTCTTCTTTCGATGAAACCAATAACTACACTGCAATCCATGATAAGTTTTCTAACACATAACACATTCCAAACTCACTTTACCCTAACTTGATATTTCACTAAAACAAGGGCTTAGAAGATGCACACACATCACACCTTTTTTGTTTGGGTGAGAAACAATAGATGTAAAGAACACTTATACTCACCTTCCTCTAAAATGGAATATTTTTAAGTTTTTCCAAGGGAGAAATTCTAAAAACATAACAGAGACTCTCAGAGGATTTCCCAACTTTCACCTTTATGGTCAATCGAGCACATGACATCATAAGGCATCACCGAACATGACCATTATGACTGATATAAACAATGCATGGAGAGGTACCTTATGAAACATCCCCAAACAACACACAATTCTAGAAAGTGGCCACAATATCCTATCGTGACCATATTTCCCACACTGGTGGTTTAACATGTACTCATGATTCAAAAAAAACTGTGAAGAACCCAGAGGCCCTCTTAGACACTATCGTGATACTCATCCCCACTAACAACCCTAGACCACTTCTAGCTTCGATGAATTACGAAATTTAAGAAACTAAGGTTTCTTTCAACCTTCCACGAGAACTCTTCCGCTACAAGAGGATATAAAAATAAAAGAAAGGAATGGGTGTTGAATCAATCAACAAAGATCGATAAAATATTCCTTATATTGATTTACTGGAGGATTTTCCAATGGAAAATCAATCCGGGTTGCACATCAGTTATGCATTAACCCTTAATGGGGGCATACCTTATCCAATGAGAGAACCCAAGGACCCAACCAAGCTGGTCTGTTGGTCAAAACAGGCCATAAACCAGATCCAAACACATGAAGGGAACCACCATAAAGGTTTCCCAAAACATATCTCAGAGGAGACTACTAACCGATCCTTCTACCCAGCTTACTGACCAAAAATCAACCCAAAACATAGTTCAAACAGGAGGGGTTCTTGGAATCAAAACATCCTACCACATCAACATTTTTCAAAAACACATAATATAAGCCATCCCAAATAATTCATCAAGACATCATGTTTTTCTTTGAAAACATTTCTTGAAAACAAACGGTTCAGTGGTTAGCGTATCCACCAATGGTACCCCATGGGCCTTACACATGCATGTTTTTGTGCCACACCAGGCACCCTCCTCATATCCATCCCAACACTCATCTAGTCATTACATCAACCATCCATCATCTCATATAACCCCATGCATGTTTTTTCTCATGGAAATACCAAAGGTTAAAACAAAAAATTCTTTCCACTTTTCAAAATTAAAACAGTCAACCAACACATCCTTTTTCTGAAAACTGCTAACCAGAAGATCAAAATCCCAACTCACATCTTACAAAAAATTTCATAAAGACACAACCATTTAGAAAATAACTCACTTTCAATATATTTACATCAATTTCAAAACATCTAATCTCATTAAAACACCCTTTGATTGTTTAGAAAACTCTATTGGAAACACTTTTCAAAACCAACTTCAAAATAGTTCTTACTTTCAAAAGAGGTGTAAGCACACCATTTTCTATTTCAAAACAATTCTGAAAATTCAGTTCCACCATTTCATAAATCAAACCATTCCCTCTTTATTTGAAAATCATTTCACAAAAACTTTACGCTTCTTAAAACCAAAATTCCAAGATTTTAAAACTATAGCACAAAACAATACTCGAGGAAACTAGTTTTAGTGGGTGACTTGGACATATGGTTGGCAGCTATATTCCAATCACTTCACTATCACAGAGAGTGTTCTGTGGAATATCCTTTCCTCCACATGGCTTTCTAGTCCCTGTGAGCTCACTATGAACATTAACTCAACTCTCTTTTCATTTCCATTAATCATCATCCAACCAAGAAAACCAAAGGACATAGATAAATACTGACTTCTCCTGGAAACTTGAATCCCATCATGAGGTGTGGTGATTAGGCACAATACCCATAACTGGAATTCCAAATCCCAACAATCCTAACTCCAGACTATCCGAACTCTTCCCCAATTAACATGACCCAAAGAGTTAACCTGAACCTCCCCTGATACCATTTTGTCACGAACTGAATCTGGTCGCCATCAAAACCAGCACTCGACCCAGCCCACAACAAGGCCCTAAGGGCGTTCCCGATCCCCATGGGCTAGCACAAGTTCCTGGGTATCATAAAATGAAAATTGGGAATGATTTACCTAAGTTTATAAACTTAAAACCACAATAAAATCCAATAAAACGAATCTGGATTTTTCAATCCAAACTTTCTTTTACAAAAAATCAGAACTAAATTACATATTTTAAAACAACTCAACAAGACTATAACAAAGGTACAAAACCAAAAGGTAACATCCCAAAAACCCTCATGGCAAGGGGCACCGCCCTCAAGCCATCTCCACAAGACTTCACCACCAAGGACCTCCTAGAAACCCAAACCACTGGAACTAAAAACTGTACCCAACCTACGAAAACAAAAATAACCAAGTCTACTTACACCCGAGGGTGTAATTAGGGTGTGATAAAAATCCCAATCTGATACCACCACTAATAGATTCCATGTGATAAACATTCAAAGACAAAAATCATTCAAGTTTTCAAAAACATGAAATGCTCATTACAATTTCTAAAAGATTCAACATTAAATAAAAAAAGTTTTCAGGTGGGATAATTTAAAGAATAAACACTTTAAAAATAAAAACCAAAGATAATTGTTTTTCAATACACTCATACCGTATGTTGATGGTAATAAAAAAATATCTAGTGAGTGCAAGCAATATGAAATAACCCCTAGGCACTAGCTAGTTGTGAGTCCCAGGTACCTTGTATCTTGGTGAGAGTAACCATCAAAAATATATGTTCTCACGCACAATCCACTAGTAGGGAACATACACATAACCTAGTGGTACCCAATAATCATCATCATAGTTTAGTTAGAGTTGTAAGTGTCAATATTTCTAAGTGAAACTGAGGCCAAACCCCACGGATCCACAAGCATACTAGTACACGTCCACCCACCTAGATACCCGGGTTTTCCATTTGTGCTAAAACAAGTTCAACAAGTCAATGAATATAATTTTCACATGAAAATTTCATTTAAATATCATAAATTCACCAAATAGTCCACATGTATACAAAAAAAGTCACAAAATTCCACTTTTCATTCAAATTTATTTTGAAATCTAACTCACACCAAAATAGCCCACAACACTTTTCACATTTCTTTAACACTTTCACAAATCCATTAAAAATTTTAAAAAACAATTCCAATATATTAAAACTATCATAAAATCCCACTCACTTGTTACATAATTCCCTTTTTACGTTCAAAATCATTTTATCACCAAACTTACATGAAACATCCAACAATCAAGTTTCGTTCCAACATCACAATTTAATTAAACATTTTAGAAATTAAAAAAAATATAAAAATATTTGACATCTTAAAACATCACTTCACCTTTCAAAACCCCATAATAAGTGAACACACATACCAAATAGTACATATTCACCCCTTTCCCACTTTTTTTAACAAACTAAAACATTTACAATTTTCATAAAAAGAACCCAAGTGGTGTAAATATTTATTGCACACAAAACACATTTCAAAACCCAAATTTAAGACCAAAAACCATACCAATTTCTACCCAAAACAGAATTTGAATCCCTAGAGACATTTATAAAACCACTTTCAAGTTTTATAATATCACCTTGAATAATACTACAAAAGATCCAAATGAAAACACACATTTTCAAAAAATTCTCTCAAGAAGTATAAAAATGTTTTACACATAAAACCTATTGAAAACCCTCTTTTTAGGTGAACATGACACTAATACATTACCAAAACAGAATTTTTAGGCTAAAAAATATTTAGTAAACCAATTCCATATGTTATAAAATACACCCAAATAATACCCCATGAGTAACACATGAAAACACCCAATTTCATGTTAAAATTAAACTATAAAATTAAACACTTAACCAAATCAATCATAAACAGTTTTATCACCACACCCAACATATGAGGAATATGAAAAATGATTAAATACATCAAGATAACTCATCAATAATTGTTTACACATGGAACCACCTATCGAAAGTGTCGAATCCCTCAAAACTTTGTGCGAAACATCAATTGCACCACTACCGCATCATAAGGAAGATAAATCCAACCCTAGACCACAATATTTAACCAGAAAGACACCAAATCAAACCATAGGTTCGAACCATAACTTCTAGAAATTTTAGAACATAATTAAAGAGGGAGGAAACCCTAATAAGAAGGAAGAAATTGAAGAGAGAAACACTTACTCAAAACAATCTTGAATAAAATGACCCAAAATCCACTAGTATCTGAATTTAAAAACAGCCAACCATTGAAGTTAGGTTATTACAGGAATTAAGAGATCATGTAGGAAATTTAATGGGGGGAAAAGAGTTAAAATATAAGGAGTTATGAAAGGATCAATTTACCTCTCCAAATCTAGGATATTTATGAAATTCATAGAATGTTCAACCAATTTCGCAATTCTATTGAGTTCCAAATTATAGGAGGAGATAATGGGGGCACGCCTTAGGTAAGTGGTATCAGTTGAGAGTTTTAATCATTGAAAAAAAATATTTAAGGAGATATTAAAGAATTAAAATTTATTTTTAATGCCTAAAATGGGCTTTCGAGCAGGCCTAATCCCTTAAATAAAAACGCACATCCACCATTATTATGGATTCCTAAATGGTCCAAATTAATATGGAGGTATTAATAGGTTAGGAGATGACAATTATGAATTGGAATGAATGAAAAATGTTGAAAAATGAAAGAGTTATAAAGGAATAAATATTTATTTTTAAATCTGGAATTGGGCTCACGGTTTGGCCTAATTCATGAAAACTCACTCATTCCTCCATAAAATCTTGGGAAACCCACAAAAAAAGCATTAATGGAAATTAAATGGAATTTAACTTTAAAATAATTCATTTATGTGACTTCCTACCTCATCTCAGAATCTTATATGAAAAAGTATGTCTATCAGATCGATGTATTCATAAAATTAATTTACCTCTTCTCAAAAATTTCTCATAAATATTTTTCTGATGAAATTTATCAAGAAATTTTATTCCGATATTTTTTCTTTAGTCTTCACATCTTAATTCCTTATAATGTTTATAATAATATTTTCATCACTTGAAACTTCATAGAAAATATCTCACTAGAAATATCCACATGCCTTTTTCTATTTATCTTTACCAACTAAAGATGGTTGACTACATTATTTCAAATTTTAAATACTTCATCTATAAGAAACTTCCTTTGAATCAATGGTTCTGGCTTCAAATTCTTCACACATATCTCTCTGAAAATGGTTCATCTAAAAAACTATAAGTAAATTTATTTATATAAATCTCACCTGATTAGTAACTTCTTAATGTCATATTTTCTTATGAAAACTCTATCCAAAAAATCATTTTTGTTCATCTGGAAATTCAACCTTCATATACCAGATCAATTGCACTTCACTTTTCTTTGTAAAAACTTCAAAAAAATTGTATTCAAAAATTTATTACGAATTTTATATCCATTGATATTCATTTTTTTCCATCCAAAAAATTGTCTGATATTATGAATTCATAGATTCTCCTCTGGTCCGTCTAATACTTCATCCATAAATGTTTCTCTAAAAAAATTTCACCCATAATTTCAACCTTCGTGCATCAGATCAGTTTCACTTATCTTCCCTTTGAACAAACTCCTTCTAGTTACAATTTTAGTTGGTTATTTAAAAAATCTATATTAAAATCTAAACTTTTGGGATTTATTCATTCAAACATAGTCTTCCACTTATTTCATCATTCATGAAATTCAGTCCAAAAATTATTTGTCAATAAATTTTATGTCCAAAAAACAGTGTTGATCTCCTCATTTTTTCTGCACATATTTTTTACAACTTTTATTCACACCAGCTTGGATGATGAGATATTCATGATTTAAGGAATTGAATTATTATAAAAGCATCATATGACTAATATAGAATGTTTCTTAAAAAACTTCTAGCTTCCAGAAACTCTTATTTTACTATTTTATATAAATTTTTTTTAACAAAAGTGAGTTTTAAAACAATACAAAAAAATGTGTTAAAAACATCAAAAAGGATCTTCATAAACAAATAATAATGGATACAAACAAATCATGAAAATTTGGATCCCATGAATCATACTAAAAGGGATATAATCATCATGATAATCTTCCTAGAACTCTCGTAAAATGATCCATAATAGTGATATGGAACCTATCCTAACACTAAACAACTCTTCACTTCCTCGATAGTCCCATTAAACTATCTAAGAATAAAACCTCCCTAAACCCCACCACTACATTGGGATATAAGATAATATCTCTCTTTAGCTTACTTATTCTAACATCCATGATTCATTATTATATTTCACTCAATCTAGAAGGACACTATCCTTAGTTGATACACCATCCACACTAGGGATTAAACTTATCTAGATCTCTACATATTCTTCTAATACTTATCATGAAATATATCTAACAAAGGTGATCAAAACTCAACATTCACATGAATCAAATATAAAAAATTTGAAAATAACTCACACCTTACCTCCTACACCCTTATAAGAAACAACCCCTTTTTATATTTCATTCACATAACATGAAATATATTTTGTGCCCTTCAAGATACAATACAAAGAGATAAAAATATCCCCCTCAGGGATCACAAATAAACAAGGGGGGCTCAATAGGGTATCACACACACCTACATAATTTTAAAACTATTAAAAGTGACAAACATGGTACTTGATATGCCAAGTCAATTCTTTCAATGGTTTAAAATTTAATTTCAAACCATTCTTCCAAAAATAATACATTAAGAGTTAGTCTTTAAAATAATTCAAAACATTTTTCCAGAGAAGCATTCTCAAGACCAATTTAAAATTAATTTAAAGAAACAAACACTTTCATTAAAACCCTCCAAGGGTCAAAAATACCACTCATCAATTAATCTCTTAATCCAAATGGATTTAAACCACTTTTCAACCTTAGATTTTATTCAAAATAAATCATGAAACACTTTAACAATTCTCAAAATTTAATTTTTTGCTTAAAATTCTATGTAAAAACTATTATAATTCACTTTGAAAATATAAATGCCCTTTAAAATATTAAAATCCACCCATAAATTTTATTAATTAACTTTATCAAACACATGGTATGCATGATTTATTAAAAAAATTAAACTAACCGTTAAAGTGGTAAAACCTTTTTCTTTATATAAAAACACTGATGTAACACAAAACCTTTATCATAAATCCAATAAACACATGTAATACCATTATTAAAAAATAAAAACAAGAATTTAGAACCCAAACCATTAATAGTTCTAAAATTAAATGTTTGGATATGGAGAAATACTAACTCAAATCAAATAAAAATTTCTAAATCATTGAATTCATGACAGACAAGGCCCAAAGGAAGAATCACACACCCTAGAAGTAAGAAAATCACAAAAAACATTGTTCAATATGACAACTCTAGGGTTTGGATAAACTAAAAAACAATGGATGAGAAGAATAAACCAATATCAAAAGAATAATAGAGGGATTATGAGTCTCTAATTTTGAGTTTTGGTCCTAAATAATGAATAACGTACTTGGAATCACCAAAAATAAAGGGAGAATAGAGGAGGGGAGGTACGCTAAGGAGGGGTGTCATCTGGCGGCCACGCGGTGCATAAGGGAGAGGGTAAAGGGATTTAGGGATTTAAAATTATAAGGAAAATACTATAAATTATATAAAATTAAAAAATTTGGGTGATCCATATGGTTTTTTCATATGGTTTACCAAACATTATGCTAACTACGTGGAGGCCATTAGAACCCCCCAAAGTATTCCTCAAAGTTTCCCTTAAAACCATGAATGGTTTGACTAAATATGCACTAACTATTCTAAACGGATCTATCAACAACAAATCCCCAATGCATGGTTTTCACACAATTACTCTTAATTATACGCAACCCATGTAATATAAGAGTGCCTAAAAATTTTAAATTCCAAGAAAAAATTAATGAATATTAAAATAACCCAAAATTAAATAATTAAATATAAATAATAGTAATATGGAGTGTTACAGTCTTCCCACCATGCTACTTTCTACCCCTAGAAGTTCCTTTATAAAAAATATTTATGAAAAATATTTAGAATAAATTATATCTAATGAAAACAACTCGGCACTAATAACTATTTCCACCACTAGGATGAGATCTCTAATCAACAAATACCTTCCATAGGCCTCCAAAATATTGTTTAAATTATATAAAATGGTAAAAAATAATCAAGAAACATATATCAAGATAAAACAATATTAAAACCTCAATTCCACGAAACTCTAAAGCCTCAAACCAGTAGAAAGATCAATATCCATCAAAAGACCAAATCAAAAGATCAAGGAGAAAAAATCCTAAAAACAAGCCTCACCAAAAACCAGAAAAGGTCTAATCTAAGTCACCATTACCTAAATGGGAAAACTATGACCTCAACCACATGGGAACCATAAAACAAAAAAACCACAAAGGAATCAGTACCCTCAAGTGATTATCACAACAACACCAGTCCTAGCCACATGATCATGGATCCCAAGGTCTCCCATGTCTCATCCATAAAGGTTAAAACCACCATAAGTATCTTATATAAGCATAAAACATAAAATTCCACGAGGAATCCACCCAAATCCACAAGTAACATGAAGAACATTAGGCAAAACAAAATTCTCTAAGAAAACACAACCACTAAAGAAAAAGTAAAAACCAAAAATGAAGATCGACACTTCCCAAAAGAATATAAATTAAGACACAATACTATATATGAAACCCTGGGTCAAGAAACTTGAAAAGAGATAAACCTAAGACCTCACTCGTGTAATTCCTCCCTATGATCCCATGCCCAACCACCAAAACCAATACCTCCAAAACATACTCTAAAAACAAAACTCATGAGGATCAGACAATAGCTACCAAAAACTAAAAATATAATAAGAAACCATAAGAGAAATAAATGTATCACAAGTGCTAAAACAAAACCATTCAAGCTTAACTGGATAATAATTATGGTTCCCTAAAATCACACTCCCAATTATGGTTATAAAAACATATACTTTTACAAATTAACTTTGATACCAAGTGATATGATCCAAAGTAAACTTAAAAAAAATTCACATTAGTATTACATATCATAATAATCTCACATAACTTAGAGAACCTTTGGCTTTAGCATCTTTGAGGACCAATTACATTGTAAAGTTATTTTACAAAACTTATAAACATTTTTCCATAATCAAATTATACTACACTTCCTTATAGAATTATCATAGGTCGAACTCATATTCATAACATTGGGAAAGAAAACATAATAAAGGGGTAATCTCGAACACTCGATAAGGGAAAATAACTTAATAATATGTAATCATGGGTTGGATCATAAGCATGAGAGAACATAGGACCAGGGAGAAATTTATTATTAAAAATAACATGGAATAATAAGAGTTTTTCACAAGTCATGATATAAATACATGTGATCTCAAATTAATAAACATATATCATGGGAAAATGGTGAGAAATAAAGAGATAATAATCTTGATCCAAGGATCATAATCATGGGAATATAGTATAGTTATATAACATGTACTTGAAATATGTCATAACAATGAATTTTGGCACAAAAATTAATATATGGAAATTATAAATTTATGAATAAAACATTGTCCATGCTTCATGTAATGAATAAATAAAATATACACATATAATATTTTGAACAAAAAAAATGTCCATGATTAACATCCCTATATCATGAGATATAAACATAAACCAATGCATTGGAGGGATTTAACATACCCAAACCATGTTAGGTATTTAGTATACCCAAAACATCTATGGGATTTATTGAACTCAAACCATATCATGGATTTATTAGACCCAAATAGTTTTATAATAACAATCCAGACAAATAAATACCGCACAAAAAATCAATCCAATGATATAACTTGAAGAATCATGGTAAAAAAATGGATTTTATAACATTTATAAATGGAATCACCTAAATTTACCACAAGAATTTAAATGGTTGATACATAAAATTTAATCACCTAAAAAGATTATTTTATAAGAACATTCAGAGGGTGACTCATGAAAACATAATTTCCAAGGAAATAAAGCCTTTATATATAAAGAGTATATTTTAGTGAAATATTGAAATATTTTTTTTGAAAATAATTTTATATTTGTCATAAAATAAAAAGTTACAGTTACTTTAGAAAACTTATTTAAAAGATAGTAAAATTGTTTGAAAAAACTTTACTTTTAAAAGGAACTTTCAATAGTAGATCCTTGAAAAATAAATAAAGGTTTAAAAATGTAAAGGGAAATATATTTGAAAACATTTACTTTTAAAAATAATATTTAATAATGGATCAATTAGAATGACACAAAGGTTTCTAAAAGATGAATTGAAAAAATCATGATAACTTTTAATTTTAAAAAGAATAACCAAAATAGAGTTTTTAAAATACATAAAGGTTATCAAAAAGTAATATGGAGTGTAATATAAAACAATTTATTTTTAAATTATTGAAAACTTTTTTAATATTTTGAAATACCTTTGTTTAAAAATCATATCATAAAAAGAATAAAAAACTTTTTTTTAAAAGAGGATAAGGGGAACATAAAGGTAACATTAGATAATACATAATTAGTTTTTTAAATATAAAGGACAAAATTAGTGGGAATGGAAAATATAGATAAGTAGGGTAAATCTTCATTAAATAGGATGAGAATTATTTTAAACAATGATATACTTTTTATAGGGAATAAATTCATAGTGGAGGAAGATTTGAATCAATAGTTTCATTTCCATAAAGAGAAAGAGAAGGAACCATGAAATAAAATCTTAATTTGGATGTAACCAATCATGGAATAAAGATATTCAAGAAGACACATTATAAATCAATGAATGGAGTTGAGTTAATAAAAACCATTACATTAATGGTAACATAAGAATAAAATAACATAATAGGGATACTATAAAATTAAAATTAAAATATCATGAAATTAAATATATTCATTATAAATGAAGGAAATGGGGTAGTGAATACACTTTATAAGAGATATTAAATTGAAAAATATCAAACATGTCTCATGGATTTGAAAATGAGACAATGAAACCCTTGTTGTGGTCATGATTTTCTCGATGCATGCACCTAACTTCTAAAATAAAAAAATTGCATCTATTAGATATCTTATTTGTAACATTATTCATATATATTTAATTTACTAAGTACTATTTATTATTATATGCAATTTATTTATTTTATAATTTTTTCTTAGGTTTATCATTTTGTGTAAAAATTGAATCAGTGTCGGCTCATTTTGATAATTTTATAAATTGAAGATGATATTTCAATACTAAGTTAAATACTTAATATAACACTTACATAAAAAATAACCTGTCATGATTTTATTATTAACTTATAATAATAATAATATTTTATTTATTATAGTCACACATGATATAGTTTAGTAGAATTGTTTAAGTAGGTGGTTAGACTGACCCAAATTTGAATATAACATAATTAAAGGAAGATTATTGTTATAAAAGTGGTATATTTTAGTATGTTGAATTCAAAAATTAATTTAATTTTGTAAAATTAAAATTCTATAATTTATAAATTTAACTTTTAAATGAAAATTAAATATATATAAATAAAAACTACATTTATTGAAAAATGATTTTTTTAAAACTTTAAGTTTTATTAATCATATTTTGTATGAATTTTTAGATTGATTAAAATGTTTTTATTTAATAGAGTTTTTATTGTTCATAAATTTTCTTAATAATATCAATCTAATATGTCATAGATTGTTTTTTTTAGTTTTTCATATGAAATAATAAATAAAAGATAGTTTTAATTTAGAGAAAAATATATTCCAAAATATTCAGAAAGGCCTAAAAATATCTAGCCAAACTCAATTCCACCAATAGAACCATAAGTAAATAGATAAATTGAACCTAGATCACTCCCAAGAAACTTACCCCAAGGACCCCAAATACCTTAGAATGGAACACACTTATTCTATGATTATTGGGTAGGGTTTAATAACAAGTAAGAACCCCACATTACCACTCGATCCTAAATCTGGGTTGGGTCACCAAAAAGAGAAATCACATATAAGTGATGAAAGTAATCACCCTAAGGTTCATTCCTTGAGAGAAAACTTCCATCAATTTGCAATAATTTCTTAGGAGGGAATAACCAAATAAAACAAAACATGAATTTAACCCATTCATGTCCCACACATCAAATTAAATAGTCCCACTAAAGCTAGTGTATAAATCCAAAAAAAATCAAATGAATCATGAAACCTCATTTACACATTATAAAACCCCAATTTTCCATCAAAATACACAACCCACATAGAAGGGTTTAAAACTCACTTCCTGAAAAACACATACTTGAAATTGTATTTCAAGAAAACACCCAACTTTATTATTTCAACCCATCTAAAACCACTTCATGCTTTATTATAATTTGAAATCCCAATTACCCAAATAGAGAATTTTACCAAAACAAATTTCTTTATTATAAATTGGTACACCCTTTTTTAAAATACAGTGGCCCATAAAAACCATTTTACTCTATTTAGAAAACTAATCAAAATTTTTTTCCCACAACTGATTACCTTTTTAAAACAACCACCAAAACTGGTTTGAAAACCAACCTTTTATAAAATCCCCCTTTTCAACCCAAAATAAATTTCACTAGACACACATAATCAAGGGAATATCACATTTACAACTAAACTATTCTTCCAAAAACCTCAACATATCACAAAGACTCCATTAATTTATCCCCATAATAGATAATCACATAAGGTAATCCAAAATATTGATCCAAATAGAATATGTAACCATGGATGAATTGGCCACCTGGTTGATAGACAATGTACTAATCATGTATCAAGACCCAAAATTTTTCTATAACCAAGCACTAGTTCTCTACAAAAAGTTTCAGGTCATGTGAGATAACTTTGTATCATTGGTTCGTTCCCTGTTCTTATCCCCAAATCAGCAAAGTCCTAAATACAACTCATAAATTATGAGGTCTAAAACAAAATCATCAATAATCAAAAAAAATATCAAATTAAAAAAATCCAATTCCCACTACCATTGGTAAATCAAGTTTTATCATGATAGTTGATGATCAAACACCTTTTCATGATATACCTCTCATGTTTTGAGGACCACCCTATCTTTAATTATACAATAATACACCCCAAATAATAATAGGTATATTAAAAAACCTAGTATCCCACTAAATAACATAGGATTTGATACCATTTGTAATAAACTAGATCAATGTTCTGCCTGAACTAGTTCTTGACCCGGTCTTCCACTAAACCAAAGGGAATTCTCAATCCCCAAGAGCTAGAAACTAGTACTCAATAATCAAATAAAACCTCATTAGGAACAATTTATCCCTTAATTTAAAGTCATAACACAATTATACTTTCACCAGAAAAATATTGCATGACCCATCCATAAGTCATATTTCCACTAGGAAATAAATAAGAATAAGGGAACTAGTACAAAAATATTAAAAAAAATTAACAAAAAATAAAACATCTGCTCTCCTATAACTATCAAACATAGAATAAACTTCAACTTCAACATCCAAAGTTCCACATATATAATTAACCACTGATTATAGTAAATAAAGAAATTTAGGGGTGAAATATTTTTCTTGCCTGGTAATATATCCTAAACAAACATACTAAACTACTAACCTCTGAGTGACCCCTCATGTAACACAAACCAATCCCATCATCGAGCACACTGAATAGGAAATCAAGAGATTAAATGAAACCTTAAGTTGGAATTTGAAATAGGAATGAGTATAAGCATTCTCATCGGGCCACCATCCACCTTTCCACATGCCCAAATTTTAATTATAAATATATTTTAAACAATTTTTAGATATATTTAGAAATAATGGTTTTCAAACATA
Source organism: Viscum album (assembly GCA_963277665.1). Taxonomy (NCBI): domain Eukaryota; kingdom Viridiplantae; phylum Streptophyta; class Magnoliopsida; order Santalales; family Viscaceae; genus Viscum; species Viscum album. The sequence continues at coordinate 1,439,971,867 of OY728122.1, read as the reverse complement.
AGTTCATGAAAAACCAACATCAAATACAAAACCATTTTATAAACTCCTCCTTGTATTTTCATTAAATGAAAAAAATAACTTTAAATACATTTCCTTGACCTAATACATTTTATCCAAATACACACTTTGAAAATACACATTTAAATCCTTTAATCTAAAATGACTTTCCAAAATATTATTTAAACCCATTTAAAAGGAAAACAATAAAAATACAATGGGATAGATAAAGATTCAAATTTTAAAAGGAAATACACCCCTAAAATTATTTTAAAAATAGTTCTTAATGATATCCAAAGACCATAACCAAGGTTAAATATAAACACACATGGCACTAAACAATGATGAAAACATTCAAAATGAACCAACCAAGAAGTGGTATCATGAAAAAGAGAATATGGGATATAAACAAAGAATGAAAATTTGGTTCAACTAAATCATCCTAGAAAGATATAAGCATCATGAAAAGCTTCCTAGGACTCTTGTAACATGATCTTGACTAACAACATAAAACATGGGCCAACACTAAATAACTCATCATGTTCCTAATAGTATCATTGAACATTTTGGGAATAAAATATCCAAGGAACTCACAATTAACCCAGGATATAATATAATATTTTTTTTATATCCCTAGGATTAATTCCACACTCATTATTCTAGATCACTCGGTCCATTGGGTCACCCTCTCTAGTAGACACACAGTTCACACAAGGGTTTTCACTTACCTGGATCTCTACCTAGTCTCCTAGTACTTCCCACAAAATATATCAATAAAAGGTGAGAAAAAATCAATATTCCCATGAATCAAATATAAATAATTTTAAAATAACTCACACCTCACCTCCTACATCCTTGTAAGAAATATCCCATTTTCAAAATTCATTCACATCACATGAAATATATATTATACCCCCTAGGCCACAATCCAAAGAAATAAAAACATACCCCTTGGGGTTTAAAACTCAATAAATGGGTCTCAATAGGGTCTCATACACATCTACACAATTTAAAATCATTCAAAGTTATAAATGAGCTTTTATAAAATGGTCTATGGATAATAAGTCATATATTTAATTAGTATAAAATTTAATTACAAACCATTATTTCTAAAAATACCATTAAGATTCACTCTAAAAAATCATTCCAAAATTTTTTAAAATAAAATAATCTCAAGACCACGTAGAAATTAATTTAGAGAACCAACCACTTTCTTTGAAAACCTACAAGGGTATAAAAAAACATTTCAATTTATCTAATCCCTAAACAAGGTCAAACCACTTGTAAAAGTCACATTTTATTTAAAAGGAATCTTTAAACACTTTAAGAATACTTATAATTTCAAGTGTCACATGAAATTCCAAGTAAAACCTTTGATAATTCACTTTAAAAAATGAAACACACTTTAAAATTTCATAATCCACTCATAAAGTATATTGGGGAAATTTAGAAAATACATGGTATGCATTTTTTATTAAAAAAATTAAAACCAATCCTTAAAGTGGAAACCCCTTTACATTCCATGAAAATGATGATAATTAGAAAAAAAAATATTATAAATCCAATTAGCACATGAAATACCATCATTAGAAAATAAAAATTAATGTTTATAACTAAATTCATCAACAGTTACAAAATTTAAAGATAAAACATGGGGAAAACCTACCTAAAATAGATGAATAATGGTCCAAATCATTGAATATGGTCCAAACAAGAGATATAGGAGGGATAACACAATTTAGAAGAAATAAAATCCAAAAACAAGGTCAATCTAACACCCCCAGGCTTTATCTAAACTGAAATGTAGTGGAGTAGAATAAAAAATTGAAAGAAAAGGAATAAAACAAGGAATAGGAGTCCCTACCTCACATATTTGATCCCAAGTCATGAAGAATACATTTAGAATCACTAAAAATGATGGGATATTGGAGTAGGGGAGGTGTGCTGAGGAGGTGTCTCAGCTGGGAGTCACATGATGCACAAGGGAGGATGCGAAAAAGATATAGGGCTTTTAAAATTAGGAGGGAAAACTATAATTTCTCAAAAATTAAAAAATCTAGGTGACCTGAAGAGTTTGTCCGCACAGTTTACTAAACCATGTTCCAACTATACATAGGCCAATAGAACCCCAAACACATATAGTATGGTTTCCCCTAGGACTCAGAATGGGTTTAAAAACTATTCCAAATATCACTATCAAGTTATAGACTTAGATTCATGGTTTCCTCTTGGTTACTTTTATCCATGTACAACCCATACAACACCCGAAGAGTTCCCAAAAATTTTAAATTTCAATTAGAACATTACTAAAACTTAAAATAATCCAAAATTAAATAATTAAATAAGATTAAATATAACACAGGGTGTTATAGTAGTGCTCAAGGTGGCTGAAATTTTCATCTTAGTGTGCCAACAAACACACCTAGGAAAAAGTGTAAAAACATAAACCAAATCCAATCTCGAAGCTATCAAGTATAGTAAACTTCCTACCAACTTCATGAATTTACTTTAGTTCACTTCATTTTCTGGATCATCTTTGGTCAACATAATACTCACTAAGATATGGTTGGAAATTGGTTTTTAATTCACTATTCCAAACCTTTTTAGAAGTTCCCTAACATACTTATCTTGAGAAATAAAATTTTCATCATGCTCTTGAGAAACTTTTAATCAAGAAAACTACCTCATTTCACCAAGCATGTAAATTTTAAAAATATTATTCATCTTCTAAAAATGTCACAAACTTATTAATTCTTTCCCATACAAATTATTTAATATACATATACAATAAAAATAAAATATACCACATTTTCATCCTTAATGTATAGATTCTCATCCACTCTTAATTTTTTGGAATTCAACCTCTTCAAGAAAGTTTCCACCTTAGAATACCAAGATCTTGGGGATTATTTCCACCCATATAAATCTTTTTTTATACTAAAAACATAATTCTCATATTCTCTATGAAATAACCCACATAGTTATTCAATTCATACCTCATCTTTCAACTCACCATTGAGGAAGTAAATCTTGACATCCACTTAGAATATCTTGTATGTCATTTGTACTACATTACCAAGAAAGATTATGATGATTTTAATCATTATGACTGGTGAAAAGATCTCATCAAATTCCACTCCTTAAACCTATAAGTAGACTTTATACACTAATATTTCTTTATTTTTCACTACTCCTCCCTTTTCATTTTATTTGTTTTTGAATACCTATTTTTTCCTAGTGAATTTCTTCTCTTTAGTATTGGGTACCAACTCACAAGTTACGTTATTATCTATTTGGTCCAATTATTCATTCATAGCATCAACCCACTCTTGATGCTTAAATTATTCTTCAACATATTTATGTTTAACTTGGTAAAATAATGAATTATGAGCTTTATTCCTAAAATTTTTCATATTTTATACCCAATATCTTCGATCTCTAATGATATTTTAGACCTTAAAATTAATTCTTAACCTTAATGAGATGAATTATATAGTTACCTGACATTTGAAATCATTAAATCCTCTTATAAAACATATACATCATTAACTCTTTCATCTCTTTCTAAAACTTGTTTAATATATTTAATAAAAATAGAATTATAATCATTTCTGTAACTTGCTTCATCATGTGAAACATCTTTCCTTGAATATTCCATCACTCTTACATCAATAGTATAGATAATATTTCAAGCCTATTTTTTGTATCAATCATATACTCTTCTATTTTTATGATATCCTAGGAAAATTACATCAAAAAATCTCTTTTCAAAATTTCTAATACTTTCACCTTTAACCATGATAACACAAGGATCAAAAAACACTCAAAGATACTTTAATATTGGAGATTTTTTATAATACATCTCACAAGGGGACATATTTTAATTTGGCTGATGCAAATTATGATTTTTAATGTGAACTGATTTACCAATAACACTCCTATAAAAGTATCAAGAATTATTATGATCGACCAAAATTGTATGATCCATCTTAACCAAACATTTTTTCCTCCATTTAGACACACTATTTTTTTGTTTATGGTGCACTAAATTCATTTTATATTCCATGTTTATCTAGATAATATTAAAACTTTCCATTTGTAAAATCACTTCCATTGTCTATTAGGGTCTTCTTGAGAGAAAAAATACACTTTTTTCTATAATTCTTCAAAAAAATTTAAACATTCTTAAATCATTGAACTTGTTTTTCATGAACATGACATAGGTGATATGAGTGAATTCATAAATTAAAGTGATAAATTACTTATATAAATTAGTTTATTTTTTCTTCATGGGCCTGAATACATAAGTATTAATGATCTCCAAAGATCAAGTAGATTGAATCTCTAATTTTTGATGTGAAGAGTTAAAAATTTCCCATTTTTGGAAATTTGAGAACATAAAATATATTTATATTTTTAACAAAATATAATCATGTAAATTATCTACCCGGGTGATCTTGTTCATGTTTTTTTTTTAAAGATAGTCAAGCCTCTAATTCCAGAATTCATTCTATTATTTCATGCTTTGATAACACGAATTTTCTATGTCACCCACTTGAAATAAATTCCCTTTAATCCATTGTCCTCTTATCACAACTATTATATGTTCAATTTTCTAGATCAAGAACCTATACTTCCTAAAAACGACTTCATTTACATCATAAAAAATCCATGAAAAACTTAATAGATTATATTTCAATCCATTAACAAATAAATAATTTTTGGATTTTATTTTTTCGTTCCTAATCACCATTGAACCAGATCCTTCAACCTTTTATGAACCATTATTTCAAAATTTCATTGAGTTTCCATTTCAATTTTTAATATATCTAATAATTTTTAAATATCCCATCATGTGAGAGGAATATCCATTATCCAAGATCCAAAGTCATTCCCCTTGGAATTCTTAGAGTGAAACTTCCACAACTAAAGATTTCTCTTTCAATTTTACCTTATTATCTAAGTTAGTTGAGTATGAAAACTCATATTTTGATAGAATATTATAATTATGAGGAATTAATTTACCTGGTTATTAGTCTAGACACATATTTCATATAATCCTTCAATATCTTTAAACCTATTCTGAGAAATTTGTCCAGAATTTGAAATCAATTTATATTCTTTTCTCCTTTGAGGGGATTGAATCCTCCTCAAACCTTTACTAAAAATAATCATAGGCATGTTATGTGATTTATAATTGAACCAAGAAACTTTTTATACTTTCCAAAATCCTCTATAGTACCAGTATAATCCATATAAATAATATTTTCCTTTGTATACAAAATGTTGTCCAGAATATAGTACTTTCAATTTTTACAACGTTGAGTCACCAATCTTGCATCCTTTTTGTAAAAAAAATTATTGTGGACACATGAAATATTATTATTCATAATATAATAATTATTATTATTATTAGATTAACCTATTTTATCTATTTATAAATTAATGTTAGCATTCCCAGACTTTCCAAGCTTTTGAGTATCAGCAGATTTCACTACAAATTTGTCCAAGACTTTATTTTTTTTATTTGACTCTTAACCAACATTTTCAAACTTATTTTTTCACTATACACTTTTATTGTTATTAAGACATAATTTACCCTTGTGAAGAATATATTAATACTCTCATTATCATACTTCCATATATCTTCATACTTAAGTGTCCAAATCTTTAACATTTCACACTTCCCTTTTGTATTTCATTTATAGATATTCTCCAATTTGAATCAAATTCCTTTTACTAGTTTTTTCCTTGATTTTGAAAAATTATATCATTAAAATAGAAAAAAAATATCATTCATAAAATAACCATCATTATTTTTACTCTTCTTATCTTCCATTATAATTCCAAAACCTTTAGTACATGTGGTACATCCACCAATCATAGCTTCCAATACATCATAACTAATGGATAAAAGTGATAAGTGTAACCCAAGTACATGTGATAAAAGTGATAAGTGTAACCCAGAAAATTGTAACCCTGGTACACATGATAAGTGTAACCCATCATACAAATTTTTCACAGATTTAATGCAGTAGATGAAAAACTAGAACTAGATTACACGATGTGTTCCCTAGGGACAGGTCATGTAATAGGCGATGCGCATAAAAAAATCAAGGTGAAATGGGCCTTGGGATTCAACGGGATTTTCCTATAATTTGAGGTCTCTTCCACCCTTACAAAGAACACTGGGACCAGCAGGAGAAAAGGAGACACCAATGGACAATGGAGTGATGATTCGAAACCCCTCTTTGTCATCATTATTCCTTGGGTACCCATATTTATCCCTCTTATCATGAGTGAGTAGTCCATTTAGTGTCAGGTGACATGATTGTAGGGGGATGTGATGTTAGGGATTATTTTATATTTTCTATTATTGTTTTGGATTGCTAAAAACTATTTATCAATTCTAATTCATTCTATTTATATAAATGCATGACCATTTCTTTCATTATGAGGTTTGTTATTTAATTTCACAAACTAACTAGCCTACTTTTCACATGAGGATTATGTAATATAGGTTAGTTATGTGTAAATATGATTTTGGGTCACCTATTTCTGTGATTGAACCAAGTATATGACCATTCTGAAGGAGAAATCATAGAAGTGGAGCAGGGATACCAAGACCAAGGATCCCTGCTGACCCCATTCTAATTCTAAAACCTAATAAACACTCTTTAAATTAAATCCCTAGAACACTAATCTAAAATAAATAAACTTATCATGTCTCCCATATTGATTTCAAACCCAATAAATCTTGTTATTTGCTTCTTAATTATCTTTGTGTTTCTTTCAAAACAACCTTTGTTTCTAGTTAAGATTGGTGATGTTTTCTATCTACACACACTAACATAATAAGAAAATAAATTTACAAGTTTCTCCTTTTAATGTGAGAAGGATAGTTCTTGGTGTGATGTCGATTTTTCTAAGATCACACCACCCACTAAAATCAAAATTTAGGTACAAGTGAGAAGAAAATATCATTAAAAAAATCATTTTAATGTATCTCAACTACGCTTAAGTGAATACATAACTCTATAATGATAGTAAATATTGGTAACAACAAATATTTATTCCACCAATAAATATATATTGAGTTGTCGAGTCTGTCTAGTTCTTCTTCCTCCTTCTACTCCTATATAGTAGCAAGAAACTACAACAATTTAAATTTATGAAACTGAATTAAACCATCTCTATCTATATATTCATCATAAATGAGATTCTTTAAAATATAGAGAAATAAAAACGTATTCTATCTATCTCTTTATTTTTTGAAAATCATAGCCAAGTCACCTAATATTATTTAAAATATTCTTAACATAATTTTTTAGGCTTTGTTCACTAGTTCATATAAAACTTTCTATTACTCTTATTCGAATAAATATTCATATAACCATGTGAATAATTTTAACCCTATTTATCCTTATTTTATATTATTTCACCTATAATGAAATAGTTATGATATTTGAATTTAAATCCTTGAATACTCAACATTCAAAAGATCTCACTACTCCTTTTCATAACTACTCACAAATAAAAGATGATATATAAAACTATCATGGTCTTCTTCCTTTGAACATTCCATCATTATTGGAATTATTAATTTCCAAAAAATACATTCCATCTTCCATATATGCATGTATTTATGCATAATACAGTTGTGACCATGTCTTCATTATTTACAGTACAAAGCACTCCTCAAATTATTCTTCTTTTTCATAACCTATCAGAATCATGACACAACATTATGATAATATTATAATGAATAATAGCTTACACGACACCATAATATTTAATATTTATTTTGAATATATATTTTTTTGCACATTAAAATTTTCATATAATAGAATTATTTAAAATACACAAATAAAATAACTAAATAATCCTTACGGTGTGAGTATTCATGATTACATATTGTATTTATGTTTATATAGAAGTAGATGATTTTTACACATAATCATATGACCAATACATAGGATAGAATCATCCTTACATAGATTCCCATAATATTTACATAGAAATGAAATGATCTATATAAATTCATGGTTTCATCCCTTTGTAACTCTGGAATAATGTTCATGTAGGTCAAGACTGTATCATTTTACCATTAGTTATACTATATAATATTTATACATATAAGATTTTTGTTTACGTAACTCTCATGACTTATTAATTTTTATATTAACTCCAAATTCTTATAAAACTCTAAAAATACTTCTAATTTTATTCCAAAATCTTCCAAACTATGTCCAAACAGCTTCATACACTCTAAAGTATTGTAATAAAATTCACCCTAAATTAATTACCAAATATCACTTGAGTTTTAACATGATTTATATTTTAACAATAAAATACAACACATTAATCAAATCCACTTCAACCTTCTCCAAACTTTATTCTCTAGATAAATATCACATTCTAGAGTAACTTATTCAACTCAAATAATTTTTCATATTCCAAAGATTTCTTAGGCTCAACAATGATATGAATAAATTAGTGTAAGAATAAATGAAAGTGATAGAGGATATGTTGCACCATAAAGGAGGTGAGAATGTTCTAATTAATATTGTGTAATAATTTCCTAAAAAATATATTGGTTATGTATGAATAACTCAAATCATATGTAAGAATAATTTTTGTGGTCTACATGATATAATATTTTGTGAAGTTGAGTATCATGAGAGGGTGGATGATGTGTAAGAGTAAAACATTGGTGAAGTGAGGTTTGCAGGGATCGGCCTACACCAAAATTATTGTGAATTTTTGGTGTAATAATTTCATCAAAGGATAAATTACACTGATATTTCAAAGGGAAAAAAAGAATATTTAAAAGGGTAGAATATAATTTAACACTCAATTAGTATGACCAAATCTATAAAACATATTCACATGTTTTATTTCAAGTTCCCATAAGCTCTATATTTTAGATCACTCATGCACTGGCCCTCACCCTATCCTATTTTCACTTGCATTGTGTGAACTATTCAAAGTGTTGGTCATGCTAAGTAGTTATTGATGATTATTGTAGAACCTATATTATATATCCAATATAAGGATTACTTGACCATAAATTTTGACACTAAGTACGAATGAGAAATCCCGAAAACATATGAGTATAAAGAACCCATTCCTAGGCCTTCTAGGCTCCCATTTAAGTGATTTTTGAATCTAAACTAAGGGGAAAATGATATGAATTAAGGGTATTCATGTATTTAAATGATTATAGTTATTATAAGACCACTTCACCCAGGTCATTTCCAAGAATAGTGTGAAGGATCATTTTTTATAATCCAATCCTATGAAACCAGAGTATGAAATCCAAGAGCCTAACCTTTTTTAAAGGGGTGGTGCCTAATTCTTACTTAAAGGAGCATCTACATTTCTCAGAGGCTACCCAACAAATTGTTCATCCAATCAAGTATTAAATTTAGGATGGTGATCCAACTTCGAGCTATCCACCACATTATTCATAGGAATTTATCATCATATTCACACCTAGTTCATATAATTGGGTTCTTGCCACACCTAGTTCACATAAATGGGTGCTTGACTATCCATTCCTCCCAAATAAGTACACATTCTCCCTGACCACCCAACTGTATTCCCCTGTGCCTGAATCCTCTACTATGGGTCACACCCATTTCCTAATATTCACCTAATATTAAATCCACCTAGGTTCCCAATTCACTTAGGGACTTTAATTAGGCTAATTTAATTTCCCAAAATACATTTACAACACTATTTATCTCAGATCAACCCATTACTGAGTCACATACCTAGGCCTCCTACTTTTTTTAAGCCCCAACTAGTTCCTCATTGATGATCTCATCCTCATGACCTATTAATGAGCTATAAATATCATTGGAAACTAATTATATATAATTCTTGAACATACCCTCTCCTTATTATTTACCAATAGGCTGGATTAATTAGAAAGGTCTACTCATGAATAAGTCGCACAAGAACTATATCTTGGTCTCTTTCATCTAGAATTACATTCCACATGGTGTTAAAATAATCAAAACAATTCCTAATCATATAACCCTAAACTAAAATAAACCATGGTTATAGTGACTCGGGCTTCTCATATATAAATATTACATGTTTTTAGATGAATATTCAATACATTACAAAAACACATGCCTAAGGACCATAAAGATCGTACCCTTTGGTACTCTTCCCAAACATACCCCACTTAAACCTATCTTCATAACATGTGGAAAGGTAACATAAGAAAGGGTGAGCTCAAATGCTCAGTAAGGGTAAATAAGGAAGATACATAAGTATAACATGATCATAAGTTTATTAAAACATGATAATAACATTTTAAAAACAAACCTTTCATATCAAATATCATAATATTGAGCCATGGAATAAAATTGGTAGTTCCTAATACACAAATCATAAGGTAATCAAATAACATAAGCTATAAGAGCATTACATTGGCATAAGACATGGAATTTTTAGAATACAAATAAGCGTAAAAAACATTTCCATATTGGTCAATGCTCGCTACCAAGTCCATCAAAGTTCAAAAAGTTATTTATTGAACATATTTCAATCCTCGTTCCAATCTTGTCTTATTGAATTGAGTTCACCTCCTATTCTAGCTTTATCTTACTATACTGGGTTCACTCCCCATTCCAGACATGTCTTACTATACTGAGCTCACTCCTCATTCCATCCATGTATATCTCGTGAGATATATAAATATTTACCCAATTTATTAGAGGGAAATATAGGTCCCACCCATAATAATGAAACCCATATTTATGTGTGCCAAATATCATACACATTCATCATATCATAACCCATGAAATGAAATGGGTATTATAAACATTTCATCATATCATAACCTGTGAAACGATACTAAAAATTTCATCATATGATAACATGTGGAGAATATACATGTTTCATAATCATTTCATCATAGTATAACCCATAAAAAAGTGGGTTTCATAATAATTTTATCATGGTATAACCTGTGGAAAATAAATTTGTTTCATAAACATCATTTCACCATAAACATAAACCATTATTAGAAAAAATATGACTGTTATCCTTGGATCATATCCCTGGTAAGGAATAAGCACACCAATTAATGCCAAATTAGATGTAAAATAATTTTTAAAGATAATTTAAATCATTTTTGGAGTAAAATATCCTTTCCTCTTTGAAAAATAATTTTAAAACATAAAACATTTTTAAAACCTTTTCCTTTGAAAATAACCTTAAAAACATATAAAGGAATCTTTGAAAGTGATTTAAAAAACTTTTTAAAACATAAAAAAATATAAAAATAATTTTACTTGAAAATGAGCTTAAAATTTCATTTAAAATAAATTTTGAAAAGATTTTTAGAAAATGTGATTTCGGAAGAAAATATATTTCTGGCCGAAGAGAGAAATAAATTACAGTTTTCCTAAAAACATTTTTTATTTATATTATGTACCAAAGAGTGGAGAAAATGGTACCATTACATTTATATATAAATAATAACTAGAGGATAAGAAAATTAAATATAATTATTTTGAGATATATCATAATATTTTATCATTGTAAGTATAATCATAAACAATCCTGAAAAACAATGAGACTATAACATAAAATCCTTACCACTTTAGTAACCATGAATCGTAATCCACATGAAGGTATAACATAAAATATAACATAAAATATCATGAGGATAAATAAATTAATGATCTAACATGTCAAATTGTCTGTTTATACACCTCATGAAAGAATATTGGTGCATAACATAACGTATGTCTTGAAGAAGGAAAATTGAGATAAAATACCTTATTTATTTAGTACCTTTACAACTAAAAACCACATGAATGAGAGATACTAAAATGGATATGTAAATACCAATAATTGTAATTATAATAATCATAAAATACATTCATGAGTATTATATACAGAACATAAAAGAAACATGTGGTGAATTGGCATTTGTCTCACTGAAAGTAAAAGTGAGACGGAAATCACTTAATGCCTGAGTAAATTTTAAATTGTGATCCATATGAAATAATAACATCAATTAAAACTTTTAATATCATGAAATAAATAAAAATTATTATATAAAATTTCATAGTGTAGTACATACACCACACAAAATAAACTTGTGGGGAATATGACATAAGTATCATAGAAATAAAAGTGACTAGAAATCCCCATACCTTAAGTATTGACACCTGTTGTACTCGTTAAAACATCTTGTATAATGAATGAAAGTTTATTATACATATATTAAATAACCATATTCATATATATTATACCATATATGATTTTATTATGACCTTTTGTTATTTTTTATTAATAATTCCTTGTTAAAGTTATATTTCGGGTAATAACCGCATTGTTTTTCATATAAGTTTTGATTTTTTATATTTTTGGTCCTATTAATTTGATAATGGTTCCATAACATCTATAATTATATTCATGATATAAATATCATATATATTCATTATATATTTATTTATAGTAACTCATGAAATTTAGTGATAGGAAATGAAATACATCGTTTACAGAGATGGTAGGTCGTACGTATGCATGAACATTGTTATTTCATTTTATTTTTGGTATGAAATAAATAAAATTGAATGAAATATAATATAATTACAGAATAATTTTTATCTCATATATAGAACATGTTTTTATTAAATCCAACCTTAATACATTTCATGTAAAAGCATTAATGAATCACATCACTTTGTGAGTTGGTAGTATATCGTACATGAAAACGACGTTATTGTATTCCCACAAAATGGAGAGTATGAATGTATGTGTAGTATTATAATTATATAATCATAATAAAATAATAAATATTATAAATATCATATATAAACTATAAGTCCATAATTATGTCTTACCGTGAGAGGTGGGAATGGAAAAAATGAATGCCATCGGTTTGTGAGGCGGTAGTCCACCATACACATAGATGATGATTTCATAACCCATTTAATGGAATTTTGTGTGGTTTTAGGTCCTTAAATTAACATTAAAAACCTTATAATATGAAATTTACTGATTTTATTATACAACCATGATATAATAACAATTTAATAAGGTGGATAAAGAAATAAAATAAAGATTCTCATTGAATAACATTACCACTTCTTCAGGTATTCTTCTTTTGTTTGCACTAAAGCCTTGATTGGTTGGATTTATACCCAGAATAAGGAATACAAGATGAGTTAATGGAAGTTGGGAATTCATTTTTTTAGGTTTTGTTTGAGAAAAATGGCTTTATAGGTGTGAATAGTAGGGGAGAGTGATTGTCCTTTTATAATTGATGAGCAGTGGAATTCTTGTAAATACCCAAAAGTATTCACTATTGGGAGGTCTCCCTTACCACATGTTCCTAAAAATTGAAAAATAATATAGGGGTGGTTTATTATTTCTAGAAAAACCTCCGCCACATAAAATAAACACATTTTCATCAAGTTATTCCTTAGTATTTAAGATTACTAAATTTTATCATTATAGTGTTTACCAAGGTAACTTATGTCATTTTATTTTCCTAGGTAATTTATCATTTAATACTATTATTAAAATGATATTTAATAGATAATTTATACCCAATTATTCTAAATATTAAATCAAATTCATTAAATAAAAATCATATGTGCGTTTAAAATTAATTTTAATACAAACACATGTAATAAGAAAAACCCCATTTTAACCTTAATTGCATTAATTAATTTTAATTATTTTTACTAATTATTATGGTAAAATTTTAATTTTAATTTATTATATAATATAAATTGTTTTTATTACAAATATTGAATCCAATTTTTTAAATTTCATTTATGGTAGTGTGAGAATTTAATTTAAAATTAATCTTGTAGACGTAATGAGAAAGTGGATTTTTAAAGAGAAAATGATCAATAGTTTACAAAGTTTTTATATCAAATTTCAATATGAAAATCATTCCAATGACCTAAATTGAATTAATATATATATAATTTAACTAATTAAACTCTAAAAATAATTAAAATAGAATTTATCCTTATAAATAATTTAGAAAAAAAAGAAATGTTTTTAATTAAAATTCAGTATTTTTCACTATTCATCAAAAAATGAAACTTTTCATAAAAAACCAAAAAATTAACACTAAGATAATTTTGATAATAAGATTAAAAAAATATTTTTATTATATAAAATTAATTTTATAAAAGTGTAAAATTTAGTTTTAAAATAAGTGCTGCATAAAAAATGTGGCAAAATAGTTTTTTAAAAAAATCTAGTTTTTAAGCATAAAATTAGATTTATTCTTATATATTTTCTAGAAAATATATAAAATTACTGTTAAAAATTTTATTGAATATTTAATATGTTCATTTCATTAAAATCATTAAGCAAATGTTATTTGGTTAATTTATTTATATAAAACATACTTGCGCACACAAAATAGTTTTTTGAAAAATAAATATTTCCTTTTTATTTTAAAAATGGATGTATTTTCATTTATAATTAATTGGTCACTAAATAGTTAATAATATAAACATGTGTAAAACATATTTTAATAATTTATTTAATCCTATTAATACCCACCATTCTAATAACTAGTTGATAACTATTATATTAATTAATAATATTTAAATAGTATGTCATCTTTGGTTTAAACTCGGTGTAGCATGTAACACAGACTAAACTCGGAATTATGTATAACACAATACAAAATTAGTATTACGAGTAACTCAAGCTAAACTCAATTTTTCATGTAACTTAAAATATTAAAAATATTAAATATATTTGAAAAAAATCACAAAATCTTGGGGTGTTACAATGGTTATAGATGCATAAACTTCAAAGAAACTTAATTTTTTCATGGATTCATGACTTTAAAGGGAACTTTGTTTTGTCATGGATGCATGGTTTTAAAAGGTACTTCATTTCTTCATGGGTGCACGTCCTTAAAAGGCACTACAATGGTCTTCATTACATAACCTTAAAAGGTACGATGTGTCTTGTTAAGTAGAATTGTACTATGTGTTCTCTGATTCTCTTAATAGGGATATGTAGGAAACCCCTTTCATGGGCCTGATCCCAACTCCATAACACCAACCACCTACTTGGATGGTGGTACATTTTAGAGTTCCTAGATGTTTGGATTTAAACTATAGTGTAATTAACCACTAAGGGGAGATAGATAACTTATGATATATATAGATTTTTTCATTGAATCATGATATCAAATGATCATTCTCATGATGAAGGTAACCATTATTTATAATGGGAAGGAATTTACAAATATGTATTAAATCTATAATATAATCATGTAATATTAAATAATACCTTCATGGGATGATTCAACCTCCCAAACTTACTACCTTAATGCAAAATTAAATGTTTTGTTGGTACATCTCAATGAATATTTGCCTTTGGGAATTTGTTTCACAACAAAACATGAAACACGGGTAAGAAATGCATGGGGGAAAAATTAATGAACTCAATGTGAAATCCTTTACCCATAAAAGAGATTGATTAACAATGTAATTTTTCTTATGATGATGAATTTCGGGGTTACTATTTATTAATTTCTAATTTAGGGTCTCCTATCACATTCAAATAGAATCACAAAATCCACCATCACATGTCAAGAATCCTAACCAAGATGGTGGTATACACATGACACCTTAGGCTTTCGAATACCACAAGATGATGCATATGATATACACCCCATCCATGGTGATTTTTATGCCTCCATATCTTCTATTGACACTATAATTGACCTAGAACCTCTAGCATCAGAAATTGGATTCCCTTGTGCAATAGTATCATCTCAATAAATCCAACCTAGCCTTAATTATAGATCATGAAAACCTCTAGGAAGAAAATTTCCCTTATTACTTTTGAGTCAAAAAGTAATATTTTTAATTTTCTATTCCTTTTTTTTTTGAAAGTCACAAATTTTATTTTTAAATGAATTCATATATTGTTTTATTTTATTTACTTTAATACTTTTTTTATACAAGTTCTTCATTACATTTTTTACTTCACGTATGATAAATATCATACACACTGTGAAATATAGTCTAACTGTTTCTATGTTTATTATAATGAGAATAAATTTGATTTACATCGTACTCAATAGATACAAGTTTTATCAATCATGCCAATTATGATTTTCACCATACACACAGTTCAGTATCGTAATGACAATATAAATTATATTCACTATTTTATCACCAATCATCATACTCATTTACTGATCACTTTTTTATTTTATTGGAAGATACGTATTCTTTTTATACCCACTTTATCGTAACTAGAAAATAATGTTATATCAAAAAGAAAATATTTTTAATCAAAATTATGGCATGTATTCCATTTTTATGGGCATGATAAAACGGTGTCATTGTTTCAATTACAAGATGACCATTGGAGTGCCAAGTGTCCTAGTCCCTCTAAGATTTCAGTAAGAAATCCAACCATTGGATCCAAAACATGATTGTTGGAATGAGGCCTATAAATACCATGTCATTTGAATGATCTTAGTTCTGGTGAATTTTTTTGGAATAACTAATAAACTATGAGAGAACTATAAAAATTTCTTAGTGCAAAATCATTGAAGTGATCAGGTTGTGGACAAATTGTTCGATGTACTTGTATTCTTCAATAGTTTTGTTTTTATTCGTGTGACACCAATATTTGGTGATTGTGATCAAGGGATTCCTTTTATAGGAATAAAAACATGATGATATATTGTGGATCGAGTGCTTCTAGTGATAGGAAGATAGAGGTTTTGATTACCTTATTAATCGAGGGATATTGGGGATAGAAAGACAAACTGAAACTGATCATCATATCAAGGGCTCACCCTAATGTGGGTAAGATAGACTAGCTTGAAAGAATTAATCAAGGTAACTCTATCCTAGGTAAAAGGATACCCTTCTCTTTGGGTTAAAAGAATTCTATTCTTTTATATTTATGCTGCTTTGTAACATAAATTGAATTATTTTAATCATTAGTCTTTTTATTTTTTATCTTGTTTATCATAATCATTATAATTATGATAATTCTTTATTACTTAGATTACGATCTTTTGTGATAATAATAATTACAATTATCCAATATGATTATGTACTCTTTATGATAGAATCGATTGTATTATTTTATTCTGATCATTATAATCATTGTGATTATGATCTTTTACACGCCCACTCTAATATAATTGTTTCTTCTGTGAATAATATAAATTTCAATTATGACATAGGAAATAAATTATCATAATCAATAATATTATGATATTTACTATACCCAGGGCCAGTATGATTAATTTTTTTAATACAACAAGAGGTCTATTGAATTGAATTAGTTTAAATCCTTTTAAACTAAGATCATTTTAAGGGATAAAAATGAATGTTTTTAAACCTATAATTTACCCCCCCCCCCTATTTTATTGTTCTATATTCATATAAATATTTCTATCCAACAATTTCAACATCTAATAACATTGGGAGTCTACCCCCTAATCATATAAATTCTTAGCTCCATTATCTTAAGGAGGTGGAGGAGGAAATCAATTGTGTCCCTATCACTATTTGGGAGCTTCCTAAAAGGGCTCCCACTAGTTTCCACTATCTCCAACACTGCATGACTCTAACCCCTTATGAATATGTTGAGGATGATACTTTGGATATCCTGACCATGATAGTCCAAAAATAGGATAGTTGGGAGGATGGATTTCTAGGGGAAGTTTACTACTGAATCTTGGGATCAATTTTACACCCATACTCCCATAAACACCCTTGAAGCATATTGATATATCCCAATGGAAACCAAGGAGATTCCTATGAGGGATCCTACTCATGAAAGTTGCTTTCCACATTGTATAACCCCAATTATTATCAAGGTTACAACCCTGATCACCCAACCTAGTGGAGAAATGACCTTTATAGTCAGATCAGGTTGAAGAAAAACTCACTAAGGATGAGGGTAAGTCTATTATCCTGTGTAAATAATTATCCAAAGATATAATTTAGGTTATATTCTGACCCATGGTCACTCCTTAGTATTCCATTTCCAATACTTTGAAAAAATAATGCATACCTGACCTTCTCCACAACCTGTGGGAAACTATCCACCATCTCAAGACCAAAAACCTATATTACAAATAGTATGGCGACAATTTCAAAGTGTTGGATGAATCACGCTTCCCTGTGGACTTGCCTCCCTCTCAGTATCCTGAAATCCAAGATAAAAAACAAAACAAGTGTCTCTAACACACCTACCTTAGTAGTTAAAAGGAAATACAATACATATTCATCAATATACCACCTAATATACACAACATTAGAGGTGGTTAATATAGATCTCTATATTTTAATCTGATTTTAAGGAAAAAAATTTCATTAAGGAAATTATCTTGCAACATTATAGCTTCAAACTAAGCCTTAAGTACCATATTTTCATATGAAAGTTATTTTGTACAATGATGTCATTTTATTCCGAAACAAAAGAAAAGAAATACTTGATAAGAGGTAATTTTTTATAGGATTTTGTATTGGGATACTAATAATATGAAATAATCCTCTTGTTTAAAGAAAGAAAAACATAAAATTGTAGATAAACCATTGATGGAAATCATATCTCACCAAAAAAATGAATTGCATCTTGATCATACTAGTATAAAATCCTAAAATTCTAGGAAGGTTGT
This sequence comes from Viscum album, assembly GCA_963277665.1. NCBI lineage: Eukaryota > Viridiplantae > Streptophyta > Magnoliopsida > Santalales > Viscaceae > Viscum > Viscum album. The sequence goes on along the minus strand of OY728122.1, from coordinate 1,439,953,206 downwards.
ATAAGAATTCCTATTGATAGTATAGGATAAGACTCATCCTATAGGGATATGTGAATTTTTACCACCACCGTTGTCCCTAAAATCATCAAATCCATAGGGTAGAACAACTGAGATTTTAATAGAGAAATGAATACCCAACTGATATGGTTGGGGGAACAGTTTTATCCCCCTACATCTTTGAGGTTCTTATTTTCTAGACTGGATTCAGCTTCACAAGAAGCACCCCAATGGTTTCCTTTATTAATGTGTCACATTTTATCTCTTTTATCAGGAGTGCATTCAATGAAAGATGTTGGGTAATCCCTCAAGATCACTATCCCCAAACTACTTCTAAGTTTAAGGAGAGAGGGTGACACCCCAAATTTACCATGAGTCAAATATTTACACCAATAAAATATAAATAAATAAGGTTTGTGTCATGTATATTAAATAATATTTAGAGGATGATTAACCCATTTTCTACTCTAATGCATATAAGTATTTGATTCCTGAATCATGACTTTCATCTGTCAATGATGTTTATATAATCCTTGTAGATAACATAGATGAACTAACACAAAAGTATGAAATGAGGATAAATCTATTAAGAATGTGGTACACACAAAAAGAGAGCATAAAAATCCAATTATAAGGAAAGGATCATGATTTATGAGCTCCTCCGAACATCCGGCTACTTCCTACTCATTGAGATGTAGCTAAAGATAAAGGGAAAATTTTCGATGCATCCACAACCCACATTACACCCCAAAAAGATGGGTCTATTTCTATTAAGGAGAATATTTCCCAATGTGAATTTCAGTTGTAAAATTTGAGGAGACTCAATACCAAATTTCTCATATGTAATATACCTATTGAGTTAAATTCCCTAGCCTAGACCTATATCTATCCTTTAGATAATCCCTATCAATAAGAAGGAACTTATCAACTAGAAAGAGTGGAGGCTAGTCACCTGACCAACCCACGGCCTAGATAACTAGTTTATTTAACACTAGAGATCATGGATTATTATCAATTCCCTCCAATGGGGAAACAAGTTCCACAATTCCAAGATAGTTACCCTAGATTGACTCAAATAGATTATCAATAGTAGGCATAGAAGATTTAACCTTATCAATTTCTTACCATTTCCTCCACTCAGGTGTCATCCTAGAAGACAGATCCATTAAACTCCATAACTCAATCAAGTCCTTTATTGCTCATATAGAATCCATAAAGGTACAACACACACTAGTATAGGTGAAGAGGAACCCATATTTTATGTGTGTAGTATTGAATACTCCTCCACCCAACTTTAGTAATCCCACCTTTTGGATATTTAACATTACAGGAGATCTAAAGTAGCACCACACACATTTTTCATCTTGATTTGGACCCATTATGGGAACACTAGAGTAGTAGAAGGTTGAAGAACTTAGATGTTTCATACATACTTTAGAATGACCAACATTATTTTTGTATAACAATATACCAGGAAGGTTTATCTTTAATTGAAAATATATATGATGATAATTACTTTACCAATTTAACTCCACACTAAGAATTATGGCTACCCTAGGCCTCTCAAATTTCAAAAAACATGAAAATGGGAGGCTTTCAGACTTAATATTTAGGATGAAAGGCACGAACCACCCCCTAAATATGTAGGTTTAATAATAGATTTTTTTTGTAGATATGAATATAAAATCCCTGAGATGACTTGAAGAGGATATTCATTCACTTTAAATACCCTAATGATTTTCAAGAGTTTAAAGTAGTATCAAATCAACTAAAAGATTATATTCCTGATTCCAAAGTTTATTATCGTTCATCTCTATTGACATAGAGGAAGAAATTTGGAAATGTGGAAACTAAAACTTTTATTTTGAAACAAATACTGATGTTAACTCTCATCCCTAAGCCTTCTCACTATTATAAGGTGGTTCTTCCTGAATAATAGTAGTAGAAATAACACCCCCATCAGGGTGGAAATAAGAATAAAATCACTAGAACATGAAAAAACTGGATGAAAAGGGTCCATTCCTTCCAAAAATAGTAGGTTTTGGTATTTTTCATCATTACCCTATAGAAAAAATTGTTTAAATTTCCTAATATTAATAAACCCAAAGAAGATGATCAGAATGATCACCAAAATTACTACCCATTCCATCATATATTGGGGCATAATATCCAATAATATTTTGTATTCAAGTATATCCTCAAGAAGATGAATGGTACCAAATATGTAAAATTAGGTAAAACCCTTACTTAGGTGACCCATTTATGTACTGCTTAGCCAAAAGAAAAAGGAGAGTTACATGAAGTCTAAAACATACATATGTGGAAATTTGACGACTCAATGACCAAGAAATTGGTCATTTGAGTGCATGAAATAATAATGGAATAGATTAATCAATAACCCATGACTCTAATTCCCCCTACGATACTTGATGTGACATCTCCATAATCATGGTCTTTTAGTAGTTGGAATAACTGACATCAAAGGAATAATTCACATGAATAATAACCCTTACATGCACCCAAGAATGTCCAGACACTCTTATATTTCTTACCCCATCACTAAGAGGATGGTCACTACCCCACTCAATACAATTTTCATCTGATGAGGAGTCATGATACAACTTAATCAACTTCATCCACTTAACATACCCCTTTACTAATGAGGAGGAATCATGTGAATTCAAGTTCTGCAATAATTACTAAGGAAGAGGTTGTAGAAGATGGGGAAGATGAAATTTTGGTATACCCTTGATGTGGATCTATTTTAATATATATTTTCCACGTCTATTTAAAGAAATAATTTTGTTTTTATTATCAAAATATGGTTCAATTGATAATATTTTTAATTTTTTCATATTCTATAGATATTTTAATCATTTGAATATTTTTATTAAATAGTTTATTTTTTTAGTGTTTAAGTGGTTAAATGTTCTTAATTAAATATTCTTGTATTTTTTAGAATGAATTTTCTATTTACTTGGATGATTTTTAAATTATTCATTGTCTAAAAACTAAATATTAACAATTTCCATGATTTTAATTTTTGAATATGTTTTAATGGAAAAATTTTAATTTTTTTTAAAATTGAAATTTCATGATTTAATATATTTTAGAGTTTAATTTTTATTTTTGAAACCATTTTATCTGAATAAATTTATAATTTTATTTTTATGAGAAATATTACCATAATAAATAAATGACCATAAGAAGTTATAAATTTGTATAAGACTTTCCAATGAACAAATGATAATCAAGATATAATGTTTAATATCATAAAATTGAGGTTGATGATGTGAAGATAAGAATGGGTGTTCTAAATTAAGTTGATTGTGCTTATTATGAAACCAGAAATCTCAAACTAGGGGTTTGATGAAGTTGGAAGATGATTGAAAACCAAATAACTTGAGCTAACATGAATAATAACTAAATAACCTCTACTGAATTTGTATATGATCTACTAAGGAAGGTTATCCAATGATAATGAGACTAAACGTTTCTCACTAAAGTTGACCCAAAATCAAAAACATGAAATAGTAGTTGAATAAGGATTAAAGAAGGATATTTGAAGCTTAACTAAAGGAAATATAATTGAGATTCATTGATGAAGATGTTTCTCCATTTAAGAGGATAACATGATAAATCTTTGTAGGATGGAAGAGACTGGAAGTTTCCCACATATCTTATTGGTATGAATATTGTCTTGTGGAGATCATTGTTCCCAAGATGATTATTTTTTTCAAGTGTGAATCAACTAAGAGGTCAGGTCCTTGAAATCCTCATTTTTACAGTTGATAAGTTTTTTATCAATGCATGCAAGATGACAGACCAAATGCTTGTTATAACCCAATGATTTTGGAGATGCCAAAAATGGAGAAATACCATGCAATTGGTGAATGAAGTTGAGGTTGTGCATTATTGTTAACTGAAATTAAGTTCATGGAGGTTGGGGGAACTATGAATTTATACTGTAACAATGAATTTGTGGACACAAATATACCAATTCATGATACAATAAATTCCATATTTAAGGATTTGATAGTTAGGTTTGAGTCGATTAGATACTTTGTTTACAAAGGGGTTCTGGAGGTCAAATACACATTTATTTACACATGAGGAAGTGCAGATTGGTTATTGAAGTGCTGAATCTAGATAAGTCCACTATGGGTCTAAATTAACTTTAGATTTTGGATGATAACTATTAGTGTTTAGGTGATGTTTTGATTAGTGAATGTTATAGAGAAATTTTGTTGTTGACTAGAGGGAACCTAGTTGACACTGACCTTTATATAATTTGTTAAAGATGGATATTAACTATTTTTATAAATACAATGAGCTTTAGTGTAAGAATATATCTTGACAGTAATTCTCATGTTTCATAGATAATTCCATAATTGTTCGAGAATCTCATGGTAGTAGATTCATTGAATAATATGTGTTTTTTAAAAGTTTTAAAAGAAATATTTGATTAAATAAAACCAATTGGGTGGAATTAAAATAAAATTCTAAGTAATAAATGGATCAAAACTCAAGAATTTAATTATCTATGAATTTTTCAACGTTAATTGGGGATTTTTTTTAAAGTGATAGGTGTAATAACAAAATGATAAATTGAAGAGAATCTTCTAGTGATGACCCATATGTGAAATTATAAAAAATAAGTCGGTGAAGGGGAATCTCTAAAAAAATAAAGACAAACTCACTCATTAGAGAGTAAATTCATTCAACACACATTCTCAAAGATATATTATAGCATGATCCATATGTTAGGGGGAAGTTCTTGAAGGAAGGAGATTAAAGGAAGATGGAATTGAAGAAGAAAGTGATTTCGATAGAGAATATTTTCTCCTTTTTATTACTTTTTTCTATTTTTATTGTATTTGGGATTTATTTATTGAATATATTTTTTCTATAGTGAACATGAATAGGTAAATATTTTAGGGTAATTGGATTTAAATGAATTGAAATTTTTTTATCGATTTCTCTCATGATATTACAATTTTCTTTTTTTTCTTCTTGAGTTTCTTCCATAATCATACTTTTTCTACTCTATGATGTTGAATTGATAGATTCAATTTAGTGATTGAATTTTTTTTCTAGTGATAAAATTAATTCATAACTTTCAAAAAATTGATAAATCAAGGTGATCATAATTAGGAGAGATTAATTATGATCTGTTTATTTTTTATACTCTTTTTTGTTCTTTATGAGAACATTTTAGGTGTTATAAAATGTACTGATAGGTGATGATAGTGGATTACATTCCCTTGAGACTTTAACTAAAGTTATTTAATTGTAAATTTTTGGGAACTCTTTTCTCTATGAAATAACCATTCATTTATAGATTTATTATTGATAAATCATATCCAAGGAGAGTTTACTAAGATATGTTGATTATCAACAAATAGTTATCTGTCTTAGCTCCTTTTCTTCACAACTTTTTCCTAATTATTATTATATTGGTATAAGAAAATGAAATCTTATAATCAATTTTCCACAATTTATTTTTTTTTCTATTTAGTTTATTATTTGGTATTATTATTATTTTTCTTATTTGTTTCTTTTTTTGGAATTCACATAATATTATCTTCCCTTGGATTTGACAAAAATCATCATTATCTAGTAGTAAGTAGGTTAATAAATAAATAAATTTGAGTGTGTCAATTATTGGGCTTCTAAATTTTTGGAACCATTTCTATGAAGATGCATGTGACTAATAGAGAAAAAAACAAAAAAAAATGTTAATCTATAAAAAACAATAAAAACAAGAAAACACAAACATCTGTTGAAAATATGAAAATATATTTATTTTATACTGTTCTTAATCTAGTTTTTTTTAAATCAAATTCATATACACACTATGGATTTTAAATGTCAACTAAAACCTTTCAACCCCAAGATAAACAAACACTACTCTATTTGAAATAGGGAATCTGAAAATTTAGAGAGTTGATAATTTAAATGAGAATTAAATTCCACCACAAACTAGGAATAATAATTTTGAGAGGATTATAATTAATGATTTTCAGTTTACTACTATATCTAGTAATCCTTTATAAATAATTCTTACTCCTAGGTCGAGGAGTTATGAAATAAAATAATCCCACCTTGACATGTTACTCTCTTTTAATGGATATCATAGTGAGGATTATTTAGATTTTATCAAATAATTTTATAGAATTGTTCAATGATTACCTCTACATGGGCTGAGTGAGGAGGAGATTAGGTTAATGGTGTTTACATTTTGTTTAAATAGTACGGTTATAATTTGGTTCCATCACTTAGGTGAAAATATTTTTGACACATGAGACCTTGTTTACGAGGCATTGGTTATGAAATTTTATTCTATAAGTATGGTTACTTTGGTGAGGCTCAAGATCATGAGTTTTTTCCAAGATAAGGAAGATATTTTTCATAAAACAAGTGATCAATTTAGAGGGATCCTTAGGAAATTTCCCAACCATCATCTTTCTCCCCACATTTTAATGGAAATATTTTATAATAATATTATCCCGTACAACCAAAACATTTTTAACTAGACCTCAAGTGGTGATTTATCTGATTTGAGAATCAAGGAGCTTAAAAAATAATTGATAAACATTCCCAAAATTCTCAACATAAAAGTTATAGGAAATAAACTATTTATAGGGGTGGTTCTCATGCTCAGGTAGCTAGAATTCATTTTGAGGGGCATGATGGTTCTATTATGTATGAATGTAATCATTATGGTATGTTCAGTCATACTAAGAACTACTATCCTAATTATGATCTACCCATTAAATAAGATAAAAGTGATCAATTTGTGTACTTTAGGGAGAGAAATTAGGGAAATAATGATCCATTTTCTAATATCTTTTACTCTCGTTATAAAAATAATCTAAATATATCTTGGAGAGATCAAGGTATTCAAAAACATGATTTTACCTTGGATACTTAAACCCACAAAAAAATAAATTTCAACACATGGATAGACCTTCTAATTCTAACACTAATTTTAAGGGTTTATTTAGGAATCTCATTACTAAAGTAGATTCCCAACAATAAAACATATAGGATCTAAAAACCCAAATAGTCCAAATGTATAGGGACCAAAGTGGTAGAGATAAAAGAAATATTATCAGAACAATAGAATAAAAGTTAAGATAAAATGTAATGTTTTTTACCAACATATTAGGTCTTAAAACCTAATAAAATTCTATGTAATAACCTAGGGAGTTTGAGATTAAAGATCTAGATGATTCTATAAGTTAAATGCTGTAAAATACTAAATCAATAAAATTATAAATAAAGGTCTATATTGTAAATAATGGTTAATCTTCACTTGAAAAAAAATTAAAAAATAAAATTAAGTGGTAATTAATCAAGGAAATCAAGCAGAATGTTAGGTTTGAGTAGAAGAAGAAAATCAACCAGTTTTGATTCATTATGCCCCTCTCATTCCCTTTCATCAAAGGATTAAAAATAAAAATGATGAAAATAATTATATAAAATTACTTGAGGTATTTAGAACCTTTAGAATAAAGATTCCCTTTGTGTAATCCTTAAACATCATCCCTTCCTATGTAAAAATTATCAAGATGTTTTTTCTATAATAAAATGGATTAGGAATAAATGAACGTCATTAATTTAACTGGGGACTATAGTATTTTCCTTTTAAAATAAGTTACCTCATAAATTGAAATCAACTAGAATATTGGAAATATATTTTAGAATATGAGAAATTATGGTAATAAATTTCTTGTGTGACTTAGGATCTATTATCAATCTTGTGTATTTCTCTTTCATTAAGAAGCTAGTTATAGGGGAGCTAAAATCCACCTATGATTTGCTACAGTAAACTGATAGGTCAATCACTCATCCTATATTAATGGTTCATGACCTATTAGTCAATGTTGAGAAACTTAAATTTTCCATATATTTCTTAGTGTTTGATATGTAGTGTGATATAAAGGTGCCTATCACTTTGGGTACGCCATTCATAGCTAGTAGTCGGGCTGTAATAGATTTTTCAAAGGGTAAACTAGCCCTATAATCTAGTGATGATCAAGAAGAGTTTCATAACATTAAGGAGTATAAACTAGGGGTGAGATACATGTTTATTGATTTGGAGGAATAGGTGTTTAGTGTTGATATTAAAACCGATACTCGTGTCTATTTTAGAGAGATAATTCAAGAAAACAATCATTAGAATATTAGGGTTAAATTTTTCAAATCTGAATCCACCAAGGAACTTGAATTATTAAAGAGGCTTGAGAGTTAAAACATGTAACTCATTACTAAGAACTATGAAGGGTTTAAACTTGAAAAAATCTGTTTGGTTATAATTATTACATCAGTTGTAACACCCTGACTCAAATCACATAATCTAGGATTGAGTTTCACATGACTTTATGCACACCACCCCATATAAAATATGTTGTTGACTAATGGTGAGAAACTAAATCAAAACATAGGGAGACTATTCTCTCATTACATCTATCCTTCCAACACAGAGACATAAGGAAGAAATAACTAAATAATAAATCCATACAATGTAATAAAACAAGAATAAACCATATTATATCAATATGGATTACATGTAGTCATACAAGATAATCCCAAAGACCTCAAACTATGGTAGATAAATACTAAGTGTAAAGACAAAAGAAATAAAAGAAATGCTATAGAAAAAATCCAGAATCAATCTCAACACCACCTCCATCACCCAAGCACCTCCTGCTCAGTTTCCTGACATTGGGCCCTTTCTCTACGCTAGATCCCTAACCATAAAGTATGCACACACATAGGGGTTACCATGTTGGGTGTGAGTATAAATCTATTATGACACCCCCAATGCATCGTTAACATAAGTGAAACAATATATAAAATTTTATTCCATGTCAATATAGGAAATTCATAAATAAACAGTCATGTGTTAAGTTATCATGCACTAAAAAAGATCCTACAAAACCCAACTCTACACTTTTTAAAGGTTGGGGCTGAAGCCTCATTTTATTATTAAAGTAAAGACCTCTTTCTTCTAGGTAGAGGGAGACCAATCACATAACCTAAAGGCCCAAGGCCAAGTGGCCTGAATAAAAGGCTTGAAAGCCCATTTTTTGGCTAAAAGGGCCCTTCGGTGAATAGTATTGCTACAGTACCCAGGCTGCTACAGTCTCTCCACCGCTACAGTTCCTACTACAGTGCCTCCACAGCTACAGTGTCACCACTACTAAAGTTCCACCGCTACTATAGTTGTAACACCCTAGTTAAATAAAGAATATGAAATTTTTACATTTATCCAATTTGTGAATAAAATGTTAATATTAATTTAAATGGAACGCTATGCTCGATGGCTTACCCAATACGCAACAATGAGTTCCTTTGAAATCTTATGTTGCACTCTAATAATAAAATAATTTTATTTTAAATGGTAGCTAACACCTAGCCATTGTAATGAGGGGAATGAATAGAACTAACTACAAAATTATTATATATTTTTGTCAAATATTTTTACCTTTTTACAATAAATGTTAGAGGATTAAAAATGCGAATGAATCCAATTTTAAGCGTAAACATTCTAATATTCTTTAAAATGTTGATTAACCACCTTTTGATGGAAAAACTCTTTTAAATCCACTTTTTGACAATTTAATGTGTTATATTTGACAAAATAAATTTCTTATTTAGAATCGGGCATAAAAATTTACTTTGTGTAAATTTTTGGTCTTTTTCCGATAAAGTTCATTTTTTAATGAATAGTGAAAATGTTGTATTTTAATTCAAAACCTCTTTTTAATCTAATTTATTTATATGATTATATTATATTTTGGATATTTTTTAAAGTGAAATTAGAATTTATTTTTACCATTTAATCTAATAGTGGTCATTGGAATTAATTTCACTTTGAAATTGGACATAAACTAGTGTCAATATTTTGATACTTATTATTTCATAAAAACACGCTATTTGCACTGACAGCGGGAATTAATTATTAAATTAATTAATGTAACTTATGTGTTTTGAATTTTTTAAAATAGACATCATTTTTTAATCTGGAATATCAAATATATCTTAGGGTGAAGTTTTGGTATTTTTTTGAAAAACTCCAATTTTTGATGAATAGTGAAACCACTAAGTGGTACTTATAAAAACTGATTTTCCGTTTAAATGAAGTTTTACCACCTCTGTGTTTTGAATTTAAAAAATCTGACATACATGGTTGTCATTAAGAAGTAAAATGTGGTTCAATGGGATTAAAATAATTTTTTAGTGAATAGTAACTTTTAAGTTTTTAATCGCGATTAGAGGTAATTAGTGTAATTTAAGGTAAAAATAATGCTTTAATAATATGAAATGATCATGACACATGTCCTACCCATATTGGATGTGTCATGGCCGACCAATACAATCCATGGGTCAACTTGTGGACCCCATGGATCCACTTTGGTGGGAAAATAACATTAATAACTTTTTATTTAATTTTAAAATTAAAATGTCACAAACATGAGTTGTTTTACTAAAACAAATTTTAAATGGGGTTATACAAGTCATATTTTTTACTATAAATATTCATTAGAAATATAAAAAAGATTTCCTAAATCATGATATTTTTTTTATAGTTTTTAGACATTAAATAAATTAAATTATTTATGACACCATGATGATGCAACGATTACCTCATTATTTAACGATTTAAATAAAATGAAAATATAATGTAAAATCTAAGACATACCCTTGTCAAAAACCTATTGGATGGGTGTATTTGGAAACTTCATCACCTTATACTCTAAATATATAATTTCGGTACCTTTTTTATCTAAAAATCATTTTATAACAAAGTATCTTTTCTTAACTTTCCAAGAGTGCCCCTCCTCTCCTCTTATAAAAGGCCCCCACCTCTTCCACCTTACCCACACTTCCAAATCCTTTGGCTCGGCCAACCCCTGCCCATTTTGTCTCTCCACATCCCTCTCTAACTCTTAGAAGCCTCACTTTGGGCAGAAGTCTTCTCAAGGAAGCCTTTGAGTTCAAATCAAAAAGAGTTACCCGTTTTAAAGGTAGTGTTTTCTCTTGTGTTCTTATGTTTTATTTTGCTTCTCCAACCCCCTAAACTCTTTTTATTATTTTCTTTTATAACAAAACTAGTATATTCATTATACTATGATGTTGTTATAAGAAGTATTCTAGCTACACTTACACACACCTTCATCTAATGGTTAAAGAGCATACTGTTTCCGTGGATGGCGAATTTCTACCTCACGAAACAATGATTGTTCAATATTCTTCTAACACCTTAAAAGGTGGCCATTAAGATGAAAATATATTTATATATGATATATAATATGTTTATGTTTTACTAAAGATTCTTTATTTTTCATTTATGTCATACCTTTATGGTTTCCATTATGGGTAAACGTGATATCTTCATTTTAGGAAGTGCGGACTACCGCCCCCTCAAAGTGATTTGATTCGTTAACACCATATGTGGTACATATAAAGGATAAATTTAATGATATTATATATTATATTATAATTTAATTATGATATACCTTTATATAATTATTATTTCACTCCATTAAGTAAGAAATAGAAATGAAAGTAGCATTCATGCGTACGTACGGTTTACCGTCTCCATGAATGGTGCATTTCATTTATTACCTCTAAATGATTATGTTATATTATAAATGCATTTATATACTGTATATATATGATATATATGATATCTAAATCATGAATATAATTCTTTATATAATTCATATTTTACCACATGAACAACTTGTAATTATAAAGAGTTTATTTTTGACTCAAGTACCAATGATCGACAAAACGACCATTATTAACTTAAATAATTACATAGTGTTCATAACATGGTAATAAGTGATATAAAAGGAATAATGAACTTGAAAAATGTTCTTAAGAAAGTAGAAATTAACTCAAGTTTATTATTCAGGAATATAAACAAACGAACAAGACAAGTCAGACTTGAGGTAAGGGAACCTACCCCTCTCTTTCTTTTTATGTACACTCTTTTATGTCATTCCTTTAAAGCTCATATTTCTTATGATTGGGATGTTCTTTTATATTACTCTTACTGTACTATTTATTTTCATATGATGAGAGACCCTATTTTCTCTCATCAGTCCATTTTGGAAGTTTTGATTGGCGCCGTTAGGCTGCCGAATTTTCATAAGAGATCCAACCTCTCTCTTTCTTTTTAAGTACTCTCCTTTATGTCACTTATTTTAAGATCCACTTTGTTATGTTGGGGGATGTTATTTTATATTCCTCTTTCTTTAAATTTTATGTTAATATGGTGAGAGACCCTATTTGATCTCATCAATCCATTTTTGGAAGTTTTAAGTGGCACCGTTAGGCTGCCGAGTTTTCATAAGGGATTTTTCATCTCGCTTTTATTCCCGTGAAATTTATGCTACATTTGCCACCATTTCCTTTGAGTGGTATATTTACTTCCCATTATTCTACTATTTGTGTAATATAATTTCATTTATGAGTATTTACATCAATTTTTTATTGTCCTTCTTTCATGGGGTGTATATTTCGAAAGATACCCAAGTCAGTAAGAGAACTTTTCACCCTCCTTTTTTAAAAGACTTCTTTTGTTGGGTCTTTTAATTTACATATTGTAATGTTGAGATATGTTCTTATATATCCTTATTGTTGTAAATTTTATGTCCAAGTTATGAGATCCCATTTTCTCTCTCATCAACTAATTTTATGAATTTTAAAGTGACGCTGTTAGGCTGTCGAATTTTACCAAGGGAACTTTTTAACCCAATTTCGATTTCTTTGGGTTCAACATGTAGTTATTGAATATGTAATCCTTTGAATATGTTTGAATGAACTTTGATTGTTTTACACTTAATATCCACTTATATTGGGTGTATTTATATTTTTCACACATAATTTTGAGACAAATTTATCCTTAATTTAAGGATACCTTCTTGATAAGGGATTTCATCTCATTTTACATTGAGACTTCATTGTTGTTATGCACCAATTCACTCTTATATGGTGTATATACTGCCCTTTGGAATATTATATCATGAATCCATTTATTCTCATGATATTATAAAGTTCTGATTAAATTTTATTCCTCAATTATTTTATTCAAGTGTCTCTCATTTTGTTAAAATCCATTTAACTAAAATATCGTTTTAAATGTTTTAATGATTTATTCTTATAAATAATTCTCATCAATATCCATGTTTTCAAAATGGTTTTAAGGATTTATTTATATGGATATTAATGGTTTAAAATGTTCAAAGCATCAAATTGGTATGGGACACTTTGATTCAAAAATCTCTTTATTAAATATTTTAAATGGTTTTGAAAATGGTTTTTATAATGGATTCATTATTTCAATATCTTAAAAGGTTATATTTTTATTGCAATGTGGGAATGTTATATTTCCTTTATTCTTAAGTTATGTAATGAGATTACGTTATGGTTCATGGGAATTTTTTATGAAGACGGGTGGTTCCGTGATAAACTAAGGGTGGGTGAGCCCGATATAGCTCTCCAATGCATTGGGTAACGCGAAGGAGTTAAACGTTAAGGTTTCTCTGAAGAGATTTAGGGAATATTATGTGATGGGTATTCAAAACGTAACCAAGAGGGTTACTCCCTACATAAAAATTTTATGAATGCCTCAAGTTACCTTTATATCTTATGATTTCTATGATTTATTCATAATTTTATGAGGTATGTTAAAGTGCTTATGTTTTATGGGTAAATTATGATTTCATTCTTATGTATATATGTAATCATGTTTCTTTTCCATACTTTTTATAACCCTTACTGAGCTTTTTATGCTCATCCCAAGTTTTTGAAATGTTTTTCACAGGTCAAGGGAATGGTATATGATATGATGATAGTGTCAAGGAAGTGTCAAGAAAGAATCCATATTTTATTTTAAATATGTTTCTGTTGATGGGTAAAATGAATACTATCTTTTATGTAACCACTTTGTTTAAATGTGGAATATAATTCAAGTTTTATGATCTAATTCTCTAAAACTCTAAACCTGAAAAGATCCTCAATGTGTAATCTTGTAATAACTCTAGATTATGTAAGGTTTAAGGCTGGGGCCTTATAGTTGGTATCAGAGGTCGGTTTAGATAACTTTAGAGGTTAGGCTATTCTCTAAGCATAAGTGAAATTGCCATAATGGCTAGGATTTCAGAAAGAGTCATAGTTTTAGATAAAGTGAATGAGTAAGTATATCTTATTGTTTATCTTCCTCAGTAGTACATGATGGTTTTTTTGATATACTTACACTGACATTTCTGTTTTTAGTAAATGGATGGATCTAGAAGGAACCAATGTGACAATGGGTTTGAAGGAAACTGTGGTGGTTCTCTGATTAAGAGACTGGATGAAATGGGGGATTCAATGAGGAATCTCGTGGTTGTTCTAAAACAACTATCAAGGAGTCATGATCAACCACTTAAACCTTGGTAATTTCTCTAATGCATCATGTACGAGATGGACAACTCGATGTAGAAGTTCAGGTAATAATTATAAAGGTAACCATTAGGGTTTATATGATTCTCACTTTTGAGGTAATTATGGGTTACTATACTTTATGATGGAATATGAACGACATGAGATAAACTTGAGGTTAAATTATGTTATGGTTAATTTTGAAGATTTTATCTCGTTTTGGGGAATGTTTTAAGAATTATATAGTTTTAGAAAAAGGACAACACGCAGACCATGTGACAACCCGTCGCGTCGGACAAAGCTGCGGGAATCGAACCCACAACCAAAGTGCAACTGGTATTTATCACCTACCACTGGACTACGTGAAGTCCCTGGTTAGTTTGACTAATTCTTTTTAGTTAGATGATTTTATGAATTAAGAGTAAGTTGATTTTGGGTTATCTATGGAAATGATTAACCTATCATGGAGGATATGTGATTAGTTTAATTACTTTTCAATATGAGAATTTAATAGAAACTGATGTTATTTGGAGATAAAAGTTAATTTGTACCTTGGAAGACTATGTGATTAAATCCTTCAAATATTTGGGTTTCAATCTTAGTTTGGTTTACTTTGAAGAATTTTATAGAAAATTTTTTATTGAATGGTCTTCGTTGAACTTTCGGTTTTTTTGGGACAAATTTTGGAGATTAAGAATAGATTTTCTTTTTATAAAGGATTATACATTTGTGGATTATCTGATCTCATACTAACAATTTTGGTTTTGGTTTTTGTCTAAAGACATGGAAAATATATAGTTCCCTTTTGTGGATTAGTTGATTCTCAAGAAGTTGATTATAGTACTCTTAATGCAAACAAGTCTTCCTAAATACTCGTCTTTTGGAGAAAATATGAGTTTGATTAAGGAATCTAGTAAAAGTTGAAAGTCTACATGACAAGTAAGAATGTTTCATTATGATTTAGTTAAATTCAAAAATAAATTCATCAATGAAGTGTAACTTAAAACAAAAATGTTGTCTGTTAACTTTTTTTACCGGGGAATCGAATACCGTTTAACCCATCACAATTTTGTGATTTTCTTATGGTTAACTTTCTCCTAGACATGTTTACTATCACTCTCCCTCAGAACATGACCCTTTGTTTTTTCCTCCATATCCATTTTTTCCTACATGGAATCTTAGTAAGGGTTAACTCAGGAGACCTTTGTACTTCTCTTTATTTATTTTAAAGTGATTGTTTTACTGACTCTTGTTCTGATGTGGGATTTTCAGTGAAGTTTCCAAGACCAAGTTTAAAATTGCAAGGATACAATTCCCAAAAGGAGGTAAGGATGTAACACCCCAGGTAAATAAATAATATGAAATTTTCACATTTATCCATATTTGTGAATAAAATGTTAATATTAATTTAAAGGGAACAATATGTTCGATGTCTTACCCAATACGCAACAACGAGTTCCTTTAAAATCTTACGTTTCACTCTAATAATAAAATAATTTTATTTTAAATGGTAGTTAACACCTAGCCATTGTAATGAGGGGAATGAACAGAACTAACTACAAAATTATTATATATGTTTGTCAAATATTTTTACCTTTTTACAATAAATTTTAGAGGATTAAAAATGTGAATGAATCCAATTTTAAGCATAATCATTCTAATATTCTTTAAAAGGTCGATTAACCGCCTTTTGATGGAAAAACTCTTTTAAATCCACTTTTTGACAATTTTATGTGTTATATTTGACAAAATAAATTTCTTATTTATAATCGGGCATAAAAATTTACTTTGTTTAAATTTTTGGTCTTTTTCCGATAAAGTTCATTTTTTAATGAATAGTGAAAAATGATGTATTTTAATTCAAAACCTCTTTTTATATAATTTATTTATATGATTATATTATCTTTTGGATTGTTTTTAAAGTGAAATTAGAATATATTTTTACCATTTAATCCAATAGTGGTCATTGGAATTAATTTCACTTTGAAATTGGACTTAAACTAGTGTCAATCTTTTGATACTTATTGTTTCATAAAAACACGCTATTTGCTCTGACAGTGGGAATTAATTATTAAATTAATTAATGTAACTTATATGTTTTGAATTTTTTAAAATAGATATAATTTTTGAATCTGGAATATCAAATATATCTTAGGGTGAATTTTTGGTATTTTTCGGAAAAACTTCATTTTTTGATGAATAGTGAAACCACTAAGTGGTACTTATAAAAAATGATTTTCCGTTTAAATGAAGTTTTACCACCTCTGTGTTTTGAATTTAAAAAATATGAAATAAATGGTTGTCATTAAGAAGTAAAATGTGGTTCAATGGGATTAAAATAATTTTTTTGTTGAATAGTATCTTTTAAGTTTTTAATCGCGATTAGAGGTAATTAGTGTAATTTAAGGTAAAAATAATGCTTTAATAATATGAAATGATCATGACACATGTCCTACCCATATTTGATGTGTCATGGACGACCAAGACAATCCATGGGTCAACTTGGGAACCCCATGGAGCCACTTTGGTGGGAAAATAACATTAATAACTTTTTATTTAATGTTAAAATTAAAATGTCACAAACATGATTTGTTTTACTAAAACAATTTTTAAATGGGGTTATACAAGTCATATTTTTTACTATAAATATTAATTAGAAAGATAAAAAGATTTCCTAAATCATGATAGTTTTTTTATAATTTTTAGACATTAAATAAATTAAAATATTTATGACACCATGATGATGCAGTGATTACCTCATTATTTAAAGATTTAAATAAAATGAAAATATAATGTAAAATATAAGACCTAAAATTGTCAAAAACATATTTGATGGGTTTATTTCGAACCATTATCACCTTATAATCTAAATATATAATTTTGGGACCTTTGTTATCTGAAAATCATTTTATAACAACGTATCTTTTCTTAACTTTCCAAGAGTGCCCCTCCTCTCCTCTTATAAAAGGCCCCCACTTCTTCCACCTTACCCACACTTCCAATGCCTTTGGCTCGGACAAACCCTTCCCATTTTGTCTCTAAACATCTCTCTATAACTCTTAGAAGCCTCACTTTGGGCATAAGTCTTCTCAAGTAAGCCTTTGAGTTCAAATCAAAAAGAGTTACCCATTTTAAAGGTAGTGTTTTCTCTTGTGTTCTTATGTTTTATTTTGCTTCTCCAACCCCCTAAACTCTTTTTATTCTTTTCTTTTATAAAAAAACCATTATATTAAATATACTATGATGTTTTTATAAGAATTATTCTAGCTACACTTACACACACCTTCATCTAATGGTTAAATAGCATACTGTTTCTGTGGATGGCGAATTTCTACCTCACAAAACGATGATTGTTCAATATTCTTCTAAAACCTTCAAAGGTGGCCATTAATATGACACTATATTTATATATGATATATAATATGTTTATTTTTTACTTAATATTATATATTTTTCATTTATGGTATACCTTTATGGTTTCTATTATGGGTAAACGCGATATCTTCATTTTAAGAAGTGCGGACTATCGCCCCCTCAAAGTGATTTGATTCGTTAACACCATATGTGGTACGTATAAAGGATGAATTTAATGATATTATATATTATATTATACTAGAATTATTATATACCTTTATATCATTATTATTTCACTCCATTAAGTAAGAAATAGAAATGAAAGTAGCGTTCATGCGTACGTACGGCTTACCGTCTCCATGAACAGTGCATTTCATTTCTTACCTCTAAATGATTATGTAATATTATAAATGCATGTATATACTGGATATATATGATATATATTATATATAAATCATGAATATAATTCTTGATATAATGGATATTTTACCACATGAACAACTTGTAATTATAAAGAGTTTATTTTTGACTCAAGTACCAATGATCGACAAAACGACCATTATTAACTTAAATAATTACATAGTGTTCATAACATGGTAATAAGTGATATAAAATGAATAATGAACTTGAAAAAGTTTCTTAATCAAGTATAAATTAACTCATGTTTGTTATTCAGGAATATAAAGAAATGAACAAGACAAGTCGGACTTGAGGTAAGGGAACCTACCCCTCTCTTTCTTTTTATGTACACTCTTTTATGTCATTCCTTTAAAGCTCATATTTCTTATGATTGGGATGTTATTTTATATTACTCTTACTATAATATTTATGTTCATATGATGAGAGACCCTATTTTCTCTCATAAATCTATTTTGGAAGTTTTGATTGGCACCGTTAGGCTGCCGAATTTTCATAAGAGATCCAACCTCTCTCTTTCTTTTTAAGTACTCTCCTTTATGTCACTTCTTTTAAGCTCCACTTTGTTATGTTGGGGGATTTTATTTTATATTCCTCTTTATTTAAATTTTATGTTAATATGGTGAGAGACCCTATTTAATCTCATCAATCCATTTTTGGAAGTTTTAAGTTGCGTCGTTAGGCTGACGAGTTTTCATAAGGGATTTTTCATCTCACTTTTATTCCCGTGAGATTTATGCTACATTTTCCACCATTTCCTTTGAGTGGTATATGTAATTCCCATTATTCTACTCTTTGTGTAATATAATTTTGTTTATGAGTATTTACATCAATGTTTTATTGTTCTTCTTTCATGGGGTGTATATTTCGAAAGATACCCAAGTCGGTAAGGGAACGTTTCACCCTCCTTTTTTAAAAGACTTCTTTTGTTAGGTCTTTTAATTTACATATTGTAATGTTGAGATATGTTCTTATATATCCTTATTGTTTTAAATTTTATGTCCAAGTTATGAGATACCATTTTCTCTCTCATCAACTAATTTTAAGAATTTTAAAGTGACGTCATTAGGCTGTCGAATTTTACCAAGGGAACTTTTTAAGCCAATTTCGATTTCTTTGGGTTCAACATGTAGTTATTGAATATGTCATCCTTTGAATATGTGTGAATGACCTTCGATTGTTTTAAACTTAATATCAACTTATATTGGGTGTATTTATATTTGTCACACATAATTTTGAGATAGATTTATCCTTAATTTAAGGATACCTTCTTGATAAGGGATTTCATCTCATTTTACATTGAGACTTCATTGTTGTTATGCACCAATTCACTCTTATATGGTGTATATACTGCCCTTTGGAATATTATATCATGAATCTATTTATTCTCATGATATTATAAAGTTCTGATTAAATGTTACTCCTCAATTATTGTATTCAAGTGTCTCTCATTTTGTTAAAATCCCTTTAACTAAAATATCGTTTTAAATGTTTTAATGATTTATTCTTATAAATATTTCTCATTAATATCCATGTTTTCAAAATGGTTTTAAGGATTTATTTATATGGATATTAATGGTTTAAAATGTTAAAAGCATCAAATTGGTATGGGACACTTTGATTCAAAAATCTCTTTATTAAATGTTTTAAATGGTTTTGAAAATGGTTTTTAGAATGGATTCATTATTTTAATATCTTAAAAGGTTATATTTTTATTGAAATGTTGTAATGTTATCTTTCTTTTATGCTTAAGTTATGTGATGAGATTATTTTATGGTTCTTGGGCATTTTTTATGAAGACGGGTGGTTCCGTGATAAACTAAGGGTGGGTGAACCCGATATAGCTCTCCAATGCATTGGGTAACGCGAAGGAGTTAAACGTTAAGGTTTCTCTGAAGAGATTTAGGGAATATTTTGTGATGGGTATACCAAACATAACCAAGAGGGTTAATCCCTACATAATAATGTTATGAACGCCTCAAGTTACCTTTATGTCTTATGATTTCTATGATTTATTCATGATTTTATGAGGTATGTTAAAGTGCTTATGTTTTATGGGTAAAGTATGATTTCATTATTATGTATATATGTACTCATGTTTCCTTTCCATAATTTTTATAACCCTTACTGAGATTTTTATGCTCATCCCAAGTTTTTGAAATGTTTTTCACAGGTCAATGGAATGGTACATGATATGATGATAGTGTCAGGGAAGTGTCAAGAAAGAATCCATGTTTTATTTTAAATATGTTTCCATTGATGGGGAAAATGAATACTATCTTTTATGTAACCACTTTTTTTAAATGTGGAATGTAATGTAAGTTTTATGATCTAATTCTATAAAAATATAAACCTAAAAATATCCTCAATGTGTAATCTTTTAATAACTCAAGATTATGTAAGGTTTAAGGCTGGGGCCTTATAATAGCACTATTATTGTTCCCTGCTGTAGTAATTCTACAGTAACTCGGAAATTCATCCCTAGCCAGATTTGATCATCGGTCTTTTGGATGCTTAGCATGAGATTTTACCAATTGGGTACATGCTCCTTGGCAACCCAACTCTAATGGATTAGATTCCATATGGAATAAATTTAGAAGTTTTCTAGATCATTTTTATGGTATTTACATTGGTTTGATGGATTTATACAATAATCATACATCTATGTTCAAACTTTAAGGAATAATTTCACACTAACCATTAAGGGTTAGTCCCACTCCACCTTTTAGAAGTAGTTATCTCACTCATTCAACCAATCAACACCTCATGGTAATTCACTTTACAAGATGGTATGTACACCTAAAACTCCCAAATAATTTGAAATTCACCCCTGTACATGGACATTCCTCATCGGTATAATGTACTAAACATTTTTAATCATGTACCTCTTCCAACATTGCATGGGAATTCCCACGTAGGATAAATGTTCTAAGTTCTGATACTAACCAACATGTCTCCCAAATCCATAGACTATCAATATCATTATCCACGATCCCCCTCTAAGGATCCAACTAGCCATTTCAAAGCATCTTGGTCATCTTCGTATCTGAATAAAACTTTTCACAAGCAATACACACATCCATGTACAATAAAAACATAGTAAAGAACAAGAATTTCACATCAAGCATGGTATCATATCCTACACACACACACACATATGTTAATAATATCAACAAAGGGTCTCACGATCCACACATGAACCCACATGAATTTCATAACAAACAATTTCAAATAATGGCCTTAAATGATAAGGACTTATAACCTTAAGGTAATCGATGTCCAAAGAAAAGAATTACCACCCTGATCAAGCATGTACACCAATGTTTCCCTAAATCCAACCCCAAACCATCACATGAGGATTATAGTATTAAGATCCAAGATAAATAACAAGAAAAGGGTGATAATTTCGATTAGAATTACCCAATATGAACCACCACCACCAATGGATCTAGATTCGATCAAGAAATATAGAGAACGATACCCAATAGATTCAGGCTTCAATACTTTAATGATCCATGAATTCTATATTAGATCATATAATAATAAATATATATAACCATTATATCCCAAATATATAATTCATCCCTAGGAAAAAATATTATTTTTAAGCTAGATCAACTTAGAATTTCCATAAAAAAATGTCATTGAATATCTCATATTTTCAAATGGTGAAAAGATGGGGAGAAGGGATCCAAATTATCCTTAGAGGATACTAGTTCATTTTGAATGAATCGTAGTTGATAACATTGAGGAATATATCAAATAGGGGATACGTAGTGAAAAGACATGGTTTCCCTTGAATAAATTCCATCCAGGCCCCACCAGCTAGATGATTAAGACCTGCTAGCTGACTGATAACTCTAGGAAGAGCTTGAGATACTTCCCCTTCATGCCATTTGGCTGGTGGTTCTTCACTATCAAGTCGGTGATCCTTACAATGTTTCAGATTCTCTAGTATATCCATCGGATGTCTTGTGGTGTTGTACCGGCTAACTGATAGGCCTCCAATAGCTTTCAATCTATTGGTTAAAGCCTTATTTCCTTTAACTCCAAGTTATAGACCCCTAAAACCCTCTAACACATATTAAATGTTGAATATAAGACAATTAATATATTCCAAAACTAAATAAAAATGTACCTTGAAATTTAAGGATGTTACAATATCTCCCTATAATGATTTCTTTTCCTCAAGAAGGTCTCTAAAGGTCTTTTTCAAAAAACTTAAGTCACTAAGTTCGAACATCTAATTCTTGCTCTCAAGTTTCCTCTTGAATATGTTTGTGCTACCACAAAACACATGTGAGTGGTATTGTCTTCCTTAATAGCACCTTATTTCTCTATCCCACCATCTGAATTGGATATTCTATGAATGATGTGTCAAATCCAACTCAACATCCATGATACTAATCACATGGGTAGGATTGGGATCGTACTTATAAAGTTGAGACACATGGAATACATTATAAATTCCTTGATATCATGGAGTAAGGTATAATTTATAATTCACTATCCTGATGTGTTTGATGATCTCCAATGATCCCAAAAACTATGACACCAATTTTCCATGCCTCCATAACCACCATTGTCCCAACCGAGGTTACACTCTCCAGAAAATTTGATCGCCCATAATGAACTCTGAGGGTCTTCACCTATGGTTCGCATACAAATTTCTCCTATACTAAGTAATAACTAACCACTTTTGAATCAATTTCACACACTCTTATTTCTAATATGCTAATCTTGGACCAAATATGGTTGAATCGCCTACCTCATTCTAACATAGTGGTGACCGATAAGGTCAAACATAAATAGCCTCAAATGGATCCATTTGAATTGAAGACTAAAAAATGTTATTATATAAAAACTATTCTAAGTCCAGATGATCATATCATTCTCTAATTAAATACATAATTCATTCCCTAATAATATCTTCTAAAGTATGGATTATCCCTTCTTAATGTCCATCAGTATGTAGATGATATTGCATAATCATCTTAAACTGGGTCCCTATTTATTTCTGTAAGCCCTTCCAAAATCATGATGTAAAATAAGTATCTCAATATGATATTGTGCTCATAGGTAATACATGAAATTTTACTATCTTCTGAATTTATAGCATTCTTAACTCATCCATTGAATGAGTCTCTTGAATCTAGAATAAATTTTTCATCTTCGTCAGCTGGTCAAATAAAACCCATATAATATCTCGACCTCTTGGGGTATTTGGTAACCCTGTAACAAAGTCCATCATCACCTCATCCCACTTCCATAGGGGCATAAAAATTTGTTGAATTATTCCACCTAGTTACTTATGCTTGACAAAAAAACCTCTTATAGGTTAAAAATGAGAGGTAAAACCAACAATGTACTTCATACACAACCACTAGAATCATCATCTAATATCATGATACATCTTAGTTAATCCCAGGTGCATTTTCCACTACAATGCATGAGGGCACCTCATCATCTCTTATATCATAGTTTTAGGAACTACTACCCTTCTATGGATGTAGACAAAATCATTCTCATCCAAATACCATCATAGAACTGGGACATTCCCCAATAACAATTCCCATATCATTGAATATTCAGGACCAAACTTCTAGTTGTCCTTTACTCAGTCCATCAAGGTAGAAGTGATGATTAATGGAATGCAGGTCAGTACCCCTTGGTCCTTAAAATCACCCACCAATAAATCCTCTAATAGTATCATAAATTTCCACTCTTTTTCTAATGATCTCTCTACAAACTCATGTGTTTTCCTATTGATATCATCTATAATAACATTCCCTTTACTAGGAGAATAAGTCATCTTCAAATCAATCATCAACAGGTACTCAAATCAACATTTCTGGTGATGGTTCAAGTCTCACTGAGAGATATATACCGCAAGATCTTATGGTCCATATAAATGGAAAATATCTCACTATAAATATAGTGTCTCCTACATTTCAGGGCATGAGTTACAAAAGCTAACTCCAGATCATGAGTATGGTAGTTCTGCTCTTGGGATTATAATATAACATACCCATAAGAAACCAAATGTTCTATTTTCATAGATATATATCCTAATATAGTACATGAATAATCACAATAAACTTAAAATATGTAAGGACCCATGTTTTTATGGACTGCAGTTTTGAGCAGAAATTTGAATTTTTTCTTTCTCATGCTTAAAAAGGGGTCAATTGGTTTTTTCCACTAAAATATTATCTTGAATAATTTTTATGGACACTTCATTGGTCTTGGAATAGAGTTTCTACCCTAGTATAGTAGTTTTTTATAATTCCAAGCAATTCAAATTTTATCAAAATAATTAATATTTAGTATTTAATTAAATAAATATTAATTTACTCAAGCAGGTTCATTTGATAACATATTTTGAATAGAGCATCATATTGATATTATATCATAGTCATTAAGTCTTGAATGGATATTTTTTTCTAGGTGGGGCATAAACTCAAGTTGGGTGTCGGGGCCGTCCAGAGCCCCCTTTTCTTTTCTTTTTTCCATTTCTTTTCTTTTTCTTCTTTTTCTTTCTTTTCTTTTCCTTTTCTATATTTTCCTCCTACTTCTCACACACAACCCTCATATAGCTCCTCTATTGTCTGACCTAATAGAGAAATTGGATAGGGAGAGAGAAGGATATATAGGGAGGAAGAGATTCACCTTCATAGAGCTCTTGACATGCTTGATCGACGTACGTTAACCGTGGACCGTGAATTTGAGCGAAGCTTCAGCGGTTTCCACCCAAAGGTAGGAAATTTTTATGATTTACTACAAAAAAACCATAGATTAATAGTTTTAAAGTTTTTAAATCCCTATTATACATTATTATGCCCCATTGAGGCCCGATATATTGATTTGGGGGTGAAACAGGGGTTTCGGGCAATCCAGAGGTCTTCTGTTCTGGAAAAAAAAGGCTACACAGTGTGTGGTTCTGGGTGAACCACTGTGTGTTATTCCCACTTGGGGAAGATTAAGTTTTCAATGTAAGCACCAAATACTAGACTTTACACACCATGTATTTGGTCTTAGTTGTGTAGCTGAGTACCCGGCCAAGGTTTCCTGTGTAGGGGCACAAGGTCATGTAGAGTACACGGCCAGACCCCGTGTGGGTTACACGCCATGTAAAAGTACATGGCCATTCCAGGTAAAGGGACAGGCTGATTGAGGGACATGGTTAGGTACCCCATGTTGGGTACACACCATATACTCATTTAACATGTTTTTTACTTGGTGTGTTTACACCCCCAAGCCGGTAGAAGTACATGCCCATGTGGGGCTTTGGGAGTACACATCGTGTACCCAGGGTGACATGCTGTGTACTGCCCCCTTGTAACCCTTCTTGGGTTTTTCATATATTTTACCCATGAGTCAAAATTAGAGCCATGGTTATTACATTATATGTATATTTTTTCATGGATCACAATGGTAATACCTATGATGTGTTTTTAGAACTCCTAAGAGGTGTTTTAGGCCTTTCATGAATAGAGAGGTTCTTCCTCCAGTTGTTGTATTCACTATATCCTGAGAGTGATAAATCTTATGAGATGATCCATGATCTATCTCTCTGGACCTATGCTTGTGTAGATTTTATTATGAGTACATATCCCTTTCAATATGTTCCCTTCTATCCCATGAGTTCATGAGACATTTTGTTTATAAGGATCCCCTATAGGATTCCTTAGTTTATGTTTCAACCAAGAGGATACCATATAAGATACCTCTATCTTCTATCTATTTACTGAGGATCCCATGATGGATTCCTTTTCTTAAAAACTAGTCTAGGTAGTCCCTTTTAGGATCCCTTTTTACCTATGTATCATTTTGAGGATGCCTTGTCTTACTTACTATTTCAAGGATCCCAAGTAGGATGCCTATGCTTCTTGTGTTTTCTTGAGGTTCCCATGTAGGATGCCTTTTCCTAAGTACCATTATGAGGATTCCATGTAGGATTAATCTGTATGATTTTCATTTTAGGATCCCATGTATAATTCCTCCTTTTACCATTATAGCTAAGGATCCCTAGTAGGGTGCCTTCGCTTCTCTTTAGACCTTGAGGATCCCAAGAAGGATGCCTCTTCAGTGTGTTGACTTGAGGGACCCAACAGGTTCCTATTTGTTTTACTAACCCTAAGTTTTATGTCGCATTTGGGTAGAGAAGGTAGTGAGTGTCACCTTAGAACATATGATGAACTTATAAGCCCATGGGGTTGTGGCTGTAGTGTTGGGTTTGGGATTTTAACCACCCTCACTCTTTGTTTCTACCTTTAAATGTTTATTATTGATGCATAGATGTCCAAAATAGGTGATTCCTGGTTGGTGGTTATTGATCCTAACAAGAGGAATATTTCTTTATTTTGGGATGCCCTAACATTCTTCCTGGTATCTGTCTTGCTTTTTGGTATTACCAAACATGATTTCCTGGGATCCGGATTTTGAGCCATGTTATTTATTATATTTAATGATATACCCAAACTTAGTACATAGGATCTAGATATTGAGAAGGTATATTTGATTATTATGTTATTGGGATGTCCATAGGTGTTTCTTGAAATCCGGTTGTTGAGCTTGCTATTATGATATATGGGTATGGCACCCTAGAAATTATACATGTGGATGAATACACTCTCCTGAGTGATGAGGATGATTTCTCTCTCCTATATTGATATGTGAAGAGGATGATTCTTATATCCTGTATTAATATGTGATGATGATGATTATGCTCTCTTCTATTCGTTTATACTCATGGATGATTACGCTCTCCTAAGGGATAGGGATGATTACGCTCTCCCTATCTGGTTACTTGACTCAGGTGTGCTGCATGGCATCTCACATCATTGGATTCCTTCAATGATTACTCTCTTCCAAATGATATTAATGATTATTCTATCCCTTATTGGTGACTCTAGGGGTGGTGCATGGTGTCTCACTGGTGAGTTCTCCATTCAGATTACCTAAGGTCCAGACCATTAAGGATTATCCGATTTCTGAATGTCGTGACCACCTACCAACTAGGTCTGAGGGGTTAGACATTGGACTAGATTTACATGGAATGGGAAGAATGGAATCTATATCAATGACCATTTTCAAGATGTCTATATGTACTTACTTAGAATCCACTGTTTCAATGATTGGAGGTGAGTATGGGTGAACCCAGGTGTTGGACGAGTATCCCCATATGGTGATATAGCTTGATCAAAGACATTTCTATTATTTCCTAAAGCAGTTATATGTCAATTTGGATTACAGGCCCAGATATTGACTTAATGATACACGGGTTGAGTGGTATGACATCCATCTCAATGCCCTTGCGTAGGATTTCTAGGCGATTGGGATTACAGACTTAAGGATCAAATGCTAGTTTGTTTTATATTATTTCATTCAATTTCTCATGAATATTCATATATATAAATATAGGTAAGGGAATATACATGTATATGTATATAGATATGGTCATCCATGCTGGCAATTACCTATTTGGTTGGGATTACGGACCTGAGGTTCAACTATAGTTTCACATTATTTGGTTTTACATATCAACTAGGTTGAGCGATTTTCTTTTTCATACACATATTGTAGCATACTTTTATATTTTCATCATTGGGGGTGGACTAATGAGATTATTATCACCCCTACACATGAATCTAGGTGTACTTGTGGACCTTATGTATGCTTTTAAGGTTGATCAAATTTTCATGGTGGATATGGATAAGGCCCAGAGTTGCATGTTCTAGCGGAGATGCTCTTGTGGATCTTCTAATTGGGGTGGTGTAGTTAGACGGTTGTTGGAGATTAGGTAAGTGGTCTAGTTCGAATTTAGTAATATATCCATGTACTTTTATTATGGTTTCTTTTGTATCCTTTTATTTGTACGGTCAGCCCAGTGGGTGAGAAAAGTTGTTTGTATGACATAGCTATTCAAGATTTTATATCATTTCACTGATTATTATAGCATGTTCTATTTTAGTTTATTTATTGCTTTTGCACTATGTTTACTTTCTACAGTGTATGATAATTTTCTATTTACTCTATTTTATTACTCTGATATGAGGGAATAATCTCCCCACTATCACCTCTTAGACCTTTGCTGCTAGTCGGTAGTCTCTAGCATACGAGGAGGTTCACTTGAGGCCTCTTAACCCATCGGATTAGGGAACTATTTTTAGTGGTATTAGGGTCAGGATGTTATAAAGTGGTATTAGATCTTTTCTTTTCCTAGTCTTTACTATTTGGGATATGTAATAAAGGGGTATAAAGAATGTTTCGGAACCTGTGATGGATATCGGACTGGTGCATTGAGAACACTTGTTATGGTAGGAAGTCATGGTTTATAGGGTATGATGTTACAGTTATGATCTATGATGTTACAGTTGTATATGATTTTCACCTTGAGAGATGCACATATTGTGTGGATATTATGATTTACTATGGATCTATGGATATTGGTCTTTGGTAGATGATAGTGACAGATTTTTACTCTTGGTCAGAAAAGAAAATAGGTGTCTCATGCATCATACTCAACATGTAGGATTAACATCATATAGGCCTTCTAGTGTGTGATTATTACCATTGACTTAGGCCTATTCCTTTAGTCATACTTGCATATTTATTTTTACTTCTGATGGTAGGTTATGTGGATCTACATTGAGGCATTTAATTATGATTCCGGTTACTCATTCCTCATGTACAGGAGGTGAAGTGACCCTAGTTGGACAATATGGAATGTGATGCCTTTCTATTTTACCCCTTGAAGGGTGTGGTTTCTTAGGTCGCGGTTATCTAGTCAGACTACTAAGTATGATACCAATAGATACGAGGAATTTTCTTTCGAACTATACCTCCATGGGGTATTACTATATTAGGATGCTTGGTGAGTGTTAGTCCAGTATCTTTTTCTGCATTAGTATCATGACCTCCAGGGAGCAGTTTCTTCTGTGGATGTTTGGGGAGGATCAGACCCTTGTAGGCCGTGTTTTCAGTTTTTACCCATGTAGGTTGACATCTGTTTTGTTCAAGGGAAACCTACTTGAGAGAGGTTGGCCCATGTTGTCAGATGTATTTTTAGGTAGTGATCTCGGTTATACACTTGTTGTGATATCAATTCATGGTAAGTACTTGGTTTTTGCGTTATAGGTATTCTGATTCCTCCATATTTTGATGAAGAACCTTCGGTAAATTGGTATCAATACTAACTTCGACTGGAAGGACTATTCGGGTTCCTAGATCGATCGACCTATTTTTTGGTTGTTGCTAATATAGTCAGAGTTTAGTTCGACGCTCGTGACTGGGATGACATTGGGTGATGTGATATCATGGAATAAATCGTGAAACATATGAGGTGCCTAATTTTGAGAAGGAGTTCTGAGGTATATTCTGGATTAATGAGACTAATGTTTCATGTAGAATGATCATCTTATCATTGTAATGGACAACTCACTGGAGTATGAGTCAGGTGATAAAGGTATATGTTGGTTGTGTGTGCTACTATTTAATTAAAAATCGGTGAGTTGTTAGGTGAAAGCCCAAGACTGGTGGTTTTAAGACATGTCATAAACATGGTTACCTGGGAATTTTGGTTAAATAAATAATGTCCCTCCATGGTAGAGGTGACATTGGGAGTGAATCGGGTACCATGAAATGGTTGAACCATGTTGAACCTGGACGCACATTGTCAGTTGACGTGGTGTCAAGTGTTGGTTAAAGGTAAGTTATCTAGTTTTTTGTGAGCATGGATTGAATAGAGAAGTAAACACCCATTTTATAATCTTAGTGTACTTCTATTTATAGAGGATCGTGATTTATCTTGACTTCATCTTGTGTATGCTGAGAGAGCATAACCCTATGCCAATCTCTTTTTGTTGAAATGTTCTTCCCTGATTGAGGAATGGAACCTATTGAGGTTGTTCTTGAGGAGTATTGTAAGGTAATACATATGGTGGGGAGTGAACTATTGGCCAATTGAGGGTGGTGAACCTCATTTTTAGTTGAACTTTGGAATTTTATGTGGTTCATTATGCTCGGAGTCAGTTTAGAAATGAATATAAGGGTATTATTATGGTGGGGAGTACCATATCAGTTGTAGTTAAATGTCTTCCATATAGGAGACAATTATTGACGCTATGAGACTCGTCATTGGATAGTCCAAATATCTTATTGTACAGGGTTGAGATCAGGGATACTAGTATTTTCACTATACTTCTTAGGGATGATAAGGTTTATGGTGGGGAGATTATAAGGACCTCTATTTTTTCAGACATCTGTTTTAAGAAGAAATTTGAATTTTTTCTTTCGGATGCTTAAAAATGGGTAAAGTGGTTTTTCCCCTAGAATATGATCTTGGGTAATTTTTCTAACCACTTTATTGGTCTCAGAATAGGGTTTTTACCCTAGGAAGGGAGCTTGATATAATTTTGAGCCACTCTAATTTAAGCAGAATAATTAATATTTATTATTTAATTGAATAAATATTAATTTATTCACATAGGTTCATTTGAAAATATCTTTTGAAATGATAATGAAATTGATATATTGTCTCAATCGTTGAGTCCAAAATGGGGATTTTTTCCTAAGTGGGGCATAAAACTAAGTCAGAAAATGGGGTCGGTTGGGGCTCCCATTTATTTTCTTATCCTTTTCTTTTCTTTTTCTTCTTTTTCATTCTTTTATTTTTTTTCTCTCTTTTCCTCCTAATTCTCATATACACCCCTCCTATAGCTCCTCCTTCACATGACTTAAGATACAAAAGGGATAGGGAGAGTCAAGGATAGAAGGGGAGGATGATAGGTACCATCGTGGAGATCTCAATGCACTAGATCAATGTGTGGCAATTTTAGATCCCAGATTTGAGAAAAACTTCGATGGTTTCTTCCCAAAGGTAGGTCGTTTTTATGATTTACTGTAAAACCCCTTATATTAATCATTTTTAAGTTTTTAAATCCTTATTATGCTTTATTATGTCCCAACCATTTTATTTGGGGTTGAAAATAGGGGTTTTGGGTGATTCATGGGTTTTCTGATCAGGAAAACTAGGCAACACGGTGTGTGGTTCATGGTGACATGTTGTGTGTTCTTATCATTTAGAGAAGATGAAGTTTTTTAATTACATTCCATGTAATATAGTTTATACATTGTGTACTAGGTCTCGGCCATGTAGTTGAGTACCCGGAAAAGGTTACCCATGTAGGGGCACACAACCATGTTGAGTACACAGTCAGACCCCATGTGTGTCGCATGCCATGTAGAAGTACACATCTAGGCTAGATAAACGTCCAGGCCGATTGAGGCACACGGATAGGTACCCTATGTATAGTACACACCATTTACCCATTTAAATTTTTTTGTAACTTGGTAATTTAAAAACTTAGGATAGCAGGAGTATATTCCCATGTTGGGATTCAAGAGTATACACTATGTAACCATGGGGACACACCGTGTACTGCCCACTTGTAACCCTTCTTGGGTTTTTCATATCTTTTCACCCAGGAGTCTGAATTGGACTCATGAGTAGTCTATTCTGAGTATTTTTTTACATGGATCACAATGTTAAGAACTGTGAGGTGATTTGATAACTCCTAAGTTGTTTTTCAAACATTTCATGAGTAGAGAGGTTCTTCTTCTTGTTTTTGTATTCACTATATCTTGAGAGTGAGAACTATTTTGAGATGTGCCATGAGCTATCTCTCTTGAATTATTCTTATGTGTATTTTCTTTTTAGGATGTATCCCTTATGATATTTTTATTTATGGCCTATGAGGTCATGAGACTTGTTGTTTCTGAGGATCCCTATTAGGATTCCTCGGTTTATGTTTCTGCCTAGAGGATCCCTTGTAGGATTACTATATATTATATTTATTTAATAAGGATCCCATAAGGGATTACATGTCTTAATAACTAGTCTAAGGAGTCCCTTGTAGGATCTATTTTTATCTATGTGTCATTATGAGGATCCCTTGAAGGATTCCTTAGTATTACTTACCATTTTGAGGATCCCAATTAGGATTCCTCTTCTTCTTCTATTATCTTGAGGGTCCCATGTAGGATTCCTTTTCCTAAGTACCAATATGAGGATCCCATGTAGGATGCCTCTATATGTTTTTCATTCGAGGATCCTGTATAGGATTCCTCCTTTTACTGTTATATATAAGTATCCCTATTAGGATGCATTTTCTTTTATTTAGACCATTGAGGATCCTAAGTAGGATGCCTCTTCAGTGTGTTGGATTAAGGGACCCATTGGGTTCCCATTGTTTGACCGAACCTGAGTTGTAAATCTCTTTTTGGAAAATAAGGTATCAGGTGTCACCTTAGAACCTATTCCAAACTTGTAAGCCCATGGGGATATGGTTGTAGTTTTGGGTTTGGGTGTTCGAAAACCCTCAATCTTTGTTTTTACTTTTACACATTTATTGTTGATGTAGCTATGTACACCAGACGTGATTCCTGGTTGGTGGTTTTTGAGCCTAACATGAGGTGTATTTATTTCTTTTGGGATGCCCAAACTTTCTTCCTAGGATCCATCTTTCTTGTTGGGATGCCTGGACATGATTTCCTGGGATCTAAATTTTGATCCATGTTATTTCTTATGTTTACCAGTATACCCAGAGGTACTACCTAGGAAATGGATATTGAGTTGGTATATTTGATTATTATGTTGTTGGTATGTCTAGAGTTGTTTCCTGGAATCCATTTTTTGAGCCTAATATTATGATATATGGGTATGGTACCCTAGTAATTATACTCATGGAAGATTATGATCTCCCGAGTGATGAGGATAATTTTACTCTCCTCTATTGATATGTGATGGGGAAGATTCGTCTCTCCTCTATTGATATGTGATGAGGATGATTATTCTCTCCTAGATCTGTTTATACTCATGTACAATCATGTTCTCATGAGGGATAGGGATGATTATACTCTCCCTAGCTGATTACTTGACTGTGGTGTGCTGCATGGAATCTCACATTATTGGATTTTTGGAATGATTACACTCTTTTTTATGATAGGGATGATTATTCTCTCCCTTATTAGAGAATCAAGGGGTGGTTTATGTCATCTCACTGGTGAGTTCCCCTTACAGATCGCATAAGGTTCAGAACTTTAGGGATTATCCAAGTTCTGAATGTTGTGGTCGCCTATGAACCAGGACCTGGGGATCAGAAATTGGACTAAATTTAAATGGATATTGAAATGTGTTGTCTAGATTATGGATCATTTATAGGATTTATGAATTTAATTCCCTAGAATTCACTATTTTAGTGATTGGAGGTGATTACGGGTGAACCCAGGTGTAGGGAGAGTATCTCCTTGTGATGCCATAGATTGCTCAGAGACATTTACAGCATTGGCCAAAGGTGGTATATGTTAATTGGGATTACATACCCAAATATTGACTTAATGATACATGGATTGAGTGGTCCAACATCCAAATAAATTCCCTTGTACAATATGTCTAGGAGAATGAGATTACAGACCCAAGGATCGAATGCTAGTTTTTTTAGATTATTTCATTCACTTACTCATCATCATTATCATCATCTTTGTTTATTTATTAGAGGGGAAGGGGAGAGAACAAGTGTAGAGGTACAATCGAAGAGGGCCTGGGGGGCGAAAGTAGTGAAATCTGAGGGAATCCCCTCTCATGAGGTTGACCCCTTCGGGTTTAAGTTGAGTAACATTGTAAAAACAAGAGGTACCAAGTCCTTGGGCCGCAATCGATGCCATATGATTAGCCACCTTATTTCCTTCGCGCCATGTATGTTTCATTTGGGTGTTGGAGAGAGAGATTTTTCTTTTCCTGATGCAGTATGTGATATACCAAGGGGTAGGCCAAGTACCTTTCAGAGCGTTGAGGAGGATGAGGGAATCTGTTTCAGCTTCAGCGATAATTAGGCCCCCCTACCGGCAAAGGGAAATGCCTGAAAGAAGGGCGAGAGATTCCTCTTGGATGGAGGTACCCTTTCCCAGGAAAACCGAGAAGGAAAACATGAATGATCCCCTAACTTCATGAACCAACCCACCTCCCTTCATGTATCCCTCCGAGCAGGATCCATCTGTGCTGAGCTTCAATCCACTAGAGGGGGGATGCCACCGAACCCAATTGCCCTGAGGAACTGCATCTCAAAGACCGTGGATGCGCGGATGAAAAAACTGGGGCAAGGGGGCTTCATTCCATCCCTTGATAAATCTGGTCAGATCGAGAAGGAGGAAGCATGTTCTAGCAATGTTGGTCCTCCCAGAGGAGAAGATACCTTTAAAGCGTGCGTTTTTCCTCACTTTCCAGATACACCACACTCTTGTATGCATAATGATGGCCCATGCAGTCTGTTCCACACCTTTGTCACCCGAGCCCTGAAACAAGAAAGAGATGAACGGCACCTCATATGGATCACATGTGATGTATATATGTATATATGCATAGTGTAACATCACAAGTTTCCATGGTACACTTCCTTTTTAAATAATTCAATAAGATGTGATGTATGCAACACCGATTTGAAGTGCACCACGACCTATCAAACTATCCATTTAAAAATCGGTTAAAAATAGTATTAACCAAATTTTTTATTTTATATATCCCATATAATTTTAACGTTATTCTTTTTTGTTTCTTATACATAATATGAGGACAAATTCAATTTTTCAGATAAAAGAACTATTTTTCAAAAAATGCAGTTTTTCCACCTTTTAATGGAGAACCATTTTTAAATCCAATATTTGACACTTTTATATATTCAATTTGATAAAATTAAATTATTATTTATCATAGGTACATAAAAATTTAGTTTTAATAAATTTTTAGTACTTTTCTGATTACTTTCATATTTTGATGAATAGTGAAAATAATAAATTTTAATTGAAACCAACTTTTTTAATAAAAAACATTATTTTGTTTAATTATAAATTTGAGTGATTTTAAAGTATAATTAGATTATATTTTTATCATTTAATATAATTTAGGTAATTTTAAGTAATTTCACATTTAAATTGGACATAAACACATGTCAATCTTTTGATAGTTTTTACTTCTTAAAAACCCGCTTTCTAGTTTTGACAGCAAGAATTAATTTTAAATTAATTTCTGCCAACTCTATGATTTGAATTCGGAAATATGGATTCCATATTTTGAATCATAAGGTCCAAATTTTTTAAATAGGTACCTTTTATTTTTTTACATTATGAATAGTAAGTTCATTAATTATTTTTATTTACCATGGTTAAAGGGTAAATCGGATAAATAAGGTTAAAAATAATATTATAATAATATTAAACTGCCATAAAACATTTTATAATACTATTGTATGAGCTATTTTTAAAACTTTAAGTCCTTAGGATGATTTTAGGTCCCCATGGGACCACTTGGGAGTGATAATGGCATGTTATAAGAACTAATTTAAAGTAAAGATAATTATAACATAAACATATATCTTTTAATAAATAAATTTTAATATAGGGTTATATCACTGACATCTATGAATATAAATAGTAATTATAAATCTAAAAATATTTCCTACATCATGGTATTTTATTTATAATTTTTAGAAATTATATAAATATATTTATTTATGACATAGTGGTGATGCAGTGATTACCTTATTAATGAATTATTCAAATAAATGAATTTTTAAATATTAAAATAAATGTAATTTTGTAATTTTGATGTCATCCACAAATTTTATGGATGAAATTGACATATTAGGGATGATTTAAGGGCATTTTTGCTAAGTAATAAAGTTTTTATGACTTTAAAAAAATCAATTACTAAATAGTGTCAAAATTGACATAAATGAGTTTTAAAAACAAATACTATTTTATTGAATTAAATAAAAATCCTAAAAATCTAAATTTTGGCCAAATAACTTTTATATTGATATAAATTTCATAACTGATCTAATTTATTTTCTCTTGGAATTTTATATTAAAGATATTAACCATGTACAAGGGGACGTGGTAAGAGTTAACTTATTTTACAAAGGGTTAAATATAAAAGATAAGGTTAATTTTATGATATAAACATGTCAAAAACCTATTGGTTGAGAGTATTTAGAACCATACTCATCTTATACTATAAATAAATCAATTTTTATCTGTTAGAAACCTAAAATAGTTTTATAATAAATTAATATTTCAAGATTTTTCCTAAAGTTCTCATCACCTCTCTTATAACTGGGCACCTCCCTTTCCCTTTAACTCACACCTATAAAGACTTTTTGTTAGGAAAAAACCTACCCATATCTCCAAAAAAACTCCCTCAATTCATCCTATTGTCCTAAATTTTGGAATATATCCATATTAAGGATCCCTTTTTTTTAAATCAAAATGAAACACCTGAAGAAGAGGTAATTTTTTTATCCCTTATTTCAAAGTTCTTTTCTTATTCTACTTCTTATTTCTATATTTTTTCCATACCAAAGTAATAAATTCAGTATCATAAATATACTTAGATGTTAATATAATCATGTAGAAATTATATTTATCATTTTATCCATCCTAAAATAATAATATCACCATGCGTGCGCGCATACGGCTTACCGTCTCCACGATGTGGTGTAATTTTTTATTCCACGTCATTTTATTTGGATAAGTATAATTATGAGTATGATAGACATAAATAATGAACATGACATTATTATTCTTCATAATTAATATAAAATCCAGTTTCATATCATTTAATCAATAAATTAAAGATATTATCGCTTGTGTGTACATATGGCCTATCGTCTCCACAACGTGATGAGATTCATTCTCCATGTTAACCATCCAAGAATAATTATAAAAAATATATATTATTCATAATTATGAAATATATGACATAATAAGTCTACTGAAATGATATATATATATATATATGTATGTATGTATGTATGTAAGTATGTATGTATGTATGTATGTATGTATGTATGTATGTATGTATGTATGTATGTATGTATGTATGTATGTATGTATGTATGTATGTATGTATGTATGTATGTATGTATGTATGTATGTATGTATGTATGTATGTATGTATGAACATATATATCATTCACTTACTTCCATTCAATATGATAAGAAAACGGAAACAACATTCATGCGTACATATGACATACCATCTCCATGAACGGTGTTTTAAATTTTTTATATATATATGTTATATATATTTATATTATGAATATATATGATATATAAATCATATTATACATTCTTTAATTAAGTAAATCATGATCTAAGTAATATGATCAAGAATAACAAGTCAAAACACGCACGATAAACAAAGCGATATTATCCAAAATGTGGAATTAACTTGGAATTGTTAACAAATGGGTAATATAAAGTCATAAAATAATCATATATGATATCATCATTATTATTATGATTTTAATATAAGTTAATAATATGTTTAAAAATAATATAAAGTAGTTTCAGACACGTACGAAGAGTATCTGATCTAAGGTAAGGGTTAATTCCTCGATCTCATTATTATCTGAGATTGTTTATGTGTATGTATTTACTGATACATATTTATCATCAATGTCCATGTTTAATAAAAATGTTTTCAAAATGAATATTTTAAGGATTTATGGAAGGGAATCTTTAACTAGATCATCATTTTAAATGTTTTAAGGATTTATTTTTCTAAACCTATTTAATTAATTCCCATGCTTTCAAAATGATTTTAAGGATTTATTTATGTGGACATGATTGTTTTAAAATTTTAATTCATTTCAAAAATTTCAAAGTGGTATGGGACACTTTGATTCAAAAATCTATTTTAAATGAATTCCATTATAAATTGTATAACTTTTAAATGATTTCATGAAAAAGGGATATTTCTCTCAAAGAGTTTTACTAATCATTTTCAACTATGTAGACATCCTTTATGGGATATTATTCTTGATTAAGGATGATTTATTATAATACAATATTCTATATTTTATTGAATGGGTTATGATATGTTTGACTTTGGATGTTTTATTTTTATACCATTCATGGTTTATGGTTAAAGTATTGACATTTCATATGCTTGTTTTAATACGAATGTTTATGTTATCTTTCACCCTTTTCATAAGTGGAATGAATTGGACTTAGTAAGTGATGGGAGGGGCCTTCTATATCCCCTCGATGCATTAGTAGGTCTCATGAGACATACTAGTGTCTTGGCACAAGGCCTTGTTACAATATTTGTGAATTATCTTGGCACAAGGCCTTGATGTAATAGTTATTATGTCTGGCATTATGCCTTCCCTCGTTATGAAATTAGTTATTACATGTGATCATTAGAATAGTAAAATATCCATTTGAATGTTTATATGGTAATGTTTGATTTATTTTTTCCATATTATGTTCAATATTATGTTTAAAAGGCTGTTGTTTTTATTATACATCTTGCCTTAAAATTTTATAGCTTCTGCTGAATTATTTACCCTTACTGAGTATCTGAGGTCACCCCTTCTTATGTTTTATTTTTTCCAAGATGCCAAGAAGTTTATTATGTTTGATATGATGGATTAAACTAGGGTAATAATGGCGTTCTAAAATGATTATCTATGATGTATTTTATGTTAGAAATTATAATGTAAAGTTCATATATGTAATCTATTTTCCAAGACTGCTAAACTGATCGGTCCTTCGGGACTTGATTACTTATAATCATACCAATGTATTAAAATAATGCATCAGCTTTGGGATTCTTGGGGTGGGGTGTTATAGTTGGTATTAGAGGAAGTTTAGGAATAACCTTGTAAATATATTTATAAAAAATAGATTAGGGATCATAATCCTAAGATAGACTTTAAGGATAAGTATAAAAGAACCCCCCTAGAATTTTGGTAAAGTAGGGATTACATGGATATTCCAAGAAGTACATACCTGTCTAGATACTACATGTAGAAGTGGTTCTAGAACAAATATACCTTGGGGTTAAAACTCCGACAAGGTGTTCCGGACTTGACTCAGGGTAACCTGGTACACGACAACGGGCCTTACTACACACCTCACTCTTGGGGGATATGCTAAGGATAATTCATATTTACTTTAAAACTATTATGAAGGATTTATGAGTAAATATGTCCTCAAAGGAACCATATTTATGATTATGGATTGGATACACATTAAATTTTCA
This sequence comes from Viscum album, assembly GCA_963277665.1. Taxonomy (NCBI): domain Eukaryota; kingdom Viridiplantae; phylum Streptophyta; class Magnoliopsida; order Santalales; family Viscaceae; genus Viscum; species Viscum album. Next base: position 1,439,913,893 of record OY728122.1, on the reverse strand, counting down.
ATTTATGTTAATTATTTTACTAGTTTGTATTTATTAATTATGATTCATAACCTAATCTAGTGTATACCATTGTTTAGAAATGGTGCCTAGTGGAAGGAATGGAAATCATATCAATGAACGTAATCCATGTAAAGATTTACCTCCTATTAAAGATAATGATAGTAGATCTGGTGACAAAACTGGTGTTGAACAACTTATAACCATAATGGGACAGCTGACTCAGGTTATGAATAATAACCATACCCGTATTGAGCAACTTGATCCATAACACGGAGGATCAATGTTAGACCGCTTCATGATACAACAACCTCCAACATTTAATGGGACTAAAAATCCATTTTTGGCTGAGAAATGGATATGTTATTTAGAGAAAATATTTCTTTCTTAGGGAATTAATGAAAAGGAAAAGGTTGTAAGGGTAGTTTATCGTCTCTCAGGAGATGCGGATCAATGGTGGTCATTAATTCAACCCATGAATAAGGATTAATAAGTAGAAAATTTTGAATGGATGGAGTTTAAAGAACTTTCCCTTGAGAAATAATTTCCCCGTGAACATCGAGCTGATCTGGAAAGGAAATTTCTGAGCCTGAGGCAAAAGGAGGATGAGAATGTTGCAAAGTATGAGGCTAACTTCAAAAGGTTATCAAGGCATGCTACAGACTACATATGTAACCCAAGAAGTAATATTGGTTGATTCTTTTATGGGTTAAAACCTTTCCTCTTATGGGTATTGATCCCACAATCTTTATCATTGTAAGAATATATAGTCTCATGTTCTATCAAGATGGAAAAGGAATTATCTAAGTCTTAGGACATTAAAGTAAATCAAGAGAAGAAGAGAATAGTGTAGAAAGATGGAGATAAAGGGAAACAGGGAAAGAATGATTTTTCCTTATGTGATAATTGTGGGAAGAAACACCCAAGTACTTGCCTAAAAGGAATGGGAGTTTGTTAAAAATGTGGAGAAAAATTTCACCAAACTCATGATGGTAAGGGAATGAAAAAATGTGTGCAATGTTATAATTGTAAAGGTATGGGAAATTATGCAAACGATTTTCCAAAGCATCAAGGAAATATAGCTCAAAAGAAACAAATGGATCAAGTTCAAGATTATGATGTTACTACAGTCAAAGTGGAATAATTAATGTATTTTTGTTTTTTTCAAGAATTATATTCTAGTTATAAGAATAATGTGATATATATAATGATTGTAATATAGTTCTTTTTTTCATTGATGTTTTAATATGATGAAGGTAATAATATATTAAGTATATGATAATAATAACAACATTACGTTGTTTGGGGAATCTGATGTTACAATTGATTTTGGAAATTTACAGACCATTTAAAGAGAGTTTGGACAGAAATATTTTGGATAACCCTAAAGGTTATAAAGGATTAATTTGAAATTTATATAGTATTATTTAAGGTTAAAAAATTTCTTAGTATTATTTTCAGAATGTTATAATGCTATAGTTTTATAAAAAGGAAAACCTGCAGGTCGGGCGACAACCCATCGTGTCAGATAAGGCTGCGAGAATCCAACCCACAACCAAAGTGCGACAAGGATTTATCACCTACCATTGGCCTACAAGAAGTACCGGGTTATTATAACATGGTTTTATTTTTTAAAATGGAATAATTTTATATTTGGAAGCTTATATGATTAAGATAAATAGAATATTTTTTTATTTTTATTATCTTTTGAAGAGAAAGATGAGTTTGTGCTAGAAATTAGTTAATAGATGAAACTTTATATGTAAATGAAGTATTATTCCTTATGTTTTTAGTCTATGAAGTAATTTTTCAACTCTAGTGAAAATATCATAAATTTTTTGGTGGTTTTTTCTATGTCTGTGGTTTGTGTGTTTTTATTGGTTCATCACAGGATATCTTTGTTGGGCTCAGTTTCTCTACCATCATCTTTTTAGGCAATTTGGGACATGGCTGTTTTGGAGGGATGGCAACATCAGGAGGTACCATGCTTGCATGGGATCGCTGAGTGTCCTGCATAGGGATGGTGGTTGATGTTGTTGCTTGAATGAGGTATCTTGTTTTTTTTATCCTGCTTTGTTTGGGGTTGTTTGGATGTTTGTTGAACCCTTTGGTTTCTCACTTTTCCCGTAAAAGTGTTGCTCTTAATAAAAATAAATAATTTTCAATCAGTTTCAGTCTCTTGGATCATCATAGATTTATGGATTTCAGATTCTTAATTTTTTCTTAATAATATTCTTTATCACTCTCTATAAAAACTTACTGGTTAGTTTTCTCTTCCATATCCATGTTTTACTATATGGAACCCTATTATGTGTTATTTCAAGTAACCTTCATACCTACCTTTCTTTATTTTAAAATAGAGGTCTCATTAATCCATTTTTCTATGTGGGATTTCAAATAAGATGTTTTGAAATATCTAACCCCTAGTTTTCAATCCTAAGTTTAAATTGATAGGATGAAATTTATTGAAGGAGGGGATAATGTGACATCTCAAGATTCCATGTAATGCTTCCTTCTTAAATAATTCAATAGCGTGTGATGTATGCTGCATCGAGTTCAAGTGCACCTTGACTTATCAAACTAGCCATTTAAAAAGGGGTTATGAATAGTATTAACCAAATTTTGAATTTTATATATCCCATATAATTTTAAAATTCATATTTTTTATTTCTTAGACTTAATATGTAGACAAATTCAATTTTTCAAATAAAAGAAGTATTTTTCAAAAATGTAGTTTTCCACCTTTTAATGGTGAATCATTTTTAAATCCAATATTTGAAACTTTTATATATTTAATTTGATGAAATTAAATTCTTCTTTATAAGTGGGACATAAAAAATTTAGTTTGGATAAATTTTTGGTACTTTTCTGATAACTTTCATATTTTGATAAATAGAGAAAAATACTAAATTTTAATTGAAAACAACTTTTTTAATCAAAATAATTTATAGTGTTAAATTATAAATTTGAGTGGTTTTAATATATAATTAGATTATATTTTTATAATTTAATATAATTTAGTTAATTTTAAGTAATTTTACATTTAAATTGTACATAAACAGATGTCAATATTTTGATAGTTCTACTTCTTAAAACCCAGCTTTCTAGTTTTGACAATGGGAATTAATTTTAAAATAATTTCTACCAACTCTATTATTTGAATTTAGAAAAATGGATTCCATATTTGTAATCATATGGTCAAAATTTTTTAAATATGTACCTTTGATTTTTTGACATTATGAATAGTAACTTTGGTAATTATTTTTATTTACCATGGTTAAAGGGTAAATCAGGTAAATAAAAGTAAAAATTAATATTATAATACTATCAAACTACCCTAACACATGTCCTAATCCTATTTTATGATATATTTCCAACCATTTAAATCCTTAGGACGATTTTATATCCCCATGGGACCACTTGGGTGTGATAATGACATGTTATAAGAACTAATTTAAAGTAAATATAATTATAACATAAACATATATCGTTTACTAAATCAATTTTAATATAGGGTTATATAACTTAAATCTATTCCTATAAATATTAATTACAAAGGTAAAAATATTTCCTAAATCATGGTGTTTTATTTATAATTTTTAGACATTATATAAAGAAATTTATTTATGACACAGTGATGATGTAGTGATTACCTTATTAATGAATTATTCAAATAAATGAATTTTTAAATATTAAAATAAATGTAATTTGGTAATTTTGATTCCATCCACGAATTTTCTGAATTAATTTGACTTATTAGGGATGATTTAGTTCCTTTTTTTTGAATGAATCAAGTTGTTATGACTTTAACAAAATCAATTACTAAATAGTGTCAAAATTGACATAAATGTGTTTTTTAAAAAAAATACTATTTTATTAAATGATATAAAAATCCTAAAAATATAAATTTATGTAAAATAACTTTTATAATGATACAAATTTCATAAATTATCCACTTTATATTCTCTTGGCATTTTATATTAAAGATATTAACCATGTACAAGAGGACATGGTAAGAGTTAACTTATTTCATAAAGGGATAAATCTAAAAGATAAGGTTAATTTTATGACCTAAACATATATAAAACCTATTGGTTGAGATTATTTTTACCCATAATCATATTATCCAATAAATAAATCAATTTTTAGCTATTATAAACAGAAAATATTTTTATAATAAATTGATATTTCAAGATTTTTTCTAAAGTCCCCTCAACTCTCTTATAAAAGGGCACCTCCCTTTTCCTTTATCTTACACCTATAAATCCTTTTGGTTCATCCAAACCATGAAAATTTACCCTCCAAACTTCCTTAACATCATAATAGAGGCCTTAATTTGGGAATATATCCATCATAAGGAGCCCTTTTGTTCAAATCAATAGGAAATACCCGAAGAAGAGGTAATCTTTTTATCCCTTCTTTCAAAGTTCGTTTTTTCATCTACTTCTACTTTCTATATTGTTTCCATGACAAAGTAATAAATACAGTATCATACATATATTTAGATTTTAATATAATCATGGGGAAATTATATTAATCATTTTATCCATCCTACAAATAATAATATCACCATGTGTGCGTGCGTATGGCTTACCGTCTCCACGTTGTGGTGTAATTTGTTATTCCACATTAATTTATTTGGATGAGTATAATGATTATTATAATAGAAATAAATACTGAATATAACATGATTATTATTATTTATAATTAATATACCATCCAGTTCAATATCATTTAATCATTAAAGGAATGATATCGTTGCTCATGCGTACGTACGGCCTACCGTCTCCACGACGTGATGAGATTCATTATCCACTTTAACCAACCAAGAATAATTATAAAAATATATATATATTATTCATAATTATGAAATATATGACATAATAATTCTACTTTAATGATATATATATATACATATATATCATTCACTTACTTCCATCCAATACGATAAGAAAACAGAAACAGCGTTCATGCGTACGTACGGCCTATCGTCTCCATGAATGGTGTATTCCATTTTATATATATATCTATTATATATATTTATATTATGAATGTATATGATATATAAATCATATTATACATTCTTTAAGTAATTAAATCATGATCTAAGTAATATGATCAAGAAGAACAAGTCAAAACACATACGATAAACAAAGCGATACTACCTGAAATGTTTCATTAACTTGGAATTGTTAATAAATGGGTAATATAAAGTCATAAAATAATAATATATGATATCATAAATATTATTATGATTCTTATATAAGTTAATAATTTGTTTAAAAACAATATAAAGGAGTTTGGGACACGTACAGAGAGTATCAGATCTAAAGTAAGGGTTAATTCTGCAATCTCATTATGATCTGAGATTGTTTATGTGTATGTATTTACTAGGTAATATTTATAATTCTTGTCCATGTTTCATAAAAATGTTTTAAAATGGATTTTTTTAAGGTTTTATGGAAGTTAATATTTAACTAGATCATCATTTTAAATTTTCTATAGATTTATTTTTTTAAATCTATTTAATTAATGTCCATGATTTCAAAATGATTTTAAGGATTTATTTATGCGGAAATTATTATTTTAAAATGTTAATTCCTTTCAAAAGTTTCAAAGTTGTATGGGAAACTTTGATTCAAAAATCTCTTTTAAATTAATTCCTTTATAAATTGTATGACTTTTAAATGATTTCATGAAAAAGGGAAATTTCTCTCAAAGAGTTTTACTGATCATTTTCAACTATGTCAACATCCTTTTCTGGAAATTTTTCTTGATTGAGGATGATTTATTATAATATAATATTTCATATTATATTTAATGAGTTATGATATGTTTGATTTTGAATGTTCTATTTTTATACCATTGATGGTTTATGGTTAAATTATTGACATTTTGTAGGCTTTTTTTAATATGAATGTTTATATTATGTTTCACCCTTTTCATAAGAGGAATGCATTGGACTTAGTAGGTGATGGGCAGGGCCCGCTATATCCCCTCGATGCATCGATATATCTCATGAGACAAACTAGTGTCTTGGAACAAGGCCTTGTTAGAATCTATGTAAATATTCTTGTCATAAGGCCTTGACGTAGTAGGCATTATGTCCGAAATTATGCATTCCCTCATTATAAAATTAGTTATTACATGTAATTATTTGAATAGTAGAATATCCATGTGCATGTTTATATGGTAATTTTTTATTTATTTTTTCCATATTATGTTCAATTTTATGTTTAAAAGGTTGTTGTTTTTATTATTCATCTTGCCTTAAATGTTTATAGCTTCCGTTAAATTAGTTACCCTTACCGAGCATCTGAGATCACCCCTTATTATGTTTTATTTTTTCCAGGATGGCAATAATTTTATTATGTTTGATACGAAGGATTAAACTAGGGTAATAATGGTGTTCTAAAAGTATTATCTATGTTATATTTTATGTTAGAAATTGTAATGTAAAGTTCATGTATGTAATATATTTTCCAAGGCTGTTAAAGTGATTGGTCCTTCGGGACTTGATTCCTTAAAATCATGCCAATGTATTAAAATAATGCACCGGATCTGGTCTTTTGGGGTCGGGGTGTTACATATATTTATGGGACTATACATGTATACGTATATAGATATGGACATCCATTTTTTCACTTGCCCAGTTGGTCGGGAATACGGACCAAAGGTTTGATTTTAGTTTCACACTATTTGGTTTTACATATCTTTTCAGTTGTGTCTCAGCTTGGTTGAGTAGTTTGATTTTGAATACACATATATTAGCATAATTTTATAGGTTCATCATTAGGTTTGTCCTACTAAGATCATTTCTCTCCCCTGCATGTGAACCTTGGTGTACATGTAGACCATGTCTGCCTTTCAGGTTGAGCGCAATTTCATAGTGGATAGGGCCAAATCATAGAGTTTCATGTTTGAGTGGAGCTGCTCATATGGTTCTTCTGATCAGACCAGTGTTTTTTGACAGTGTCTGGAGATTGGGTATGTCGTTTGGATCGAAGTTAGTAGTAGAGCCATGTACTTATATTTCATTTTATTTTGTATTCCAATATCTTTATGGTTGACCTAGAGGGTTACTAGTGTTGTTTGTATGACATAGATATTTAGGATTTTGTAGTATTTCGTTTATTATTATAGGATGTTCTATATTATTTTATTTACTACATTTTAACTATATTTACTTTTTTCTATTTATGATACTTAGTTATTTATGCTATTTTCTTACTCTGATATGAGGTCACGGTCGCCCCACTATCACCTCCTAGGCCCTCACTACTAGTTGGCAACCTCTGGTGTATGGGGAGACATGCTTGGGACCTCATAACCCACCAACTTGAGCACCTTTTTTAGTGGCATCCAGGTTGGGACATTACAAAAATCAACCCCTGGTTTGGGGAAAATAAAAATCAGATCAATTTTCAACATTTTATTCAACAATAGAAAAACCACTTTGTAATGGTATATCAATTCTAACTTTACTCCATTTTTTGTAATCACATTCTTAGGTACTTCTAATTTGTAGAGGTCCTAATTAAACCACCTATAGTATCCTACCAAAACAAGGAAACTTTGAATCTCAAAAATATCCCTTGTCCATTCCCAAGACATAATTGCCTCTACCTTCTTTAAATTAACCAATATTCCAGTCACTAAAATCACATGCCCCAAGAAACATACCTCTTGGATCCAAATGTGAAACTTTGACATTTTGGAATAAAAATGATGTGGTTAAAGCATACTCAACATGATCTCAAGGTTTCTACCATGAATTTAGGAGATTTTTGAATATATCAAAATATTGTCAATGGATACACTAACTAAGGAGTTGAGGTGTGGCTGAAATATCATGTTCATGAGATCAGTGAACGCTTTTGGAGCATTTTTTCAACCCGAATGGCATCAATAGATAATCATACAACCCATATATGAATCTAAATGTTTTCTTAGATATGTACTATTCTCTAACCCAAATTTGGTGGTAGCCAGAATGCAAGTCAATCTTAGAGAACCACCAGACTCCTGTGTACTGATCGAAAAAATAATCAATCCTTGGTAAAAATTAAATGTTCTTTATTATGACTTGATTCAAATTTCTAAAATATAAACACATATGAAGGATACTATCTTCATTCTTATATAAAAAAATTGGATCACTCCATGGATATGTGCTTGATCGAAGAAATCCATTCACTTTTAAATCCTTAAGTTGTAGCTTTAGTTCCTTCAACTCATTTGGTTCCATGTAGTAAGGAAGAATTGATATAGTCTACACACCAGGAATGAGTTAAATATCAAAATCAATCCCCCAATTAGGATTAATAATAGATAATTCATCTTAAAAAACATTAGGATAAAGATCCACTATGGGAGGAAGAGGAGAAGAAATTATTGTCTGGTAAACTGTAAGAACCATATTTTCCACCTGAAATGTAATTGATCTTACATGGATAAGGTATTTTAGAATTATATTTTCTCCCAAATCCCACTATCCAATTAAAACATACTTATATCCCTTAGTATTGGTTAAGGTCACCCATATCTGGTAACATTTTGTGTGAGTTAGACAACTAGTCAACCAATTTATACTAAAACTCTCATCAAATCTAGTCATCTACAAAATCAAAAAATCACCCAAATTTATATAGACAATAATAATAATGATAAAATATTGAAATATTTGGAGAAAATATAGCATATTTTCTAGGGGTGTATCAAGATAAATCAACTCTAGGAAGAACTTAACTATTAAGTCTAAACCTGGCACAACTTGAGAAGATATGAAGGAATGAGAAACTCGTGTATCAAATAAAGAATATGATGAAATAGTTATAATCAAAATAGTACCTCAAACAACCTAAGGTGAATCTTCACCATTATCTTGAACTTATTCTACTGCATAAACCTTTTCGGTATCAGATCCATGACCTTACCCCATGGGTCCATGAATTTCCTAGGTCACTAAATTCTGGGGATTCTGCATCCACTACTGAGGTTCCCTTCCCGTATCATGGACTGACCTCCCTAAGACCATTCATGATAGATTCAAAAAAATCACTAAAGATGAAATTTATTTCACATCTATGAAAATACTTAAGTGGTTCCATGAAAGACTTATTGTGATTCTCTTTTACCATATTTATAACACTTATTAGTACGTCCTCCCATAAAGGGAGATGAAGATCCCATACCCTACTCTGGATGTCTCACACCATCATAGTGCATTTCCTATGACTTACTCTTACTAATAATAAAAGAGTAACCCACAAAATTGTTATGGATTTCACTCATCAATCCACTAAGATATTTAATAATACCTTATGCCCTATCCTCCTCCAGGACCTTCTCAATCATGAGGGATTTTTAAATAACATCTAAATATGTTGTCAATTAAAAATTTCCAACATGGTTCCTCAACTATGTTTTAAGGACAATATTAAAATTTTGAGCCTTAAATTCCTCATTCCCTACCAAAATAGGATAAAAAAAAGTAACTCCATAAAATAAGTAGAATAAACAACCATTGTCATAATTCCTTAGTTAAACTCCATGAATCCATGAGCGTGGTTGAACTTTAGTGTGTCAGTAAATAATTACTCAAATAAAAGTTCCTTGAAGGTATCCCAAGTTAAACTCTCACACCTCATAGCTTGATTCATCATGCTACATCGCCTCTAAGTAGGTCCTTGAATCATATATGTAGCCAAAAGATTCCAACCTAAATTGGTTATACTACTTAGAAAAATGGAGTGATTACTAAATCATGCTCAACTAAATCCTACTACACATCTGGAGGAACTACATGACCATCTTCCCTTATGGGGGTATTCTGACCCACTTCCCTAAGTGGTCCTATGAGATGAAAATGAGGCAAAATTCTCTGAAATTCTTAAATGAACACTTAAAAATTCCTTAAATCTCTTAAATGATTACATCTATCAATGAATTAACATATAAATATATGATAACCACTTCAAAAACTCATCCTAATAGGATACTTGTATCTATAAAAAGTAACCTCTAACACAAACACAAGTCTCTGTCACCAATAAGTTAGTCACAATCACACATATATAACAAGGTGTATCATGATCAGGTTTCAATATGTAAATGTATGTTATGATACATCAAGAAGGAATAAAGTACATATTTATACTGTCATTTAATTAATATAACCTCAATTAATGATAAGAAACCATATGCATGACATGTGAACCGATTTTCCTACTCATTATGTGTTAAATCACCCAAATCCCAAAAATTATAAAAACGTAAAAATAATTCTCATAATCAGCATGAAACTATAAGATAAAAACTTATAACATCAATCCCATCACTATTAACTTATTGGTTCATTACACATGTGATGGAAAAGCACACATGCATATCCCTTACATGAGTTTCACACAAACTATATCCTTTCTACCATGCCCAAAATGAGGAATGGAAAATAAGAAATGTAATCCTTTGATAACGCTTTGTAACACCCTGACCTGAATCATCGAGTCTAAGACAGAGTTTCACATGACCTCATGTGTCCGTCCCCATATACAAGAGTTCGTTGAATATTAGAAAGGGCCTAAATCAAAACACAAGGAGACTATGACCTTGGTACAAGTATCCAACCAACACACAAACAAAAGGAAGTGATAAATAAATAAATAATCCATAAAATGAAAGAAAACAAGAATAAACCTTGTTGTATCAATATGAAATGCAAGGAGTCACACAAGATAATCCAAAAGACCCCCAATTTTAGTAGATAAATACTAAGAGTAAAGAATAAAAATAAAAGAAACACTATAGAAAAAATTTTGAATCCATCATGGCATTACCTCCATCAGCCAAGCTCCTCCTGCTTAGCTGCCCAATACACTTTCCCTTCATTGTTACCCTAACTATAAAGTATGAACATGCACCAAGTTCCCATGAGGGTTGTAAGTATAATATCAATAGGATATTACCAATAGATACTAAACATAAGTTCATAAATTTATGAAATTTCATGTCATTTCAATAAATAAAATTCATAAATATACAATTATTTGTTGAGTCATCGTGTTCCAAAAAAGATGCCATGAATCCCAACACTACCAAATTTGACACTATGTGAGATGGAAATTCAAAAGTAGTCATTTCATGATTAGATCTTGTATATGTTCCATATGTTAGCTCGATGGATTCAACCAATATTCATACATCCATGTTTTACCTTTAAAGAAAAATTCCACACCCGATTATAAGGGAAATTCACACTCTTCCTTTTAGGGGTAGCTATCTGGCTCTTCCAACCAATCACCACCTCATGGTCATTTCATTTCCATGATGGTACATACACTTGACATGCCCAAATCATTATAACTCTACTTCTGCACATGGATGTTCTCCATTGGTACAATGTACTTAACCTTCCAAATCATGGACCTCTTCCAACATCGCATAGTCATTCCCATATCTGCTGAACATGCCAATTTCTAATGCTAATTAAAATGCCACCCAGAGCCATAGAATATCAATATCTCCAACTATTCTCCCCCACTAAGGATTTAACTAGAAAATTCTGAGCATCTTGTTTGTCTTCATATCTGAAGAAAATTTTCATAGGTAATGCACACATCCACATACAAGGAAAACATAATGAGGAACAAGAACGTCACCTCAAGTATGGTCTTAGAGGAAACACACCCACCCATATGTGAATCATATCAAGAAAGTCTCTCATGGGCCACACATGAACCCACATCCATTTCATAACATATAATTCTATACAAAGGCCCTAAATGATAAGGACTTACTACCTTAAGAGAACTGATGCCCAAATCCATTAATTGACACCTAAAACAAGCCTCTTCACCAATGTTTCCCTAGATACATACCTAAATCATCACATGATTATTTTAGTATTAAAATACCAGAAAAATAACGTGAAAAGGGTGAGAATTTGATTAGATTTACCCAATGAGAACCACCATCACTAATGGATCTAGATCTGGTCAAGAGATAGATAAGTCCTAAATAGATCTGGGTTCTGATCCTTTAAAGATCCAAGAATTATCCATTATATTACATAAGAATCTATATATTTGTCCATGACATCCGAGATATATGATTCATTTGAAAGAAAAAGATGTTTTTAGGCTATATCAGCATATACTTACCATATGGAATCCACCTGATTGATCGGATCTTCAAATAAGGAATATATGAGGATATTAGAGCCAAATTCATCATAGAGGGGCCTCTATAGTCATTATATATGAATTATGGTCATGTAAATTGAGGGATATATGAAATAGGGGATGTAGAGTGAAAAGACGGGGTCTCCCCTGATTAAAATTTCATCTTAGACCCACCAGTGGGATAATATTACTAAGCAGAGCTTGACATACATCAAATTCTCATCGGATAAACAATGGTTCTCCATCGATGAGTTGGGGATCCTCCTAGGGCTATAGAGTCTCTATTTCTTCCATCAGCTAGATGTTAGTCCTCTAAAAGCTTCTAAAATGCTATTTCAAGCCTTCTTCCCTATAAATTTGAGCTCCAAACCCCCAAAAACCTCTAACATGCCTTAAATTATGAAAAAAACCACTATATTCCAAAACTAAGAACAATGTACCTTGAAATTAAAGGATGTTACATAATCTATTGGTCAACACTCATGGCCATGTGTTTGTGAGAAAATTACTTTCCTATAACCAAATATGGATTTTGAATTTAAAAAATTTAATTATGAGTTTTGTGATCCTATTTATGATATTTTATCACCTAAGGTTGAGTGTTTGAAATTCTATAAATCTAGGTAATGTTATGGGGTTAAAACATTTAAAAAATAGGATATTGCACAATATGAATAGGCCCAGTCTCTTGAAAATTTATTTTGTGTTTTTAATGATGTTTGTTATGATGATTTATAACCTATATATAAGAAATTAATTTTATTTGAGTCATCCATAGAATCTAAAAAAATCTTATAATCTCATAATTCGATATATTCAGGTGGGAGTCTTTATAGTTTATATATTTTCTATAAGGACTCATCCTTAAAAATTACATAATATAGTTATTTCAACTAGATTTAACTTATTTACATTCCCAGATATCTTTTTGGTTTAGAGTTTTATAAAGTTGGGACATAAATTATACATATCAACCCACAAACATACAAAGTGGGTACCAATAAAACATTATCCATTTCTTCCAAAACATAAAATTTTTAAAACAAAACAACAACATTATTTCTTTGAAAAATCTTCATAACATTTAACTAGACTTCCTTATTTCTCCTACACATCCTTATAACCTATTAATTTTTTAAAAAAACTTGGGATGAGCATAAAAATCTCATTAATGGATATAAAAAGAAGGAAATAAAACATTGGTTCATGAATACTTATAAACATATGAAATCATTTTCACAAAGACAAAATTCTCACCCATATATACTTACTTTGTGAAACATGAGATTTCCATAAAACATAGAGAACATAAATAAAATAATAATAGTTACTTGGTGTATTAATTACTTATATTTTAACCCTCATGGATACCTTATTATTTGTAACCCTCACAGCTACCTTAAAATGTAATCCTCATGCCTACCTTATAGTGTAACCATCGCAGTTACACTTGGAGTAACCATATGGCTGACCTCCAACTTACACATACCCAATGAATTGAAGGGATATATAGGTCTCATCCTTCATCATAAAAAATGACCATGAACCAAAACATAATCATAAAACATTTATAATTTCATAAAAACATTTCTTTTGAATTTTGTAAAATATAGTTTTAAAAGGGAATCTTTAAAGAAAAAACCCTTAAAAATATCATATAATTGATGTGAGAATTAATAGAATGAAAGGAATATGAATATACACTATAAATCCACATAATAAAACATAATATAAACAAAATTCATTACAAAAATAATCCTAGTACCATATAATCAATGAAATTAAAGGTTAACCCAAAGAACATAAATTGGGTTAAGAATTCCATTACCTCAGGTTCATCTTACTTCAAACTTGTTTAAACCTCATGTATAATGGTTAAAATAGTGTAATTTATATTTTATAAAAACATATTCATGTTTATAACACCTTATATTATTATTTTATAACATCATTTGACCCATTTATTAATAATATTTTTTTATTTCCATTGTTTCAGGTGCGTGCTTCACATGATTTCCATGGTTGGTTCGTAAAATATTTTCTTGTCGAATGAAATAGAAACTAAAAAAATGGAATGAAATATATTAATATGTTTCCATAATATTAAATTATTCCATAAATAACTTTGGGTATATGTTATGATGATGAATCATTAGATAAATCATTAGTGGTATCCGTTTAGATCATTTTAGTGGTTCTTTGATAATCACGAACTAGTTTCATTATATATGTTACTATTATGTATATATATTAATTACAGAACATAAAAGATGTTATATCATAAACTTTAAAATATTTTTCAACAATTAAAATGGTTTTATGACCATATTTCAAGGAATTAATGGAAATTGAAAATACATCATCCATGATGTCGGTAAATCGACGCATCGCGGGCGATATTCTTATTTTTTGAATAAGAGGGTGAGGAGAAGAAGCAAGTTGATGAATTTTTTCATAAACATGATATAATTCTAGTATATATAATATAATGGAGCTTTAATACCTCTTGTATAATTTTATGTTAAGATATTATAATAAAATAAAAGGAGTTGAAAGTAAAATGAATGAAAAAGAAAGAGGATTTTTACCCCTCGATCTCTTCTCCTTGAGATCCTCCTTAAGGCCTTTGGTATTGGATTTTTGGTGATACCAGTAGGACTTGTACATGGGGAAGATACTTGGTAAGGGTATTGTGAATAATTTATACAATTCTCAAATCTTGATAGGTGTGAGAGGAAGAGGGGTGAGGGGGTATTTATAGTGGAGGAGAGGAGGGGTTTTCCATTTGTTTAATCATTAGTTTAATATTTTTTCTCAAGAATGTGAATAGTCTTGATTCATGTAACCCAAAATAGTAAATAGAGAATGTGAGTTTTAAACAAGGGTTATTTCATCATCCATGATTCTAGGAATAGTATATTTAACATATAATGTATATATACGGTAAATTATTATATTTCACTATTCATCAAAAATTTAAGTATTTCCGAAAAAACCAAAAAATTCACCCTAACCATTTTTTGATGTGTAGAATTAGAAAATGAACTCCATTTTGTCAAAATAATCTTCTAAATATGAGTAATTTAATTTTTTATTAAAATAATAATTTATTCAAAAAATAATAATTTTAAAACTATAACAGGTTTTACAACACTTTGAAAAATTAATCAAGGTTTCATAAAATTAACTTATAAAAATAAGATAATAAAAAAATAATTTATGATTACATTTTATCAAAATAAATTTTCATTTAAATTATTAAACTAATCATAAAATTATAATTAAATATTTATGAGTTGCAAAAAATACCAACACTTATATAGTGATCATATTGTCACTTATAAGATTTATTTTTATTATACATTCATTGGTGAGGTTATTATTCATTTGGATGATTTACTATTCATAAGGGTCATATTACTATTCATAAGGGTAAAATTAATATTCATAAGGGTAGGTTTCTATTCACCAAAAAATAATTTTGTCCTATCAGACTCCAAATAACTTACTCATTGCAACTGTGTATGTCTATTTTTTGAAATTCAAATCATAGAAGCCGCAAAATTATATTTAATGACTGCTTTAAAACCATCTCCTTAAAAAAATGTTTCATTATGTAGAGACTCAATGTTTCATTCATTTCACTTTATTTTTAAAACCTTGAGGTGTTACATTCTCCCCACCTTATGGAAATTATGTCCTCACAATTTTATTTACTTGTTAAATAAGTGAGGGTACCTTTCCCTCATAGAATTTTCATATTCTCATGTTGATTCTTCAACCATGTGATTTATCCACAAAACCTTTACCTAGTGTATTAACTTATTCTTGAATAATTTTTCTATTCAATCAATATTATGAACATGTTTCTCTTCATAAGAAATGTTCTCTTCCAGTTAAACTGCTTCTGGGCTCAAAACATGAGATGAATCTATTACATACTTTTTCAACATCGAAACATGAAAAATATTATGTATCTGAGATAAAATTAGAGGAAAATCTAATCAGTATAAAACTGATCAAATATTCTCTAGGATTTCATAAGGTTTAATGAACTATGGACTTATCATTATTTTCTTACCAAAATGCATAACATTTTTCCATGGTGAGATTCTAAGAAAAACATGATCAACTACCTTGAAATAAAAGTATTTCTTCTTGTTATCTGCATAACTTTTCTGCATTCTTTGAGCTGTCCTCATGTGTTGTTGGATCATCTGAACCTTTTCAGCCATTTCCTCTACTAATTATGGTCCCATCAACTTCCTTTCCCTGAATTCATCCAAAAAATTGAGAGTTTGACACCGCTTCCCAAATAATGCCTCAAAATGTGTCATCTGTATACTGGAATGAAAATTGTTATTATAAGAAAACTCAACTAAAGAAATATTTTAATCCCAAATTCCTTGGTAGTCCATTGAACTAGCTCAAAGAATATCCTCTAATGTATAAATTTTTCTCTCAGTTTGTATATCAGATTGAGGATGAAAAGTAGTGCTAAATTTAATTATTTTCCCAATGACTTCTGAAGACCTTTCCAAAAGTTAGAAGTGAACCTGAGATCACGGTCAGATACAATAGATAGAGGAACTCCATATAAATTGATAATTTCTTTGAGGTATAGTTGAAAAAGATAATCCAAATATATAATATCTCAAATAGGAATAAAATGTTCATATTTAGTCATTCAGTCAATAATAACCCAAATCTCATTGTTACCTCAAGAAGTCTTTGGTATTCCCACTATTAAGTCCATGGATATGTTTTCCCATTTGCACTCTAGAACTAGAAATTGATGAATCACCCCCTTTGTTATTTTTCACTCTACTTTAACGTGTTTACATTTCAAACATTTCTTGGTAAAATCAGCAATATCTCTTTTCATTTCATCCCACTAGTAATACTCCTAAAGGTCTCTATACATCTTATTACTTCCAGGATGAACTGAAAATAGAGAACTATTAGATTCACACAATAATTATTTCTTCAACTTAGAATCACAAGGCACACAAAATATATTTCAAAATCTTAAAACACAATCTTTATCAAGGTTAAATTCTGGAAACTTACCAATTTTAACCAATTATACCTTTTTCTAAAGCTCTTTATCTTCCTTGTGTGCTTTCTTAATTATTTCTAACAAAGATTACTACACTGACACATAAAACAAAACATAGGAATTTCCTACACCAAAAAATTCAAATCTAAAATTCCTATCAAGGGGTTAAGTTCCAAACGTAACATGGTTAATGATGCATGATGTTTTCGACTCAAGGCATTTTCCACTTTGTTTGATTTTCCAGGATAGTAATTGATCGTGCAATCATAATCATTTATCAATTCAATCCATCTTCTCCACCTCATGTTTAATTCCTTTTGACTGAATATATACTTTAGACTTTTGTGGTTAGTATATATTTCACATTTTCCACCATATAAATGATGCCTCTAAATTTTCAAATAAAAAACCATAGCTACTAATTCCACATCATGTGTAGGATAATTTAACTCATGATTTTTCAGTTTTATTGAAGAATAAGAAATTAACTAATCATTATGTATCAAAACACAACCAAGTACCTTCAATGAAGCATCGCTGTAGATAAAAAAACTCACCATTTCAAGAAGGAAGAGGCAAAACCGAAGCATTCACCAATCGCTTCTTCAGTTCCTGAAAACAAACATCACATTATTATGTCCAAATAAATTTAATCCCTTTGCATATTAACTTAGTTAATAGGATAGATAACCATGAAAAGTTTTTAACAATATGATGGTAAAAACCTGCTAATCCAAGAAAAATACAAATCTCAGTAACATTTTTAGGTCTTGGACATTCATCAACCACTTTGTTTTTGGTAGGATCAACTTTTATTCCATCCTTATTTACAATGTTCCCAAGAAAAGAAATTTGTTGCAACCAAAAATCACATTTTCTAAACTTTTTGTATAAATTATTTTCTAGGAGATTTTGCAAGACAATCCTTAAATGTTGTTTATGATCTTTACAATAATTTGAAAAGACCAAAATATCATCAATAAATACAACAACAAACTTATCCTAATATTCACGAAATATTCTATTCATATGATCCATGAATACAGCAGGGGAATTTTTCAAACCAAAGGGAATAACAACAAACTACCCATATATAGTATGAAAATATGTTTTTGGGATGTTGTCCTCCTTTACCTTTAGCTTATGGTATCCATATATCAAGTCAATCTTTGAAAAATAATGAACTCCCTAGAGTTGATCAAACAAGTCATCGATATGAGGCAAATGGTACTTATTCTTAACACTAATGTTATTCCAATCTCTATAATCATTGAAAAGTCTCATGAAATCATCTTTTTTTTAACTAATAAAATAGAATCACCCCATGGTGAAGTTCTGGGATGAATGAAGCCTTTATCAAGAAACTCTTGCAAATGACTTTTCAATTGAAGAATTACCATTTGAGCTATTCGATAAGGGGGTTTTGAAATTGGATTAGTAGTAGGAACTAATTAAATGGTGAATTAAACTTCCCGATCAGGTATAACACCAAGTAACTCATTAGAAAAAATATCAAGGTATTCATTTACCACTGGAACATCATTAATCTGAACAATTCCATTTTTTTCAATAATATGAGCAAGATAACTTTCATTTGCATATTTTAACAGTTTCTCAGCTTCCTGATATATTATTAATTGTATGGGTACATTCTTGTATACAAAATGAAACTCTTTTTGAAAAATAACTTCTTTATCCCTACAATCAATCTTGGAATGATAAATAGAAAGTCAATCCATACCCAGAATAACATCAAACTCTACTAAGGGTAAAACGACAAAGTTTGTTTGCAATGTCTTTCCACATAAAATAATAGGAAGATTCTTATAATGCATTTTTCTATAATATTTCTCCCTTGTGTTTTAACCATAATTTCTAGTCTCATTTATTGCGGTAAAATTTGCAATTTACTAGAAAATTTATTAGAAACAAAATAATGTGTATATCCCATATCAAACAAGAATTTAGAAATATGTGAGTAAACAAACAAAGTACATGATACAACTTCATTGTATGGCCTGGTATCCACTAACATAGTCGTAAAGGATATCACTACACCTTTCTTCTTATTTTCTGGATTCTTACCATCATTCTTATTTTCTTTTGGTAGGAATTTTTATAATGAAACATCTCACCACATTTGAAACACATTACAGTTTTCTTATCAAAATTGATCTTAAGATCATCTTCATTACAATATCAAACCATATTTCCAAACTTACCACATTGAAAAAACTTCCCAGTTTTTGTAAGAAATTACCTAGGGTGATTTTTACCATACTTTTCACAAACTAGAAACTAGACTTTCTTACCATCAGATTTCTTTGATTGATTCTTACCCGTCACTTGCCATCTGGACCTCTTATTCTTGTTGTTTTAAAAGTAAATGTGATCATCATAAAAGTCCATTTATACCCTATCAACACATCATACAAGTTTCTCATAACTTTTTAATTCTTGGGAGGCCAATTCCTTTTAGTATCTTGGATTCAATCCTAAGTAAAAATGATTGATTTTTCTATCAAGATCCCGAATAAGATTTATAGCATAACTTTCTTGTCGGGTGAATTTTTCTTCATACATGGATATATAATTTTACTCCTTTTTCTTCAATTAATGTAATTTATTCTCCATCCTAAGTCAAATAACCTAAGTAAAATATTTTTCAAGGAAAATAATTTTATATTAATCTCACTCTAAGTCATCAATTTCCTCTCTATCCCTAATATTCTTGACCATTGACCACCACTGATCAGCTTCACCTTCAAAACGATAAAATGAAATACTAACCTTTTTATTATATAAACAACCCATAACATCGAATATATTTTCAAGGGCTTTAATTCATCCTTCAGTCGTTACTAGATCAGAAGATCCATAGAAAGTAGGAGGGTGTTTCCTCATAAAATGTTCCACTATTATCATGTTATTTTTTGGTAGCTCTGGTTGTTCTCTTGAATGGATTTCACCACCATTTATTTCATATGTTATCTGATCCATTACTATCACAAACATCTCGGTTCCAATTCCCACCATTAGCAGTTGCAGATTCGGAAAGATATCAGCCTCTCAGTTCCTTCCAACTTCAACTTCCCTGTTTCTTCTACGGAAAACCATTCTAAACAGAAATATCTTAGTTGAAGAAACATGGTAATATTTAAATGCTATATCATTTAAACATAATCATAATTTAAAAATCATTTATGGTATTCTATTAACATCATCCAAACCCCTAAAGTTATCTAAACCATGCTTTGATACCAACTATAAGGACCCGACATTAAATATTACATAATATAGTTATTTCAACTAGATTTAACTTCTTTACATTTCCAAAGATATTTTTAGTTTAGAGTTTTATAAAGTTATTACATAACTCATACAAATCAACCCATAAGTATACAAAGTGGGTACCACTAAAACAGTATCCATTTCTTCCAAAAACATAGAATTTTTAAAACAAAACAGCAATATGATTTCTTTAACAAATATTCAAAACATTTAACTCAAATTCCTTCTTTATTTTAAACATACTTATAAACTTCAAAAAAATTAAAAACTTTTTATGATAATAAAAATATAATTAAGGGATATAAAAATAATAAAGGTATATTGGTTCATTTATTACTTATATTGTAACTATCATTTCTATCTTATGATTTGTAACCCTCATAGCTACCTTACAATGTAATCCTCACGGCTACCTTATGGTGTAACCATCGCAGTTACACTTGGAGTAACCATACAACTGACCTCCAACTTACACATACACAATGAATTTTAGGAATATATGGGTCCTACCTTTCATTATAAACAATTCCCAAGAACCATAACATAATCATAAAACACGGATAATTTCATAAAAACATTGCTTTTGAATTTTGTAAAATAGAATTTTTAATGAGGGTTTTTAAAGAAAATTCCCTTACAAATATCATATAATTGATGTGAGAATTAACATAATGAAATGAATATAAGTATAAAATATAAATCCACATAATATAAACAAATTTAATTAAACAAATAATCTTAGTACCACATAATCAATGAAATAGAAGGTTAACCCAAAGAACAGAAATTAGGTAAATAATTCGGTTACCTCCAGTTATCCTTTCTTAGAAATTGTTTAAAACTCGTGTATAATGGTTAAAATAGTGTTATTAATATTTCAAATAAACATATTCATGTTTATAAAACCTTATATGATTATTTGATAACATCATTCAACCCATTTATTAATAATATTTTGTTATTTCCATTATTTCGGGTGCGTGCTTCACATGATTTCCAAGGTTGGTTCGTAAAGGATTTTCTTATCGAATAGAAGATAAAATCTATAAGTTCAATGAAATTGTATTAATATGTTTCCAAAATATTAAATTATTACATAAATAATTTTTTTTATATGGTATGAGTATGAATCATTAGATAAATCATTAATGATATTCGTTTAGATCATTTTGGCGGATCTTCGATAATCAAGAACTAATTTTGTTATATAACTTAATATTATGTATATATGTTAATTACAGAACATAAAAAATGTTATATAAAAAAATTTACAATTTTTTTTCAACCATTAAAATGGTTTTATGACCATATTAAAAGTAATTAATGGAAATTGAAAACACATCGTCCATGATGTCGGTAAATCGATGCATCTTGGGCGATGTTCTTATTTTTTGAATAAGAGGGAGAGGAGAAGAATAAAGTTGATGAATTTTTCCATAAACAAGAAAACATTACATTATATATAAGATACTGGATCATTCAATCCTCTTGGATAAGTGTAGGTGAAGAGGGTATAAGAAAATAAAAGGAATTGAAAAGAAAATGAAAGAAAAAGAAAGAGGATTTTTACCTCTTGATCTCTTATCCTTGAGATCCTTCCTATGGCCATTGGTATTGTCCTTTTTGTAATGCCCTGACCCTAGTTACCCAGATTCAGTGCATTATTATATAACATTGGCATGATCAAAAGAGATCAAGCCTGAAATAATGATCGATTTAGTAGACTTGGAAGTACTAGATACAAACATAAGTTTTACATCACATTATGAAATTGAAAAACAACAACATTGTGTCCCCTTTTAAACACGCTCATATCCCTTAGACAATTTTGGAAGGTAAATCATAATATACTTCTTCTCATCTGGGAAAAATAAAACATAATAAAGGGGTGAGATCAGATGCTCAGTAAGGATAAAAATATAACAGAAACTTTCATAAATAAGCCTAAACATTTAAGGAAATGTATAAGACTAAAACATAAGCCTTTAAAACTAAAAATTCAGTATAATATGGAAAATATAAATCAAATAATTCCATTTACTTATTCATAGGGATATTCTACTAGTTGAATAATCACATGTAATATCAATAGCTAATTTCATAATGATGGAATGCATAATGTCGGACATCGTAACCACATAGTCAAGGCCTCGTGCCAAGACTACAAATAAGATTTTGTAAAGGCTTTGTTCCAAGACACTAGTTTGTCTCATGAGACCTACCAATGCATTGAGGAGCTATATCAAGCTCCACCCATCACTTACTAAGTCCAATGCATTCCTCATATTAAAAGGTTGAAACATAATATAAACATTTGTATTAAAACTAGCATACGAAATGTTAATACTTTAACCATAAATCATGAATGGTATAAGAATATCACATCCATAGTAAAAATATCACAATACAATATGGAATATTGTATCATAATAAATCAACTTCAAACAAATGTAAAATTCAACAAAGGATGGTGATATAGATGAAATCAAAACTATTTGAGAGAAATATCTCTTTTAATTTTGAAATAATTTAAAATTCACATAATTATAAAAGAAAATATTTATTTTTAAAATATTCTTATAATATTTTAAGGGAAGCTTGAAAGTTGTTATAATGGTGAAAAATAACCACACCCGCCGTATAAGTTAAAAAAATTCTTTCCTTAATTTGTCGAAAAGGTCATAAAGTACCTTGTTTGGAAAATGATGGAAACATTCCTTTCAAACCATTTTATAAAAAGTCAAAAAAAGGGTATAAATTAATTTATCCCATAGTCTATAAAATAGTAAAAATGTTTTGAAATACATTTTTAAGAAACACGGATGTGGACGATAAAGAATTCCCAGTATATACTTACATATAAACAACCTCAGATAAGTAATGAGATCGTAAAATTAACCCTTACCTTGTGCTCTTCCTTATTCGAGGGTATGTAAACCTCCTGTATAATAGTTAAATAATTTTTATTAAATTATAAATGAACCACATACATAAATATAATATCATATATGATCTTATAATATTTCTTTGTTAATAATATTTCAGTAGTATCATTGTTTCGGGTGTTAACTGATCCGTTTTCCTTTATATGTTTTGTTACGTAAGTCATGTTTGTTATGGATAGGATGTATTTCATTGATATAAAAAATTATATTAAGTTCTTAAACGTTATTTTTAATCATAAAATGAATATTATTCTTGAATTTTTACGATGGGGAATGAATCTCATCGTATTCATGGATACGGTAATCCGTACGTACGCACGAGCGACAATATCATTCTATTGATGGTGAAATCATATGTAATTGGATGGTATATTACATATAAAGAATAATTAAAATTTTATATTTATTATTTAAATCAATTATACGCATTATTATACCCATCCAAATAATGAAGTGTTGAATAAAAAATTACACCACGACGAGGAGACAGTAAAACGTACGTACGCACGTATGGTGACTTTGTCATTCATAGGACGGATAGAATAATGAATATGGTTGTTACATATTTATAATAAAATCAAAGTATGTATAAGGTACTGGATTTATTATTTTGGTATGGAAACAACAAAAAAAGAGGAAGTGGAAGAAGAAAAGAACTTTGAAAGAGGTGATGAAATTATTACCTCTTCTTCGGGTGCTTCTTTTTGATTTGATCAAAAGGGCTCTTTAGGTTGGATTATGATCAAAGTAATGCCTATAGGTTTAAGTGAGGGTATTTTTGAGGATATTTGAGAAGGTTTTGGCTGAGAAAAATGGCTTTGGAGGTGTAATTTTCAGATAATGGGAAGTACCCTTTTATAAGAGAGGTGAGGGCCACTTTTGGAAAATCTTGAAATATTATTTTATTATAAAATAATTTTCAGCTTATAATGGCTCCAAATGGATTTATTTAGATGATAAGGTTGGTATGGGTCTAAATAATCTCAAAATATAGGTTTTTAACAAGTTTAGGTCACCATATTAACCTTATCTTTTAGATTGAACTCTTTGGTAAATAGTCTAACTTTTACAATGTCTTCTAGTATTTTTATATTACATGGTTAATAAACTTACTGTAAAATTACAAGAGAACATCAAGTGGTTCATTAATGACATTTCTATAATTATATAAGTCCGTTGGTATAAACTTATATTTTTAGGAACATTATATCATTTAATAATATAGTATTTATTTTAAAAACTCATTTATGTCAATTTTGACACTATTTAGTATTTGGTTTTTGTGAAAGTCATAAAAACTTTATTGATTAAACAAAATACATTAAATCAACCATAACATGTCAAATTAACCTATAAAATTCGTATAATGCATCAAAAGTCTCAATTTACATTTATTTTTATATTTTTAATATCAATTATTTTAATCTTTCATTAATAATGTAATTATTGAATCATCATTGTGTCATAAATAAATTTAATTATTTAATGTATAAAAATTATAAATAAAATACCATGATATATGAAATATTTTTATATTTCTAATGAATATTTATAGCTTAAATTATCTTATGTATAACCCTATATTAAAAAAAATAGTTATTAAAATTTGAATTTAACACTTTTAACTCTTCTTTAAATAAAATAATAATAAATGTCATAATCTAATCCAAGTGGATCAAAGAGGATAATATTTTATTCCTAAGGTTTATTTTGGTCAAAAAACACTTATCCAATAGAATTAGGACATGTTTTAGGGTAATTATAATATCATTTTTACTTTTAATTACCCTATTTATTTTTAACCGTGATAAATAAAATTCAAAAGTTACTATACACTAAAAATTATTTTAATCATATTGAACTAAATTTTACTTACTTATGTCAACCAAGTCTCTCAAATTTTTAAAATTCAATTCACATAAGCAATAAAATTGCGTTTTATGCAAATTTGCAAATGTGCCTAGAAGGTGGGTAAAAGACATTAAAAAATCAATAAAATTTTATATATCTAATTTTATTATAAAATGACTCCAAATAATTACATGGGATTAATATAGGTATTATTTAACTATTTTTACTTCAAAATAAATTTAAATTTAAAAATAATTATTTAAATAAAAAGCTTGTTTTAAATTATAACGCAGTGTTTTTCACTATTCGTCAAAAATTGAAAGTTTTCAAAAAAATACCAAAAATTCACACTAAGCTAATTTTGATATTCAGAATCCAAATTTTTTTTCTATTTTATAAAATTAAAAAAATAGGAGTTTCATTAATTAATTTAAAATTAATTCTCGTTGTCAAAACCAGAAAGTGGGTTTTTGAGAAGTAAAAACTATCAAAAGATTGATATGTGTTTATGTAGAATTTAAATGTCAAATTACTTCCAATGACAAAAATTGGATTAAATGATAAAAACATAATATAATTATACTTAAAACCCATTAAAATTTATAATTTAACACTATAAAATATTTTGATTAAAAAATATGTTTTCAATTAAAATTTAGTATCTTTCGTTATTCATCAAAATATGAAAGTTATCAGATAAACACCAAAAATTTATCCAAACTAAATTTTTATGTCCTTATTCTAAATAAGAATTTTATTTTTTTAAAATTAATATATAAAAGTTTCAAATATTATATTTAAAAATGGTTCTCCATTAAAAGGTGGTAAAATTTCATTTTTTAAAAAATACTTATTCTATCTGAAAAATTGAATTTGTTCTTACATTATGTCTAAGAAACACATAATATGGATGTTAAAATTATATGTAGTATATAAAATTCAAAATAAAATTTATAATATTCATAACTTCTTTTTGAACGGCTATTTTGGTAAGTCGCGGTGTGTTCGAAATTGGTGTTGCGTGCAGCGCAAGCTATTGAATTACTTTAAAGAGATAATGTACTATAAAATCTTGGGTTGTTACAATTTTGGTGAGACCAGTAGGTCTTCGATTTGGGGAAGAACCTTAGGAATGGTATTGGGTTGAATTTATAAAATTCTCAAATCTTGAGAGGTATGAGAGGAAGAGGGGGTGAGGGTGGTATTTATAGTGGAGAGGAGGGGTTTTCCATTATTTTAATCATTAGTTTAATTTTTTTTTCCCAAGAATATTAATAGTATTGATTCATGTGACCCAAAATATTAAAGATAGTGTTTTATTTATAACCAAGGGTTCTTATATCAACCATGTTTCTAGGAATAGTGTATTTTACATATAATGTATATATACAGTAAATTATCATATTTCACTATTCATCAAAAATTCAAGTATTTCAGAAAAATCTCAAAAATTAACCCTAACCATTTTTCGATGTTTAGAATTTAAAAAAGAACTCAATTTTATCAAAATAATTTTCTAAATGTGATTAATTTAACTTTTAATTAAAATAATGATTTATTCGAAAAATAACAATTTTAAAACTATAACTGATTTTACGACACTTTTGAAAAATTAATCAAGGTGTCATAAAATTATATTATAACCATAAGATAATAAAATAATAATTTATGATTGCGTTTTATGAAAATAAATTTTCATTTAAATTACTAAATTAATCATAAAATTGTAATTAAATATTTATGACTTAAAAAATATCAACACTTATATAATGATCATATTATCACTTATAAGATGATTTTTTATTATACATTCATTGGTGAGGTTAATATTAATTTTCCCAATTTAATATTCATAAGGTTCAAATTACTATTTGTAAGGGTAACATTACTATTCATAAGGGTAGGTTACTATTCTCCAAAAATTAAGTTTTTCCTATCAGACTCCAAATAACTTACCGATCGCAACCGTGTATGTCTGTTTTTTAAAATTCAAATCATAGAAGTGGAAAAATTATGTTTAACTAGTTTAGAACTATATCCTTAAAAAAAAGTTTCATTATGTAGAGACTCGATGTTTCATGTATTTCAATTTATTTTTAAAACCTTGGGTGTTACATTTTTAGGATATTTGAGGCACATTATCTAAGAATTTAGAGTAGGTTGTAACAGTTTTAGCACCTATTTTGAGTCCTTGGGTACCTTAAGTGTGGGGGCACTATGAATATGGTGTTGGTCATCTTGGTGAATTTTCTTGGTTGTTGTCTTTAATTTTTGGTTTTTCTTTTGAGAATCTAGGCATTGAAACAGTAGTGTAAAACAACCTTAGTGTTATGGTTTTTATGGAGTTCACAAATTATTTGCTAGATGTTAGTGATATTGATGTGTTTGGAAAACATAAATAATTTTTCACACAAAACATTGAAATTAAAATTCTCAATATAACCTTTTCTCCAAATTATCATGGTTAGAACTTTAGGGAGAAAGTTTCGGTGAAGACTTTAAAATTAACACACTATGGGATAAAATCCATGGTTTTTTAGTTTTTTTATTTTTGTTGTATTTTTAAATAAATTTCCTCCTACATATGTTTTTCCAACACTAAAAATTTTTCCCCACCCACCCCTTATATTATTTTCATTTTTAATTGTTATGGCTCTGAGCTTTATTTCACATTATCTAACTTTTTCTCAGTTACATATTTTGATCTCTAATGATTGTATTACACTACTGAATAATTTTACTATTTTAATTATTTGAATGAATAATCTAGTGGAGATAGATTTATTCAATGAGAAATATTTTCGGCTGGATCATTAAGTTTAACATCAAATTTTAGGGGAGTATTTTCTTTTATTCTTCTCTAAAAATTCAATTTCCTGAAATCTCATTGAAACTTCCTTGATAATGGCTTTAATATTGATATTTTTTTTGAATCTTCTCACTACATGAAATTAAGTGTCAGGGGAAAATACATTTGTTTTAGCTAACCTTAAGTGAATCTATTTTAAATTGATGGGTGTCTTTTCTTGCCTTGATTTTCCTTGTTGAAAATCATTTTTAACTAGGATTGAAATCTTTCTTGGAAACCTATAATTTTCATTAGTTTTTTTGAATGTTATTGAAACTATTCCATTGATTAACATGTAATTTTTAAGATTTTTATTATAAATCCTTGTATTTTGATCACAAAGTAAAATCATGTGAAATTTTATTTTTTTTTTGAAGTATATTGATTTGTGGTAAACATGGCTCATGATTTTTGATGTACCCTGAAACATTCTTTGAACTTCTAAAATTGCAAATATATTTTAACTTAAACTTTATTAATTATTTCTTCCTCCTTGAAGTTCAATATTGGGATCAATATTGATTTTTATGTTTGAGGGAGGGGTCTCTAAAAAAATGATTTTATTTCAATGTAATTCATTCCAAAATATCCCTATTTTTTCAAAATTTACTATTTTAAATATTAATTTAGAATTTTAAATGGTTTTAAATTCTTCTTAAGGTTGAAGGTGATTTTGATGCTTTGTTTTCATGAACCAAGCTGGAGTGCCATCCAACCTGACAACCGACCTAGTATGTGTCATGGACTAAAGGGTGTTCCTGATCCCTGCGGTCTAGAAACTAGTTCTTGGGTATCAACATTACATCGTGGGAATGATTTAACACATTTATAAAACCATAAACAACCAACAATAATAAACAAGATATAACTGAATAATCATAATCAAATGAGGCATAACAATTTTCAGATTCAAGTTTACAAATCTTAACAAATCTGAAATAGGATACAAAAAAAATGGAACAACCAAACTATCCCACAAATATCCATGAAATAAGAGGAGTATCACCCTCAGTCCACCACCATAACACTAGCAAGGTAAGACCACTAGCATCCCAAACCACCGTCTCAAAACACCTTTCCTTTTCCTATTTCAAACATAACCAAGTTTACTTACACCCAAAGTTGTAAGTAGGGTGTGAGCCAAAGCCATGTAGTATGCCCCCCAACAAAGAGATTCCATGATATAAACATTATAAGATACATTAACATTAAAGTTTTATAAAATAAAATCAAGAAACATTTCTATGGAAAACATTTTAAAGGAAAACATGACTGATTTTTAAATTACCAAAAAAATGAACTGTATTCCGATAGTAGGCGAAATATCACAAAAGATAACTAGGTCATAGGAAAACCTATAGGCACTATTATATCGATGAAACGTGGTATAGTAACCACAACCAAAAACATTATCATGCATGAGCCACTGGTAGGGGACACTCAATGGGCCTTGTGGTCTCCAATCATCATTATCATTTAGTAAGTGTTGTATCATCGATCCTTCTAGATGAATTCAGGCCAAGCCACTTCTGAGTCAACTAACATACTAGTCCTAGTCCACCCACCTAGTTACCCAGGTTTCCCTTCTTGCTAAATTTTCATTTCACATGTCACGTGCAACATCACTTTCACATAAACCTGATCCAAACAATATAAATTGTTGAAATAGTGGGTTCCCTATACCCAACTATTCAGTGCTTTTGATTACCATATCATGTATACAGTTAGCTATAAATGATTTCATATTACCACTATAGTGTAGACTTTTTTTCATCCACTATTTAAATGGTAATGTCAAAATATTAATTGTCATATCGAAAGGTTATAGAAAATCCTAGTATATAATGAGAACCTCTAGATACTATGACATTAGTCTTAAATATATGTTATATGGTCTAGATACATCTTACTAATTGGATATAGTATATTTTTGAATATCAGGTGCTGGGGGCTCATAAGTATTGATACTTCTTCTCATGAAGTTCGTACTTGGTGATCTCTAGTTATGAGATCATGAGGACTGACCCGCCAATTAGAACTCCACATGTTTCGGGTGTCATTGGATGTTCCTATCTACAATCATGTGTAATGGTCTCATGAATTGAGATCATTACCAATGTATGTCATTTGATTGTATACTTTGATGCAAGATGAAAACCATGGAAATTAATTAGTGGTGAAGTAGTTTTTGTTGGGTGCGTCATTGGTAGCATGGCATTGGTTGAATGGCCAAGAAAGGATTTGTCGCTTTCGGTTTATGGAAGTAATATATCTGAGGCCTTGTTGATATGGATTTAAGTATTTTTATAAGACCATATAAATGGTATTATAGGGTAAATACATCTAGTTAAATCAATAAACAATAAATAAAGATAATGGTGATGACATGTGAGTACATCCTTTTTTATGAGATATTAAAGACAAAGAGATTATATTGCACAGTGCACGTTCTTAGGTTGGTTGTCACTGCTGTGACAATCCTTATCTCTTTAAAGACCATGATGATTTTCTAGATCCCGCTCTTGGTCTGTGAATACTATTCACTGCTATCGAGATAAGGTCCTATAGGGTCACACACAATAGCATACTCAAGAATCTACCCTATTCAGTTGAATATGATATTTGGACATGGTGGGCCCCACCAATGGGGTTCGGGATTTGTCCAAAGGTTAAACAATCACCAATTCAATAAATAAATTCATATTATTCGAGTTTGGAATAATGAGTATTGTATTTATTTATTAAATGTATTTATGAGTTTTAAGTAAATACATGAAAAATATTAATTGATGAATATTAAATTATTTGAGGTTAAATTAATATTTATGGGAGCGATGAGTCAAGTTAATGACTTAATTATTATCATGTAATATATTTTAATATATTACAAGTGAGTGATAATAATAATTATGACTCAGAAAAGTAGTCATAAAATGTCGATTGATAGTGCGTTAAGTATTTGGGGGCCGGGTTAGTATTACCGGGTAATTAATTAACCACTATAAATATTAGAGGAGAGAATATTTATATTAACTATTCATGGTTATTATCTCTCCCCTCCTCTCTCCCATGATCTAGAGAGAGAGGATCTGGATCCAAGGAGCTCAGATCAAGCACTCTCTCAGGCATTGCCAGCGAAGAGATGCAGTGATCATTGGAGCGTCGAAGGCGTCGTCACAATTCTACGCTAGCACCTAGATTATGACAAACGGCACTCCCGCGAATTCCTTGAAGCGTCTGTGGATGATCTGGCGGAATTCGACTTCAGATTCTTCAAGTAATGATCTCTAACGACGATCATACGTCGTGCGCAACTTCAAATATAAACTAGGTATTTTACGGTTTATGTTTGTGCTTAAAACCCTTCACGCGAGATCCAAATATTTGATCGGGATTCTCTTCACCGACGTCAACAAGTTTACATTTATTGTCAGTGGAAAAATTTTAAAACCCACCTTTTTGGGGTTTTCGTTGCATGCTTGGTTCCAACAAGTGGTATCAGAGGGAGTGCGCGTCGATTTTAGGCCAAGAAAAATTAAATTTGCATTAAGTTATGAAGAGAGCATCGATACGGTCCCAACACTGTAGACCGCGTTTTAATCCGAAACTAGATGACCATTTTGTGGTCATCCGAAGTTTTATATTCAGATTAAAACTGGTAGTTTAATAAGGTTCTAAATTGATGAACCAGTTTTATCTAAACTAGTTTACACCAGAATATTATTTTCCAGTGAGTACTATTAATTATTATTGTTATAAAAATTTTATTATAATAATAATAGTTTAATTATAATAATAATTTTATTATTATAATATTTTATTATAATAATATTTTATTCTTATAATGTTTTAATTTTTTTCTAGTCTAAATATAGGCTTTAGAAAAATTTATTGAAAGGGAGGAGAGACTTGCTTTGCAGTCTGCAACTTTACAAAAAAAGGAACAAGGGCCTGACCTACAAAGAAGGTCAATAAAATCAAAAAAAGGAAGGGGGATAAAGGAGGGGCCAATGCCCCCCCCCCCCCGAAAAAAACAAAAAAAATGAATAGGGTTGGGGGATGAGTGGCCCCCCTGGGTTTTCTCCCTCCCCACATCTCACGTCACACAGGACACAACCAGGGGTGACGATAGCTACCTCTCCTACCGGTTCTCCTCCCTCCCACAAATCCACGCACCATCCAATTCTCCTCCCTCCCTGGTCCATAAACTAGGTCATTACACCAAGGCACCCCAAGGCTTCCATACACTAGGCTTCCTTCATGGCTCACCCCACTGCCATGTAGGTACGGCTTGCTCTGCAATGAGCAACACCAGGAGACTCCCTCTCGACCTGTAGCACACCGCGCCCTGCAGGCTGTCGCACCAGGTCCCCGCTGAGGCAGCGTCTCCCCTGCCAGCCGACTACTGGCTCCACCTCCTCCCATCCCTAAGCAGTGCACGAGGCGCCCCTCGCTGCAGTGGTAGTACCTCTCACACCGGATCCAGCACAAATGCCCACGCCCAGCAGTCTATTTGTCTTCCTCAAGAGGAGAGTCGCCACTCCTGGCCCCTACACCGCTTCTGCTTGAGGAAAAGTAGTTAAATCTAGGTGCAGAGTCTACCTCTTGTCCTCCTGTGGGGCCTTGCGTGGTCTCCCTTTTCCCATGCACCACGGACCACCTCTTGTCGGCACACCACTACATGCGCTCCCAACCAGGAAAACCAGACAACCGGCTTCGGCCTCCACCCCACACTGCCTTGCCAGACCACCTCTAGTTGGCACCACTACTAGCCGTGGATAGCCCCGCTGGGCTGCCTCCCTCCACTAGCACAAATCGCCAGGGCCATTGATCCCTCTCATCTGTCCAAGCGTGCTGAACAGGTTCTCTCTAGCGCCTCCCTGCTTAAACCCTCATGGGCACGCAGATAGCCTCACTAAGTTCTCACCGTCACTGGCACCTCAGTCGTTCCTAGCTAGCTCGCTTCGCCATGGACCTACCCCATTCCGGCTACCGCTCGGTCCTCTTAGTGGGTAGGTAACCTGCTCTACCTCATAATAAGTCTGGGCGGGGCCGCCCTGCCTGAAACGGGCTTGGGTGGACCGGCCCGGCCCAGAATGACCCTGAACAGGGTCATAACCACCTGGACTGGGCTTGTGCAGGTTCTCCCTGACCCGCACAGGCCCTGCCCGAAGTTTAATGGGCCCGAGTGAATTAATTTAATCAATAATTAATTAAAATAATTAATTTAGTTATAGTTGATAATTAAATTAATTTAATATTAATTTTCTATTATTAATATTTAGATGCAGCGTAATTAATTTAATTGGGAGATTAATTAAATTAATTAATTAATTTAATTTTGAGTTTTTAAAATTAAATTAATTAAATCAAGACTGAACAATGTTAAATTGAATTAAAAACAAGAGTGAAGTTTTTAATTCGATTAAATTCCCTTAGAATTTATTTTAATTCAAGTTTAATTTTTATTCTGCATTTAGTTTATATACGCGAGTTTAATTTGTATGTTGATTAGGAGATGGAGACCAACCAATGTATGTTTGTTGTGTTTATTTAATTTATTTATTTAATTATTTCATGGTATTGTAATAATTAGTTTAATTAAATAAAAAATGATCTGTGTGTCGTCTCAAGGGTCATTATATGTATAAGGTCCTACGCGCTCATTCTCATAGTTGTACATTTTACTCCCCAAGATCCCCTCACCTATGTGTGGGTACAGTTGTATAATGATAAGATGAGGTATGACGCACTTCCCTCCAAGTGATGGTGACGCACTAGACAGTAGTTGGATTCATTGGATAAGAGGACGTTGTTATTCAAGTTTCAAGCCACACGACTAAAGGTACTTACCTCTAGGGTTTTGGTTGGTCCATTATTCACTCAACAGATCAACCATTAGAACTGGCTCATGATCAGGTTTTTCATTTTATTTGTGCATGGTTTATTATTTTTTGAATGTGTATTATAGTGCGATCACATTGAATAATAATAAATAATCATGCAAGATAAAATGAACATGTGAAGCGATGAAATTTCTATTTCTTGCATGGTCAGTTGTGAGTGCGATCACATAGTATGTGCTTATAAAAATAAAAAAATGATTTATTTCATCACATTAAAAATAATAAAACCCTCAAAATATATATATTAAGTCATAACCACCTTTCATCATTCAAATTTGGACAAAACAGGCTGTTTGAGGTGTCAGTCATGCCATAGTTGAGGGTGATTCTTACTGTTGGGGAGTCCTTATAAGAATGATGGGTTGACTTAACTAAAATTATAGCAAATAAATAGCCATAGATAGCTTGTTGTAATTTTAGATGCAAGCATTGAGTTAATCAAGTTCTAATTTTAGAAGTTGTGACTTCACTCAACAGTTCAAGGAACCATAAGTTAAAGCAGTCGGTCAGCCAAAATCCTACCTAGAACCCTTCAAGTAGTGGCGTAGCCATAGCTTTTAGACTATGATAAGTGGTTCCGGGATCCTTGCCACTAGAATATTCAAGTGACAGAGTATTCTTATTCTAGTACATAGGGTTCCTAGAATCTGATAAAATAGTGGGAGACATTAAATGATTTATGTAATTAATAAAAATCTCTAAACCAGTAATCCATATAAAATGAGCTAATTTGATAAAGTCTATTTTTTAGATAAATGGAAAGTTACACCACAAGTTCAAAAACTACAATAAATATTTGATAAAGTAAATGTCCACACTGACACGAGTATCCATGAATAGTACAGGCACGTGCACATAGTGCAATGATATAGGAAACTCAAGGTGTCAGTGTCCCCAACACTGTTAAACTACCTTAATAAGCAAGGGTGAAACTGATTATAGGTGACTAATGAACAAATCATATGATAGTTATATCATTATTCTTTCATTAACGTCTGGTGTCAGTTGTGGTCACTGCACCAGTACATGGATGATATAAACATTAAGTCTCATCTCCAGGATGTTTGCAAGGAGAAATTAAAGTAATGATATGAATAAGGTGATGTTACACCAGCATGTGTAAATTAAAATATTGATCATGATCATTAAATGGATACCATTCTCATATCATTTTCACCACATTACTCAAGTCTCGTTTTAAGTTACAAAATGAACAAGTATTGAGTAAATGTTTCATTACCAATTTAGGTAATGTTCTCCAAGATAATAAGAATATCAAAGATAATTTCATCTTTAATTATTATGGTGAATAAATTGAAAGAAAATTCGATAAGGCCAAAAGGAAAGTAATTTCAATAGCACATTCGTGACATCCTTTAATTAATGAGGTATTAACAAAGGTTATTTTCATTTCATATTATAAAATAAAACAATAGAAGTTTAAAAGAAATAAACTGATTTAAATAAGCAAGTTTCAGTTTCTATATCAGGAATATTCATCAATATAATGTTTCATTTTACCACTTGGGTATTTAATACTATATGATTTTTACATATGTGTATTTAAATAAAATTACCAAGTAAGTATAGATATATTAATAGAAGTCAGGTTTACTCTCCAAGTGGCTGCGAAAGGGTGATACCAAATCCAGTATTGAGAAGAACATGACTTCTTAAATTTCCAATTGAAAGACTCATGTGGAACTGTTATTGAGTATAACCACAAACATTAATCTCATGTGTCCTTGGATGTAAGGAGACATTCTTTCAGGTTTTTTAATGAATGTTGTTTTTTGGTAAACTCAATCACTAGTTCAGTAATACATGAATCATAGGAAATTAGTGATGAATATAAATGTAAGACTTATACCCAGTTGTGACAAGATAATTCTTTTTCAATTAATACTAAAATTGAATGTCATAAATATACCAAATATGGTATTTAGGTGCGGCACAACTAAATAATTTTGGTATTATCGACGCCTTTAGTTTGGACAAAGGATCCTTTAGAAATAAAGGTATGTCACAAAGCTTTTGGAAATAGTTCAACAAGTAAGCATGAACTATTCCAAATATAAGCTAGAGGTATGTATACTTAATAAAATTCCTTTAAGTAATTAAGGAATAATAAAATTAAGTATATGCATGGTCAAGAGATATAAGTTGCTTTAGGTTAGGATACCGAAGAATATTTCAACCAAGCATTCATCAATCATGATAATGTAGCATGGAGTAATTCCTAAATGAACATTACCTTATCGACATAATTACATTGATGTTAATGAGGGGGATTGATGATGAAGTCTTACATATCAATGTTGATCAACAAAATGTAGCATGGAGTAATTTTAAAATGCATGGTTCATACATCAGAGTCATGATGTAAAGAGTATCAACGTTGCAACTAGCCAAAACTTCCATTATATTTCATGAAATGATTTGAAAATAAAATAATAATCCCATACTCATATTCCAACTATAATGACAGATGGATATCATACGAGTCTTAGTATGATGTAAATCCATTATGTCATAAGTACATGTGTTTGGATGCAAATAGTTTGATCAGATACAAACAAACTTGCATCAAGATAAAACATTGTGCATCTAAGGTACTTATCCTAACGATTTATTAGGATATTACATAAATCCCTAAGATAGAAAAATTGCAGTCAAGTGATAGACTACAATTCTATATAAGGGTGAAAATCTCTATTAGAGATAGCGGGAACTATATTGACTTGTGTTTAGTCAATGCTCAAGGTGCACAAATAGTTATCATATGAACTATTTCAACAAGAGTATGTGGAATATAGTATGTTCTAGAGAAACATACTACACGGGAAGGATAAAACCATGGTGATGTTTTTTCTTCACCGTGGTCGGTGATCTATTATTCAATATGAATAATATTTCCTATAAGAAAGAAGTATATGGAAATTAGCTAAAATTGATAAGAGAAACTAAAATTCAATTAATGGATCCCATGTATCAAAGTGAAAAGGGGTTTATTATTTTGAATATTGTGGTGGGTATTCAATTGAGTTGATACATGGGTGGTACAAGTGCAGTACAAATAAGGCTTGATTGGTTTGACTAGGTCGTTAAGCCTAAATCTGTTATAATTTTACTTATCATAGCTAATATCTATGATCAAATTATTATAATTGGATGTCATGACAACCAATCAGGGATGGTGTCTATAAAACGCAACCAGAAAGGGATGGTCACGTCACAGAATACTAATAAAGGTTGCAAGTTACTGAAATTTGGTTTAGGATTAAAGTAAGAAACAAGATCATAGAATATACATTTGTAACAAATAATTTTCATGTGTCTATGAGAGGTTAGTGGGAGTGTCAATATTTTCCAAGTAAATTATGTTCAGAAACATATGAAAATAGACGTCAATCTTATAGTTAGTTAAGACCAAGTTGAAATTTAATCTCCAATGATTGACTTAAAGTAGAAACCTAAGTTCTAGGGAATGGGATCTACTAAGGTAGATCTATAGGTTTCTTGGTCCTAGTAAATCATACATATAGTGACATTGTATAGAAAAATAAAAGTTGGAAAAATTCAAGAGATGAATTGTTACCTATGTCACAGGGCATAATCTCCCTATGTTGACATGTCTATGACATGGGAAGAGATAAACGTGGTGAGTTACAATACATACATCGAAGCAATGGATCAATCACACATTCCATAATATGTACAAGAAATGATATTGCCAAGGTATATTTTACAATAGGAAAATATCAGTTATATCCCAGAGCACTACAAGGGATGCAGTTAAAACTATCTAATTGTACTTTAGAAAGTAAAAATTATACATAGCTGGTAAGTGGAGAAGAAAGGATACTAGTTTTTGGGGATTCAAACTAGTCTTCCATAGATCAATGTGATCTATTATATTAGTTAGGCTAAATATTATGAGCGAGTAAAGCTCATATAAGCCATTGGTAGCCATACCTACAAAGTCTGAGTAAGTTGCATCTTCTGAGGCAGCTAAGAAGCACTTAAATGCAATGATTTGTTCCAGTTCTTGAAATCGCACCTGGTGGGAAAAGTATTATCATAATGTAAATTATGATATTATTAATGGACAATATGTCAAGTTATGATAGTGGACAAGTGAGATATACTTGGGACACCATATCTTAGGTAGTTTTACTCAAGGAGACAAGGTTGCAATAGCAGAATTTCCACGCATTGGTACCATGGCAAGCCCAGTAGCTAAATCCATTACTCAGTAGAAACATGATGTTAATCATGTGAGTATCTAACAAGTTTGGTTATCAATTTGTCTCTAGTGAAAGTGGGATTGTTGAAATGGTGGGTGCCCTAGACCCTACTATTCAGTGCTTTTAATTACCATATCATGTATATAGTTAGCTATACATGATGTCATCTTACCACTATAGTGTAGACTTTTTTGTGTCTGCTATTTAAATGGTAATGTCCAAATATTAATTATTGTATCGAAAGGTTATAGAAGATCCCATGCTATAAAGAGAACCTCTAGATACTATGAAATTAATCTTAAAAATATGTTATATGGCCTAGATACATCTTACTGATTGGACACAGTATATGTTTTACTATTAGGTGTTGGTGGATCATAAGCATTGAGACGTCTTCTCATGAAGTTCGCACTTGGTGATCTCTAGTTGTGATATTATGAGTACCGAACCGCCAATAGGAACACCACATGTTTCAGGTGTCATTGGATGTTCCTATCTATGATCATGTGTAATGGTCTCCTAACTTGAGATCATTACCGATGTCTATCATTTGATTGCGTACTTTGATACAAGACGAAAACCATGAAAATGAAGTCGTGGAAAGGTAGTTTGTCTTGGGTGTGCCATTGGTGGCATGACATTATTTGAATGATCAATAAAGGATTTGTCTCTTCTGGGTTATGGAAGTAATATATCTCATACCATGTTGATATGGATGGGAGTACCTTTATAAGATCATGGCCATGGAAGTCGAGGGTAAATCCATCCAGTTAAATCAATAAACAATAAAGAAAGATAAGGGTGATGACACATGAGTACGTCCTACTTTATGAGATATTAAAGACTAAGAGATTATATTAAATAGTACATGTTCGTAGGTTGGTTGTTGTTGATGTGACAATCTTTATCTCTTCAGGGGCTATGGTGGGTTGTTAGATCCTACTCTTGGTCTGTGAATACTATTCACTACTGTCGAGATAAGGGACTAGAGGGTCACAAACAATAGTGTATTCAAGAATCTTCCCTGTTCAGTTGAATAGAAGATTTTGACATGGTGGGACCCACCACTAGGGTTCAGAATTTATCCAAAGGTTAAAAGATCATTAATGAAATAAATAAATTCATATTATTCGAGTTTATAATAATGAGTGTTGAATTTTTTTATTAAATGTATTTAAGAGTTTTAAGTAAATAAATGAAAAATATTAATTGATGGATATTAAATTATTCAAGGTTCAATTAATATTTATGGGAGCGGAGAGTCGAGTTAATAACCTAATTATTATCATGTAATATGTTTTAATATATTACAAGTGAGTGATAATAATATTTATGACTCAGACAAGTAATCATAAAATGTCAATTGATTGTGCGTTAAGTATTCAGGGGATGGGTTGGAATTTCTTGGTAATGAATTAACCACTATAAATATTAGAGGAGAGGAGATTTATATTCACTATTCATAGTACTTCTCTCTTCTCTCCTCTCTTCCATGATCTAGAGAGATAGGATCTGGATCCATGGAGCTCGGATCGAGCACTCTCTTAGGCATCGCCAGCGAAGAGATGCGATGATTGTTGGAGTGTCGAAGGCATCGTCATAATTCCGTGATAGCACCCGGATTATGACAAACGGTGCTCTCATAGATTCCTCGAAGCATGTGTGGATGATCTAGGGGAATTCAACTTTGGATTCTTAGATAAGTGATTGCCAATGATGAGCAGACGTCGTGCACAGCTTCAGATCTAAACCAAGTATTTTACAGTTTATGTTTGTGCTTAAAACCCTTCACGTGACATCCTCAGATTTTATAGGTCTGATCTTCACTGAAGTTGACAAGTTTACGTTGATAGTCGGGTGAAAAAAATTTAAACCCACCTATTTGGGGCTACCGCTGCACACCCAGTTCCAACATAAACATGCTTGATAAATCACTAACTTCACAACCAAAACTACTTTTAAATACAATGAACACCAAAAACATTCTAAAACATGTTCCACACCACTTTCACAATTTATTAAACATGTTTTATAATTTATAAAGCACATTCAAAATTCACAAAAAGGGTTCACACTTGAAATACACCAAATTTCCTTTATAAAAACTACTTTCAAAGCCATACACATATCAAAACCCTTCAAAAAAACCTTTTTCACCACACACATAAATCATATAACACATTTAAACACACAAGAAAATTTTTTGAAATAATGTTTAAGCATAGAATCTGCTACCTCAACTAAAGAAACTTTTAGAAGACGGTGGAAACCAACAAACGCACACCAAGAAAACCCTATAGAAGAAATATCAAACCTTAAACAACAAGATCAAGCCCTAAAAATAAAAATTCAACCCTAACTAAATCACCCATTCCCAATAGAGATATGAAACCCCAAAGAAAAAGGGAGAAAACCCTAAAAGAGAGGTAGAAACCAAGAAATAAAGGACTTACTTGAAGATTTGTGGAGAAATCACTCCAAATCCACCACTAAAATGGATCTATAAGCTAGGAATAGGTCTTGGGGGAGGCTCCTAGGGTGAAGAGTTCTGAAGGGGAAGGATTTGGGGGGTTTAGGGTTAAAAATAGGGGGAGAAAACATAAAAAATTCAATTTTTTTATGACATATACAGGCCACACAGTTTTCCAAAAAGTGCAGCAACCATGTGCCCCTTACTATCCAAGCAGGTCATGTCGTACAGTTAGCCTGCATAGTTTAAAACCCATGCTCTAATCGTGTGATAGGCCTTTTTCCAAAAACACCACTTGGTTTCATGGTTACCTAAGTAAGGGTACACAATTTGGAAAACCATGCGCTAACCATGTACACCATGTTGTAAAGACAAAACAAAATATATTTTCACCAAAAACAAAAAAAATAATTAAAAGGGTAAAATATAGAACAAAAATAAATAGAAAAATACCTTAAAATGAAATCAAGGGTGTGACAATTCTCCCCACCATAAAAACTTTCCACCCTTGGAAATTCAACTCGAAACTTGATTAGAGAATATAAATAGATACTCTTGTAGAACCCACGAATTCCACTCCCAATTCTCTTGGTCATCATTAACATGCTTCCAAAGAACCCAGACCAAAGGGATAGA
The DNA here is from genome assembly GCA_963277665.1 of Viscum album. NCBI lineage: Eukaryota > Viridiplantae > Streptophyta > Magnoliopsida > Santalales > Viscaceae > Viscum > Viscum album. The sequence continues at coordinate 1,439,872,461 of OY728122.1, read as the reverse complement.
CTTCCCACAAATAAATTTCTCTTAGGAATCCACAATCCACACTGGCTGATCAAACACTGACAAATCGAGCTCTATTTCCAACTCTTCCCAATTTATCACATGAGAAAGATCAGGGTTATACTTATTCAACTAGGAGACATAAAACATGTCATGAATTGTATTCAATTTCAAAGGAAAATAAAACATATATTCCACCTTATTGATTCACTTAGTGATCTCAAAAGGTCTGATATACCTTGGTGTTAGCTTTCCGTGATTTCCCAAACGACGATGACCCAAGAAAGGTGCCACTTTCAAGAACACTTGGTCACCCATAGAGAACTCAAGATCTCAGTATCTCTGATTAGAATAAGATTTATCATGACTTTGAGCTATCAAAAATCACTCCCTGGTCATCTTGAACTTCTCAGATGTCTCTTACACTAAGCTCGGCCCCAACAACGAGGACTCACCTGCCTCATCCCAACACAAGGTGGACCGAAACAGCTGACCAAAAAGAACCTCAAAGGGATCCATTCGGATTGAGGATTGGTAACTATTATTATATAAAAACTCAACCAATCCCAAATGGTTATTCCATGAACCTCCAAAATCTAAGACACATTCTCGAATAATGTATTCCAAAATCTGATTTTCTCATTCTTTCTGACCATGTATTTAAGGATGGTATGTCATGCTCAATTTAAACTATGACCCCAATGCCTTTTAAAGGCCTTACTAGAAATGAGAGATGAAACTAGGGCCTCTGTCAAAAACAATTATTGACAACACACCATGAATCCTCACTACCTCCTGAGAATATAATTGGCCCAACTCATCCACCTATGCTAAATCTCTAATCAGAATGAAATGGGTAGATTTGTTCAAACGGTCAATCACTACCCAAATGAAATTCCTTATCTGAGGTGTACGAGGTAAGCCAATAATAATGTACATAGTGATCATGTTCCACTTCCAAGTAGGAATGGGTAGTGGCTGAATCAATCCAGAGGGCCTTTGATGCTCTTCTTTTACCTACTGACACGTATAACATCTCAACACGAATTCAGGAATACCCCATGTAACGATCCAAAGTTTGATCAATGGAATTCCATTCTTATAATTATGCCTTAAAGTATACTCATTTTAGGAAACACAACAAAATGATACTAAAAACATAATTTTTCCACTTTTATGTTTTGGATTTTAAAAATCTGACTTACACAATTGAAATTAGTAAGATGTTTGGAGTTCAATAGGACAAAATTAATTTTTAGTGAATAGTAACCTACCCTTATGAATAGTCACGTACCCTTATGAATAGTATTATGACCCTCATTAATAGTAAATCTTCCAAAATAATAGTAACCTTACCCTTGAATGATTAAATAAAATTTAGACATCTTATAAGTGATAATATGACCATAGTAAAAGTATTGGTATTTTTTATAAGTTATAAATAATTAATTATAATTAATTAATTAATTTAAAAGAAGTTTTATTTTCCTAAAATGTGTTCATAAATTAACAATTTTATGTCTTCTAGTTTTAATATAATTTTATAAGACCTTATTTAATTTTTGAAAGCATTATAAAATCAGTTTTAATTTTAAAAACTATATTTTTCAAGTTATGATTTTAATTAAAAATTAAATTAATCATAATTAGAAAAATATTTTTTCAAAAATGGACTTTATTTTTGGATTCTACACATCAAAAATGGTTAGGGTGAATTTTTGGGATTTTTTTGAAATGCTTGAATTTTTAGTGAATAGTAAAATACATTAATTTACCGTATTAATACATTATTAATTAAATCCACTATTACTAACATCACAAGTGATGTAAGCACCCAAATCTAGAACTCAAATTCCATCTTTACTAATCTTGGTCATGGAATCATCACTATTTATTATCTTGGTATAAATTAATAAACTAATGATTAAAATATTAAGAGAACCCCTCTCCCCTCCACTATAAATACCACCCTTCACATCCTCATTTCCTCACACCTCTCAAGCTTCAAGACTTTTCCAAATTATACCAAAATTTCTTCCCTATCCCCTACCCCATGACCAGGATCTCTTGGCCTCATAAAAAGACCAAGCCTAGGTTCCTTAAGGATGATCTCAAGAGGAGGATTCAAAAGGACATTAAAGTGAAGAAAGCATTCGGATACAAGGTAAGGGGAAATTTTTGAACCCAACATTATTTCTTCAGTTTCTCCCTCTTTAACTACATTTTTGGTATGGTCACTCCTTAATAATAATTTTTTAATCATCATATTACCTTTTTTGGGATATACATGTTTTCCACTGGAATTTATGTCAAACAAATGTTTTTCCAAAAGAACTCTTCTTTCAAAAAACACACCTTTTACTTATCACTCAAGGTTTATGGTTCTTGTATTAAGTATGTTATTCCCACATTATTTTGGGAACCCAAATTTTATGAATGTGTTCTTATGAGATGAAATCCATTCCTTTCCATGGGTTATTTATGTTTATTTTTTTATATATGTTCAATGTGGCATGCAAGATAATGATAATGTTAGGATGTGACGAGTGTGCCTAGGATTATATAGTGCAAAATGAATGTTATGATATGATGGGTGAGTCCAAAATTATATAGTGATCCAATTCATTGGGTAAAGTGATTAATCTCATGAGTTAAAGTGAAATGATGTGTTAACAAGATTCAATCTTTGTTCACAACTATGTGTTGTAGAAAACCACTAAGACATGATGTTTCATTTTTTTATGCATTTATACATTCCAAGTCTTTTATAAATGTTTCCTCTCATGATTATGATCCTATGCCTATGTTATGATTATGCTAATCTCATGTTTTTTTTGTTTCATGTTATTATCTATCCTCTTAATAGGCTTTTATCTCAACCCCTTTTGATTCATATCTTAAGGTGATTATGTGTACTAATGAGAAGTCAAGATCCAGTAAGAAGCACAGAAGAAGGAATTAAATAAATGTTTATGTATTATATTGTAAAATTTATGTTTGGTCCTAGTTTTCCCAATACACTAAACCTCTGGATCATCATGGTGTAATTCTATTATTTTGTTCATCTTTAGAATGATGTAATAGTGATGTAAGAGAGGCTAGGTTGCTATTGTTGGTATCAGAGGCAAGGTTTAGTTAATTTGGGAATTAGGATTAGTGAACCCTCGAGAAAACCTCTAGTATGAGACTAAGTAAAAATATGCACACAATAATATTTACATAGGGATCAAATAAGTTATGATTTTAGTGTAAATCATACAAATAAATAATCTATTCATGACTTGTTGACTTATGTTTTGTTCTAACCTTTTATATTTTAGAAAATGGTGGGAACCACGAGAAACCAGGCCAACAACCCATGTGAGGGTCAATGCAGCGATTGCCCAAATGACATTCTCAATGCTTTGGGAGGTGGAGTTAAAAACCTCATGGAGATGCTTACCCAACTATCTTAGGTTATGAACAATAACCAGAATAATGGGGAATGTCCTCCTCCAACAAAGAGGGAGAAACTGGTTATAGAGTGTTTTATGTAGCAACGATCAGTAGCGTTTAGTGGATCTTCTGATCCACTAGTTGTATAATAGTGGGTCAAATTTATGGAGAAGATCTATTCTATGCTTCAATGTTCTAATATGGAGAAGGTGAAATTATTCATTTATCTACTAGAGGGAGAGGCCAATCAAAGGTAGTATTTGATTAATAACACCAATACAAGAGACTAAATTGAAGATATGGAATGGGAAGATTTTAAGATCATGTTTCTTAACAAGTATTTCCCACAAACTCTTCATACGAAGATGGAAAGAGAATTCCTAGATCTCAAGAAAAATGAAGGGGAATATATAACGACCTGTGAAGTGAATTTCACAAGGCTTGAAAGGTATGTTTCATGTTTTTTTATCAACAATGATATCAAAATTGATATATTCCTTAGTGGGTTAAAACCACACCTTTGAAAGGATCTTTCAATTTGAGACTTTGGGAGTTATAAAGAAGTTGTTCTAAGTGATCTCAAAGTGGAGATAGAATTTGGAGAATGGTCACATGGCTATTTTGATAATAAATTAAAGATGGAGTTTCAAGCTAGAGGATCTAATGATAAAGGTGCAAAGAAAACTCAACAACCCACATGCCAAAAATGTGGGAAGTTGCATCATGGAAACTGCCTCAAAGGGATGGGGAAATGATCCAAGTGTGGGAAATAAGTCCACCATGCTCAAGAGTTTCAAAAAGAAATGAGAAGGAAGGAGAATTTAGTGGAAGAAAGGGGATCCCCACCCATGGTTCAAAACTGTAGTTATCAAGGGCACTATGCAAGACAGGGCACTAAACCTTGAGTCCTCAAGGGTAATCAGTGTCAGCAGCCACCAAATCCAAAGTAAAAAAGGGAAGGCTTATTCCATAACTAATATAGAAGTGGAGAAAAATAATGAAGTAGTACAAGGTACACTTCCAATTCACTCAAGAATAGAAAAAGTCTTATTTGATTCTAGTTCTGCGCATTTCTTTATATCTTGCAAGTTTTCTAGAACTATAGAATCGAAGCCCCAAAACCATGAAGTATAGATATCTATAAAAACACCAAGTGGTTAAATCATTGAAACCCAAGTGTTTGAATCTTCTCCTATTGAATTATGTGGAAATATTCTTCCAAAAAATTACATAATACTTCCCTTGGTGGATTTTGATGTTATAATGGGAATGGATTGGATCTCATTTTATAGAGAACGTATCAACTTTTAGGAAAAATAAATATCTTTTCATATTCCAAACCATACCATGATCCTCTATAAATTCAAGTAAGATCATGAATCTCCTTTGAAAAATCCTTCAACGGTGTGGGTATTGATTCCCTATAAAGAAGAATATCTTGCCCAAATGGTGGTGTCAAAGGAAAGTGAAAAACTTGTAGAAATTCCCATCGTGAGAAAATATGGTGATGTATTTACCAAAGAGTTACCTAGACTTCCCCTGGATCATGAGGTGGAGTTCTCAATAGAACTCATACCCGGAGCTACTCCTATCTCAAAGTGTACCTGTAGGATGGATCCTATCAAACTAGAGGAGTTAAAGAAGAAGATGCAATAGAATTTGGGCAAAGGGTTCATACACCCTATTTCATCACCTTTGGGTGTTCCAGTGCTATTTTTGAAGAATAAAGATGGATCAATGTGGTTTTGTATCTATTATTGGGAACTCAACAAGATCACCATAAAGAAAAAGTATCCTCTTCCAAGGATTGATGACTTGTTCGATCAGTTAATAGGATCTAAATACTTATCAAAGGGGGATATTCATTCTGGATATCATCATCTAAAGGTGAATAAGGAATATATTCATAAGACTACATTCCATACATGGTATGGTCACTATGTGTTTCTAGTGATTCCCCTATGACTTACTAATGCCCCTGAAATCTTCATAGATTTGATGAATAGAGTCTTTAGACATTACCTTGAAAATTTTTTGGTAGTGTTTATTGATGATATTCTCATATACTCTAAGAGAAAGGAGGAACATGAAGAACATATAAGACTTATGTTGGTGACATTGATAAATAATAAGTTGTACTCCAAGCTCAGAAAGTGTGACTTTTGGATGAATAAAGTCGTGTTCTTGGGACATGTGATCATAAGTGAGGGAATTTCTATGGACCCTTCAAAAACAAAGGCGATTGAGGAATGTACCAGACCCTCTAGTGTCACATAAATCCATATTTTTCTTAGATTATCTGGGTACTACCAATGTTTTGTGAGATATTTCTCATGATTTTCAAGCCCGCTAACTAATTTAACAAGGAAAGGGGTAAAGTATGTCTGGACGGAAGAATGTGAGGGAAGCATTAAGGAGCTTAAGAGAAGGATAATCACTGCACCTGTACTCACACTACCAAAAAGTGGAGAAAGTTTCATGATATACATTGAAGCTTCAATGAAAGTCTTGGTTTGCTTACTCGTGAAAAATGATAATGTGATAGCCTATGCCTCACGGTAGTTGAATATCCATGAGCAGAACTACCCGATGCATGATCTAGAGCTGGCATCCATGGTTTTAGCCTTGAAAATCATGTTACACTACCTTTATGGTGATAAGTGTGAAATATAAACCAACCACAAGAGCCTAAAGTATATATTCACAAAAAAGGATCTCAACATGCATCAAAGTAGATGATTAGATATAATCAAAGACTATTATTTCTCTATTCACTATCATTCTGGAAAGGCGAAAAAGGTAGTTAATGCTCTAAGAAGAAAATAACTTGCTTCTCTATCCATGTTACATATTGATAAAGACCCAATCTTCATGGATATTCAAAGGATAGATTTGGAAATCATAAGGGAATGGGATACATCCTACCTTTCCCAAATAATTTTGCAACCATTTATCCAAGAGAAAATTAAGGAGGCACAAAGGGATGATCTAAAGTTAAAAAAGAAGTTTGATGCAGTAAAGGAAGAGAATCTTCATGATTTCCATATAAATGATGATGGTGTGATTTGGTTTGCAATACAGATTTGGGTGCCTTTATAACTTGGGATAAAAAAGTATCTATTGGACAATTCACATAGCTTAACTTTCCCTATCCATCCTGGTTGAACCAAGATATACCAAGATCTCCAAGAACACTTTTGGTGGGATAACATGGAGAAAGAGATTGAAGAATATATCTCAAGGTTCTTGGTATATCATCAAGTTAAAGCAGAGAGACAAAATTCCAAATCGGTGATGCAACTGTTGCCTATACCCATGCAGAAATGGGAAAATGTAACTATGGAATTTTTCATGGGTCTCCCGAATGTTGAATGGAAATAATGCGATATGTGTTTTGGTTGACCGATGCACCAAGACTGTCCATTTTATTTCTATTCGGAAAGATCTATCTCTTAAACAACTTGAAAAGATGTATGTGAAGGAAGTGGTGACACTACATGGTGTTCCACTCTCGATTGTCTCTGACCATGATACAAGGTTCACATCTAAATTCTAGAAGAGTCTTCAACATGATTTAAGTACTAAATTAAATTTTAGCATGACCTATCACCCCTAAACTGATGGAAAATATGAATGGACTATTCAGATGCTTGAATATTTCCTAAGATCTTGATCTTTAGAATTCAAAGGTGGATGGGATCAGCATCTCCCATTGGTTGAGTTCTCAAACAACAATAGCTTCCACTCGAGTATTTAGATGGATCCATATCAATCTTTTTATGGAAATTGATGTAGAACTCCAACCTGTAGGGATGAAGTTGGATAAAGAAAGCTACTTGGACCTGATCTTGTGTAAGAGATGACAGAGAAGGTTCAAGTCATCCAGAAACATATCAAAGATTCTTGGAATGGTCATAAGAGCTGTGCTAACAACCGTTTAAGGGACTTAGAGTTCAAAGTTGGAGATAAAGTCTTCCTTTGAATATCACCATGGAAGAGATTCATGTGGTTTGAAAAGAAAGGGAAGTTAAGCCTAAGGTACATTGGACCTTTTGAGATCCTTGACCACATAGGATCTATGGCCTATTAGCTTGCACTTCTACTGAATATGGATCAAGTTCATGATGTGTTTCAGGTATCACTTTTGGAGAAGTACATATCAAACCCCTCACATGTACTGAACTCAAAGGTGGTACAGCTGGAAGATGGTCTCTCTTATGAGGAGCATCCAGTGAAGATTCTAGACCAGATAGATAAGGTTTTATGCAACAAGACAACCCACCTTTTAAAAGTGTTATGGAGGAACCATAAGTTTAAAGAAGAAACTTGGGAACTGGAGGAGGCGATGAAGGATAAGTACCCTCACCTATTTGTGTAAAATGAAATTTTGAGGATGAAATTTCATAAGGGGGGGAAGAATGTAACGACCAAAAGTTTTATCAATGGAATCCCCTTATTATAATTATGACTTAAAGTATAATAACATTAGGAAACACAATTCAATGATACTAAAAACATAATTTTTCCACCTCTATGTTTTGAATTTTGAAAATCTGACATACATGGTTGTGATTAGTAAGATTTTTGGAGTCTGATAGGACAAACTTAATTTTTGGTGAATAGTAACCGACCCTTATGAATAGTCACCTACCCTTATGAATATTAGTATGAACCTTATTAATATTAAATATTCTAAAATAATAGTAACCTTACCCTTGAATGATTAAATAAAAGTTAGACATCTTATAAGTGACAATATGACCACAGTAAAAATATTGGTATTTTTTATAAGTTATAAATAATTAATTGTAATTAATTAATTTAAAAGAAAATTTATTTTCCTAAAATGTGTTCATAAATTAACAATTCTATTTCTTCTTGTTTTAAGATAATTTTATAAGACCTTATGTAATTTTTGAAAGCATTATAAAATCAGTTTTAATTTTAAAAACTATATTTTTCAAGTAAATTTTAATTAAAGATTAAATTAATCATTTTTAGAAAATTATTTTTGAAAAAATGAACTTTATTTTTGGATTATACGCATCTAAAATGGTTAGGGTGAATTTTTGATATTTTTCTGAAATACTTGAATTTTTTGTGAATAGTAAAATACATTAATTTGCCGTATTAATACATTATAAATTAAATCAACTATTCCTGAAATAAAAAGTGATTTAAGCACCCAAATCTAGAACTCACATGCCCTATTTACTATTCTTGTTCATGTAATCATCACTATCTCTTATCTTGGTGTAAATTAATAAACTAATGATTAAAATATTAAGAGAACACCTCTCCCCTACACTATAAATACCACCCTTACACCCTCATTTCCTCACACCTCTCAAGATTTAATACTTTTCCAAATTCTACCCAAATCTCTTCTCTATCCCCTCCCCCATGACCAAGATCTCTTGGACTCATCAAAAGACCAATCCTAGGTTCCTTAAGGAGGATCTCAAGAGGAGGATTCAAGAGGACATTAAAGTGAATAAAGCATTCAGATACAAGGTAAGGGGAAATTCTCAAACCCAACTTTCTTTCTTCAGGTTCTCCCTATTAAACACCATTTTTGGTATGGTAAATCCTTAAAATAATTTTTTCATCATTATATTACCTTTTCTGGGATATACATGTTTTCCACCGGAGTTTTTATCAAACAAATGTTTTTCCAAAAGAACTCTTCTTTCAAAAATACACTTTTACTTCTCACTCAAGGTTGATGGTTATTGTATCAAGTATGTTATTCCCACTTTCTTTTGGGGACCTAGAGTTTATAAATGTGTTCTTATGAGATAAAACCCATTCCTTTCCATGGGTTATTTATGTTTATTTTTTTATATATGTTCTTTGTGGCATGCATGATAATGATAGTGTTATGATGTGATGGGTGGGCCTAGAATTATACAGTGCTCCAATGTATTGGGTAAAATGATGAATCTCATTATTTAAAGTGAAATGATGTGTGAAAAAGATTTTAGCTTTGTTCCCAACTATGTGTGGTGGAAAACCACTGAGACATGACGTTTCATTTTTTATGCATTGCCACATTCCAAGTCTTTTCTAAATGTTTCCTCTCATGATTATGATCCTATGCCTATGTTATGATTATGTTAATCTCATGTTATATTGTTTCATGTTCATATCTATCCTCTTACTAGGATTTTAGCTCACCCCTTTTGATGTATATCCTCAAGTGATTATGTGTACTAAGGAAAAGTCAAGATCCATTAAGAATCTAGAGAAGAAGGAATCAAATAAATGTTTATGTTTTATATTGTAAAAGTTATGTTTGGTCTTATTTTTTTCAATACACTAAACCTCTGGATCCTCATGGTGTAATTATATTATGTTGTTCATCTTTATAATGATGTAATAGTAATGTAAGAAAGGTTGGGTCGCTATATCTCACCTCATGCCTAGCCACCAGAACTTCCAACACACATCATAATACATCTTGGTGGTTCTAAGATGAACAAACCACTGAGACTGGTGGCTATCCTGCATCACCACCTTCCTAGGAGATAATAGAACCAAAAATCGGCCCTTGAATCATAAAACTCCCTCAAGAGATAATGACTAATCATAAGGTGTCCCCCCACCATTAAAAGACTTCATTTACTATTCTCATAGATCATCACTAGGATGCTCCTACTAAATTAGCTCCGGAAGGGAAGGATCCAACTAAACACTAGCCAATAACACACCTCCACCATGATCCTTGGTCTGCAAGTGCATCTGAGAAAAAATCCCCATCAAGGTATTCTCATCATTGGACTCTTTCAATTCCTACACAAGCACTTTTCTAATCAAAGCATCTGCCACAAAATTACCTTTTCTTGGGGTATAGAAGATATTGAAATCAAACCCCTAAAGATACTCAACCCAATAGCACAGTCTCAAATTCAGATCTTTCTAGGAGAAAATACAGGCAAGGCTCTTATGATCATAATAAACCACAAATTTCTCCCTAAAAAGATAACAACACCATGTCTTCAGGGAATGCATCACCACTTCTAATTCCAGGTCATGGGTAGGGTAGTTCTTTTCATGTGTTCAAAGTTGGTGAGAGTCATATGACACCACATGGTCATTCTACATATGCATGCATTTGAGACCCATACCTGAGGCATCGCAATAAACCATATAGCCCTTTTTAGATTCTAGCAGGATTAACATAGGAGTGGTAGTCAACCTCCAATTTAGCTCCTAGAAGGATTCCTAACACTCTAGGATCCATTCAAACTTTACCCCTTTCTGGGTGAGTGTTTTCATGGGAAAATCAAGCCAAGATAAGTCCCAAACAAACCACTTGTAATATATGGACAGAATTATAAAGATTATGATCTCAAACACACTATTAGGTTTCTCCCATTATATAACTGCACTGATATTCTTGGGGTCCACCAAAACCCCTTGTTTTGAGATTACATGGCCCAGAAACTTCACCTCTTTAATTCCGAAAGTACACTTATAAAATTTGGCATAAAGATAATGGTCCCGAAGAGTTCCCAACACAACCCGAAAATGCCACTCAGGATCCCACTCATATTCAGAATAAACCATGATCTATTCTATGAATACCATGACAAAATAATTGAGATACTAGTGGAAAACTCTATTCATAATCACCATGAAGATCTCTAGAGCATTCGTCAACCCGAAAGGCATGGCCAAGTATTCAAAATGGTCATGGCTATTTTGGAAGGCCGTTTTTAGGACGTTCACATCTCTCACCCTGACTTGGTGATAACCGAAATGAAATTATATATTAGAAAATAATCTTTACCCTTTAACTGGTCAGACAAGTTATCGATTTAGGGAAAAGGATATTTGTTCTTGATGGTTACCTTGTTCAGGTTCTGGTAATCAATACACAATAAAAGAGATCCATCATCCTTCTTCGCAAACAAGATCAGGGTAGCCCAAGGAGATAAACTATGGATAATGAATCCTTTTTATTCCAAATAATCAAAGTTACCTTTAATTCCCTCAACTCGGTGGGGGTCATACGATATGAGAAAAGTGATATTGACTATGTTCTTAGTGCCAAATCTATAGATAACTCCACATCCCTCTCTGAAGGCAACCCTAAAAAGTCATATAGAAATACCTTTCGGGAATCATCCACCATATGAGGTAATTCACCCTCAATATACCCACCATCTTCCTCTAACACGAGAAAAAATGACTAGAAAATAATATTACCCAATTCTAGGAGTAGAGGTCCAGCACGAATCGACAGAGGATCTCATTCTCTATGAAAGACCTGGGTACTCCCATCAAGTGTTGTAAAACTCACTCGCCACCTATAAAAATTGATGTGAGCCTAAAATTTCACCATCTAATCTATACCGAGGATCAAATCAAAGAGTTACATTTCTAAAACTAAAAAATATCATTCTAGATCGACCCCTAACACAGTGAGTGCACAAGTCGAACACCTGAAACCCTACTCTTTCTTCTTACCAAGTAACATTACCAACTCCATCGTATATGGCAGGACCTCAGTTGACAAACCCAAATCATCCAAAATACGGTAAGAGATAAATGAAATAGATTCACCAATGTCAAAAAAAATAACATCCAAGGATGATGCAATAAAAATGGTACCTTGAATTGTTGAAGGTATTTCATCCAATTCTGCTGGTGCTTGGTCCCCAACATGGAGATGCCTTTCCTCTACCTAATATTGAGAATGACCACTGGTCTGTGGCCCTACCCTAAACTTAATATTCCATGAATATGATATAGTCCTATATCCATGACCGCCAAATCGAGATCCCACCATCCTGGATGGATTTTACTGAGTTAACATCCCTTTGGAATCTATAGATCCCACAACACTCTAATATGGGAGCATCAATTTGAAGAAAAATTGTTGGTGTACCATTTCTCCACACTGATGGAAATGTTTGGGAGGAGATGTACATGAAGTTCGTATGTGTCCTTCCTTCCCACACTGATGTCACACAATCAACCCAACATCAAAATCCATAGACGAAGACTACCAGGAAGGATGGATTGAACTACCACCTCCCTTATTCCCCTACTTATCTTGCTTCCTCTTTTTCTCATATGAACTTCCACTGACCATTTCTGGCATAACCCCAAAAGAATCAGACCTTCCCTTTTGGTCAATATCCGCCATACAATCATGGCCAACCACTTCATCATAGGTCTTCATCATGAACAAAAATACTTGAGAATAGATCTCTAGATGTAACCCCCTCTCAAACCTCTGAGCCTGCATCTTCTCATTAGAAACAATTTTAGGTGCGTATAGAACTAACTCAACAAAGTGGTTGGTGTACTCCATCATAGAATGGTCCCCCTAAAAAAGATTCATAAACTCTTAGCATATAGCATAGTCTAAGACCTTAGGATAGTACTGATCATTAAAAACAGCCTTGAAGTCTTTCAGGTTCATCTGCTCATGCTTTATAGTTTAAATCATTGAGTCCCACCACCTCCGACTGGGACCTTCTAGAAAAAAAAAGTGCATTTCACCCTGACTTCCTTAGGAGTGTCAAGAAATTCAAAATTTTGTTTTATATTTTCAAGACACTCCTCTGTTTCCTAATGTTCTGTGCTACCTCATAAGGAAGGATGCTTGTTCTTATAGAACTCCTGATCTTTTTCCTTCCTAGGACTAGTTTCATCTTCTCTAACCTAAGTAGGATGAGGACCCTCTCCCTTTCCCATGGCCTAAACATCCCGGACCACATCTTCCACTAATCTCTGATCAATTGGTGAGGGAGAACTCTCTTTGGCCTCTTCCTTCAGTTTCACGGGAATTCTTCAGGGAGGCATTTTTCTATAAAAAGAAGTAACCACGTGAAAACTATCAATATAACCATTCTAAAAAAACATCAATAACAACAAATACCAACATACCATAAATCCAAAAAAAAAAAACCCACCAAAATAACATAACAAACAAACCACTCCACCTAAACCCATCATCCACATTTAGTCTAGAGCCTGCACATCTCACCTGGAGGAGAAATCAAATGAAAATCCTAATATCCCATGGTGACTCGAGATCTTTCATGAGGTGTTCTGGCTAGACACCCTACTCAGAACTAGAACATTAAGTCCAAATAGTCCTATATTCTATCTATCCATTCTCATACCAAATAACATAACCAAAAAAGTGCATAACCTAGTCATCTGATATCATTTTTTCATGAACCAAGATGGAGTGTCATTCAACCCAACACCTGACTTGGTCTGTGGCATGGCCCAAAGGGCGTTTCTAAACCCCATGGGCTGGAAACTAGTGTATTGGTATCAACATTACATCATGATAAAGAATTTACCCATTTATAAAACCATAAACAACCAACAATAATAAACAATATATAACTGAATAATTATACTCAAACTAGGTATGAAAATTTTCAGATTCAAGTTTACAACTCTTAATAAAGCTGAAATAGGCTACAACAAAAAGGGATCAACCAAACTATCCCACAAATCTCCATGCAATAAGAGGAGAATCATCCTCAATCCACCACCACAACACATGCAAGAGAATACCACTAACATCTCAAACCACCATCTCCAAACACCTTGCCTTTTACTATGTCAAACATAACCAAGTATACTTACACCCAAAGTTGTAAGTAGGGTGTGATCCAAAGCCTAGTAGGATGCCACCCAAAAAATTGATTGTTGGATCCAAGGTTGTTATTTACTGGAAATGGAGTATGGTTTGTGTTTTTTTTCAATCAGCATTGGGTTGATCAAGGAGTTTTTAAGGAATGTGGTCTTACGATTCGGGATGAAATCATTATTTAAGGTGGCACAGTTTCCCAGTGTTGGCCAAATTTTTGGACCTCAAAACCTGGAGTTCTTTTTAGAAAAGGAAGAGTTTCAGTAAAGGAAGTGAACCATGAACCATGTTCTAAGAATAGTTCGCGGATCACGAGATATTGTACAGAGAATTGTGAACCATGAACCACATAGTGGGAACGGTACACGGACTGTGTAAGTGGAATGGTTTGCAGAGTGAAGGAGGTTCACAGGAAGGCATTCTATTCATGGAAGGAAAATAGTTCATGGGATGGCGTTTCATTCATGAAAATGAGGCATAGTTTTTACTACCTGTGAAGGGTGTTGTTTGTAGAAACGATTCAGTGATTTGTGCCACCATGTAGGGAGAATGGTAGTTCGTGGACCACATAGGGAATGTAGTTTTCGGGAGATGCACAGTGCGTGGTTAATGTGGTGTTGAATTGAAGATTTGGAAAATATTGGTTTAGAAGATTATGAAGATATATTTTCCTATATAAGGAGAACTAATCCCTTTATTAGAGTACAACTCTTTGAGATTAAAAATAAAAGAGGTATTCGATGAAATATAGAAGTAGTTCGTAGGAAGGAAATACCAAAATACTTTAATTAAAAATATGAAATGAATTTGGTGAAGTCCAAAACAATTCATGGAAGACAATACGTGGAGGAAGAAGGTCAGTTCATAGAAGACAGTTCATGGAGGAGGATTTGGTCTGCAGAGAAGAAGCAGTACGTAGTCATGGTTTGCAAAGGTAATATGCGGTCGCAGTTTGTAGAGGTATTATGTGGAGGAAGCCTCTTAGTATGCAGAGTAAGGTAGTTTGCAGTGGAAGTAGCATAGTTGTAACGTCCTGGTTCTGGGTGTTTCCCAAAGGTGCCCCATACACGGTTGGTCACATGGCCTCAAGTGCATTTCCCCGAATTTCAAAGGCTGCTGACTAGAAGTGAGGGACTTGGGTGTGATAGTGGGGAAACTATGCCCCCATTGGCAGAGCATGAATAGAGAAATAACAAATAATAAACAGTACTAGAAGAAAAATACCATACAACAAGTAAACAGTGGAATATTGAAAGTAAATAACAACTGGAGCACATATATAAATGATGCATGACATAAATGTCTAGGAAAGCATCCAAACAAGACAATATGTTGGAAATAAAACTAAACCAAAGTAAAAAAAGAAAAACAGGAAAACTATAGCAGCATCGCAAGCCTAATCTTGATCTTATTCTCTCCAGCTCCAACCAGGAAATCATGTACCGAAGGAAGAAGGGCGCTTTCCCTTATCTACACCTACAACCACATAATCTGTTTGGGTCCAAAAACATGACCCAAATAGGGTGTGAGATGAATCCCAGTAGGAAACCACCACAATATTTGTTCCTAACTATCAATGAATATATATAGTATGTAATAATGGAAATCCAGCAAAGAACTAGGAGTATATAAAAGTAAAAAATCCTACAGTTTCAATTTACATTAATTAGCATTTAATGTTCTTCATTTAATAAAGTAATTATCACAATAGGTATCTCAGAATACTACTTAACAGGAGTGAATCCAATCTTGGGATTTGGCTTAGCAGACACATCACAAACATTCTATATTTATGTTAACCCTATGGGCAGCTCACAAAGTCTAATCCCTCTAGCCAAGTAATGCAATAAAATGGAAAAGACACTCTGAGGAAGCACTCACCATCAATTCCCCCTATGATATTTCCACAACAACTACAAACTCTTTGGGGAAGCACTCAACGTCAATTCCCCATGTGGTCTCATAATGAAAACTATAGACACTCTGAGGGAGAACTCACCGTCAATCCCCCATGTGGTCTTGTAGTGTGAAATATAACAGACACTCTGAGGAAGCACTCAATGTCAATTCCCATTGTGGTCTAACTACAACAGGTTCTCACAACCCTGTGCAATTCAATCGTGCATATATGATATCAAGTGTCCCAAATTAATATCAACTACTACATGGCTAAACAATTCCAATGCATATCACAAGAATTTAACAAATATCAAAAAGTCAATCAGTTACATTCTATCAAGAAAATAAAGGAAACAAGGTCAGACTCATAGGAAACTTGTACCAAACGGCCCTAAACATTCAAATAATGAAACACACCCATGGGGTGTTCCTTAAACATGCAATTTCACGTAATACCACAACAAAAAACCCTTAAAACAATAATCAACCTAAGGTAGAGAAAACATGGTTTAATTCCCTTAACCCGAAATACCCGAAACATGGGTAATCGACACTTTGGAATATAAACTCAAAGACAAAAAATGAAATGCAACAAACCACCTACCTCAATTTTGTACAAAGAACTCTCTCTAATGTTATCTCTTGAATCGTCCTAGAACATCATAGATCTACAAAAAAGTTCAAAAAAATTCAACCTTGAATAACTCACAAAATAAGAGGAATCAGGGGAGAGGCTCTAGAAGAAGGAAGAACTCACTGAGGCGATTCCAATGAAACTGACAGTTTTTGATTCAGAGAATGGATGATGGATCAGTGTCTCAGATAAGAATTGGTGATTTTGTATGCTCCTTCATGAGGCACGACCAGAAGAAGAAGAATATGAGGGTTAGATACGACCCCAGTCTGATTATTCAATTAAAAGCAAAAGTACATGGTGTGTACTATTAATGAACATGCAGTGTATTTGCCTCAACTGGCCCCCAACATTAGCGGTCTACCATGTCACCCCACACAGCCATGTCTCAGCCGTTACATGCCCAAGACGCGGTTGTATGTGGTAACTGGGTACACAGCGTGTACTCATAAGTACACAATGGGTACTTGGAAAATTTCAAAAATCACCCTTTTTCTCAAAGACACCCGAAATCAAGAATCATACCTAAAATAAAGATTTGGGTTCTTACAAACTTCCCCCCTTAAAGAAATTCATCCCCAAATTTCCCTAAAAAGGTGGCGAAGAATAATCCTCAAACATCTCTGGCCACTACGATTGCACATTAGTATCCCTCTCCTAAGTCTCATCCTACACTCGGTCGTGCTGCCACAACACCCGTACCAGAGGAATAGACCGACCACAGAGAACCTTCACATTGTGATCAACAATATGTATAGGATGATCCTTGAATGATTCATTCACCTAAAAATAAACCTCCTTGGGTTGGAAAATATGAGATGGGTCTGAGAAGTAACGTCGTAGTTGATAAAAATGGAAGACATTGTGGATAGCCCGGTACCTATGAGGTAATTGCAACTGATAGGAAACTGGCATGACTCTCTCCAAAACCTCAAATGGACCAACATATCTCAATGAAAGCTTTCCCTATCTTCTAATCCTCTTATTTCCCAACCTCAGTGTGACACGTAGGAAAACTTGATCTCTGACCTCAAACTCCAGAGGTCATCTCCGTCAATCAGAATAATATTTCTGTCGTGACTGTGTAGTATCCATCCTCTTCAAAATCAACTCCACCTGCTATATGGTCTCCTGGACAAGATGAGGTCCCAATATAGTTTCCTCTCCTACCTCCATCCAACATAGGGATGATCAGCATGGCCTACCGTACAAAGCCTCATAAACGTGATCTGAATAGTTTTCTGAAAACTATTATTGTAGGAAAACTCCAACAGAGGTATGTGATTATTCCAATAACCTCCAAAATATAGGATGCATTCTTGAAGCATGTCCTCCAGCACCTAAATTGTGCACTCCAACTGGCCATCTATCTGGGGATGGTAAGTTGTACTCAGAAGTACTTGTGTACCCAAAGCCTTTTTTAGCCCTTTCCAGAAATGTGAAGTAAAGCAGGAATACCTATCTAAAACGATAGAGTATAGAAACCCATGCAAATGTACAATATCTCAGATGTACAAACTTCCAAGATCATCAACACTGAAGGTCTCCTTGATTGGTAAAAAGTGTGCAACCTTTGTGAGTCTTTCAATGAAAACCCAAACTGCATCATTCCATTAAGGATAACTCGGTAAAACTGTAATAAAATCCATCACAACATCATTCCATTCCACTCGAGAATGGGTAACTACTGTAGAAGACCGGTTGGTCGCTGGTGCTCGGCCTTCACCTGCTGGCAGGTGGAACATCTCGTAAAAAAACCAGCTACGTCCCTCTTCATACCTAGCCACTAATACTAATGATGAAAATCTTGATACATATTGGTGACACCAAGATGAACTTCCCAAGCTCAAGTATGAATGTCTTGCATCAATTCCGTGCATATTTCTGCTAACAACCATACATGTCCATGAAATCGTAAGACCTCATCCTTACCTAAGGTCCACCTAGGAGTAGGTTCCTCTCCTCACACACCCTCCTATTGGACTAGGCCTTCAGAATATAATAGTTGCCTCATTCACACTCAATCAAGTAGAGTAGAGGTAACAACAATAGAAGAAAGAAGTTTCTTCCCCTATCTGTCATGCACCTCCAAATGCATTTCAGAAAATAGAGCCATGAGCTTCCACTCATTGTTGGCTTTCTGAACTGCATGTATCTGAGTCCTCCTTCTCAATGCATCAGCCACTGCATTGCCTTTCCCAAGCATGTAGTAAAGCTCAAAGTCAGAGGACTAAAGGTACTTAACCGACCTTCACTGTATCAAATTTAGGTCTCGCTGGGTAAAGATATAATTGATACTTTTGTGGTCAGTGTATACCAAAAAATTCTATCCCAGAAGGTAATGTCTCCAATAGCGCAAGGCATGAAAAATTGTAGCCAACTCGAGATCGTGCGTCGAGTAATTCTTCTCATGTGGCCTCAACTACCGAGACCCGTACGCAACGACTCCTTCCCATGTATAAGCACTTCTACCAGCCTGATACCTGATACATCACAATAAATAGTGTAACTCTTTCCCAGATTTGGAAAAACTAGTATCAGTGCTGAAGTAAACCTTCCCTTCAACTTCTGAAAGGTTGACTCACAATAATCTAACCATAAGTACTTCACACCCATCTTAGTCAGGCCCATCAGTGGCACTGCTAAGCGTGAAAAATCATGTATAAAATGTCTGTAGTAACCATCCAAAACCAGAAAACTCCATACCTCAAATATGTTATTCAAATACTCCCAGGAAACTACTTCTCTCACTTTCTCTGGGTCTACTGATACTCCTGTCTCTTAGATAACATGACCTAAGAAATGAATATGGTCCATCCAAAAGTGTAATTTTGAGAGCCTAGAATATAACTGATGTTCTCTTAGTGTACTCAAAATGATCTCAATATAGAAAGCATGGTCGTGTAGAGTGTGCGATTACACCAAGATATAATCTACAAAAACCACCACAAATAATTCCAAGTATTGATGGAACACTCGGTTCATCAGTGCCATAAAAATTACAGGCGTGTTCGTGAGACCGAATGGCATAACTACATACTCGTATAGACTATGCCTACTCTGAAAGGTTGTAAGAGGTATATCTGATGGTCTAACGCGCAACTAATGATAACCAGATCTCAAATCAATCTTCGAGAACACTCATCCCCCTCAAAGATTATAAAAGAGATCATCAATACTCAGTAAGGGATATCAGTTCTTAACAGTCAACTGTTTTAGATTCCGATAATCCACACAATGTCTGAGGGTACCATCTAACTTTTTTTCAAACAGGACAGGAAAACCCTAAGGAGAAGTATGGGGTTGGATGAAACCCTTTGCTTGTAACTCCTCCAACTACTTCTTGAGCTCCTGAGACTCTAGTATAGCCATCCTATAAGGATGAATGGACACCGGTGCTTCCCATGGAACAAGTTCAATAGAAAATTATAACTCTCTCTCCAGAGGAAAACCTAAAATGTCTTCTGGAAAGACATCCCATAAATGATCAACCACTAGAGGAAATTCCATCTCTATTTAGATATAGACTAGAAATCTAGGATGTAACACCTCTCAACCCATGATGCTTGGGTCCAGCTCTAATTTCCTGGACATCTCATTCACCCTTATGTTGAAATAATCTACCCTCTAGTGATGTGAAACTCACCCTACAATGATAGAAATCGACAACATCCTGGAAGGGAACTAACAACTACATTCTAAGAATGATTTCATAGCCCATAATCTCTATGAAATAAAGGTCCCATAAGAAGTGACACCCACAAACCTCAAGAGGGAACTCCTGGCACTGATGTACACTAGTTTTTCTAGTCCCCAACGGAGTGTCTAGTGTCATGATATCAGTAGAAGTAAAGATACAGAGCCCAAGGCTCTCCACAATAGGCACAGATATAAATCTATGTGAATCCCCTATATCTAAAATATCAAAAGCTAAAACTAAGGCAACCAAAATCTTACCTATAACTGTAGAGGGTATGGGATCCTACTCCTGCTAGATCTGCTCCAGCGCAAAATAATGACCTACACCGTGGCCCTATAAAGCTATCTGAGATCCCTGAGGTGATCCACCCTGCAGCTATCGAAAACCATGTGTCTGACCACTATGTCCACAACCACCACCACGGCCTGAACGGCCTAATGAAATCCAGCCCCCAGTCTGATGTGGGACTGGTGGTCCTACTCCGGTACGAGGAGTTGAAACAGATCCTCCCTCACTAGCTACTGGAAGGACAGAAATGCTGAAGATGTCCCATATTTTTGTAAGATCGGCACTCAAATGGGTCTCTCGGGCACTGAGGTTTCTTATGTCCACCCTTCCTGCACTAGTAGCAAACCACCTGGATACCTGAAGGAAAATACCACCTACTCAGATCTCCATGCGTAAACTCCATATGGAGCTTCCTGCTATCAGTCAGAAGGGTTCCAACTGTGGATGTTGAACTGCCCTGGATCGAAACTCCAAAATCCCTTGGGTGGTGCTTGGTGATCAGATCATGGTTGACTATAGAAGATATGGAAGTCAACCTGAATATTTTCACCTGATATTGGATGTCATGCCTGAGACCATCCTCAAAATTTCTCGCCAGAAATAACTCATCACCCCCCAGAATGGGTGTGAAGCACTGCAACTCTATGAAGCGAGAATAATACTCGATGACTGAGAGAGTACCCTGCTCCAAAATCATGAACTCTCAAGCTCGGTCATCCCTCACGGTCTCTAGGTAGAAGTAGTCATAGAAGGTCTGCTAGAACTCATCCCGAGCCATAACTCGCTGGTGTCCCGCCTGCAATATCACATCACACCATCTCTTGGAGAAATCCCAAAGAATGTATGTCGTGAGCTTCACCCTCCCCTCAATAGGTCTCTCCAGATAATCAAAGATAGATAGCATGGATTCTAACCATGACTTTGCATCCTGAGGTCCTCTATCCCCTAAGAAAGTGGGAGGATGATGTTGCTAAAAACCCCACGTCAACTATACCATAGACGGGACAGGATGAGGTGCTCCTTGGAATATATGAATCAGCCTCATGAAGCCTTCTCAGAACTGTGCGTCGGAACCTGTATCCAGAATGAAGGTTGGTGCCATGAAGGGCATAACGGGAGGATCTGCTGTTAGTCCTTGGTCTACCATTCCTGATGTATGATCATTGCCCTTAACCTATTGTACAATCGGAGGACGTCTAGGTGGAATGACTCTGCAAGTTCAAGCACACACCTTAGCACAAGTTTAAAGAAACAAAAATTTAGAAGTGAAAAATGGAACATAGAAGGAAAATCATTCACATTTTTCAAAACAGGGTTACACGACATTTATGCACTCTACACGACATGTTTCCTTAAGCCTTTACATGGGCATGTACTTCTACCAACCCTGGTCATGTAACACCCCATACACACAATGTGTTATCCTTAAGACACGACATGTACTTAAATGTTCCCTCCTACCCAATTAATTCTACACGGATAGAACTATAAGGTTCTCTTAGAACAGAACTACACATCATGTATATGCCAGACATGGTGTGTACTAAAAGGATTTCACCGACCCGTGTTGTTGTTCTCATGAATGGATACACAGATCACCAAAAGACAGCATGTACACCTAGTACACGGTGTGTTCAAGAAAATATTTCCAACCCATGTCTCTTCCCACATGGTTGGTTACACGATAAATGGATACACGATGTGTAGATAAATTACACAGTGTGTACTTAATAAAAACATTTTCTTCCCGAATAGAAGGATACATGGTATGTATTCATCATCACACGCCATGTATTCTGGGTTTTTCCGGATATTAAGCCTTGGAAACTACTCCAGAACCCCATAAAAACATTTAAACAAGCATTAAAGTTCCAAATTTCGATCCATGGGGGCCCATACTCCCCGCAAATCAAAGATTGGCATCATATTCATGTATATCACAAAGTATAATAGTGCAATCAATCACATGATCCACTAAATTCTGATCCATGAGGGCCCATAACACCTCAGGGGCCAAAGTTTGGTGCCCATTAAAATAAAACATTAAATTTTCCAATAATTTATCAAAATAGCAGGTATTATATCAAGGAATCTATCACAACAGCATGCATATCTAGCATAACATCTTATCACAACAGCATGCAATTAGTAATTCACCCTAAATGGAATGAAAAGAATGCATGACATGTAATCTCTAGCAAGTACCTATATGATGCATGAGATGGAATATCCTCATCTCATTGGGTTGCAAAAAAAAAGAGAATCTCAATAATATCAACAATAATAGCACAAAACATGTGAATCACCTGAAAGTGAAATCAAATCAATTGTAATAATTAAAAAACTAGAAAAATGGCAACATTCGAGGTATATTAACTTTTCCCTATACACGGGTTAGCTACTCCCGGGAACAGATTATTACCAACTACCTATTCCTTCCTATCCCTCTCTATAGACTCCAAACAATAAGACAAAGAAGAAAAGAACTACCTCTGATACCACTTTGTAACGTCCTAGTTATGGGTTCCGCCCAAAGGTTCCCCTTACCCGGTTGGTCACATGGCCTCAAGCACATTTCCTCGAATGTCAGAGGCTACCAACTAGCAGTGGGGGTCTTGGGTGTGATAGTGTGGAAATTATTCCCTCATAGGCAGAGCATGCATAGTAGAATAACAAATAATAAAGAGTATCAGAAGAAAAATATCATACAACAAGTAAACAATAGAAGACTAAAATTAAATAACAAATAGAGCACATATATAAATGATGAATGTCACATATGTATAGAAAAGTATCCAAACAAAAAAATATTTTGGAAATAAAACTGAACCAAAGTACAAATAAAACAAGAAAACTCTAATAGCATCGCAATCCTAAGCTTGGTACTATGATCTCCAACTCCAACCAGCCAATCATGTACTTGATGAAGAAGGGCGCTTGCCCTTATCTACACCTGCAACTATATAATCTTTTTGGGTCCAAAAACATGATCTAAACATGGTGTGAGATGAATCCTAGTAGGCAACCACCACATGATATGTGCCTAACTATCAGTGAGTATATATAGTAGGTAATAATGGAAATATAACAAAGAAATAAGAGTACACAAAAGTAAACAATCCTATAGTTTCCATTTACATTCATTAGAATTTAATGTTCATCATTTAATCAAGTAAGTATAATAATAGGTATCTCAGAAGACTACCTAATAGGACTGAATCCAAGATTGTGCTTTGGCTTGGCTGATGCATCACAAACATTCAATATTTATGTTAACCCTCTATGTAGCTCACACAGTCTAACCCCTCTATCCAAGTAATGCAATAAAATTGCAAAGAAACTCTGAGAAAGCACTCACCGTCAATTCCCCCTATGGTATTTCCACAAAAACTATAGACTCTCTGGGTAATCACTTAACATCAATTCCCCATGTGGTATCGTAACATAAACTATAGACACTATGAGGGAGCACTCACCGTTAATCCCCCCTATGGTCTCATAGCGTGAAATATAACAGACACTCTGAGGAATCACTCAACATCAATTACCCCTGTGGTCTAATTACACCAAGTTCTTACAGCCCTGTACAATTCAATCATGCATATATGATATAAAGCAGCCCAAATTAATCTCAAATACTACATGTCTAAACAATTCCAATGCATATCCCAAGAATTTAACAAGGAGAAAAAAGGAAATCAGTTCCATCCTATCAAGCAAGAAAAAGAAACAAGGTTTGCCTCATGGGTAACCTAGACCAAACGGCCCTAAACATTCTAACAAGGAAACACACCCATGGGGTGTTCCTTAAACATGCAATTTCACATAATACCACAACAAAAAAACCTTAATCCAATAATCAATCTAAGGCAAATAAAACAGGGTTTAATTTCATTAACCAGAAATACCCGAAACATGGGTAATCGACACTTTGGCATATAAACTCAAAGAGAAACAATGAAAGGGAACAAGCCACCTACCACGATGTTGAACAAAGAACAATCTCGAACATAGGCCCTTGAATTGGCCTAGAATGTCATAGATCTACAAAAAGGTCAAAAAAATTCAACTTTGAATAACTCATGAAATAAGAGGAATCGGGAGGAGAGGCTCTAGGAGAAAGAAGAAATCATAGAGGCGATTCCTGAAGGACCCCGGGACACCCTGAGAGGGGAGGGGTGAATCAGGGTGACCACTTTTTCTTTTAATGTGTTGGATCTTGTTCCCACGTTGGTAGGAACTTGTTGAACCTGTATGATGATTATGATCAGAATGAAAACATTCACATGCACAGAGAGGACACAGCCATTTTTGCTTGGTTCACCACTAAGGGCTACGTCCAAGGAGCATACGCCGACAGGTTGCCGGTCATACCTAAATCCACTATGCTTCACTAGCTGCGGATACAAAAGTTCGGGTACAGACACTCTGTCCCAGGCTCACTGCCTTTACATTTGTTCAGGGATAGCTCACTGCGTCCCTCGGGTCACTCCCGTTGACTCCCCCTGGCTCACTGCCGTTGGTGAAGTCCCACTCAGTTTATAGACGTGAGGATCTCTTCTTCATTTGAATAAGAGTGCATCCTTTGTTGTATGTAGATGCTCTATTGAGGTTCGATTCTCACCAGAAGAAGAATATCTCTTTTCCTCGAATGTACTGAGTAGTCTCTCGGCTTTCGTGCAGCTCCAGACACGCCGGTGGGCTTCAGCAAAACCAGGCGCGCTTTTCCAAGACAGTCGCGCAAGTCCCACTACGGCGCGCAAGTCCAAACTGGCGCGCAAGTGTCATCAACACACATGCGCGACTCTTCCTTCCCCAACTACAAACTTGCGCGGTCCACTTCCTTTCTCTTCCAAACCACCTTGGGCGCACAGCCAAAAACCGGCGCGCAAGCTCTACTTGCGCGACAAAACCACCACCTGCGCGACTCAACCACCTGTGCGACGAGAGCTCGAGCAATCTCTCGGCCTTGAACTTCATTCGAAATGAGGAGGGGTGGTCCGGTATTTATAGGCAAACTGGACCCCCTGCGCGGCGGCGCGCAAGTCCTCGACGGCGCGCAAGTCTTGTCTTCAATAAACTCTGTCGCGCAACTCACTTGCGCGACCCAACCAACACTTGCGCGACCTTCTTTCCTTAGCCAAATTTTGATGTTCTGATCCTCAAAAACATATGGCGCGCAAGTCTTTTATCCTCTAAGATCACGGCGCGCAATTACCTTTTCCAAAAACACTTTACTTTATTGGCCGATTTTTAGGCCCAAAAATTTGGCAAACACTGGGAAACAGCGCCACCTTCACTACTGTTTTCTGCTTGAACAGTATGATCGCTTTATTGGTACACACCCTGAACTTCCACTGAGGATTGACAAAAAACAAAAACCATACACCAAATCATGCTTTGAAGAACCTGGTTCCAACAATCTCCCCTTTTGGGTTTGTTGGCAATCAGAATAAATTCAATAGATCTCCAACCATGAGCAAATCCAAAACGCAAGAATCAACTCAGCCAACACTCTAAGTCTACGTGAGCAATGCTCGGTGTAGAAAACAAGAGAGAAAGCTTGAATTAGGTCTTAGTTTTTTGAAATTCTCCATGACGCCCGATGTTATCCTTATTAAACTTCTCATCACAATCTTACACTTCTCATCACAGAAGAATTTCTTGCCTTGAATTTATTCCTTTCTCCCCCATTGACAATAAAACCAAAGACCAAAAATTTTGTGCAACGTTCATCTCAAGCCATACTCCCCCTAGATAGTATCTCCCCCATAAACCTGCATCACATCCATAAGCAGATAAAAACAGTTAAAACAAACGGGGAGAGGGGACTTCCGGTGCCTCCTTATGCAGTAGGAGGTGGTCGAACACCGAGGTTCAACTGATGCTTCTCGAACACAGCCGCGGACAATGGCTTGGTTAGGATATCAGCCACTTGCTCATTAGTTCCAACATGATCCATTTTAATCACTCCTTGTTCAACCTTTTCTTTGATAAAATGATACCGTATTTCAATATGTTTTGTACGAGAATGTTGAACCGGATTCTTCGTAAGATCAATTGCACTTTTGTTATCGCAATAAATCACCATTGGTTGCTGCACCTTATCACCAATATCTGTTAGCTGCTGCTTCATCCAAAGAAGTTGAGTGCATGCTTTTGTGGTGGAGATATATTCAGCTTCAGAAGTACTAAGAGAAGTACTTTCTTGCTTCTTGCTCAACCATCCAACACATTTATGCCCAATATAGAAAGCTCCACCACTAGTGGACTTTCTGTCTACTACATCCCCAGCCCAGTCAGCATCAGAAAACGCTGATAATTCACTATCCCTGCCTGCAGCAAAAAATAACCCGAAGTTATGTGTGCCTTGAATATACCTCATGATTCTTTTTACTGCTGACATATGTTCCTCCTTTGGATTACTCTGAAAGCGGGCCGCAAGGCATGTTGCAAAGACAATATCTGGCCTTGTCGCTGTCAGATACAGTAGGCTTCCAATGATCCTCCTGTACATGGTGGGATCAACAGAGTTCCCATCCTCATGCTTTCCAATTTTAGTTCCAACAGCAATCGGAGTTGACATTGGTTTGGAGTCTTGCATATTGAACTTCTTCAGCAACTCTCTTGCATATTTTTCCTGAGAAATGAAAGTGTATTCCTTCTTTTGAATCACTTGTAACCCCAAGAAATATGTGAGCTCCCCAATCATAGACATTTCAAATTCTGATTTCATGTGGTTGGCAAATTCATCCACTGATTTCTGCCTGCTGCCACCAAAAATGATATCATCAACGTAGACAAGAACCATGAACTGATCTTTTGGAGAATTCTTCACATAGAGATTGTGATCAACTCCTCCTCTTTTGAATTCCAAATTCTTGAGATATGAATCTAGCCGTGAGTACCATGCCAGTGGTGCCTGCTTCAAACCATATAGAGCTTTCTTTAGTTTGCAGACCTTTGTTTCATCGGTACCCAAGACAAACCCCACCGGTTGTTCAATGTAGACTTCTTCTTCGAGTACACCATTCAAGAATGCTGTATTAACATCCATTTGATATACTTTATATCCTCTTTGGAGTGCCATGGCAAGGAAAAGCCTGATTGATTCCAGACTAGCAACTGGAGCAAAGGTTTCTTCAACATCAATACCTTCAATCTGGGAGTATCCTTTACATACCAGTCGTGCCTTGTTTCTGATAACACTTCCATGCTCATCAAACTTATTTTTGAAGATCCATTTGGTACCAATCACATTGTGACCTTCGGGTCTCTGGACAAGATCCCATGTCTGATTCTTATCAATCTGATCTAATTCATCATTCATGGCTTTCACCCAAGATTCATCTTTTGCAGCTTCTTCGAATGAGGATGGCTCTACAACTGATAGAAATGCAGATTGCGTGGTATTCCTCATCCTTGTGGTTTGAGTGGGTGCACTCCTATCCCCAATTATGTTGGATGGATCAATCTCAACTCTTCGATTTCTCCTGAGAGGTTCAGTAGAATTCTCTTCAGCCATAGTTTCTTCTTCAGATTCTTCTTCTGAGTCAACATCATTATGTGATTGATGAGTGTTTTGAACAGCTTCCTCTATTTCTGCATTTGTAGTTTCTTCATGTCCACATTCTTCATGACTTTCTATCACATCAGCATATGACGTCCATGAAGCATTTGTGGTTTTCTCTTCAATTATCTTAACATCATTGCTTTCCACAATCCTTCCCAAACGATTGTTGAAACATTTGTAGGCTTTGCTGTTCATTGAGTAACTGAGGAATATTCCTTCATCTGCGTTGTCACCATATTTCCCCTGATTTCCTTCTTTGTTCCTGATGAAGCACTTACTTCCAAAGACACGAAAGTATTTTAGAGAAGGCTTCCGTCCATGCCACAATTCATATGGTGTCTTCGTATCACCCATATAAAGTCCTGTTCGATTCTGAATGTACACTGCAGCTTGAACAGCCTCTTTCCAGTAATTTCGTGGAATACGACTCTCAATCAGCATAGTTCGTGCCATGTTGTTCACCTGTCGATTCCTTCGTTCAACAACTCCATTTTGTTGTGGAGTTCTCACAGCAGCTACCTCATGTTGTATCCCATGCTTCTCCAGATAATTTTCAAATTCAATGGACGTGTATTCTCCTCCATTGTCAGATCGCAACACTTTGATTGTTCGTCCAGTATCATTCTCGGCGATTCGCCGATATGTTTTCATGCAGTCAAGGACCTGTCGTTTCCGGTGAATGACCATCACACATGCCATTCGACTGTAATCATCTATGAAAAGGACAAAGTACCTTTCTCCATGAGTTCCGGCAACATTTATTGGACCACAAACATCTGTATGAATCAGATCAAGAAGGTGAGATGCCTTTTTCTTCTTTGGCCGATATGAACTGCAGACCAGCTTCCCACGAATACAAGCATCACAGGATTTTTCACGCTCACGCTTCAGGTTGGGGATGTCCATGACAATTCTCAATTTTGATATTTTCTCCATGTCTTGTTGATTGATGTGTCCCAATCTCTGATGCCACAAATTGTTTTCTTCTTCAACAGTCATGTAACATACATTTTCTTTACTAT
Source organism: Viscum album (assembly GCA_963277665.1). NCBI lineage: Eukaryota > Viridiplantae > Streptophyta > Magnoliopsida > Santalales > Viscaceae > Viscum > Viscum album. The sequence continues at coordinate 1,439,843,292 of OY728122.1, read as the reverse complement.
CAACCTGATACAAGTTGCCTTCTGTTCTGCATCCTTTCATAAGTGAATTGCCGGTTTTTACCTTGATGGTGCAGCCTTTCTGATTAAAAGTAACTATAAGTCCTGAGTCACAGAGTTGACTCACGCTAAGGAGATTATGGCGTAGGCCATCTACGTAAAGGACTTCAGTCTTCTTTAGTTCTCCATTAGCTAATTGGGTACTTCCACTCCCTTTGATTTTCAGAGCCCCATCATTACCAAATCGTACTGTACCATCAACATTCTTTATGATATTCGTTAGTAGGCCGGCATTACCCATCATATGAGATGAACAACCGCTATCCAGAATCCAGGTACTGTTGTTCTTTGTAGCTTTGAGGGCTACCTCTGCAAGGTTTGATTTCTCAATCTTCTTCCTTTCCTTCCATGAGACATTAGATTGAGTATATAGGACTGATGGCCTTTCAAATATCTCTTCCGCATACCCAGGTTCTTCATAGTCAAAGTCTTCTGCGAGAGGTGAGAACCTGTTTAAAAAAGCAACACTGTCTTGCTGACGAGACTTGACTTGTCTTGAACTTCGGTATGAGGTGTCTATGTCTCTTTTCTGCCTGCAATTAATGGCCTTATGACCAAAGTTAGAACAACAAAAACAATATCCATAGAAATTATTTCTTCTATGAGACTTAGGATATGAGATTGTTCTCCTTTGTTGAGCATCTATATCTTCTCCATTCAGATAGATTCTTGCCTCATCACAATAAGACATGGTATGGCCCAGATAGCCACAGAACTGACACTTCATGAGAGGAAATGTCTTCTCACTTGAATTTCTCCTTATACCTTCTTCCTTGGGAGAATAGTAAGACTGTCTGTCATTTTTGAATGTTTGAGGATAATTTTCAGGTCTCCTTTTAGTTTGGATTGAGGGTTCTTTTTTCAGCACTCTAGGTAACATTTCATCATGTTCAACTTTCATCTTGTCTTTCTTTTGGATCTTTTCACTTCCAGCAGTTGATGACTCAGCCTCACAGCCAATTCCACTCTTTCCCATGCAAGCAGGTCTTTGATCACTCAAGACTTTTCCAACCCCATCTGTACCACACTTGGCTCTTGCAAGTAATTCTGCATCTGAGAATCTTCCGAACTGTATTTTCTTCCTCGATTCTTTTGGAACTGATTCTGTCTCCATTTTACTCCTTAGAGTAACTACTTCCTCCTCAAGACCCTCAACAGTCTTGGATTTTTCATTCAGTTTGGATGTGAGGTCATTGATGACCTTTGCCTGCTCTTCAATTCTCAGCTTCATATCAACTGCATCATCATTGCTTTCAATTATTTTAGACTGTACCTTCACAAATTCTTCCAGTCGTTCAATTTTAGCTTCAAGTTTATCAACATATTCAGTTGATTCTTCTACAATTGATTTCCACTTATTGCAGCTCTTACATTTAATCTTAAGCTTACTAACTGCATCCTTAAGTTGCACCTCAGGATCTACACAAGTTCTCAGTTGTTTTTCACCATCAGTATCTTCTGACTTTTCAACAGTGGCCATCATAGAAGCATGGTTCCCAGTTTTGAATTCTGGTTCTTCTTCATCACAGAATCCATTGTCATCTTCTTCCTCTTCACAGACAAAACTCTTCCTTTGCATTTTCTTACCAGATTTGAAGTCTCCCTTTTTGAAGAACCTTCTTTGAGGCTTCTTGAAGTTTTCATCTTCACTATCATCATCATTGATATTCTTCAAGCACTGAGAGGCAATGTGCCCAACTTTTCCACAACGGAAACATGCGAGAGGTAACTTTCCTTTGAATTTCCCTTTCCCCTTCTGGAACTTCTTTGCAATGAGAGAAAGAATTTCTTTCTCTTCATCATCATCATCGCTACTATCCTTTGAGATTTTCAATTTATCCATGGCCTTGAATGCCATTTCCTTGCTCACCCGATTCGTAGCATCTTCTGGTTTGACTCTCATTTCATATGCTACCAAACTGCTCAGTAAGTCATCTAGAGAAAGTTTGGAAATATCTCTCTTCTCAAGAGCTGACACCTTCGCATTATACAGAGGTGGAAGTATTCTTAATATTTTCTTTACAATATCAATGTCTTTTATTTCTTCGCCTAGACCCCGAATTGCTCCAACCACTTCAGTAATTCGATTGAAGAAAGATTCTGCATTCTCGTCTGGATGCATCTTCAGATCATCAAACCGATTGTGTAGCACTTGTAGTTTCGCCTCCTTCACTTTGCTATCACCTTCATAAATATTCTCAAGTTTATCCCACATAGATTTTGCTGAGGTTCAATTCATCACCTTCAGGTAAATCTGATCAGAAAGGGCTGCAGTGAGAGCATTCTGTGCTTTAGCATCTGCATCAAGAAGTTTCCTGTCTGTTTCAGTCATAGCCAGACCTGTTGGATCAGTGACATGTATTCCTTGCACAGTAGAAAAAAGAACTTCCATTCCAAGAGATCTTTGATGAGATCTCATTCTGTTCTTCCAGATCTGGAAATTGCTTCCATCGAAGTGAGGGACTCCCCTGACATTGACGGCGTTTTCCATGATGAAGAAGGTCAGATTCAACACCAGCAACCTTTACGCTCTGATACCACTTGAAGGACCCCGGGACACCCTGAGAGGGGAGGGGTGAATCAGGGTGACCACTTTTTCTTTTAATGTGTTGGATCTTGTTCCCACGTTGGTAGGAACTTGTTGAACCTGTATGATGATTATGATCAGAATGAAAACATTCACATGCACAGAGAGGACACAACCATTTTTGCTTGGTTCACCACTAAGGGATACGTCCAAGGAGCATACGCCGACAGGTTGCCGGTCGTACCTAAATCCACTATGCTTCACTAGCTGCGGATACAAAAGTTCGGGTACAGACACTCTGTCCCAGGCTCACTGCCTTTACATTTGTTCAGGGATAGCTCACTGCGTCCCTCGGGTCACTCCCATTGACTCCCCCTGGCTCACTGCCGTTGGTGAAGTCCCACTCAGTTTATAGACGTGAGGGTCTCTTCTTCATTTGCATAAGAGTGCATCCTTTGTTGTATGTAGATGCTCTATTGAGGTTCGATTCTCACCAGAAGAAGAATATCTCTTTTCCTCGAATGTACTGAGTAGTCTCTCGGCTTTCGTGCAGCTCCAGACACGCCGGTGGGCTTCAGCAAAACCAGGCGCGCTTTTCCAAGACAGTCGCGCAAGTCCCACTACGGCGCGCAAGTCCAAACTGGCGCGCAAGTGTCATCAACACACATGCGCGACTCTTCCTTCCCCAACTACAAACTTGCGCGGTCCACTTCCTTTCTCTTCCAAACCACCTTGGGCGCACAGCCAAAAACCGGCGCGCAAGCTCTACTTGCGCGACAAAACCACCACCTGCGCGACTCAACCACCTGCGCGATGAGAGATCAAGCAATCTCTCGGCCTTGAACTTCGTTCGAAATGAGGAGGGGTGGTCCAGTATTTATAGGCAAACTGGACCCCCTATGCGGCGGCGCGCAAGTCCTCGACGGCGCGCAAGTCTTGTCTTCAATAAACTCTGTCGCGCAACTCACTTGCGCGACCCAACCAACACTTGCGCGACCTTCTTTCCTTAGCCAAATTTTGATGTTCTGATCCTCAAAAACATATGGCGTGCAAGTCTTTTATCCTCCATGAGCACGGCGCGCAAGTACCTTTGCCAAAAACACTTTACTTTATTGGCCGATTTTTAGGCCCAAAAATTTGGCAAACACTGGGAAACAGCGCCACCTTCACTACTGTTTTCTGCTTGAACGGTATGATCGCTTTGTTGGTACACACCCTGAACTTCCACTGAGGATTGACAACAAACACAAACCATACACCAAATCATGCTTTGAAGAACCTGGTTCCAACAATTCCAACACAACCAAGAGTGTTTGATTCAAAGAACAGATGACAGATTGGTGGTTCAGAGAAGAATCAGTGATTCTATATGCTCCTTCGCAAGGCACAGCCAGAAGAAGAAGAATATGAGGGTTAGACGTGACCCCGGTCCAATTAGTCAATTAAAAGAAAAATTATATGGCGTGTATTGTTAATGAACACACCATGTATTTGCCTCAGTCATCCCCTGACATTAGCAGTATACCACGTCACCCCACATGGCCATGTCTTGGTCATTACACGCCCAAGACGTGATTGTACGTGGTAACTGGGTACACAGCGTGTACTCAGAAGTACACGGCATGTACTTAGAAAATTTCCAAAATATCCCTTTTTCTCAAAGACACCTGAAATCAAGATCCATACCTGAAATGAAGATCCAAGTTCTTATAGTAGTACAAAGCGGAGCAGGAGTAGTTTGCAGAGGAAGCTCTTGTGGTACGCGGTGCAGTACAGTTCACGGAGGAAGGAGTGTGGTACGCAAAGGAACAATCCATTTCGTAGAGGAACAGTTCGTGAACTAAAACTGTGAGGAAGAATGAATTACACAAATGGGTGATAATGAGACTTCAACATAGCATCTATCTGCAGTTGAAGATGCATGATTTAATGTCAACTCACTGAAGCGACCTTCAATCCAACAAACTAAGTTCAGATTCTTCCCAATGCAGTGATCAAGGGGGAGTCAATGGGAATGATCTGAGGGACATAGTGTGTTATCCCTAAAACCTTGTAAAGGCAGTGCGCCAGGCATACAGTGAATGTGCTAAACTTTTATACTCCATAAATAGTGAAGATTAGTGGACTTTGGTACGTCCGATAACCTGTCGTCGGATGCTCCTTGGACGTAGCTCTTAGTAGTGAACCAAGTAAAATTGGTGTGCCTTCGTTTTTCATGTGATTGTTTTCTACTATTTCTCATTAGACAAGTTTAACAGGTTCTTACCAACGTGAGAACAATATCTATTAATTTAAAAGAAAAAGTTGACACTCAGATTCACCCCTCCCCTCTCAGGGTGTTTCGAGGTCCTTCAGAGATTCCATGCTATAAGCATTATAAGATAAATTAACATGCAAGTTTTATAAAAGAAAAGTTAGAAAAATTTCTATAAAAAATATTTTAATGGAAAATATGCTTGCTTTTGAAATAACCAACAAAATGCACTGTATGCCAACAGTAATAGCAATATCACAAAAGAACATTAAGCCATGGGAAAACCCTATAGGACCTAGCTCAATGGGACACTAGGTACATCATATCTTGGTGAAACATGTTATAATATCCATAACCAACAATGTTCTCATGCATGAGACACTAGGATGGAACACCCCATGGGCCTAGTGGTCTCCAATCATCATTATCATTTAGTTAGTGTTGTATTGTCAATATTGCTAGATGAATCTAGGTAAAGTTGCTTTTGAGTCAACTAGTGTACTAGTCCTAGTCCTCCCACCTAGTTACCCAGATTTTCCTTCATGCTCAATTTGTATTTCACATGTCATGTGCAACATCACTTTCACATAAACATAAGCCAAACAATATAAACATGCTTGATAAATCATTACCTTCACAACCAAAACCACTTTTAAATCCAATGCACACCAAAACCATTCTGAAACATGTTCTGCACTACTTGCACAATTTATTAAACATGTTTCATAATTTATAAAGCACATTCAAAATTCACAACAAGGGTTCAAACTTGAAATACACCCAATTCGATTTAGAAAAACCACTTTCAAGCCATACGCATATCAAAACCTTTAAAAAACACCTTTCACACCACACGCATAAATCATAGAACACATTTAAATACTCAAGAAAGCATATCAAAATTTTCAAATAATGTTTATGCACGAAACCACCTACCTCAAGTGAAGAAACTATCAGAAAATAGTGGGAACCAACAACTGTGCACTAAGTGAACCCTATAAAGGAAATATTGAACCTTAAACACCAAGATCAAGCCCCCAAAATTAAGATTTGACCCTAAATAAGTCACCCATCCCGTTGGAGATAAAAACCCCCAAAGAAAGAGAGAGAACACCCTATAAGAGAGGGAGAAACCAAGAAACAGAGGACTTACTTGACGAATCGTGGAGAAATCACTCCAAATCCACCACCAAAATGGAGTTCTAAGGGAGGAAGAGGGATGGGCGAGGCTCCTAGGGTGAAGAGTCACGAACGAGGAGGATTTTGGGGGTTTAGGGTTTAAATACGGGAGATATAAAACATTAAAAAATCCAATTTTTTAATGGTCTGAACTGGTTGCACAATTTGTCAAATTGTGCAGCAACCATATGCCCTCACTGTCCAAGCAGAACATGTCACACGGTTTACAAACTATGCGCTAACCATTAAATGAGCCTCTGTCCAAAAACACAAGTTATCTGCATGGTTACCTAAGCAAGAGCTCATGATTTTACAAACTATGCACCAACTGTGTGCACCATGGTGTAAAGCCTAAAAGCATACTTTTTCACCAAAAACATAAATGGAGTCCAAAGAGAAAATTCTAGGCAAAAAAACGTTAAATGAAATCACGGGTGTGGCATCTGTGGTGGTTAATATTTTTTATTCAACCTTGTATTCAATTTGTTGGTCGGAGTGTATACTCAAGAGGGGGGTGAATTGAGTTCAAATAAAAATTTATGTTTAAAATATCTCTATTAAAATCCCCCAAATTGAATAACAAGATAATCTATAGTGAATTTGTATTAGAGTAAAGGGTCAGTCAGGTTCTCAAGAGATTGATTAGTTCTCAATTAATTCAATCTGAAGATTAATTAACTTTTGAAGCTAACCTAATTCTTTACAATATATACAAACACTTTCTAGATTAACTATCAAAGTAACTTTAAAACAATTTTATATTTCAAAGTAATTGGCATCAGAATAATCAATATAGGTTAAAACTAAAATGAGTAAGCACAGAAGTTTTAAAAGAAGAGGTTCGGTCTCAAGCCGGGACTTAGTCCTCTTAAACAATTTATATAAACTTTGATCCACACCCTGGATCGGGGTAAACAACAGTATAGAGACTATCCAGGTACTAAGACCTCTACCAAAGTTCTTCTTGGAAAAACTAAAACAATAGCACACAGTCTATCTAGGTCACACTTGACCTCTTCCACAATTCACAGTGGGATAAATTAATATGTAAGAAGTTTGGAGTGAGGATTTAGTATCCTCCAGTTCAGTCTAGGAGTCAGTGTGTAAAAACAACACACTCTGCTTAGAAAGTAAATAAATGAAACACGATAGAGATAAATAGATAGATATGAGTTTAGAGTGCTTTATGTGTTGTGATTGAAGCTTTGGACTCCTTGGATTTATGTAAATGAATCTCTGAGTCCTTCTCTGGTTTTTGTCAAGAAAACAGAGTGTTGTAGTTCTTGTTTCTTCACTTACAATGTAGGCGTTCAGCTTGAATGTGAAAGTGTTCTTTGTAATACTTCAGCTTCTTCTTCTTTGAACTTGTATTCATGATGAGTATGAGTGTTCTTCAAGTTCCTCGTGTGTTCTTATTTTTATGTATGTGCATGGAAAAAATCTTTCTTTATGCCTCTTCGCATCTCGTTTCAGCACACTTCAACCTTTTTTTTCGTTACTTCTCGTATCACCTTAGTTGCTTTATGCCTGGTCTTTATAGCTTTTCAGCACCGGAAAAAGGGAATGATTACCTTTTTACAGGTACGAGGTACGGTTTCCTGAAATTCCAAAAAACAAAATTAAGTATCATTAATTGCATTAAAATCAAAAAATATGACAGTTGGAATTAAATAAGAGTTAATAGAAATTCAAACATTTTTCATGACTATTGGTGAGTCATGAGATCGGTAGTTCATTTTGAATCTGCATCGGTTTTGGTAGCTTGTGATCAGCATCGGATTTAGTAACTCATGATCAGCATCAGCTTCGGTAGCTTGTGATCAATATAGGTATCGATAGCTTGTGATCAGCATTGGTATCGGTAGCTTGTGATCAGCATTGGTATCAGTAGCTTGTGATCAGTATCGGTATCGGTAGCTTGTGATCAACATCAGCATCAGTAGATTGTGAAGCATCGGTATCGATAGCTTGTGATCAGCATTGGTATTGGTAGCTTGTGATCAGTATTGGTATGACCATTGCCATTTGTGCAACCGTTCATCATCTGTGCGACTGTTCATCATCAGTGCGACCGTTCATCATCGGTGACTCAAGAAAATAACTAACGGTGAGTCATAAACATGAAATTCACACTAAGTGTCTGTCTAATCCAGAATACTTCCAGGTCAACATTAAAACATAAATTAACATAGATAACCATTATGTAAACAAGATGTAAGAACCAATTATAAAAAAGACTAAAATGTCATAAATAAAACAATGATTTGTGATTATTAAAATAACAATATTACAGAGAGTTAAACAGTCTCCCCCTTTTTGATAAGCACAAATCAATGACATAAATGAGGAGAAAAAAGAGTATGTCATTCCGTATGCATCACCTATATAAAAAAGAAAAAAAAATATGCCAAAAGATAAATAGATCATCAGAGAATGACATGAGAGTATAAACATAGCATTAAAAAGTAAAAATTGCACCGCTTGTATAGATATATATATACATTTCTCCCCCTATCATTATTTCTCCCCCTATCATTATTTCTCTCCCTTTCATTATTTCTCCCCCTTTCATTATTTCTACCCCTTTGGGATTATCAAAAAGAAGAGTAGAAGGAAGATAATCAAGAAGAAAATGACACTAAAAAAATAGTTCTGAGAAAGAGTACAAGAACCAGATACAAAAGTTAAAAGTACAATAAATAGACACCCTATCAAAAAATACAGGCACAACTACTTCTTTGGGTCCAATGGAGATTTCCCTTTTGTAGAAGGAGGAATGGATGGTCCAGAGGGTGATTTAGTGGAAGTTTGATCTGGACGGATGGAGAGAGGAGGTAGGAAAGCTCTGGCTGGTAGCAAAGTGGGTGCTAAGGTCACTTGCTGAGGAGTAGAAGATCTTTCTGAAGGTGGCTGCTGAAAGACTGGCCGTATACTGGATAGAGCTTGAGCCACTAAAACCTGACCAGGAGAAACATCTGATGAACTGAGAGGCTCTGTAGTAGGAAGAAAAATTGCCTTTGCTTGCACATGAAGATATGGTTTGAGTAGATTGATAAAATATTGAATTACTTAACCACTATATTTCATAGCCTTTTCAAAGTCATCCTTGTTCTGTATGAAACTTTCCATAGTAGGAGTGAAATCCTTCAACTGCTGGACTTGATCCTTGAAAGCTTGAGTGACTGGAGGGAGCCTCAAATTATCAGCCAAAACCTTAAACTGATGATTCAACTCATGCTTGGTATAAATCTTAGAAAAGTAGTGATCCGCTTTCTCTTTAATTTCTTTCTGAGCCTTAGTAGCATCATCTGAATACAACTGCACCATTTTGTGGATATGATCACTATTGTCTTTTATCTTCTTTAAGGAATCCAAATCAAGGATCCACCCAAGAGCTGCTAACTCATCTCTTATAATATCCTTTAAGGTATTGATTTCAGGACCAGTGATCTTGTATATTTTGGAGGAGCTGGAATGAGCAACAATCTGAGTGATCTCAGCTTTCAACTTCCTCAAATCATCTTTCTTCAGGTGCTCTACCAAATTTCTTAACACTTCCATCATACCAGAGATGGTTGTTGTAAAATCACCTGACAAAGAGACCAAACCATTTCTTAAATCTTTGATCATTTGATTCGGAGAGGTAATATGCTTGAAAATCATCTCTCCAGTATTGCAGAGGTATAGTTTGATGATATTTACCACTCTCTGGGTCAGAGCATCCATAGCAGCCTCAGATAAGTTCACAGTAACAAGAGTAGGAGCATTAGACAATTCCTCTTTTATTGTCTCTCTAACTGCTTGAAGCAACTCAGATTTAAATCTGTCAAGATCAGATTGTGCCATGGTAGGATCAGATCTAGATTGAGAAATGGATGGACTAGGTCTATCTTGTATCACCTTTATATACTCAGCAACCAAATGAGCCTTAAGGGAATCACTTACACTTGTAGTAAGCACTTATTCTTCCTCTTCCTCTGGATAATCTAAACCCAAAACTGCAAGACCTGGGTGTTCTTCCTATGCATCTTGGCATAAAGGATACAGAGGTTTCACAAACCTAGCTCTTCCATAATTTTCAGGAGAGACTTATTCATTCACATCAATCTCTGATTGAACTGTCCTTTCAGTATTAGCAACAAGTTCTTACTCATTTAGTTGGGGTTGAGGATCAGTTTGAATCACATTTTGACCATCCACTGGTCGAGTACTTAAATCATCATCCTCACTACTGTCATCTTCACTACTATCACCATCACTGCCATCACCCTTATTGCCATCTTCACCATCATTGACCGATTGTTCATTTGAACTGTCTTTACTACTGGATTCATACTACTCAGAATTTGATTCTTCGGTCTCAATTTCTTATTCTTCATCTAAAAGAGTTTCTATCTCTGGTAACATGAGAGGTGGACTAGCTAGTCCAAATTCCATTCTTCTTTTCTTCGGACTAACCGTATCAGGATCACTCCTGTCATCAGGAGGTGATTCATGCTCCTTTTCAGTATTAGCTTCAGCTTTAGCTTCAGCTTCTTCTTCTATTCCCTTCTTACTGGACTCACCAGTTTCCTTAGGAACTAATTCTTCCTCTTCTTCCTTAGAATAAACCACTTCATCACCAGGTTTTAAACTAGGATCTCTCATCCCCTTTGGTCTCTTAGGATGATCAACAGGATTGAAAGAGTCATACAACTTTTCTCCATCAGCAACCCAAGCCTTCTTCCATGGTTTCCAGTTGATTTTCATCCTTTTAAAAATATATTTGTTAATACAGAAGCTACTATTGGATAAGATACACTCATCTCCATCATCAACACAACCCAAGAATTTTAGCATGGCAGGGATTTTCTTGGGGTAGAACAGGGTTGTAGCTTTCTTGGATGGTTTCACTCTCTTAGAAATATAGACAGAAAAATATCTACATAGGTTGACCTTTTCTCCATTCAACAAAAGAAATAACAGAAAATCATCTTGATACTTTAAAGAAGAAAAATCACCTTTTCTAGGACAGACTTGGTGTTGAATAAACTTAAACAGAATTCTACACTCACCATCTAACTCAGCAGTAGTTATTCTTCTAGATTCAGAATTTCCAGTCAACATCTCTAGATCTAGTTCATAAGAAAAATATTCAGTAGTATGAGGTATATTACCAGTGTAATCCTTGTATCTTCCATTATGAGTTACTCCTAAACATTCAGCTCACTGCTTCGATGAAAAAGTTATCTTTTTTCCTTTGATTATAGAAGATAGTCTTGCAGATTCAGCTCCATCCAAAATAATACTTAAGTTCAGATAAAATTCATGAACTAAATTTGGGTAATATACATGGTCATTATCACAGAACCAGTCTTTCCATCCTTGTATCTCCAAGACTTTTAAAAGAGCAGACTTGCTGGATAACACCCATTCGGCACAAAATTCCTTTTCTGCAGTAACTACCGGTTTTTCCAACTCCAGGTTTACTGACCTTTGTGTCGTGCTACTAGATTCTCCGCGAGCATGTTTTACAAAAGAGTAACCTTCATATTCCATACTTTTTCTCTTTTTCTTGGCCATTTAGAGGTTCGAGAGGATTGAGCATTTGGAAAGGTTTGAAAGGTTTGAAATTTTTGGGATTCGAAAAAGAAGAGAGAGTTCGGCGAGAGATGGAAGGTCAACAGTCATTTATAAATAGTCACGGGTCATGATTTTTATCATTTAGGGTTATGATAATAATAAACAATAATAACGATTTAGTAAAACAAAGTCTTTTTGATAAACACTAACGGTTTCAATAACTGTACAACTCAATCGGTAGCACAGATCGGTTTCACAGATCGGTTTCACAGATCGGTTTCACAGATCGGTTTCACAGATCGGTTTCACAGATCGGTTTCACAGATCGGTTTCATAGATTGGTTTCACAGATCGGTTTCACATATCGGTTTCACAGATTGGTTTCACAAACCGTTTTCACAAATCGGTTTCACAGATCAATTTAACAGATCTATCATACCTAACTCTTGTGTGATAAAGTCTAACCTTTCAGAGCTTAAGGGCTTGGTAAAAATATCAGCTAAATGATTTTCAGAGTCAATAAATTCTAGATAAATATCACCCTTTTGATAGTGATCTCTCAAGAAGTGATGTCTTACATCAATGTGTTTGGTCCTAGAGTGAGACACAGGATTCTTAGAAATGTTAATTGCACTGGTGTTATCACAGTTAATTGAAACATGCTTAAAATCATATCCATAGTCCAAAAGAGTGTGTTTCGTCCCCAGAATTTGAGCACAGCAACTACCAGCAGTAATGTATTCAGCTTCGACAGTAGACAAAGCTACAGAATTCTGCTTCTTACTACACCAAGATACTAAGGACTTACCCAAAAAATGACATGTTCCAGATGTGCTTTTTCTATCCAACTTGCAACTAGTAAATTCGGCATATGAATAACTCGTTAATTCAAAATATTGTCCTTTTGGGTAAAACAAACCTAAATTTACAATGTGTTTAAGATACTTAAAAATTCTTTTAACAGCAAGTAAATGAGATTCTTTTGGATTATCTTGAAATATTGCACACATACATACACTGAACATAATGTCTGGTCGACTAGCAGTAAGGTAAAGTAAGCTTCCAATCATACCTCTATAATTGGTTTGATCAACTGGTTTCCCAGTTTCATCATCATCCATCTTACGGGTGGTACTCATAGGTTTGTCACTTCCCTTATTACTATCCAAACCAAAACGTTTTAAAAGATCCTTTGTATATTTACTTTGATTTAAAATAATACCATCCTTCTTTTGAAAAATTTGAAATCCAAGAAAATACTTGAGTTATCCCATTAAACTCATTTCAAATTCATTTTTCATAATCTTTGAAAAATCAGTACATAAAGAATGTTTAGAAGATCCAAAAATAATATCATCAACATAGATTTGGAAAATCAAAATGTCTTTCGAAATTCTTTTAATAAAAAGATTGGGATCAGCAATTCCTTTAGTAAAACCTTTTGAAATAAGAAAATTTGTAAGTCTATCATACCAAAATCTTGGAGCCTGTTTTAAACCATACAAAGCTTTAGAAAGTTTAAAAACATGATTTTGGAAATGGGGGTTTGTAAATCCAAGTGGTTGTTCAACAAAAACATTTTCAATTATAAAACCATTTAGAAAATCACTTTTAACATCCATTTGATATAACATGAAATTCAGATGAGCTGCATAGGCAAGTAAGATCCTAATAGCTTCTAATCTAGCTATAGGGGAAAATTTTTCCTCATAATATATACCTTATTCCTAACTATACCCTTGTGCAACTAGCCTTGCTTTGTTTCTAACTATATTTCCTGACTCATCAACTTTGTTTCTAAAAACCCATTTAGTGCCTATGGTCAAAGTGTCCTTAGGTCTTTCTACTAATTCCCAGACTTTGTTTCTTTCAAATTGATTTAACTCTTCTTGCATATCCATTACCCAAAATTCATCATTGATTACATAATTGATATTTTTAGGTTCTAACTGTGAAAGAAAGGCTTGATATTCAACCTGATTTCTTAGAGAAGATCTAGTCTGTGTCCCTCTATCAAGATTACCAACAACAGTATCTAAAGGATGATTCTTTATAATCCTATTTGATCTAGTAAAGATAGGACTAGAGATTTCAGGCTCTTCTCTGGGTTTGGGTTCACTAGGAGTGTATTTTGGAATACTCCTAGAACTGGTTGTCTTTACAGTAGGTTTATTGATTTTATCACTTAGGTTCAGAACAAACAACTCTTCTTCAAGATTTTCAAGAGGAGGTTTAGGTTCATGTGGATCGGTTTCATCAAATTTGATGTGAATAGATTCTTCCACACACTTGGTTCTCTTATTAAACACTCTATAGGATTTGCTAGAAATTGAATATCCTAAGAAGATTCCTTCATCACTCTTGGATGCAAATTTGTCTAGATTATCTTTAGTATTGAGAATGAAGACCTTGCAACCAAAAACTCTGAAGTAGTTAACCCTAGGTTTCCTATTGTTCCAAAGGTCATAAGGGGTTTTCTTAAGAATAGGTCTGATCAAAACTCTATTGATAATATAACAGGCTGTATTAACAGCTTCAACCCAAAAATAAATAGGTAGGTCATATTCATTAAGCATGGTTCTTGCAATTTCCTGAAGGGTTCTATTCCTCCTTTCTACTACACCATTCTGTTGAGGTGTCCTAGGGGAAGAGAAATTGTGACTATAGCCATTGTGTGAGCAATAAGATTCAAACTCATGATTTTCAAACTCACGACCATGGTTACTTCTTAGGGTCTTAATCTTAATTCCACTAATATTTTCTACAGACTTGGGGTATTTAGTAAAGTAGGAACAAGCTTCACTTTTGTGAGCTAATAAGTATACCCAAGTATATCTAGAAAAGTCATATACTAGGACATAGACATAGTGATTCCCATTTAATCTAGAAACTCTAGAAGGTCCAAACAAGTCCATGTGAACCAACTCGAGAGGTTGAGAAGTTGAAACTTCTTTATTTGACTTGAAAGAAACCTTATATTGCTTTCCCTTTTGACAGGGATTACAAACTTTGTCTGATGGGAATTCTAGTTTGGGTAGGTCTCTAACTAAGTTATTCCTAGTTAGTTTTCTAAGTGAATGAATGTTGCAGTGTCCTAATCTTCTATGCCAAAGCCAAGATTCCTTACAAAAATCATTTAAACAAGTAACATTTTTCTTGGATAAAGAAGTTAAATCAACTGCATATACATTTTCATTTCTCAAAGAAGAAAATACTAAAACATTTTTAGAGTTAAAAACATTACAAGAATCATTTGAAAATTTAACATTGAAACCATCATCACATAACTGAGAAATACTTAACAGATTATATTTAAGTCCATCAACAAATAAAACTTTAGAAATTAAAACTGAATCAGTGTTACCAATCTGGCCTAGGCCGATGATCTTTCCATTAGAGTTATCACCAAAGGTAACATGACCTCCATAAACATTGATTAAAATCTTAAATCATGAGTAGTCCCCAGTCATATGTCTTGAACATCCACTGTCCAAGTACCACATCTTCTTATGAGAACTCTTTAAGCAAGTTTCCTACAAAACAGATTTAGATGGAAAACGATTTTGGTACCCAGATCTTCTTGGGTCCAGATAGGTTAGCAAGAAATGTTTTAGGTACCCAAATTAGTCTTATGGGTTTCATATAATTTACAAAATCAATAGATTTTGAAAGATAAACATTATTTGATCTGTAATTATGTGAGTAACTAGTTGAGACATATGAATTTCCAGAACTTGAACTAGCCCCATTCTGTTCAGAATTAGAAATAAATCTAGTTCTAGTAAATTGTCTTTGTCCAGGCTGGTAGCCTAAACCTGTAGTATACTTTGGTGCCACTTGTTTTCCTAGAATTTGAGTAAGAGTATCTTTTCCATTTGTGAATTTTTCTAAGTCCTTCCTTAATTTCTCATTAGAAAATTTTAGTTTGTTATTTTACTTAAGCAATTGAGCATTCTTTTCCTTTTCTATATCAAGTGAAGATTTAACAGAGCTGGTCAAGGCATGCTGTTTTTTAAGGTCTTATATTTTTCCTTCAATTCATTAAAGGTTTCTTCTAGCCTATTACAATATTCAAATAACTCTTCACTAGACATATTTTCATATTCATAATCAGATTCAACTCCAGAGTAATATGAATTTAAGTCAGGAGTATCTAATGTTACCTCAGAGGTGTTTGTCATAAAACACATATTAGCCTTTTGAGATTTTTCATCCTGAGTAGAATCAGAGTCACTTGAAGTGTCTTCTGAAGCGCTCCAAGTTGATTTCATTGCCTTCTTGTATTTAGTGTCCTTGTATTCATGTTTCTTCTTGAATTTCAACTTTGGACATTATGCTTTTACATGTCCTTTCCTTTTTCACTCATAGCAGACAATTTCATCACTTTTATCAGACTTTTTTCAATCCTTCTTCCAATGACCCTTGTTGTCAATTTTCCTTTGTAATTTGATTTTCTGAAGAATTTCTTCTTCTTGTAGAATTTCTTGAATCTCCTGGCTATCTGAGCCATTTCAGCATCACTGTCAGAATCTGAACTTTCACTTGTTGAGCTCTCAGTAGGTATATGAACTTTTTCTTTGTCCCTACTCTTTGAGGCAGTAGACTTAAAAGCCACTGACTTCCTTTTTGGTTCATCATCCTCTTCCTTATTTACTTTAAGATATTCTTCATACATCATAAGCTTACCAATAACTCCTTAACAGGCAACATACCAATATCACATGATTCTCTAATTGAGACAGACACTACTGGAAAAAAGGCCTATACCCACGGTTCAAAACCGTGGGTATAGCCCCCAAAACCGTGGGTATAGGCTATACCCACAGTTTTGGGAACCGTGGGCTGGAACGCCGTCGGTATAGGTCCCCAGCCTATACCCACGGTTTTCCAAAACCGTGGGTATAGGTGTTCTGCCACCATGTCAACAAAATATTCCCAATTGCCACGGTGTCAATGGCTTTTACCCACGGTTTCAAAACCGTGGGTATAGATCCTAAAATAAAGCCGCATGCGGGTTTCGATCCCACGACCTCCTCGCTGCAAAGTACCGCGTCTACCACTACCCTACTATCAATTATGTGTATATATATATATATATATTTTGTTAAATATAGTTATATAAACCGTGGGTATAGAGGGAAGAACCGTAGGTATAGGACTCCCGCCAAAAAAAAAATCTTTCCCGCGGAAAAAAAAAATTTCCCGCGCACACATGGGAAACCTATACCCACGGTTTTTCAAAACCGTGGGTATAGGTTTTTTATCCTATACCTATCCCCACGGTTCTCCTCAAAACCGTGGGGATAGGTACCCCTATACCCACGGTTCTTGAAAACCGTGGGTATAGGTCAATTTTAAAGACCTATCCCCACGGTTTTGGAAAACCGTGGGGATAGACCCCCCTATGCCCACGGTTTTTGAAAACCGTGGGTACAGGTCTTGAAAATTGACCTATACCCACGGTTTTCCAAAACCGTGGGTATAGGGGGTACCTATCCCCACGGTTTTGAGGAAAACCGTGGGGATAGGTCCATTTTCCAGTAGTGAGATGTGCCTCTCCATCGGTCTGGCAGACATCTTAGTATTCTCATGATTTGCTCCTTTGCAGGAACAACTTTTCCAAGTGAGCTCATAGTGTTGAAAATTTCATTGAACCTGAGATACATATCAGAAATAGGTTCATCAGGATTCATTTTAAAATTATCATATTTAATAGTATAGGTGTTCAGTCTCATTTCTTTGACATTGGTTGTACCCTCATGGGAAACACCCAGGGTATCCCAAATTTCATGAGCAGTTGTACAAGCAGATATGTGATTGAATTCTTCATCTCCTAAAGCACAGTACAAAGAATTCATTGCTTTACAGATATTATTGTATGCAGTCTTAGTAGCTTCATCCCAAGTAGTTCTATCAGTTTTTGGAATCTTATATTGAGTTTATAGCAGTCCAGATATCAAATCTCATACTTTCCAAATGAATTTTCATTTTAAGCTTCCACTGAGCATAATTTGTACCATTAAAGAAGGGTGACTTGTTCGTAGCAGCACCTTCAAGTCTATTGTCCATAGTTCGATTTTAGAAAATATATTCAAAGAGATAAAATTTAGAACTAACAGAAATTTAAGATCTTTAAGATACAACTAAAATCACAGTTAAAAAACAGAGTATTTTAAAAACTTTGATAAACAAAACAAAACCTCTGATACCAAATGTTGGTTGGAGTGGATACTCAAGAGGGGGTTGAATTGAGTTCCAATAAAAAAAATTATTTAAAATATCTCTATTAAAATCCCCCTAATTGAATAACAAGATAATCTGTAGTGAATTTGTTTTAGAGTAAATTGTCAGTCAGGTTTTCAAGAGATTGATTAGTTCTCAGTTAATTCAATATGAAGATTAATTAAATTTTGAAGCTAACCTAATGCTTTACAATATATACAAACACTTGCTAGATTAACTATCAAAGTAACTTTAAAACAATTTTATATTTCAAAGTAATTGGCAGCGGAATAATCAATATAGGTTAAAACTAAAATGAGTAAGCACAACAGTTTTAAAACAAGAGGTTCAGTCTCAAGCCAAGACTTAGTCCTCTTAAACAATTTATATATACTTTGATCCACACCCTGGATTGGGGTAAACAACAGTATAGAAACTGTCCAGGTACTAAGACCTCTACCACAGTTCTTCGTGGGAAAACAAAAACAATAGCACACAAGCTATCCAGGTCACACTTGACCTCTTCCACAATTCACAGTGGGATAAAGTAATATGTAAGAAGTTTGGAGTGAGGATTTAGTATCCTCCAGTTCAGTCCAGGAGTCAGTGTGTAAAAATAACACACTCTTCTCAGAAAGTAAATAAATGAAACACAATAGAGATAAACAGATAGAGATGAGTTTAGAGGGCTCTATGTGTTGTGAGTGAAGCTCTGGACTCCTTGGATTTATGTAAATGAAGCTCTGAGTCCTTCTCTGGTTTTTGTCAAGAAAACAGAGTGTCGTATTTCTTGTTTCTTCACTTCCAGTGTAGGTGTTCAGCTTGAATGTGAAAGTGTTCTTTGTAATACTTCAGCTTCTTCTTCTTTGAACTTGTATTCGTGATGAGTATGAGTGTTCTCCAAGTTCCTCATGTGTTCTTCTTTGTATGTGGGTGCATGGAAAAAATCTTTCTTTATGCCTCTTCGCATCTCGTTTTAGCACACTTCAACCTTTTTTTCGTTACTTCCCGTATCACCTTAGTTGCTTTATGCCTGGTCTTTATAGCTTTTCAGCACCAACAAAAGGGAATAATTACCTTTTTACAGGTACGAGGTACGGTTTCTTGACATGCCAACAACCAAAATTAAGTATCATTAATTGCATTAAAATCAACAAATATGACTGTTGGAATTAAATAATAGTTAATAAAAATTCAAACAGTTTTCATGACTATCGGTGAGTCATGAGATCGGTAGGTCATTTTGAATCTGCATCGGTTTCGGTAGCTTGTGATCAGCATCGACTTCAGTCGCTCATGATCAGCATCGGTATCGGTAGCTTGTGATCAACATCAGTATCGGTAGCTTGTGAAGCATCGGTATCGGTAGCTTGTGATCAGCATCGGTATCGGTAGCTTGTGATCAACATCAGTATCAGTAGCTTGTGAAACATCGATATCGGTAGCTTGTGATCGTCATCGGTATTGGTAGCTTGTGATCAACATCGGTATGATCGTTGCCATTGGTGCAACCGTTCATCATCGGTGCGACCGTTCATCATCAGTGCGACCGTTCATCATCGGTGCGATCGTTCATCATCGGTGACTCAAGAAAATAACTAACGGTGATTCATAAACATAAAATTCACACTAAGTGTCTTTCTAATCCAAAATACTTCCAGGTCAATAGTAAAACATAAATTAACATAGATAACCATTATGCAGACAAGATGCAAGAACCAATTATACAAAAGACTAAATTGTCATAAATAAAACAATGATTTGTGATTATTAAAATAACCATCTTACAGAGAGTTTAACACAATCATAGAATATCTTTTCATTTCTCTCTTAAGACATTTGCATTTACTTGTACTTTGGGAGCAAGGCATATATTTTTTATTGAATTGTAACTTTTTGTTTGGAGTTAAACTAACAAGTCTTGCATTCAAGTGGTTTTGAGAATGAACTCCTAATTCTGGTTGGACTTTTTATTCTTTAGTTAAAACAATTGGATGAGTTAATTATACTTCCTTGTTAATTATTAAATGCACTCATCTATTCAATCATGTCTAATTATTCTGTGCTAAAATATATGTGTCCGTTCACCATGGAAAAAAAGAGAAATTTGAATAACAATTAAATGTGGGGTGAGGATTGTTTAATTTCTTTTAAAAAATTCCAAAATCAATCAATTTTGTATAATTGGAAACCAAATTTTGACCAAATCATTTTCCTTTAAAAGAGAGAAATTATTCATTTTACTTGAGAAAATCCACGATGTGAAATATTTTTGAAAACCACTCTCTCTCGGTGACAATATAATTTTTCAGCTTTAAGATTAATTTCCTTCCATTGAAATTTTGTAAATGATTGTTTGAGGACAAATAATGAATTAAGTATGGAGCAATTTAATGTTGATCTATTTGAATACATGCTTACCACATCTATTTGATGATATAATTATGTTTTTGTTGTCGAAACACTATTTAGAAGATAATATTTTGAATATTGTTCATATTATGTTGAAATTTTAATCATTTGAATATTGTTCATATTATGTTGAAATTTTAATCATTTGAATATTTTTATTAAGTGTTTAAATGTTCTTTCTTTAATCTGGTTGAATTTTTA
Source organism: Viscum album (assembly GCA_963277665.1). Lineage (NCBI taxonomy): Eukaryota > Viridiplantae > Streptophyta > Magnoliopsida > Santalales > Viscaceae > Viscum > Viscum album. The sequence continues at coordinate 1,439,822,878 of OY728122.1, read as the reverse complement.
AGAATGAGAGTTATGTTTGTTTTGGTGATTTTTAAATCAGAACGATCTTGAAATTAAATATTTTCAAGTTCTATTATTTTAATTTTTTGAATACGTATTGATGGAAGAAATTTTAAAATTGTTTGTCGCGAAGTTTCATTTTAATTATTGAAATCATTTTATCTGAATGTATTTATAATTTTATTTTTATGACCAATCAGCAGCAGTAAGAAGTTGGACTTTTGCATAAGACTTTTAAAAGTTAAGCACGATTTGCTTTGGATGAACCAAACTCGAACACCTAAATGAAGATCTCGGCCGTTCTCAAACTCGCGTGAAGGAGAACTGAAGGAGAACTCAAGATCTCGGCCGTTCTCAAACTGAAGAACTCAAGCTTGCTTTGGAAATTTTCATAAGACTCTTCGATAAAGTTCGAAGACGATTCAAAACTGAAGAACTCACGCTCGCGTGAAGGAGAACTGAAGAACCGTTGCCGAGTTCGCATGTGATCCATCCAGGAAGGCCAACGGAGGCCGAAGCGACTGAAAGTCGCTCGCTGAAGCTCACCGGAAATCGAAAGCATGAAATCATAATCGAATGAGGACCGAAGAAGACTGTTTAAAGATCAACTGAAGGAGATTCGACTTCGATTCACTGATGAAGATGGTTCTCCATTGAAGAGGATGGCCCAACGAAGCTCTTTTGAATGGAAGCGACTGGTAGTCACGCGCGCATCAAATTGGGATGAAGTCGAGCTTCTGAAAAGTGTTGTTCGCTGGCCGATTCTTGTTTGTAGGTGTGAATCGATGAAGAGGTGGGGGCCTGAAGATCCCAATTGTTGCGGTTGAGAATTTGTAGGTCGATGCCCGTAAGATGCTCAACCAAATGCTTGTGAGATCGAAACGATTGAGGGGACGCCAACACTGGCGAAGTACCATGTGATGGGTGAGTGAAATGCATTCTGGTTGATTGAAATTGAGTTGAAGGGGGTTGGTGGAACTACGAATTGGTGCTATAACAATGAGGCGATTGATGAATCTATGCCAGATTCAAGGAGCCGATAGTCTGGTTTGAGTTGATTGGAGACTTGGTTTGCAAAGGGGTTCTGGTGATTGAAGACGCATTTCTCTGCACAGGAGGTGATCAACGATTTGTTTCTTGAATATATTTTTTCTGTGATGAACATGAATGACTAAATCCTTTAGGGGAATCATATCAAAATGAATTGAAAATATTTTATTTGTTCTGCTCATGTTTTTACAATTATATGTTCTTGTTGAGTTTCTTCCACTGTATCTTTTTCATACTCTCTGACTATGAATCTACAGATTCAAGTCAACCATTGAAATTTTATTGCTGTGATAAAATTAATTCATACCATTCAAAAAATTGAAAAATTGAGTTAGTATTATTAGGAGAGATCCAGTGTGATCTTTTTATTCTACTCTTTGTTTTTTGATTTTCATGAACATTTTTTATACACTATTCAACGTACCGATGGACAATGATCGTGGATTCCTTACCCTTTTTCAACTGCATTTCTTTATAGCTTTGGAACAATTGTGATTATCTTGATGCAAGAATAGAAAATCTTTAAATCAATTTAGAACTATTCCGTTCTCTAATTTATCCATTATCTTTGATTACACACACATATATATCTATGTCGCTTTCATATGTTTGTTTGCTTCCATTTCTCCTTGCTCCACTATTTCCACACTTTCACTCCTAAATTTTGCAATTGTTCACTATTTGTGTTTGTCCTATTTAGTTCATTGTTTGGGTTTTCTTCTTTTTGTTTTTGTTTGTTTTTTCTTTTGTTTAGACTTTACACCATATTTTCTTCCTTTGGGTTCGACCCTCCTCACCGCTATCTAGTAGTAAGTAGGTTAATAAATAAAAAAATTTGAGTGCGTCAATGACCGCGTGACCAACCCAGATGGTCCAGTGCCATTTTCGTTGAAGCTATACATGTAGCTAAGACCCCAATGAAGGTTCTGGGGTGTAGCAAAAGCGAGTTGGGTGGTGCCCAACAAAACTTTTCCATCAACTTCTTCAAATTTCTCCTAAAAAATATATTGAAATGTGTTCCCAAAATCCACCCAAAGAGAGTCTTTTCACATATAATTTATAATTAATTTATTTAATTTAAGATTTACCTTTCGTTGAATTCATTCTTCATCGATGAATTGGTAGACCACTTTTGTGGTACCATCATTATGTTAGAGGAATCAAGGGTAGATCACTCTATCGGTGATCCACACGTGCTCCACGAACCTCTGATCGTCGCTGTTAAATTCTTCAGGTTCTAGTGTAGGTGAATCAAACACTTGTGATGGTAACCATTGATCGCAACCGAATCCTGTAAGGTAGAAGAGATTCTCTCTGGTGAAGGATGAGAATTGCTCTACGTTCTTCAGAGCATTCTAGGGAGGGAAATCTCTAGGGTTTGAAATGATTATCACCAGAACTCATTGTGCACAACGATGGAATGAAGCTTGTGTGTCCACAAAATGTCAAAACTGGGGTTATATAGTGATGTGGATAGAAAATAAATAATTGCACAAGGTCCCTTATTATTTTATTAATCTCGGGAAAACCTCATGTCTAATAATAATAAAATTATTATTATTCACTTGACAAGCGCTAAACTCGTAGATAAAATAAATATTATTTTTCTTGAATAAATAAATTAATATTTATTCAAATAATATTTAATATGACATATCTCTTCGGACCATTAAACTCGGTCCATCAATCCTCCCCAATATTTATCGGACATTGAATAATGACTATTTATTCATTAAATAAATGTTACTACATTATTTTCTAATAAATATATCAATATTATATTCAATGAAATTAGTGAATAAATATTTATTAAATATTCACAAAAGTAAATAAATAAATATTTTTGTTATCTTGTCAATAAACTAGAATAAATTAATATTTTATATTCACATAATTAAATAAATAATTACTTAGTGAATAAATATTTATATTCTCTCGAATAATAGGTGATTGAATATCTGCGATCAAACCAACATGAATACTTATTAAACCATATACGCAAATAATAATTATCAAATATGTTAAATTCATATGAAATTTAACTAAGGTTCTGAATACACTTAGTGTGTGACCCTCTAGGCTCCTTTCTCAGTAACATTATCGTACACTGCCTAAAGTTCGCAACACGCTAAGACTCCCATAAAGAAAGAAGTTAATATTGCAAAGACTTGTAATCTCTTACAAACGTACACTGTGTAATATAAACTCTTTATCTCAATATCTCTTATCAAACTGGTTGTATACTGGTGTCATCAACCTATATGCTCGATGTATCATTCTTGGACTTTCTAGAAATGAACTTGCTGACAACATTGCCATGGCCATGGACTTAATCAGATGGTTACCCGAATGGCCCGAAGGCCTTCTTTTTTATTTTATTATGGATAATCCTCGTTTTAAGGGTTGAAGGGGAACCCTTACATGACTCGTAGGCCCAAGACACAAGGCCCGACACGACCCGAAGATCAATACATGACCTGAAGGCCTAGAGGCATATTATGCCCATTACATGACTCGTATGCCCAACCCACTAGAACTGCCCCTCCACAGCTTCTGCATCATTGATCGCCTAGCTCCCCACCTTGCATTGCTGATCGACTAGCATTACCCCGTACAAAGCTTCACGATGCCTGGTCCCGATGGCGGTTGTCGTACCCTCTCATTCTTTTAATCCGGTTAGCTCTGCTTCTAGTGACTGCTACTCTTTGCTCTGATCCTCTTTTGAGGACTGCTCTGTGTGAACTGGGCTACTCCATGGTCTATGTGGCCCAAAGGCCCTAAGGCCTGAAGGCCCAAACCGGTGGCCCGAAGGCCCAAATCAGGTGAATAGTTCCGGCTGCTACAGTACTAAACAGTACCTGCTACAGTATCGAAAATTCACCTCCACCCGATTTTGAACCCGAGTCTCTTGGATGCTAAGCAGGAGCCCTTACCACTCGGGTACAGGCTCGTTGGCTAATCAGACGACTCATTTTTCATTAAAGAGGCTGAGATGTCAACTTCCGTTAAATAATAGAAAGAATAAATCTTTTCTCTCATTATTCATTAATATAACATCAATCGCGATGCACCCAATGTATCATAGCTTATTGTGAGCATATGTTGTCACAGTTTTTGTCAATATATCAAAGTACACGATTCATGACATGTTTTAATAAAAATATTGAAGCCTAATGATCATTCACTAATGGAAATTTAGGCTATAACCACAGACTTATAGCCACAGTTTTATAGGTCCATGGCTATAGCTTGTTTATAGCCACGGTTCAATTTTGATATGTGGCTACACATTTGCGTCCCCTTTTTTTCGATTCCCGTCGAGCTCCTCCTCCTTCCCCGATACGTGACCCTCTTGTCGGGCACCCTCCTCCCCCAACGACCTCTCTCACCGCGCCCTCCTCTCTTCCCTCACGGATTTCCTCTCTCGTCCTCACTGTTGTCCTCTCTCGTTCATCCTTGCCAGCTTCAGTTCCCCTATCCCTCATCGCGGTTCCTTTATTCACGACGTGGATTCTCCAATCGCAGCCCGACTTCTCCATTCGGGGTTGCTCCATCCCTCGCGCGGTACTCCCCTCCATACCCTTTTTTGGGCGTTCCTCCTCCATTCTGTGCATTGGCCGAAGGGTTCCTCCCCTCCTCCATACCCCTCTTCAGGATTTCCTCCTCCCTACGGTGCGTTGGCCCAACTAATTTACTTAATTCTGTTATGTGGGTGCTGTTTGCAGTTTTGTTAACCTGTTTTTTGGCTCCCTTTTGTTTGCAGGAGGAGTTTGTAGTATTCATTCTATTTACATTTGCAGGAGGAACTTGTGTTTTGTGGCCCCTGGTTTGCAGTATTAATTCTGTTTGTGTTTCGGTGCATTTTCTAATTTGTGGCTCCTGTTTTGTGGCTTCTTTGAATATTGTTTACAATATTTATTATGTTTCGGGAATTTTCAGTTTGCAGGAGGAGTTCAAGGAGGGGTTTGTGTTTATTGTCAACTGTTTTGTGGCTCCTGTGTGTTGACTGGTATTTTTTCAACTGGTATTTCATGATTTATATTTCATATTAATTCTCATAATTAATCTGGTATTCTGGTATTCATGGTTTAATCTGTTTACTATTCTCTCATCTATTTACTATTTTGGAATTATTATGTTTCTATTTACTATTCTGGAATTATTAATCTGTTTCTAAGTGTTTTGTGTAATAGACTTTGTATTTCTGATATTTAAAAAATTCAGAAGTTGGATATTTTAGTCATAAATTCCAAAAGTTAGGATTTTCACTATGTAAAGAACTTTACTTATCCAATTGTTACCTTTTTATATCTACCATATTCATAGAAGACCCTTGTATATGATTATGATCATGCTATAAAGGGTATGTTTATATTTTCCCTTATTATTATATATTGTTAAGCATGTTTTCTATCCATTTATGTACATTTAAATTACATGGGATATGTTTTTGAGTTATAAATGAGTATACCCTTTAATTATTCCATGGGATGGGATGAGGCCTCTACTTTGTATAATCCTTCCCCATTCCATGGGATGGGCTTAGGACTTTACTCTAGAAGTGCACTTGGGTGGGATGGTCTATAAGATTTCCCTACCCCTAACATAGACAAGATGTATTACACTATTTCTATATCTCTAGATTGACATCGATAACGATCCCCATTGAAGAATATAAACTTAGGTAAGTTCCAATATGTGTTTTCCTAGTATAGAGAGTTACTTGATATAACTTGTATTTGTCTTTCAACTACTTATTTACAATTATTTTAATATTATTTTGGTTATTTTCCTAAAAATGTTTTTTTATTTAGACATGCTAATTAGTATACATGTTCACACATACACTTGGTTATTCACTTTTGATTTGAGGTATGTCAGTAGTTCCCTATCAAGTATATAAATTCGTATACCCTACATTAACACCTTACTGGGCATGAAACTTTATGCCTTATACTTCAAGTGCCTTTTTAGCAATGGATGTTTTGGGCATTGACTAGTCTTGGGTGGATTGAAAGCTATACCCTCTTAGAGATTGGATATTTGGAGCATTCTTTGTAAGTACCAACACAAATACAAAAATAGGATTTCACATCGACATTTAGATGATAGTTATTTTATAATCGACATAAAAAAAATTAATGATTGTTATTTAGATAACCAATGTTAAATGCATTTTACCAATGGGGTTTAATGCTTCTTATCTACTCATTGCTCTTGCAGGAATGCCCAAGATAAATTGTTCTATATCTACTGTGTGAAGGTCCAAATCTAGTTATTCTACACTAGTAATAATTATCAACAACTTTGATTGGTTTAATTATTCTATATTCATTATGATGAATTTCATTTGTGGTGTAAAGTTTTATCGAGTTGTAATCACTCAACTCACACATGGTTATGCCTCCATTAAAAGGTAGTGTATTGGTTATTCTAACCTAGGAAAAAATTAGTTCATTGGTTCTACCTTATCCCTGAAAAAATGTAGGTGTTTGGGTTGTGTCTTCATGTGTGAAAAAGGTAGGTTGGTTTGTTTTGGTTGTTGGGTATGATAAAAGAAGATTATAAAGAGTTGTCAATCTCCTTCACCATGATGTAGTGTTATACTCCATGATTAAAAATCAACACTGGAATGACGTCGCATCCTTACACTATGGTATATGATATGGCTTATATTTTCAAAATGTCTCTAAATTTCAAAAAATCTTTGTAGAATTAATCCAAAACATCACAACTCATTGTGAATCCATCCAAACACTTTTGGGAATTTGTTATTATTATCTCTTAGATTTCATATAAACTCTTTTTACTATATTCCACTACTAAAAAAATGACCTATCGCCATGGTTCAATAGCCACAGTTTAATTGGTCTGTGGCTATAGGTATGATAAAGCCACGATTTAATTGTCCCTCATACCTACATCTATCTCTAATTTTATTCTCGCTTAGGCTTTCCTCTCCCACACTCGCGCTCAGACTTTCCTCTCCCACCCTCCTACTCGGGATTTCCTCTCCCGAAACCCTTATCACCGACCGATCTTCACCCGACCTATTCTCCCTCGTCCGATCCTTGTCGGCTTCTCCTTCATGGTTCGTCTTTCCCTCACTGACATCGTCATTCATGGTTCCTCCATCCCTAGCACATTCCTTCCCTCCTCCATACCCTTCTTCGGTCGTTCCTCCTCCATTCGGTGCGTCGGCTGGTGCTTCCCCTCTTCGCGATCGAGCTCCCCTCCAAGCCACAGTTCATCGTTTCACTTGAGGTATGTTTCCTTACGGATTTTTTTTAGAATTTCTAGAAATTTTGGGTGAAATTGGTGGTTGATTTGGGTGTTTAATTTGGGGATTTCATGTGGATTAATTTTGGGTGTGTCCCATGAGTGGACCACACTCAGTTGCTCGAGGTTTGGGCACTGTGAGGCTGTCCAGTGAGTTTGACATTTATTTTGATTTGTGATTTTTTGGTTTTAATTGTTTGGTTTATTAATTTAATTGTTTTTATCACTAACCTCATTTGGCCGACCCTAACAAGATCCTCCCTTTCGTGATTTCTCATTTTGAGTTTCCTTTGTCTAGGTTTCTCTATGTGTTATGCCTTTAAAATTATGAATGTTCACACCTTGTTTTGATGCTAATTAGTGGTATGTAATGTTTAGAATAATTATTTTAAGTGGAATCAATTGGTTTTCTCTTTGAATTAAATTGTTTGAAAATTTTCTATTCGACTTTTCACACCAATTACTTGTCAAAATACCAGGCTGACCTTGTAAATGAGTTTTGGTATCTTAAAAAGTGATTTAAGTTTTCAAAAGAGAATCTAAATAGAATTAAAAGTGGTGTTCACGGTTTACTTGAGTTCTTTATTGGGTGTTCTTCATGATGTTTCATGGTAAATAACTCATGGAGAATGACTGTGATGCATGGAATTAGCTTCCTCAATGTTTTTCATGTTTATTAAGCTGTGGTTGTGGATTTTACCTGGTGAAAAATATTTTAAGTGTGTTTTGAAAAGTTAAATACACTAAATACTTGGGTTATCTTCCAAATGGTTTTATTTAAACAAATTATAAATTTTAAGAATGTTTTGGCCTTTTTTCCGGTATTTTTAAAATGGTTTAATGACTTGGTCGATTTTCTAATGATATTTAAATTAGTTTTCCAAATTGAAATTGTTTATTTTCAAATAATGAGTCTCAGTTAGTGCCTTAGGGGTTTTCTTGAAAAGGTAGGCACCTCTATAAATACTATCCGTTTAGGGGGAATTCACATGGATGGTGTCAGGAGGTGGGCTTAGCATAGATGATGGATCTTATGATTTATATGTAATATATACATTGTTTACTCACCTCCAACATTTCTTAGTCACAGGATCCTAGGTGTCGTAGTGAGAGTTGAATGATTTAGTGGCAATGTAGTGGTTGGATCGATTAAGTGAGGATTTTAATTGACCTACAAATCCTAATGGTTTTGGTTTTAACCTTATGTATTGGTTTGTGATAATTAAAATGGTTTTTATAATATTTAAAGTGAGTGAATTTTTAATTAAAAACCATGTTTTGTTATTGAATCCTTTTGAAAACATTTTCCTAGTTAAACTCATTTCTTCCTTTAGATGTTTTATCAAAATGTGTTTGTCAATGAACTCACCCCTTTTCCCTTTTTATCTTTTATTTTTTATCTTCTAAAACAATGTTTTCTAAAATATGAGTTGTAACACTATTAAAATAGTGATTGAGGAAGTTGGTTTCCAAACATTCTTTTAGGTCATGAACACTTATAACTTAAAAAATAATCTACTTTTGTGTTTTATAGAAGATATGTTTTTCTTTAAAAGGTGAAGTCTTAAATGAATCAAGTGGTGATTTAAAATATATTAGTATAGATTAACATTTATGAAGGACCTTTGACGAACTCATTTATGATAAATAATACCTAACAACCTTGTACTTTTGATTATTGTCAATGCTTTTGTTAGGTCCACTAGGCTAGATACCCTGAGGGGGGGGGGGGTGAATCAGGGTATGACAGATTAAAACAACTAACCCTTTTGATCTTGTTTTGCTGTTAGAAAAAACCCTCTTCTCTCTCCTTCCCGTTGCAGAGTATGAATAAACCTTAAAGCATGCACAAGACACAAAAAATTTTACTTGGTTCACCCTCACTGGGCTACGTCCAAGTAGCATACATCGACAGTGTTCCAATGCACCAATTCCACTATAAGCGCACTGTTGTTTACAAGTTGGAAGCGGACTCACTATCTCTCCTAGTTTACAACCACTCACAATTTGAGAACTCACTGCTCTCTCAATTGAAGTGAGCTCACTGCTTCTTCAGAAGATCCACTCATAGTTTATAGAACTATAAGTCTTTTCATTACCACTAATGAATGCATCCTCCACTGTATGTAGATGCTCTATTAAAGTCCAAATTTCATCCACTAATGAATACCCCTTTTCCCCTGACCACTGGGAACCAACCTTTGGGAAGAACCTTCAAAAAACACCCTACTTCGCGAAGCTCCCAATTTCGCAAAGCTCAAAAAAGCCTTAGCAAAACTCCTGCATTTTTGCGAATCTTACACCTTCACAGAGCTCAGGACATCACAGAGCTCAAGTTGCCGTAGAGTGACTTCCTTCGCGATGCTCACTGAGCCAATGTGGAGCACACAACTTTTGTGGAGCTAGATTAACCTCCACGAAGCTCCTTTTTTTTTGCGAAGCACACTACCTTCACGGACCACCTTCGCGATTCGAGAGCAAAAGATTTTCTTCGAAAACTCTCTATTTATATCAAGGGGGTTGTGGCCTATTTATAGGCGATTCCACCGACCCTCGAACCATCCGCGTGATGTTAGCGCTACGTCATCTCAAATCGTGAAGATCCTTAATTCTTGCCGAAATTCTCTCAATATCGCGAAGCACCATGAAAATTTTCGGATCGCGGAGCTCATCGTGATCGCAAAGAGTTCTGTCAATTACCTCGCGCAACCACCGTGAAGCTCCATCGCATTTCCCTTCAAATCTTCCATTCACGAAGCTCGTCATAATTGCGAAGAACATCGTCAACATTATTCTTATCTTTGCGAAATCCAATCCATGAAGTCTATCTTCACAAAACTCGTGTCTTTTCCATATTTTGATGAGATCTTCAATGAAATCCATATTTCACGATGCTCACCAAACTCCAAATTTTGGGCCTAAAAAATTTGGCAAACACTGGAAAACGGTGCCACCTTGTATCTGTTCTTTTGTACCACCTCCAGATATTCCGTTCCTTTTTCACAGTTCTTTGTCAACATGGATTGTCAACAACATCTCTGGAACTCTACAATTCTCCATGGAAACCTACATTGTCAACAAACACAAGCAACCCAAAAATTATGCAATGATACCTTGAGGGATTTTTTCCCAACAATTTTGATACTTTATTCCAAACACCACAACTAGTTTCTAGTTTATGCCTCATTTGTGTTGTACATACCATGTGTGATATTTTTGTGCATGACATGATTATAACTTCATCTTACATCTCCCTAGTATGTCTTAAAGATTTAAAATGTCATACCTATTCTTCATTTGGATTGAGATTATCATGTTTGATTGTAGTATTATTGTATTTTATTTATGGATAGTTTAACAGATTTTTCATGTTTACACATCATGGTTATTATTATCATACTAGAATGGTGTTATAATAGTGTATAGTGAGCATGTGTGATATTCTTTACTTTTAGTGCATGTTTATTTATTTTAGCATGGACCAAGTCTACTATTTTCCCATAGGGTACATTTACAAATTTGACTTAGAACATGTCTATTGCTATAATGTGAAGAATTTTTATTGTTTTATATAGAGAATGTTTATTACTATGATGTAGAGCATGTTTAGCGTTATGATATTGAAACTATATATTGTGTTATCATTGTTGGATATTGATATAAAAACTATGCTTTAAGGTTTACCTCTATAGTATTGAATACGTATATCAAACCTCTATATGGTACCTTAAATGGTATCTGGTGGAGTTGGTTAGAGATTCCTCCTCCCTCTAAAATAGAACAGAGCATCTACACACATGTAAATTTTCTTGATAATATCTAACTTGCAGAACTCAAGGATATTATAAGATTCATGTCTATACATTTTAGAAACTGATGGGAGACCATTGTTCATGATTCCTTTAAAAGATTCAATCAAACCATAAGTGAAACTTCAAGGAGCACTAAACTAGGGTATATGATGAGTACTACATGAAGCAGGTAGAAGGTCTAGATACAACTTCTTTAAAATCTAGAAAAACTGATCCTTGGATGCTGAGCAATCTTCCATTCATTGATTTTACTTTACTTTCCATTTTATTAGTCCACTCTACCAGCAATTGATTTACCTCTTGAAGAGTATTGGAAGAGGTTTGAGACATTGTAGTACTAGCAATGGCAATAACAGACTGAGATGTAATTGGAGGAAATATAGTAATTGGTTTCATATAAGGGACCAATAGACCTAAATATCATTAGTTGAATATTTTGAGTCACTTCCAATATATCTTTCAAATTTTCACCAATAGATTCTTCAAGATAACCCATAGTGAAATTCAAGGATATGTATGTTCCAACTTCAAGCTTTATAATAGTTTCAGTGGTGTCTTGGAACTCATCCAAAAGATCTTTATTGAAATATTTTAGAATCACAGATGTGAATGTATCAAACTAAATAGATTTAATTTGATAAGAAAAAGAATTAAAATCAGAAAGCATCTAATCAACCCCATTCTGAAAATCAGGAACCACTGAAGGTGAAAATAAAGAAGTGGCAGTTGGTTAAAAATCTTCTATTACACTTACATATCAATCTGAATAATCTTTGTTCATTGTTGGTCATGGAGTCATGTATCAGTTATCATGTACAATTGACACATTGATCACATATATATAAGAAGTCGTTATATCTCACTTCTTTTCCCATTAATTACTTACAGGTGGTTTCTTACGATGAAGTTAGTTCTATCCACCGCCATTAAAGGCAGTGAGTTCGACATCAGATTCAGGTAATGTTTCTTCTGTTTTCTAATGATGTTGTATGTTGATGCTGCTATCATCATCACCTATCCTATTATTACCTTTATCACTAATCATGTTTCTCCCACTTTTATTTTTAGGTTCCATTAATGATGATTAATTAGATCACTGTCATTTTTTTGAAGTCTCCTTGGACTCATTCGTGTGTGTTGAGACAACCAGAGTCAAAGGCTACTCACCGCGTATGCATAGGTAAGCATATATATAATAATTTCTCCTGTTATATGTATATCCACCCATGGCAGCACAATTACATATAAGGGGATAGGTGTGATTTTGTATATATATGGAAAATGCATACGTGTGTGGGTGATAATGGGCATATGCATGTGAGCATATATTTAAGGATCCTCTTGTGCATGTTCAAGGCCATGAAAACACATACACAGGGGTTAGGGAATCCTTATATATATGAAAAGGTGCATATGGTCGGTGGATGGATGGAGCATATTAGAGTTGTCATTGAAAAAGTGTCGAGCGCCGAGTGTGGGTTGGATCCTTTGAGGTAGGGTCCCTCTCTTAGCCTCTTTAATTCAAGAATGTTTTAAATTGCATTTAGGTGCCTTCTTAATTCTGCATGTCTATCGACCACCATCGAAGACAGTGAGTTCATTATGTAGATCCTCAATTCCACCTTGATATATTATTTTTCATGTTGGAAAGAATATATATAATACCCATTCATGAATCATATATTGATGTGAGGTCAACAAAATTTGTAATGGTGACATTACTGGAGGTGTTAAAAACAATATATCTAAGGGTGTTAATACATCCCAAGATATATTGGTGTCTAAAGCACATATACAAGAAAAATTCCACTTCCATATCTTCAAGATATTCTAGGTGTTGTAGGGATGGGCATCCATGCATTTTAATACATAAAATTTCCAAAAAATCCTTTCATGATTCCTCAATATAGGCTTATATTGTATATTTAACTTATTTTTCTGGGATCCAACATCTTCCAAAGAAATAAGTACAAATGATCAAGGCTATAGGGATATATTAATAGTTTAATTTATTCTCATATGAAGATGTCCTAAACAGAATGAATATCGATGAATAATCCATAGATTACAAGGTTATTTCATATATTAGAGATTAAGGGGATTACATCCTCTACGAGACCAATTTTCATGAGGGTTTATGGACCATGGGACCCATATCTACCTAATTTTAGAATACTCATTCAAAATCTATACTCTTGACCAGAATTATTGTATCCCACATTTGATTACTTTATATTAAATAAGGGAAATACAACTCAATGTACATGCCCCACATGTATCCTTATGGTTTCCATGCACATAGTCCCTAAAGGTACCAAATAAAACTAAATATTTTGTTCTTATTTATTGTATTGTTTATTTATTTTGAATCAATTTATACTAATCATTATTGAAGGAATTTCTTTGTTATATTAAATGGTGTGTACCTAGGGGACACATACTATGTTTTTAAAACCACATAACTCGGCATGTATAGGTGTAAAAACCTTGATTTCACACCCGAACACAAATGTTGTGTGTTCTAGGATATATTCCATCTATGATATCAATAACATGACATAGGTATCAGAAGAGGATACACCTATTAACCCTAATGATTCACATGCTGTGTGTAAAGGAGAAACATGACATTTATGTTAGGTTAGATTGGCTCGATGTATATTGGCGGTAGACGCCTAAGTAACTCATCAGTCCCATATGTCGTGTACCATATTGGGATAGACTATATAGTTAACTCAACATGGATATATGAAAACATTACAATACCTACCTTTTACTGGGACTCACAAACTATGTTATGAAAAGTACATTCAGTATACTATGTGACTTCCTATGTTTTTCATTTCTTCTCACCTTTGTGTCAACATATGAAAATTAAATATTATATTTAGAGTAATTTTATATGTAGAGAATGGTGGTATGACCATATTATACATAAGATAAAGTTTATGATGAATCTTAAAGTGTTTGATATTATTTTACCTACAAAGGAGACTACTAGGTTTGGACAACTTAATCAGAGCTGGAACATGGTTAATTACTTCATAAGAGATATGATAGTGACATGCAACAGTTCCTCATAATTCTATGAAGAGTTATATACTAACTTAGCAACATATTTATTACAGGATTTACTTCCTCTATATTCTTTCTAGGAGTTTAACACTACCCCACACACTTAAAGTGGGGGTCCTCCATATCAGGGGATAGTTTTTGGAACCAGTTGTAGGGGAAGGGGGAAGGGGGGAGGGGGGAAGGGGGAGGGGGATGGGGGTGGGTGGTGGGGGTAGGGGGTAGGGGGAGAGGTCTGCAGGCCAGGGGCAGGGGGGAGGTATGTAGGGTAGGGGGAGGGGTGGGTGGAGGGGGCATGGGGTAGGGGGAGGTATGCAGGGCAGGGGGTAGGGGGTGGTCTGCAGGGGGGTCTATAGGGCCGGGGGGAGGGGGGAGGGGGTAGATCTGCATGGAAGTGGAGTAGGGGGGAGGTCTGCAAGCTAGGGGGAAGACCTCACAGATGGTTTTTAGGGATTTTCATTAATTATATGTGTTCTCATTTTTATGCATTATGTTTATCAGAGTATTTTATTAGTAACATAATGATATTATATGAATCACCATATGAACATTGAATGTTTTCATTAATTAAATGTTTTCTCATTTGTATGCATTATGTTTATCAGGATTCTTCACTCCTTCCAATGATTTAGGTGCATAAACCAATGAATATTTCAATGATCATGATGATGGTGGTGGTGGTGGTGGTCTGAGAGGAGGTGATAATGATGATGGTGTTTCTATAAGAGATGATGAGGGTCATGATGGTTTTGGTGATGCTGATATTGAGGTATATTTTAGATGAAAATTTTATTCTTGGTTTATACATTTAGTTTTATCAAATAGTTCTTCTTATTATGATGATATTGATATTGAAATTTTATATTTTTTATATTGGAGATAGTTTGAATTCTTATGATATACATTGTATTATGATTGAGTTCAGTTTTATTTAGGAGGTCGTGTTTTTTTTCTCGTAGCTAGAGGATGTGATTACTGCTATAAGGGGAAGCTATTATAGAAGCATTTGGTGATTAAGTATAGCTGGGTAGGAATCAATTTACATGGTTATTAACTATGGCTGTATGGTCTATTTTCCATGGTTTTGAAAGTGTTATTAGGGACCAAGATCCATGGTTTAACCATGGGTGTAGTTAAAAATTACCATTGTTACGATCATGGATTTATCCTAGAATTTCCATGGGATTAACCATGGTATTATACTCTAATTTCCATGGTTAACCCATTTCCATACACGTACTACTTCCATAGTTCAAACCATTTATATAAATGAAATAATTCCTTGGATTAGGGGGGACTGGTAGGGGTGGGGGAGGGGCAGGGGGTGCATGGGGAAGGGGGTGGAGAGGAGCAGGGGCAGGGGGTGTCTAGGGTCTGGGGGGTGTCCAGGGTATGGGGGGTGTCCAGGGTCTGGGGGGTGTCCAGGGTCTGGGGGGTCTGTCCAAGATCTGTCTTCAGGGGGGGTATGTCCAGGGTCTGGGGGGTGTCCAGGGTCGGGGGGGGGGGGGGGGGTCCAGGGAGTAGTAGAGGGGGGGTTTTACATGGGGGAAGAGGTGCTGCAGGGGGTGGGGGGGGGGGGGCTGTCCAGGGGGTGGGAGGGCTTTGTAGGGGGAGCTGTCCAGGGTAGGGGGTGTCTAAGGTCAGGGGGTGTCCTGGGGGGGGGGGTCTGTCTAGGGTTTGGGGGGGGGGTGTCTAGGGCGGAGCGGAGGGGGGCTTTGCATGGGAGAAGGGGTGCTGCAGGGGGTGAGGGTCTGTCCAGGGGGTGGGGGGCATTGCAGGGGTGGGTCGTCTAGGGTGGGGGGTGTCCAGGGTCTATGTGGGTTTAGGGGGGGTGTTCTATCCAGTGTCTGTTGTGGGGGTGGGATATCCAGGGGGAGTGGAGGGGGTGGGGGATTTTCATTGGGGAAGGAGTGCTTTAGGGGGTGAGGGGATTTGCAGGTGGGTTGTCCAGGGTGGGAGGGTGTCCAGGGTCTGGGGGGGGTCCATGGTCTGTCTGGGGGGGTTCCTAGGGTCTGTGGGGGGGGGGGGTCTATTAGGGGGGGATGTCCAGGGGGGAGTGTAGGGGGAATTTTCATGGGGGAAGGGGGGGCTTTGTAGGGGGCTATCCAGGGTGGGTGGGTGGGGGCTCTGTCCAAGGGTGGGGGGGGGGTCTATTAGGGGGGATGTCCAGGGGGATTGGAGGGGGGATTTTCATGGGGGAAGGGGGGGCTTTGCAGTGGGGCTATCCAGGGTGGGGGGGGGGCTCTGTCCAAGGGTGTGGGGGGGGGGGTCTGTCCAGTGGGTGCAGGGGGGTCTGTCTAGGGGGACTATGCAAGGGGGAACTCTGCAAGGGGGGAAGGGGTCTGTCTAGGGAGGGACTGTGCAGTGGGGGGGGGGGGGGGCTGTCCAGGGGGAGTGGGGGGGGGGGGCTTTTCAATGGGGGAAGGGGTGTTGTAGGGGGGATTTGAAGGGGTGGGGGTGCTTTTTTATGAAATGGAAAACCCTATAGCCATAGTTTGAAACCATAGTTATAGCCATGTGTGCCTTAAACTGCTACCATGGTTTCAAACCATGGATTTAGGTGTTTTTGCACGGTTTGAAACTATGGATATAGCCCTATATACACACCAATACCAACCACAGTTCATAAAACTGTGGCTATAACCTATAGCCACAGTTCATAAAACTATGGTTATAACCTATATGCACGTTTTTTGACTTATAGCCACAGTTCCAAACCGTGGCTATAGCCTAAATTTTCAGTAGTGATTACACATATATATAGATAAGAATATCCAATGACACATATAAATGTGGATTTTCTATTAGCAGGTCATGTTCTCATAATCCCCTAAACTAAATATCACTAAGGGCGTACACCATGAAAAAGTGTCTAAAAGTCCTATAAGTCCCCACTCATGATATACTATATCATTTGCGTCTCATCAAATGATATCATCCAACTGTATAACTTATATTTAAGAATACTATCATGGAACTTGTAGGTTCTTATCATAGTGAGGAATTGCTATAATCTTTCAGTGAAAAAAATTAAACTTGGGACACTATCACATACCATGTCACGTAGAAGAACAATCATGATGCGATAAGATATTTTATTAATATTCAAATACATGAATACAGGTAATCACAAAGTTCTTATAAGTTTCTTCTAGGGAAATAAATCCAACAAACTCTCACTTTCACTAGATCCAACTGCTAACAAACTTCAATCTACTAGCTCTCACATGATGTTCATGCTTTTGCTGAGATAAGGCTTTAGTGAAGAGGTCTGATATGTTTTTCTCTGCAGAAAGTCTACTCAAAACAACTTCACCCCTTTTATAAAAATCTCTCAAGAGGTAATATTCGTTAAGTATGTGATTCATCCATTGATGTGAAATTGACTCCTTTGCAAGAGCCACTACTGTAGTATGATCACAATACAATGTGATAGGATCTCTATTCATAGGCACCACATCAAGATCTTGGAAAAAAATTTAAATCCAAATAAATTATTTGGATACATCAGAAGTCTCTATATAAATAGACTCCACTGTAGAATCTGTGACATCTGGTTTCTTTAAACTATTCTGAATTACAGCTCCTCTATTGAAAATGAAGAGAAATCCTAATCGTGACTTCAGATTATTCTAATCCATTTGGAAACTAGAATCAGTATATCCTCTGATGACTAGTTCCTTATCTCTTCCATATACCAAGAACACATTATTAGTATGACTTAGATACTTAGGGATAACCTTAGTAATATACTAATGATGTTCTCTTAGATGAGCTTGATATCTACCTACCATTCATAATTTGTAGGAAACACCAAGAAGAGTTGTGACGACCCGAACCCGGATGCCACTTAACGGGTGCCCCGAGTATGGTGGGCCACATGGCCGCAAGCTCATCTTCCCAAATGCCAGAGGCTACTGACTTACAACGAGGGACTAGGGTGTGTCTGTGGGAATACTATTCCCTCATTAGTAGAGTGTAGCATAGTGGAAGGAATATAAAGGAATAGTAAACAACAGAAGAAATATAAATAAATAGTAGAAGAAAAGTGATGCAATAGATAAAAAAAATTATACCAACTAAATAATGATGATGAAATGTCATGTCACTAGAAAACTGGAAAACATAGATACAAGACAATAGACATAACATGTTCCACAAAGTAAAGGAAACAAAGACTACTCCAATCATCCCAAGATCCAACTCGGTCATCTACTATCAAGCTTCATCCTATCTGCACACAATCAAGTGTTGGAAGTTGTATACTTCCATTTTTCAACACCTACAGTCATATAATCTACTTTGGGTATCAAACAGTGCTCGAAGAGAGTGTGAGATAAATCTTAGTGGTTCACCACCAATGGTGTCTATAACATTCGGCCCATGTAATGGAATATAGCAGTTTTTAGGCATGTATATATAAGTAAACAAAGCAGTACAAAATAACTAAATACCCAAGTACCTACTTCAGCCCTCGGCTGGTGTCTAAACATGTAACCTGTTCATTGATTATGTAATTACCATTTAATGTTAAAAGGTCACATGAGGCATAGCCAAAACTGACATCAACTCATGATAGTATAAGTAGTGAGGGTCCCAAGACGTAATAAGGAAACCTAAAAATGACATCCAGTGAGGGAGTTATAGGTTAATAACCAAGGTAACATAAATCTCATGGAAATCTAACTTAGTAGTATCTGAGTCTAGCTAAGTGGGTAAGAGTGTAATCCAAGGAGTGTAATCGAAGAAATTCCACAATAAGGATCCTACTGAGTCCAAGGAGTGAATCCAAGGTAAAATGGGCCTAAGCAAGGACTATGTCCAAGGAGTGTATGCAAGGAACCTACTTGTTAATGTTGGATCCAAGGAGTGTATCTGAGGTATCCTAAAATTATGAAAGGTGACCCTATAGTAGTATACCGAGCATCCAAGGAATATAAAAGAACCAGGATCTAGGTGGGTATCAATCTAAGAAAACCACATCCTTGAATCGAAATGGAGTTCCCGAGACCCAAGGTATTATCCTCTCAGAATTCAAGGCGAGCTCGAGTCAGTCCATTCCTATTTGATATTGTAATCATGATATAATTCATTTGGTTCAAGTCTTTCCTTCCATTAGTGTGGATAGATCAAGTAGAGTTGAAACCATTTATTTATTGGTCCAAGACTTGTCTTCTATTAGTGTGGATAGGCCAAGTAGCGTTTTAACCATTTAATTAAGTATTAGTTAACCATTAAGGCATATTGAATTATTGAGGTTCACTCCACTACCTTCCATCAACATGGAAGGTGTTCTACGGACATGTAACCTTTATTCAATCTCTTTTAATAAGGCCAAGTTATATACTTAGTATACATTCCATTCCACATTTCACATTTAATTATAATTTGAATCACTTACCTTAGGCATGTTAAGTGGTGAGCATACATGGTACATGCCATTATGCAATTCTCATTTAATAACAAACCATTTATTATAGGAAGTCTCACCTTTAAGAAGGTCAAGCAAGGGAACTCCCGAACGATGGCTCAAACATGTCAAAATCCTAAAAACCCAATTATGGCATAACCTTTGACATGAGGCGGACTGAGTTCTGGGTGTAACCACTAACAACTAATTACATATTTGGAAAGATCATAACCATATGATTCTAACAAGTATAATCATGGAATGTAAATTTAAGAGATGGTCCCCAATGGGATCGGCGAGCCCCACACGAACATTCCAAAATCAACGAACTTTAGGGATGAGTTATATACCACCAACCTTATGGTTGTACGATCCTCCTCCTTCGGTATCAACCCTTTATTTACCTCGGATTGGAGTAGATCTAAGAAAGAGTGAAAAAAACTCACATGGCGATACATAGGTCGAGAGATAAAGAGATGAAGAATAGCTAATGAGGACTCGAGTACTTACCGTTGCACATCCAATGTGATGAACGGAAGTTCGATCGTATTTCGGATGATGGAGATCTCTGGATTCCAAGTTTTGATCTTCAAAAAGCACCAAATTGAGAGAGAAATAGGTCAATCCTGTATAAAATCAGATTAGGGATGAAGGGGTGACTTAATTAGACCATTAAGGGAAAAACTAGAAAATTTCCCAAATAAAATTTTTATGCACAATTTCTCCACACGGTTTTTCAAACCGTGTGCAAACCGTGCAAGACGGGTTTTCCCAAAAATTCATCCCTCGCATGGTTTGATCAAACCGTGCACCGACCATGCACGGTTACCTGGGAAAAAGGGGCACTCACATGGTTAGACAGCACAATCGTGCACCTACCGTGTGAGGTGGCTCTATCTGAAAAAACAGCATCCACACGGTTTTCTAAACCATGCCGAATTTTGCACAGTTTTCTCTAAACTGTGCGCCTAGTCTGTTTTCTCCAAAAAGATGGGTTTCATGCTCCAAAAAAGCCCCAAACACACTTAGAACCTTTACTAACTCATTAGGAATCCATATTGGGTCCAAATTATAGATTTAGACTGAAAATTAAAGGATCCATACCTGACTAAGCAACCAGGTTCTTACAGTTTTCCCCCCTTAAAATAACTCACCCCGAGTTCTCCTTACAAAGGTATAGAAACACTATCTGAGAACAAAAGTGGCCACTAAGTATGTACATCAGATTATCTCTCCCAAGACTCATCTTGTACTCGACTGTGCTGTCATAGAACCCATATGAGAGGGACATACTTGCCTCAGAGAACTTTTGTGCTTCGGTCAACGATGCGTACTGGATACTCCTCAAAGGTAGCATCGACATCTAACTCAACTTTATCGGGATCAAAGGTATGATATGGTTTAACATGATATTGGTGAAGCTATGAGGACATGAAAGATGTCATTCATGGCACAATACCTCTTAGGTAGTAACGACCGATAAGCTACCGGCCCGAATCTCTCTAGAATCTCAAATGACCCCACGTAATGAGGTGAAAACTTTCCCTATTTTCTTAACCATCTATGCCCTATCCTGGGTGATACCCAAAGGAAAAAATGATCCCCAACCTCGAACTCAAGAGGTCATTAATAATGATCAACATAAGATTTATGTCTAGACTGAGCAGTATTCATACGCTTTCTGATCATCTGATCTTGTTCTAAAGTCTCCTGAATGAGATGAGGACCTAGTAGGGTTTCCTCACCTACCTCTAGCCAGCACAAGGGAGAATGGAATGACCTACCATATAAGGCCTCAAAAGGATCCATCTGAATCATCGCATAAAAACTATTATTATAAGAAAACTCGATGAGAGGAATATGCTTCTCCCAAGAACTGTTGAAATCAATGACACATGCTCAGATCATATCCTCTAGAACTTGTATCGTATGTTCTAATTTTCCATTAGTTTGAGGGTGAAAAGTTGGGCTTAAAAGAACCTAAGTCCCCATAGCTTTCTGCAAACCCTTCAAGAACCGTGAAGTGAAACGATCATCCCTATCTGAAATGATAGTACGTGGAAACCTGTGTAGTCATATGATCTCACAGACATATAGTCTTCCCAATTCATCAACTGAGAAATTCTCATAAATAGAAATGAAGTGGGATGATTTCATTAGTCATTCAATGACTACCTAGATAGCTTCGCTACCCCTCAGTGACCTAGGTAATCCTACTACAAAATCCATAGCAACATCTTCCCATTTCCATTCTAGGACTGGAAGCGACTGTAACAAGCCTGTAGGTCTCTGGTGCTCCGTCTTCACCTGTTGATAGGAGAAACATCTAGTAATAAATCCTACAATCCGACGTTTCATTCCATGCCACCAATACTAGTATCACATATCTCAATATATCTTTGAGATACCTAGATGAAATACCCACTAAGAAGCATGGGACTCTTTCATCAACTCCTCTCTCATATTAGCAGGAACCTAGATATGTCCATGTAGATTCAGGATGTCATATCTGTCTACAGACCAATCCGGAGGTGGGTTATCTCTTGATATACTCTCATGGAGAACCAAAACTTCAAGATTTGAAAACTGCCTACTCTTCGCCTTTTCAAGGAGGGAAGAGGTAACTGTTAAGTCTAAGAGGTAAGACTGATCGTGACTATCATGAAACTACAAATGAAGTTCAAAATATAGGTCCATTAACTTCCATTCGTCACTGGCTTCCTGCATAGCCTGTGTTTGAGTTTTTTGACTCAGTGCATCAACGAACACATTTCCTTTTCCAGGAATATAGGCAAGATCAAAATCAAAGTATTTTAGATATTAGACCCATATCCGCTATTTGAGGTTCAAGTCATACTGATAAAAGATATACTTGATACTTTTGTGATCTGTATACACCATAAAGTTCTCACCCAACATATAATGTCTTTAGCAACGTAAGGAATGGACAAATGGTGCTAGCTCAAGGTTGTGCATTAGGTAATTTCTCTCGTGAGGCCTCAAATGCTGAGATCCATATACAATGAATTTGTCTTATTACATCAATACTGCTCCTAGGACAATGCCTAATGCATCTTAGAAGACGATATAACTTTTACCAGGTTCTGGAACACTCAAAATCGGTGCCGAGACAAGCCTCCTTTTCAGCTCCTAAAAGGATTTATCACATGCTTCTGACCACAGGAACTTAACAACCTTCTTTGTAACTCCAATAAGAGGTGAAGAAAGACATGAGAAGTCTTGTATACAACACATGTAATATCTAGCCAGCCCCAAAAAACTCATGATATCAAACACGTTCTTGGGATTCTCCCAGGAAACTACAACACTATCCTTTTTAGGGTCAACAAATACTTCTAATTATGAAATAATATGACCTAAGAATTGGAATTTTTTGATCCAAAAGTCACATTTAGAAATATTGGCATAAATATAATGCTCTCTCAGTGTACTCAGAACAATCTCAAGATGTTTGGCATGGTCGTTACGAGTGCGAGAATACACCAAGTTTTCATCCACAAAGACCACAACAAAAGTATCCAAATAGGGGTGGAGAAATATTTTCATCAAAGCCATGAAAATAGTAGGAGCATTCGTAAGACCGAACGACATAACAAGGTAATCATACACACCATATCTGATGCGGAAAGCTGTACGAGGTATGTCTGAGGGTCTGACTCGCACCTGATGATAACCTGATCTCAGGTTGATCTTATAGAACACATTTGATTCTCAGATCTAGTCAAAGAGATCATATATTCGAGGAAGTGGATACCGGTTCTTGACTGTAAGATGGTTCAAACTTCTGTAATCCATGCATAGATGAAGAGTTCTATCTTCCTTCTTAGAAAAAAGAACAGGTAAACCCCAAGAAGTTGTAATAGGCTGTATAAAGCCTTTATCCTCTAGGTCCTCTATCTGCTGATTGAGCTCATGAAGCTCAGTAGGTTCCATCCTATATCGAGGAATGGACACTGGAGCTGCTTTCAGAACAAGATCTATTGTAAACTCTACCTCTCTCTTAGGAGGTAATCTAGAAAAGTCATCAGGAAAGACTTACCTGAAACAATCAACTACTGGAGGGAAATTAGTTTGAAGAAAACCTTGATCCTCCATGAAAATATTTTCAATCTGAGTGGTCACTTCACCTAGCCCATGATGCTTCGGTCCAACTCTCCCATCCTAGAAATCTCACTCACCTTTGAAAAGATAACTGCTTCCTTCTGGAGATGTAAAAGAAACCATGCAACGATAATAGTCTACAAAGTCATGATAGTAGACTAACCAGTCCATCTTGAGAATGAAATCAAAGCCCGTCATCTCGAGAATAAAGAGATTCCACAAGAAAGGGTAACTGCCTACCTCAAGGGGACAGTCCATGCCCTGGTGTATTCCCTCTATTCAAATTCCTAACAGTGTATCGAGGGTCATTACACCATAGTGATATTGTATCTCTAGTCCAATAATTTCCCTGATAGATACATAAATGAAAGATTTTGAAGCACCTATATCAAACAAAGAAAAGAAAATAGTATAGGATACTAGAATAGTACCTCATACTGTAGACGGTCCCACAACATGATCCTTGGTTATTAGCTGTAAGGCATGAAATTGACCCGATCCACGACTCTATGCAACAGATGGATTACCACAATCATAAATGCTCTGCTGGTGCTACTGGTGATCAGGGATCAGAATACCATGGCCATAACATCCTCCTCGGCTAGACCTGTCGGTGCTATTCTAACTCCCCACCTGTTGTGGCGTAAAATAACTCACTCCTGAAGGTGGAGTTGGTACAAACCCTTTTCCACTCGAAGTTGGCGAAAAGTTCCTTCAGAAACGCTGAAGATGGCCCATATGACCACAAGCTTGGCACTCTATAGGGTCTCTATCACATTGGGGATTCTTATTCCCTAGTTTTCCACACTGATGACACACCACAGACTATCAAACTAGATACTCTGGAGGCCACTACCTTGATGAAAAACCTCAAGGGAACGTTTCCTGCCACTAGAAAAAATACTGGCCTGACACGACACTGATCCTTTAAATCCAGTACATGTGTCATCCCTCAGGTTTCGCTTAGTGATAAGGGCCTAATCAACTATTAAAGAAAATGTAGGGAGGAGAAAGACATTCACCTGAGTTCGAATGGCATATTGGAGCACATCCTCAAAACGTCTATCATACGAAATCTCATCAGTGACTAGAAGTGGTGAAAAGTGTTGTAAATCAGTGAAACATGCTGAATATTCCATAACTGACATAGAACCCTACTCGAGATGCATGAAATTTCTGGCTTTGTCAGCTCTTAGTGCCTGAGGAAAGAACTGATCATAAAAGGCAGTCTGGAAATCAACCCATAACATGTCATGATGATGACCGACCTGGGTAACCACATCCCCCAAACGCTTGGCCGAATCCCAAAGCATGTATATAGAAATCTTGACTCTCCACTCTGGAGGTATTTCCTGATGCTCAAAGATAGATAGCATGGCCTCTATCCAAGACTCAGCAGCTTGAGAACTGTCATCCCCTGAAAAAGTAGGAGGATACTGCTACTGGAACTCGCGAGTCAGATCAACCATCATAGGTGCAACCCGTGGAGCACTTTTCATGGACTACATCAGAATTAGGAAACTATCATGAACATGGGAATCAGTTCCTGTATCAGGTACAATAGGAGGTGTCTCAAGTGGCACTCTTAGAAGTAAGACTGGCGGCTCAGGGCCCACCATGTCTGAAGCAAGGTTATCACCATCCTCCTAGAGAATGACATGAGGATGACGTGGTGACATTCGTATAAAAATTCCAAACATACATCTTAGAAAAATCTTAGGATCATAAGATAGCATCACTAGTAGAAACTGAACATAATAAAAACTCACTACCCAAGGAATACTACCCAAACTACCTACTTAGACGGCTAGACATTGGTAAGTTCTCAAGTATAAGTTTCATGTCATTTTGTAGTTAATTTATGGGTTCACTCCTTTACCTTTCATAATCATGACATGGAGGGATAAGGATGTGAAACTAATTTATTTTATATTTTAGGATCCACTTTATAATGGATAGACATTTCTGATGAATCAGTTCCCATACAACTATCACCAGAAACAACACCCATTTCTTTATAGTATAATGGCTCAAATATGTAAATTACTCATCCCAACCCATGAGGGCTCATACACCTCATGAATTGAGATAGGAAATCACTCAATTGCATCCAAATTAATACAAGTACAATCAAACTATCACAAAATCACTCAATAATCACAGGCATATCAAGCAATTCAAAGTAATGAGATGCAACTATATGGTATAGTAATATGCATGAAATGTGAATTCTAGGTGTCTATAATGATGCATGTAGTAATGATCCTTGCCCTAATATCATTGGGCTAAGGATGAAATAAATTATCAACAGAGTAATAATCAACAACACCACACAGCATGTGTGTCACCCAATAGTGAAATAATATGAACTGTAATAGGAAAAATAGAACAAAAATTGTATTATGGGTAACTTGGATTTTACCCCGAACATGGGTTCGCGACACCCAAGCATGACTTATGACCAAGTCCCAAGAATTCCTATTCTCCAATATATTATCTCCAAATAGTAAAGTAAGAAAAGAAACCACCTTTGATACCACTTTGTGATGACCTAGAGCTGGATACCACTTAACAGGTGTCCCGAGCCCAGTGGGCCACATAGCCTCAAGAGCATCTTCCCGAATGCCGAAGGCTGTCGAATAGAAGCGACAACCTAATGTGTGTCCTTGGGAAGACTATTCCATCATTAGAAGAGTGTATCACAATGGAAGGAATATAAAAGAATAGTAAAGAATGGAAGAAATATAAATAAACAATGGAAGAAAACTGATGCAATAGATAAACGAGAACAAACATAATTATACCAAATAAACAATGATGATGAAATGCCATGTTACTAGAAAACTAGATAACATGGATACAAGATAATAAAAATAACATGTTCCACAAAGTAAAGGAAAACAAAGACTACTCCAAGTATCCTGAGATCTAACTCAGTCATCTACTATCAAGCTCCATCCTATCAGCACACAATCAAGTTTCGGAAGCTATATGCTTCCCTTTTTCAACACCTACAGTCATATAGTCTACTCTGGGTAACAAACGGTGCTCATAGAGGGTGTTAGATAAATATCAGTGCTTCAACACCAACAATTTTTATAACATTCATCCTATGTGATGGAATATAGCAGTGTGCAGACATGCATATATAAGTAAAGAAAGTAGTACAAAATAACTAAATACCCAAGTACCTGCCTCATCCCTCACCTGGTGTCTTAACATGTAACTAGTTCATTTATTATTTAATTACCATTTCATGTTAATAGGTCACGTGAGGTATAGCCAACACTGACATCACCTCATGATAGTATAATTAGTGAGAGTCCCAAAACGTAATAAGGTAACCAGAAAATGACATCCAGTGAGGGAGTTACAGGGTAATAACCAAGGTAATTTAAATCTCACGAAAAGATAACTCACTAGAATACGAGTCTAGATAAGGGGGTAAGAGTGTAATCCAAGGAGCATAATCCAAGGAATTCCACAATAAGGGCCTACCGATTCCAAGGAGTGCATCCAAGGTAAAACGGGTCTAAGCAAGGACTGGGTCCAAGGAGTGTATCCAAGGCACCTAATTGTCAATTCTGGATCCAAGGAGTGTATCTGAGGTATCCTGGAATAATGAAAGGGGACCCTATGGTAGTATACTGGGCATCCAAGGAATAGAAAAGAACCAGAATCTAGATGGGTATCAACCTAAGAAAACCACATCCTTGAATTAGAATGGGGTTCCTCAGACCCAAGGTATTCTCCTCTCAGAATCCAAGGTGAGCTTGATTCAGTCCATTCATATTTGATATTGTAATCATGAGATAATTCATTTGGTTCAAGTCTTGCCTTCCCTTAGTGTGGATAGGTCAAGTAGAGTTGAAACAATTTATTTATTGGTCCAAGACTTGTCTTCCATTAGTGTGGATAAGACAAGTAGCATTGCAACCATTTAATTAAGTCTTAGTTAACCATTAAGACATATTCAATTATTGAGGTTCACTCTTCCACCTTCCATCAACATGGAAGGGGTTCTATGGACATGTAACCTTTATTCAATCTCTTTTAATAAGGCCAAGTTATATACTTAGTATACTTTCCATTCCACATTTCACATTTAATAATCATTTGAAGCACTTACCTTAGGTAGGTCAAGTGGTGAGAATAAATGGTACATGCCACTATGAAATTATCATTTAACAACAAATCATTTATTATAGGAAGGATCACCTTTAGGAAGGTCAAGCAAGGGCACACCTGAACGGTGGATCAAACGTGTCAAAACACTAAAAACCCAATTATGGCATAACCTTCGACATGAGGCAGATTGAGTTTTGGGTGTAAAAAATAACAACCAATTACATATTTAGAAAGATCATAACTATAAAATTCTAACAAGTATAAGCATGGAATGTAAATTTAAAAGACAGTCCCCGATGGGATCGGTGGGCCCCACACAAACATTCCAAAATCAACGAATTTTAGGGATAAGTTATAGACCACCCACCTTATGATTGTACGATCCTCCTCCTCCGGTATCAACCCTTGATTTTCCTCAGATCGGAGTATATCTAAGAAAGAGTGAAAAATGCTCACATGGCGATACTTAGGTCGAGAGATAAAGATAATAAGAATGACTAAAGAGGACTCGAGTACTTACCGTTGCGTATCCGACATGATGAACGGAAGGTCGATCAGATGTCAGATGATTGAGATATCTTGATTCCAAGTTTTGATCTTAAAAAATCCCCAAATTGAGAGAGAAATAGGTCAATCACGCATAAACTCAGATTAGGGAGGAAGGGGTGACTTAATTATACCATTAAGGGAAAAATGGAAAATTACCCAGAGAAAAAGTCTGCGCATGGTTTGTCGAACCATGTGCAAACCGTGCAAGATGGTTCTGCAAAAAAAGTTATCCCCCATACAGTTTGATCAAACTATGCACTATCCATGCACGGTTACTTGGGAAAAAGGGTCACTTGCACGGTTAGACAACACGACTATGCGCCAACCGTGCGAGGTGGCTCTGTCCGAAAAAACAACATCCGCACGGTTTTCTCTAAACCACGTGCCATGCCTATTTTCTCTAAAAAGATGGATTTTGAGCTCTGAACAATCCCCAGACACCCTCAAAACCTTTACTAACTCATTAGGCATCCATATTAGGTCCAAATAATAGATTTAGACTGAAAATTAAAGTATCCATACATGAGTGAGAACCCAGGTTCTTACACTAGTACATAACATGACATACATGATTGACCCTATCACATGTGCGTATGAGATCCTACTCATTCTCTCTCTCTATCCCCCTTATTGTGTCTAAGGGAATATTTTCTTAGAGATATTTATACCATGTGACACTGGAACAAATCCATTCTTGGATTTTTCCATACTAAATATATTTAGTTTTTGTCCAACGTACGTACTTTGACTTATTCCAAGCAGCCATTTTGATTTATCATGAATGATCTTGATTCTAAGGATATATGTTGCTTCATCTAAGTACTTCCTGGAGAAGAACTTGTTTAACCAGTCTTTAACTAACTACAAGACCAGTATTTTATTTCTAATATGTAATATTTCATCAACATATAGTACTAGGAATATGACCACACTCCCACTAAACTTCTTGTAAACACATGGCTCAGATTAATTATTTATGAAACAAAATTCTATTATGGATTCATCAAACCAAATGTTCAATGACCTAGATGTCTAATTTAACCTATAAATGGATCTCTAAAACTTTCATAACTTATTGGAATTTCCTAGAGACATAAACCATTCAATATGTGTCATATAGACATATTCTCGAAGGTTTCCATTAAGGAAATCTGTTTTGATATCTATTGAATCTCATAGACATGGAAATATGCCATGATAAGTGGAATTTTAATGGATTTAAACATGGAAAATAGAGAAAAGGTTCTCTCATAGTAAATTTTATCCATTGTTTAACCCCTTTAACCACTATCCTAGCTTTGTAGGTACTCACTTTACATTCCATGTCTAGTTTTCTATTGAATTCCCATATTCACCCAATGAGCTTTACATCAATTAGAGGATCAACTAGAACCTAGAATTTGTTTTGATATATGGAATCCATCTCAAAGTTCATATATTCTTTCCATATTATATTTTATGAGCTCTCTACTACCTCCTTATAGGAAAGAGGATCATTATTTTTAACTAATGAGGAGTCACCATCTCCAGTGACTAGAAAACTACATCTTTCTGGTTCTCTAACCTCTCTGATTCTCCTAAATAATACTTGTGTTTTAGGAAATTATTTTTGTTTTAAACTATTTATTATATGTTTAATCAATGTTTTATGTTTCATTTATATTGTTCTTATAGTTTATATTTTATAGTCTTTTAAAGTCACGTACTTGAAACAGAATCCCACATCAAAAAATGCAGAATGTTCTACACAGGAAAGAGAGAAATAGAATCCCATATTGGAAATGCATACTGATTTTCAGGGTAAGTCCTCTTATAAAAGGGAGCCATGGGTGAGAGCTTCTGTCAAAATCCAGACTGTTATAATGGCAGTACTGTTGGATTTTAAATAGTAGATAAATTCTGTTGAAAATATTTATTTTTTTTACTTTTGTTTTTTTGTTTATATATATATATAAATAAAACAAAAAATAATTTTTTTTTTTTAAAAAAATAAATTTTTTGGGTTATAGGGGAAAGGTTGCATCGACGATGCCGCCTTTCACCCGAGGACCAAAGGCGGCATCAACGATGCCTCCTTTGTAGTGTATTTTTAAAAATATTTTTAACCAAGTATTTTTTAAAAAATATTTTAAAATAACATATTTAAAAAAACTCTTACATTAATGAAAATTATAATAATATTATGTTAAAATGGGTGGATAAGGAATATTTTGATTACAAGATGGATGTGACTAACAAATTTAAAAAGGGACTTTTTTTAAGAAAAATCTCTTATTTGGAGGAGACTTCTTCTCGATGGGTTAACCCTGATTGGGCCCATCCTCACCTGCCATGGTTTCCCCTCCTATCCCCTAGTGTAGAACCACCTACATTAGGCCTCCTTCTCTGGCGATCAGCTCTGTCCGGACCGTGCACCGGGTCTGATTGCCGCCGACCTCTTCCTCTGCACCACCAGGTCGGAACACTGTGACGCATCACACCCCCTTAAAACTATCGTCCACCTCTATCTGGAGTAAGAAGAAACCACTAATCCCTTATCCCTGGTACCTTGGACCTCCAACACATCTCCTCTCGGTGGGTTCTCTCTCCAACGTCCAAATCGGCAACGCCCTTCTGGACGAGATTCATCCCACTGCCTGTGTCTCGCTGGTGCGCCAACCACCTCTACCTCTAGGGCTGTACGACTCCCTCGTAGCACTGCCTTGGAACCCTTCCATGACGATGCCTTCTGCTGAGCCTGAGCCAGCCAAATACAACCCTCTCTGGCCGTTAGCATGGTTGCCACGTCCTGGACCGGAAGCCACCCCTAACTCACCTAGATCTGAAAGTCGCCGGTCCACCGCTCACTTAGACGAACTGCCACCACACCATCTGTCCGAAACCCAATGCATCCAATATTGGCTATCCTGACTTTACTGGCAGCATTATGACTCCTCACCACTCATTCCGAAACCCCCTAGTTGGAACACCCTTATGAGATCTCTCATCAGGTATTTTTAACAAATGGATTTTTGATTTTTTTTGCAAAATAGGATAGGTTTACCAGTATTTTTAAAAATGGGTCCCGAGATGCGTAAACCTCGTTCACGCATCCCTGATTCCAGGAAGATGCATGAATGAGGTTCACACATATTAGGCATACTAAAAGATGCGTGAACTGTCACGACCCGTCCCCGGGGGCCCGTTTTGTGACTACCCCAAGCTCGCCTTCCTTAGGCCAGGGGATAACGACTAGCACCAAAGGCGTAATTACCTAGAACTAGGAAGGAATTTCCTTTATAACCTGTAAACACACAACCAAGCACACAACAAGATACGAACTCAAGTAAACTGAATAATGAAAAGAGTGATGAAAGTAAAAGGGGCCGAAATACAAGCCCAACTGTAAAGATACAAGTACAACGGAAATACGATACAACTGAAGAAAGAGAAAAGAGAGCTAGAGGATCGTCCTCTAAGGTTCCTACCTGAAGGGTATGTACAGATCACCTACTCAGCACTCCATGTCCACCCGTCTGCTCTGCGTACCGACATGCCGTATGGTCTGCCTCCGAGTACCGTCCTATCCTACTACTCTCAGCCTCAGTCAGTGTTGTCCGTCGTCTGCATCCAACACAACAAGGTGCGGGTATAACCCGTGTAGGGGTGAGTATAATGATACTCAGTAGGGACCCCGAGACCCTCAAGGTCTCAAAAAATCCACAAATGATAATCCTCAAAGCATGAAGTCAACTGTCAACCCTACTTAGGTATATGCCCATACATATACCTAAGTTATCATGTATACCCATCTCAATCATGAGGAAACATAGGGTCCAACCCAAAAGCCCAAATCTCAGCTATTCCACAAAGGAAGGAAAACAACAAAGTTAAGTACCACACATGTACGCCACACAGAAGAATACCACTAAGGTATTACCATGAAGGAAAGTACCACATAGGATCGCTAGGAGCTGAGCCACACAGGATTAGTTATAAATACTGAATCATCTTATTCCGTTAAGAGGATCTGCTGCTGACCTACACAGAATCTCTAGGAGCTGACCCACACAGGATCGCTAGGAGCTGAGCCACACAGGATCACTAGAGCTAACCCACACAGGATAGCTAGGAGCTGACCCACACAGGATCGCTGGAGCTGACCCACACAAGATCGCTAGGAGCTGACCCTCACAGGATTGCTAAGAGCTGACCCACACAAGATTGTTGGAGCTGACCCACACAGGATCTCTAGGAGCTGACCCACACAGGATCGCTAAGAGCTGACCCACACAGGATCGCTAGGAGCTGACCCACACAGGATCGCTGGAGCTGACCCACACAGGCACGCTAGGAGATGACCCACATAGGATCCCTGGAGCTGACCCACACAAGATCACTAGGAGCTGACCCACATAGGATCTCTAGGAGCTGACCCAGACAAGATCACTGGAGCAGACCCACACTGGATCTCTAGGAGCACTCTTCTCGTCACAGCCAGCTACTGGGTTTCGACACTAGGCTTGCTCGTCTCTGGGAGAGTCCACTCCCCAAGACACTGTTCTATTCTCCAACTACCATGAATATCCCAAAAAGTAGTATCTCAAAGGACCACCACGTCATAGGGGTCGCAACGCAAAAGACAGCTCGTCAATCAGACGCTCGGTCTATGAGTTATTAGCCTTTTAGTCCCGGGGGCCTGGTTAGATTCGTGCTCGATCCAACCCGATCGTACCTCATCCTTATCCAAAACTTTAGTGGGGTATACCAAAAGGACCATATCGATCCAAGGTTTCTGGTTCCGCAGACGGTTCGTCATTTTGACATTGTTTGAGGGAGATATGTTGAATACAAGATCTCACAATAATAATAAAATTATTATTATTAGGTGTTTCGTGGACCCGATCCACGAACTAGAATTTAATATTAAACATTAGACTTAAATCGACCATCTTAATTTCAGGATCACGTCGCCAATTACTGTAAGTCATTCGGATGTCGCACACAAGAGTTATGGATGGTCAAAGATTTAATAATAATAATATATTATTATTATTTGAGCGTTTTGGGTACCTGATCCAAAAAACCGAAAAAGACATCCAATATTGGACTCATAATTTACGTCTCGAAGTCTGGGTCGTACTGCCGCTGACGGCTCGTGACACTGAGGTCACACGAAGAAGTTACGGTCAAAACACGGGTTTCCCAAAAAAAATTAAAATAATAATATTTTAATATTTTTATTTATATTTTGTTTTAAACCTTCCATGTATTACATTGCATCTCCTTTTTTTTTCAAGTTGAGCGTGCATCCCTCTTAACTGGCACCTTGTATTCATTTTTAATATATTTATCAAAATATTTAAGTTTCTCTCTCCAATCTAATTCCATCTTTATTCACGATGTTTCCTTCTTCCACATGGCCAGACCGCCGCCACCACCTCTGGCTACCCGATCCATGGTGCCTCCAGACTGCCGCACCATCTGGATGCTTCCTCCCAGGTGTCCTCCGCCATCCCACGTCGCACCTTCTACCTGGCCCAGAGCTGCACCCTGAACACACACTAGAAATCAAACCACCACGTTGCACCTTCTATGGGCCGCCACATCTTCATTCTAAACCCCAAAAATATAAGGATCACATATTCGCGATCCTTTGGTCGAGGGCTCCGTGTCCATATGTCACACTCAATAGAATATTGTGTTTCCAGCGCTAATAAATATTTGGCCGCCTCCTTCCACGAGCCATTGCGGCTTCGTTCCATGCCCGAAAAATTAAATGATCGCATATTTGCGATCCTTGCGTCGAGGGATTCACGTCCATATATCGCGCTCAGAAAAACTTCGTGTTTCCAGTGCCAATAAATATTAGGAATTGAAGAATGCACGAAGAATGCGCGAAGAATAAAAAGAAAGAGGAGCATGGTTTATGTGCGGGATGATGGACATGTTAGTTTGGCCATCATCCTTGTGAATTTAGGATATGAAGAATCAATAAAAAAAATTCAATCATATATAAAAACCCCTACCTCAATTGTCTGTTGGAGGTGGCGCGAGGAAGAAGATGAAGTCGATGAGATGGTGACGTCAGCGTTCATTGCTCCCGCAAGATGTTTCCGATCCGGGCTCAAGCGTCATCCTCGTTCTCCGATTCTGGAGGATGCTCTTCGTTGTAGTGGATGTTCTTCGTTGAAGAATCTCCTTCCAAGTTCTCTAGAGCTCTCCCTTTTTCCAACAATCCTCCAACCCAATGGTGAATTGCCAAATAAGTTTATTAAATAAACTAATTGAGTTGGCACATTAATGGGAGGAAAACCAAGAGTTATCTCCCATTAAAGGGGGATTTCAAGGGTCGGGTGGTCCCCACATTTGAATTTAAATTGGGGTTTTTTTAGTTTGGGTGGTCCCCACCACTAAACATCAAATGGGAGGTCTTAAAAATAAAATAAAAGTTGTTCTTTATTTTATTTTTATTCTTTTAACTCTCCCAAGAAATTCACGAAAACCAACTTTCACCCTCGACCTACTGCAGTCAAGGTGAAGGTCTCATTAAGTGAATATCGGCGCTTCGAGTTCAACAGTGCCCTCATATTTCAATTCCAAGCACTGGTTCAAAAGTTATATAGTGCCACTCGTGCATTTACTGAACGTACCCGAAAAAAGTTCGGAAAAATTATAACAGTCTCCCTTAACCCGCGCCAATCGAGGTTAGGATCTGGCTAAGTGAACAACACCACAATGAACCCAACAGTACTCTCAGATTTAAAATCCGAGTTACCATTTTAAAGTTATGTATTTTACAATAAAATAGTTGTCACTTAATTATTTTATTTACGGCCAAAAACTAACTTTCACTAGTGGCATGCGCCGACCAAATTTAGTATCTGCTTAAATAAAGAATGCCCTCACGAGTATATCAGTGGTCTCATATTTTCAATCTGAGCTACCGTTTGTGAGTTATAAGCATTTGAAAAATAAAATAATTTATTTAATTATTTTATTTACGGTTATGCCATTTTTGGGTTTTCTCACAGGAGGCCCGTGCCGACTAAAATTAAGTCGCACCTAGGGTAAACCCACCATCCTAAACGCAAAGGTGCCCTCAGATTTCTAATTCGAGTTACCGTTTAATATTTATTCCACTTTTTTAGGAAAAATACATATGTGTGCTAATTAAAACTCAACCAAACTTTGACGGATTATTCCGAGCACTCCGGGCCTCAAAATCATGCACCGTCAGATTTCGTGGTCTCGAAATAATTCCATATAATTTAATAAATAAATTTATATGGAATTTCTAGGACATTTCATGAAACCCGTTCACGCATCCTACATAAACTTTTAATTTTTAAATTTTTTGTACTATTTTGTTTTTAATTTGTTTTTAATTTGTTTTTAATTTTTGTTTTGTTTTATTTATATATTTATATAAATAAAACAAAAAATTTCAGTAGAATTTATTTGGTATTTAAAATCCAACAATAATTTCATTACAACAGTCTAGATTCTGACAGAGACCCTCACCTAGGGCTCTCTTTTATAAGAGTGTTTGCCCTGAAAATCATTCTGCATTTCCGATGTGGGATTTAGGTTCTTCCTTTCACGCACAAAACATCTTTATTTCCGATGTGGGATTCTATTTCAAGTATGTGTATTTGAAAGACAATAAAATACAAACTATAAGACCAATATAAATGAAACTTAAAACATGGATTAAACATATAAGAAATTGTTGAAAATAAATTTTTTTTTCATAAAAAACGTTGATGAATAATAATTTATAAGCTTTCAAAATCACCAACTTGAAACTGAAAAATGTTTCAAGTACGTGTCTTTGAAATACTATAAAATAAAAACTATAAGACCAATATAAATGAAACTTAAAATATGGATTAAACATATAAGAAATAATTGAAAATAAAAATAATTTCATAAAAAATGTTGATGATTAATAATTTATAAGCTTTCAAAACCACCAACATGAAACTTAAAAATGTTTCATGTACTTGTCTTTGAAAGCCTATAAAATACAAACTATAAAACCAATATAAATGAAAATTAAAACACGGATTAAACATATAAGAAATAATTAATTAGTAATATAATTATTAATTAGTTAATAATTAATATAATTATTAATTATTAATTACTGAAATACAATAATTAATAGTTAATAAGTAATATAATTATATAATAATTAATTAGTTAATTAGTAATATAATTATTAATTATAATTATTCATTATAATTATTAATTATTAATTATAAATTATAAATTATATAATAATTAATTAGTTATTTAGTAATATAATTACTAATTATAATTATTAATTATTTATTATATAATAATTAATTAGTTAATTTGTAATATAATTATTAATTATAAAATAAATAAATAATTAATTAGTAATATAAATAGTAATTATAATTATTCATTATAATTATTCATTATAGTTATTAGTTTTTAATTATTAATTATTAATTATTAATTATATAATAATTAATTACTTAATTAGTAATATAATTATTAATTATATAATAATTAATTAATTAAGTAGTAATATCATTATTAATTATAATTAGTAATATGATTATTAATTACAGTAAGTAATTATTTATTATATAATAATTAATTAGTTAATTAGTAATATAATTATTAATTATAATTATTAATTACTAATATACAATAATTAATTAGTTAATTAGTAATAAAATTATATAATAATTAATTAGTTAATTAGTAATAAAATTATATAATAATTAATTAGTTAATTAGTAATATAAGTATTAGTTATACAATAATTAATTAATAATATAATTATTAATTATATTTATTAATTATTAATTATATACTAATTAATTAGTTAATTAGTAACATAATTATTAATTATAATTATTAATATAATAACTAATTATAATTAGTAATTATTAATTATTTAATAATTAATAAGTTAATTAGTAATATAATTATTAATTATAATTATTAATTATAATTTGTAATTATTAATTATATAATAATTAATTAGTTAATTAGTAATATAAATTTTAATTATATAATAAATAATTAGTTAATTAGTAATATAATTATTAATTATTATTAGTAATATAATTATTAATTATTAAAAGTTAATTATATAATAATTATCTAGTTAATTAGTAATATAATTATTAATTATATAATTAATAATTATAATAATAATTAAAAATTATATTATGACAGAAGATGGCGAGGTGGCGTGATGAGGATCCCTCCTTCTTCGACAATGGTTTCTAGGGTTTTGATCAGTGATGAAATCGTCTTCTCTAGACTATTTTAACCCTGCTAAAGTCTTCGTTGGTCCTAAAAAGTGATGCGATGCTGGCCTTTGTTCTGATGGTGTGGCGGGGGAGACAGGGGCCCAAAAGGTGTTGCTGGCAGGAGGTGGTCCTCCGTTGCGACCCAGTGCTGGGCCTTCTCAGGTGGATGTGCTCCCGAAAAAAGGTGTGAATCGTTTTTTCCCTGGTCTTCGAGATGGGGAATTTGTTTCTCGTAATTGGATATCAAGGAATGGGGCATTGACTGTTGTTGAATCTAATCCTCGATTCTTCGAAGATCGGATTGCTGCTTGTAAGCATTCCATCATTGGTCGGATTAGCTCGTATGTTGCTAATTCATGGAATCTTGATGATTTACGGAATCGCTTAAGGCAGATTTGGGGTTTTACAGATTGGCATATTGTCTCGCTGGGTATGAATTTCTTTTATCTTACCTTTAGTTCAAATGATCATAAACTGAAGGCCTGGAGTTATGGTTTCGTTAACCTTAATCCTGGCATTATGAGATTCTAGAATTGGGATCCATGGTTCGATCCCTTTCAGGCCAAGAACACCATTACTCAGTCCTGGATACGTGTGAAAGGCCTGAATTGGGTCTTTTGGCATTCGAACATCCTCTAGGATGTTGCCATGGCTGTTGGAACTCCTCTTAAAGTGGACAAAGAAACTAATAACGTGAGGTATGCTCATTATGCTCGTATGTTGATTGAGTTTGACACGTCACAACCTCTTGTTGAGACTGTTTACTTAATTGCTGGTGATTTTAAATTTGAACTATGCATTGAATTTGAACATGTTTCTGAGTTCTGTATGAATTGCTTGACTATTGGGCACATTAAGGATAAATGTCATACTGGTTTGAGGTGCTCAAACTGTAAAAAATATGGGAATCTTGTTGAAAAATGTAATTTTAAGCTGTCATCTAGTGACACTTTTGGGCCTAAATCATTGGTTGTGAATCATGGTCCCCATGAGGGTGTGGCAGTTCCATCCTCCCCCATTAGAGGATCTTCACTACCTGGTTCTGGTAGTGGAAATGTGGAGGGAAATCCTCCTTCTTATGCTGATATTGTAGCTGGGAAAACTGACAAGGATGCTGGTAATGGCTGTGCTCCCCTTGATCCACTATTGGTTCAAGGAGATGAACCTGTTAAATGGAGTGATGCTGTTAGCCATGATAGTGAGGTGGCCTTTGATCATGCTTTCTTTGCTAGAGGAGAAGTACATGGCTAAAGGTAAGCTTGGTTCAAATGCTGAATCTTTTGTTCCTGCTGGGAATCATCTGTCTTCTGTTATGAAGTCTGCCCCTGAATTAGAGGCTTTGAGGGGGACTGACGTTCTCTCTATTGATGTGGAAACTAAGGTTGCTGTTGATCAGGCTTCTGTAGCTTCAGCTAATAACACTGTTGTTTCATTTGAGCCTATGGAGGCCTCTTCTGTGGCTGGTAAGGGCTTGGAGCAGCATCTGCTGTGTGATTCCTCTAGTCCTGTTGCTCTACAGGCACTTGTTAGTGATTCCTCTGGTCCTACTGCTGCTCTTGATGTGATTAAAGAGCAGAGTAAGCTGGATAACTCTCCTATTGCTTCCATGGCTCTTGGCAATGTGGATTTTGATATCAAGGAGCAGTATGTGGAGAAGTCTGCTCCTAGTGGTGTCCTGCCTTGTGCTGGTGATGCAGACTCTCATTCTGGTTTGGCTCCATTACAAGGGCCTCTAAATGAGGCTATTGATGGTGGTATTTCGGTGAAGCCTAATTTCTTCACTATGCTGGATTCTATTAATTCTCCAGACTTTGAAAAAGTTTACATGGAGAGCAGGAGTCGAAAAGGTAAGGAACCTTTGTCTCCTATAGTGACTAATGACTCTGGATCCGAGCAGGTTCCTTCTGGAGTGGTGCAGACCAATGAACATGTGCAGACTGATGAGGTGCAGACTGAAGAGGCTCAAGATGTGGCTCTGGTGGTTGATGTGGATCACCAAGACGATGCAAGCGATGGCCCGGTACAGATGCTTAATGCAAGTGAGGATTGGCAGAATCCTAAATAGTGGCAAAGGGGAAGGCATCCAAGAGGTAGAGGCGGGCCTCATGGACGGGGTCGTGGAAGAAAAGGATAGTTGCTTTATATTCTATTTTATTGTATTGATGGGATTAATCCCCCTACTACCTTCTTCTTTCCTATGTACTGTTTACTTTTTTAATAATAATTTTCGGAGGCCATGGATCTCTCCATGGTCTACTGTTTGAGGTAAAAATTATATTACTAATGAACTAATTAATTATTATGTAATTAATAATTATAATACTAATTAACTAATTAATTACTATATAATTAATTATTACTAATTAATAACTAATAATTGTAATGAATAATTATAATTATTTATTATATTAATAATTTACTAATTAACTAATCAATTATTATATAATTAATAATTATATTACTAACTAAATACTTAATTATCATCTAATTAATAATTATATTAATAATTAACTAATTAATTATTATATAATTAATAATTATATTGAAAATTAATTAATTAATTATTATATAATTAATAATTATTTTACCAATTTATTATTATATAATTAATAATTATATTACTAATTATTTATTATATAATTAATAATGATATTACTAATTAACTAATAGTTATATAATTATTAATTATATTAATAATTAACTAATTAATTATTAATTATTTCTTATATTTTTAATCCATGTTTTAATTTTTATTTATATTGGTCTTATAGTTTTTATTTTATAGGCTTTCAAAGCCACGTACTTGAAATGTTTTTAAGTTTCAAGTTGGTGGTTTTGAAAGCTTATAAATTATTTTTCATCAACATTTTTTACGAAATTATTTTTATTTTCAACTATTTATTAGATTTTTAAGACATGGTTTAAGTTTCATTCATATTGGCCTTATAGTTTTTATTTTATAGTCTTTCAAAGACACGTAGTTGAAACATTTTTAAGTTTCAATTTGGTGGTTTTGAAAGATTATAAATTATTATTCATCATCATTTTTTACAAAATTATTTTTAATTTCAACAATTTATTATATGTTTAATACATGTTTTAAGTTTCATTTATATTGGTCCTATTGTTTGTATTTTATAGTATTTCAAAGTCACATACTTGAAATATTTTTCAGTTTCAAGTTCGTGGTTTTGAAAGCTTATAAATTATTATTCATCAACATTTTTTACAAAATTCTTTTTATTTTCAACAATTTATTATATTTTTAATCCATGTTTTAAGTTTCATTTATATTGGTCTTATAATTTGTATTTTATAGTCTTTCAAAGACATGTACTTGAAACAGAATCCCACGTTAGAAATACAGAATGTTCTGCACAGGAAAGGGAGAACCTGAATCCCACATCGGAAATGCAGAATGATTTTCAGGGCAAACCCTATTATAAAAGATATCCCTGGGTGAGGGTCTCTGTCTGAATCCAAACTGCTGTAATGGAAGTACTGTTGGATATTAAATAGAAGATAAATTCTACTGAAATTTTTTGTTATATATATATATAATTTAAAAACAAAATAGTACAAAAAAATTAAAAATTAAAAATACTGGTAAACCTATCCTTCATCAACTTTGCGAAGGATGTGTGAACGGTGTTCATGCATCTTTCAGCAGGTCTAAGATGTGTGAACCCCATTCACACATCTTGGGACCCATTTTTAAAAATACTGGTAAACCTATCCCGTTTTTCAATTTTTTTTTCAAAAACCCATTTTTAAAAAATACCCCTCTGTGTACCACTAGGGAGCCTACCTCTGGCCGAACCCAGGTACCTTGTTATACATCCTTTGGGTTATATCATACCCAAATCGCCCTGTAATGGATTAGGGTGGGTCTGACTTGGAATTAGTCTAGGTGGACCTTCCAGACCTAGAATAGCCCTGCACAGGATTTTGACGACCCAAAACAGACCTACGTAGGTTCATCCAACCCACACAAGTTCAGTGTGGGGTTTCATGGTCCCAATATTTATTATATAGTAAAAAAATTAATTTAATTGATTAATTTAATTTTAGGTATTAAATTAAATTAATTATTTTTTTGGGTTTAAGAAATATTATATTTTCATATTTTGAAAAGAAATTAATTTCATTTAAAGCATTAAATTAAATTAATTAATTAATTTAGTTTTTGGTATTAAAATTAAATTAATTTTTAAACCGAATAAAATTAAAATATTTTAATAAATTATTTGAATTTAATAATTAATTTAATTTATTTAAATTTCCCTTATACTTTAAATTAATAACAATTTAATTTTTATCACACATTTATTTTAAACCGACTGATCTTGAGCTAGTGACAATACCTATTAATGTCCAGATTAATTACCTTAATTATTTATTACATGTGTACGATGATTTTAATATGTAGGTAATTAAATTATGGTCTGTGCATCGTCTTTTCGTTCAATATGTATAAGGGCATGTGTGTCCAATTTATCTGTTGTATATTGCACTTCTTAGACCCTGTCACCTATATATATATATGTACAATTTATGATGATTTTATAAGATGCATACCTGCCAAGACGAGATGAGATGTGGACACACTGGACATGGATGAACTGCATCATGAGTTAAGATTTGACTTAGGTATGAAAACCCATAGGTCATGATTGATCCGTTAATTTTAAAATGGATCAATCAAAATTATATGCTCAACATTATTCAAATATAATTATTTTGTTTATGGATTGTTTTTTATTTTGTGCATGTGCATGTTTAGTGTGAGATCACATAAAATAATAACAAGAAAAATGCATAAGAATGCAACAAATGTTTTTCTATTAATTTTCAGTTGTGAGTGTGAAAACATAGTATAGATAGATTAATATAAATGGATTACATTTTTTGAAAAATATTAAATACCCTCATAGAAATATTAAGTCATTAAATGTCTTCCATCATTTGAATTTGAACAAAATCGGGTGTTCGGGATGGTCATCATCCAAAATTGAGGGTCTCACTTACTACCAATGAGTTCTTATGAGAGTGATGAGTTGACTTAACTGAATTTTTCAGAAATTAAGTATCCAAATATATATTGCTGCAACTTTAGAGGCAAGCATTGAGTAAATACTATTTATGATTTTAGAAGCTAGGACTTCACTCAATAGATCAAGGAGTCATGAGTTAATGTGGTTGGCTAGTCTAAAAACTACCTTGAACTCTTTGAGTAGTGGTGTATCCAAAACCTGTAGACTATGAGGGGATGTTCAAGGATCCTTTCCACTAGAATACTCATGTGATAGAGTATTCTGAATCTAGTATAGAGGGTTGCTAAATTTTGATAAAATAGTGGAAGATATTTAATCAATAATGTCTAAATAAGTAATCAAGATAAAAGTACAATATGCTAGATTTTATTTTTATAGAAAAGACAATTAATACCACAATACATAGTGTGATATTTATTAGACAAGTTCAATGTTTAATCCAGTATGATTTTCCAAAGAGCAGTACATGTTCTTGTGTAAAATACTATGACATAAGAAATTCAAGGTGTCAGAATCCTCAATACCTGTTAGGCCACCTCAAAAAGAGAGGGTGTAAAAATGATTATAGGAGACTCATATATAACTCATATGAATTTTATTTTATAATTTTATCATCAACGTCTGATGTGAGTTATGGATACCACATTGGGACTTGAATGATTTCATATGCAGTCTCATCTTCGAGAAGATTTTAAGGATAAATTGAATTAAGATACGAATGGATGATGATTACACTGGATATGTGTAAATATGAAAGTTAGATCATAATCTTTCATCAAATACCATTCTTATATCTATATCAACCATATATTCTAGTTTCATTTAAGATAACAAAATGAACAGTATAGAGAAAAAGATTTGTTACCTTTTGGGTAAGGATAACCAAGTAAATAAGAACTTAATGAAAGTATAATATTTAAATATTATAGTCTACAAGTTGAAAGGAAATGTGAAAAGTAAAATGGAAATAGCAATGCAAAAGGCACCTTCACAACTTCCTTCAAGGAAATAGGTATTAAACATGAGGATATTTTCTTCACATATCATGAAATAATTCTATAAAAGATTAAAAACAATGAACTGAATCAATGAAGCATGTATTCTCTTCTTTTTAGGTATATTCATCAATATAAAATGTAATGTTTTAGTTATACTTCTTGGGTATCAAATACAATATTCCTATTACATATGTGTATTTAGATATAGTAAACATGTAAGTGTAGAAACGTTATAAGGTGTGTTAGCCAAATGGATGACAAAGGGTGGTTCCTAAGTTGCAGTGAGAAGAACACAACTTCTAATTTCCAACTAAGTGGTTCTAGCTAAACTTTTGTTAAGTATTACCAAAACATTAATCTCACATGTCCAATGGACATAAGTATACATTATTTTAGTTTAGAAATTATTTTTTTGTGATGTTTAATACTCAACCAATAGTCTGTGATACATGAATCATAGGTAATGCATGATGAATATAAAATTTAAGACTCTGTTATACCCAGTTGTGGAAAGATAATACTTTTTCAAGAAAAACTAAGTATTTATAAAGGATATACCCAGTATAGTTTTATAATCTTAATAGTTAAATACCTTAGGTATTATTGACACACTTATGTACTTAGTTTTGGACAAAGAAACCTTTAAAAATAAAGGTAAGCTAGAAAGCTTTCACGATTAGTTCAACTAAAGAGAGTGAAATATTCCAAGGGTAAGCTAGTGGTAAATATAGTTCATAAGATTCCATTAAGTGTTTAAGGAATGAGAAAGTGAAGTATGGTATATTCATGGTCATAAGATATGAGATACTTCGGGCTGGTATGTTAAATAATATCTTGACCAAGCATTCATCGATCATTATAATGTAGCGTGGAGTAATTCTTAAACTCACACCACCATATCTGCATCAGGGCTATGATACTAATAAGGAGGATTGATGAATAATCTTACATATTAAAATTTATCCACAAAATGTAGTGTGGATCAATTTCTAAATATAGATTTCCTTATACACATCAAAATCATGATGTAAGTCAAAGGATAATCAAT
This sequence comes from Viscum album, assembly GCA_963277665.1. Taxonomy (NCBI): domain Eukaryota; kingdom Viridiplantae; phylum Streptophyta; class Magnoliopsida; order Santalales; family Viscaceae; genus Viscum; species Viscum album. The sequence continues at coordinate 1,439,778,081 of OY728122.1, read as the reverse complement.
GCTAAAAACTCATGCATTTTAGATACTTCCAATTTTCATGGCATGATTTGAAAATAGTGATGTTACCCCATAACCATATTCCAACTATAAATCCATTTTTATAAGAAAATGTGTTTTGATTCAAAGAGTTTGTTGAGGATATAAATTGTTTTTCATCAAGAAAAACACAATGCGCATCTATTGCTATCATCCTAAATTTTTATAATGATATTATAGAATTACCTATGATAAAAAGGATATAGTAAAGTTAGAGAATATTTTTATATATAAGGATTCACATATCTACATTAGAAAGTGAGAGAAATATTGACTTGGTTTAATCAATTCCATAAATGTACAAAAAGTTGGCATATGAACAAGTTCCACAAGAGCATGTGGAAAGAGAGTGTTCCATATACACATACTGCATAGAAAGGATAAAACAATAGTGATAGTTTTATTTTCACCATGGTTAGTGATACATTATTCATAGAGAATAATAATTACTAAAAGTAGGTACTATATAGTAATTAGATAAAATTGACAAGATCAAATAAATTAAATAATGGATTCCATGTATCAAAGTACATGGGGCTTATTATTTTAAATACTGTGGTGTGTATTCATGTGAGGTGATACATGGATGGTATAATTGTTGAGCCAATAAGGATCGATTGGTAACACCAAGTCATTATTCCTAAATCCATTAGAATTTTACTTTTTATAACTAAGTTTTATGACCATTTTATTGAGAATTGGATTGAAAGACCACCAATCTTGGATGGTGTTTATACGATTCAAGCAGAAAGGGATAGTGACATCATATAATTCCAATAAGGGTGAAAGTTACTAAAATACAGTTTAGGATTAAAGTAAGAAACAAGATCATAGAATATTCATTTGGAAGGAATCTTTTCCATGTGTTTACTAGTGTTTAGTGGGAGCACTATAGTTTTCTAAGTATAATATGTTTGGTAACATATGGAATAAAACTATTGGTCTTATAGTTTTTCAAGACTAGGATGAAACTAAATTTATAGATATTGACTTAAAGAAGCAGCCTAAGTTATGGGAAACAAGATATACTGAGGTAGATCTAACAGTTTACTATACATATTCAATCACACATATACTAACATGGTATTGAAAAATAAAAGTTGTAACAATTCAAGATAAAATTGGTACCAATGTCACATGGTATAAATATCTTCAAAGAAGAAATGTATGAGAATAGGAGGAGATTAATTTGGTGAGTTGAATTTTATACTCTTTAATGATGGATTAGTCACATATGCCATGATATGTATAACATATTATATTGACAACATCTACTTTGAAGTATTAAAATATCAGGTATATACAGGATAACTGTAAGGGAAGTAGTTAGAACTATCCAATTGTACTTGATAAGTACAAAGGATACATACCTCATAAGTTTAGAGGAATAAATACTAGTTTTGAGGGGGAAAACTAGTTTTTATTGGATCAATGTGATCTAATATCACATTTAGGCTAAGTTAATGAGCAAGACAAAAACATTCAAGCTAGTGGTATCCATGTTTATAAATACCAAGTGCGTTTCAGCTTCTGAGGAAACTAAGAAGCACTATAAAATACACAATAATTTGATCCAATTCTTGGAATCATGCCTTGTAAGTAAAATATTATCATAATGTAAATTATGATACTCTTACTAGCTATGTTTTCAAGTTTTGACAGTGGAAAAAATATTTAAACTCAGGGATTACATCTCTTGAAGAGTTTTACTCAAGGAGATTAGGTTACACATAGTAGAATATCCATGAAATGGAGACTTGAAATACCTAACAACTAAAGTTGTGACATAGTAGAAACATCATATTAATCATGTGAGAGCCAACAAGGATGGTTATCAAGTTGGCTCTAGTGAAAGTGGGAGTGTTGTAATATTTGGTTCCCTAGGCCCAACTATATAGTACTTTTCTATTTTATTTTCATGTATACAATGATACATTCATGATGTAAACTTACCATTATAGTGTAGAATTTTTTGCATCCACTATTTAAATGGTAATGTATATAGATTAATTATCATATCAAAAGTTTATAGAAGATCTCAGGCTATAATTAGAACCTTGAGATACTATGACATTAATCTTAAATATATGTCCTATGGTCTAAATACATCATACTAACTGGACATAGATGATGTCTGAATATCAATTGCTAGTGGCTCATAATCATTGGGACTCTATCTCACAAAGTTTGAACTTGGTGATCTATAGAATGTGAGATGATAAGGAAAAAATTTCCAATAAGAACGAAACAGGTTTTATGTGTCATTGGTAGTTCCTATCTGTAGACATGTGCATTGATATTCTAACTTGATATAATTGCCAATTTGTGTCATTTGATCACATACTTTGATGCAAGAAAAAAACCATGATAACGAAATCATGGCAAGGTATCTTGTGTTGGGTGAGTCATTGGCGGTATGACATTAGTTGAATGATCAATATATGATTTATTTCTTCCTGGTTGAGGAAGTAATATCTCAGGCTCGGTTGATCAGGATGGTAGAACCTTCATAAATAAATATCCATGCAATTTAAGTGTAAAATTTTCTAGTTAGGTCAATAAATAATAAATAAAGAATGGACTATGATACAAGTGTGCATATTTCTTTATAAGATATCTAAAGACACAAAGATTATATTACACAACATGTTTTCATAGGTTGGTTGTCATTGTTATGACTATTCCTTATCTCTTTTGGGGCCTTGATGGGTTTCTAGATTCCACTCTTGGTCTATGAATGTTATTCAATGCTATCGAGATAAGGTTCTAGAGGGTCATAGACAATAGCATATTTGAGAATCTTCCCTATTTAGGTGAATTTCTATATAGGACATGGTGGGTCCCACCATGGGGTCCGAGTGTTTTCCATGTTTTATAGATCACCGATAAATAAATTAATTAATTATTATTAAAGTAAATAATAATTGGGTTGAATTTATTTATTAAAATTATTTACAAGTGTTTGAGTAAATAAGGATTAATATTATGTGGAAAAATATTATTTTAATATTCCAGTTCGTTTAATATTTTTGGGAGTTACGAGTTGAGTTAGTGACTTGAGTTTATTATGTAATATATTTAATATATATTATAGTCATGTGATGAAATATAAATAATAATTATGATACAGCTAGTTCATAATAATTTATTATTTATTACTTATTTAGTGAATTCTAAATATACAGGGGATAAAGAACCCTACCCGGGTATTTAGACTTCCACTATATAAGAGGAGAGAATATCATTCCAATGGACTATTCAATTAGTTGGAATTGAGAGATTATCTCTTGTCTTGAATCATTTATAGAAAATTTCTCAATTTGAGAAAATGAACCAAGTTTTCCTTCACGAATCAAAGGTAGAGGATCATGGTGATCGTTGTGGTGTCGAAGAGATCGTCGGAGCTACGTACTAGCACTCAGAATATATAAAATAGTGTACATGTAGATTTGAAAAGCATGTGTGGATGATCTAGAGGGGTTCAACATCAGATCCTTTGAGCAATAGTCCCTAGATACTTTTTCTAGATGTGTGTGATTCAAATTAGAATGAGATAATCATTCCATTTATTTTCTATGCTCTATTTAATCCATGAGAAATCCTATGACCGTATCAGGGCTTTGATCACTGGAGATGAAAAGTTTTGTCACTCCGGTGATAAAAATTTTAAATTACCAGCCCACCAACTTCCTCTTCCCACCATGGTACCAACAGATAACATGTTAATTCAAATAATATTAAAGAATGAATAATATGAAATGAAAATTCAACCTTGATTTCATATGGATCAACAATCAAATAGATAATTATAAATTTAAACGTGACTAATCTCATACAACTTGTTGGTTTTGGGCACATTGGAAGAATGTGATGGTGGATGATATATTAAAATTTCTTTAATATTTCTATGCCCAAAACCATGTGAGAGGATTTTGCATGTCAAATTTATAATTAATTTATTTAATGTCAGACGAAATAGTTAACTTGGATTAAGAGCCTTTCTTCATTGATGATGTTGATCATCTGAAAAGTATCCTTTCAGATTTCCTTCATTTCATTGTGATGATCCAAGGATAGAATCCCTCTAGCGGTGATCCACACACACTCCTTTGATCTCCAAGAAATACCAATCGATCTCCTAGTGCTAGAACGACAAATCAATTGTCTTGAATTTTTTGTGTTGATCACTCATCCTTTGGTCTTGAAGGGACATCTCTTTTGTTTCTCATTATTGAGAGGGAGAGATAAGGATGAGAGGAGTATATGGAGAATTAATTGTGCACAACAATTCACTATTCTCAATTTCACACTATACACAATAGACATAACCATATATTTATAAATCTAGGGTTTATGTTAAAATAATTATTTAATTAAATGCCACCCATTAAGTAATATTATAACTTTCAATGAACTTCATGACCTATAATAATAATAATAATAATAATATTTTGTGGTGCTTGCAAATTTTCACAATAAAAAATATTATTTAACCAAATTGTTAATTAATATCTGTCACCGGACACAGTCTTGATCCTTTCAAACTCCTTCAGAATTTATTGAACACCTGAATAAATATTTAATTTAAATATTTAATTCATCAATAAATATTTTTAATCTATAAAATATGAATAAAATTATCCCTCAGTCTTGAGAATAATATTTATTCAATTAATTAAATTTAAATATAATTTAACCGAGATCATCAGAAACATTTAGTGTGTGACCCTGTAGGATTCTTTCTCATTGGTATTGGGTGGGCTTGCCTAAAATCCAAGATTACTGTCTAGGAATGAGTCAAGACAGCCAAGATAAATAAATTAATATCACAATGATGAAAACTACATACGAATGCTTATTGTGTAATATAATCCCTTTATTGTAATATCTCATCAAGAAAGATTGACATCTATGTCACCAACCTATTTTCTTGATATGTCTTTCTTTGACTATCTGAAATAAACATGTTGTTACACTATGATCATGGAATTTAATGCAATAGTTCTATTCCAATAAAAGGTTCAAGATATCTGATTCCATAAAGATGGAAGGTACAAATCCTTCATCAAATTATCTATTAATGACATGTCAATCGTGACACACCTAACATACCCTACCTCGTCGTGAACATATATCATCACAATTTTCATAAAAAAATCTATGTGAATGATTCATGACATGCATTAATGACAATATTAAATTATAAGGATCGTTACACACACTTGTAGATAGAAATATCTGATGACACAAAAATTTGAGGAATTCTAACTGGTGGGTCTATTCTTACAATCTCCCATCTTGGATAGTACCAAATGAGAAATTAATGAGAAGAAGCATCATCCCCTAAAGAGTACTCACACCTAATTTTATATGTACTATGTGTATCATTATATTACATTATCCAACCGCAAACATTATTTAAGAATTTATTCATAGAACTTGAAGGTTCTCATCATAGTAGGGAATTGATATGACCTTATTAATGCGACATATAATCTAGGACATTATTACATTAGATTAATGCATAAAAATGAACAATATAAAATAATAATTTTTATTAATATTCAATATATCTAATATACATGTATTTAAAGTACAAATAGTTGGTCCTAGAACACCAACTCCAACAGTTGGTGATCTTGAGGTTTTGAGAGAACATGATGAATTTTTCATACAAAACATTGAAATTTCAATCCCCAATACAACCTTTTATCCAAATGAACATAGTTATAACTTTATGGAGAGAGTCTGAATGAAGGCTTTAAAATTATCACTCTATGGGTGAAAACCCATTATTTTTTAGGGTTTTTATTTTTGTTTTATTTTCAAATAAATTTCCTCCTCCCTATGTTTTTCCAATAATCGAACGTTGTCCCTACCCACCCTTTACCTTGGTTCATTTTGAATCATTATGTCCTTGAGCTTAATTACACATTATCTTCCTTTTTATTGATTAAATATTTTGATCTCTATTGATTGTATTATACTACTGAATAATTTTACTCTTTTAATTATTTGAATTAATAATCCAAGTGGATCTTGAAGTGTTTAAGGAGATATATTTTGGGATTGAGCATGGAGTTTAACATCAACTTGTAGAGGATTATTTCCAGTCATTAAACCCTAAAAATTCAATTTTCCGAATCTAATTGATACTTTCAAGATAATGGCCTTAATCTTGAGAATTTGTTTTTGATGTTGCTCACTAGATGAAATTAAGTGCAGGGGAGGAAGATTTTTGTTTTAGATAATATATTCACTATGAACTTGGAAATAACTTCTTGTTGTTTTGGTAATGTTTGATTCTCCCTGAAAAGTTCACTACACATAATAAGGAATTTTTTTCAATATCTAGTGCTCAAATACCTGAGAAATATTTAACATTAAATTTAATTTACATTTAGGTTATGGTAATTCTAATTTTCTATCCATGAATTAGTTTTCAAATGTAAAATACAAACATATTTAGAAACCCTTGATATATTGAGATGTGTTTTGAGGAAATACAATCCAAATTTTATTCATAAATAATATATTTCCAAAACTTTCAAATAACAAATATAGTTAAATAAATATATATGAATAAAATAATAAATTTTATTTATAATAACAAGAAACCCCTAAATCCAACCACCAAAAAATCAATCCATATGAAAACACATATTAAAGGTTAATAATTACAACAATACAAAAACACAGTAGAAAATAATGTATAAAAATTATGACTATAAATTTCAACACTTTAGAAACTATCCAGCAATGAATGAAAAAAATATTAAATTCAGAAGTCTCATGTTCACATCTTGTTCTATCATTAGATTCATTTCCAATTAATTTAAAGGTAACGTATATAAATTAACAACAACAAAAACAATTGAGTTTCATAAATTATAATTCAACCAGAATATCTTTTTAAAATACAGCTCATATTTTACTTTTAATATAACATATTTTAGACAAGGTGGTGTTTGATTTTATCATTATAAAAATATGTTATAGTTGGGTTATTTGTGTTTTATGTGGATCAACCATAGAATTGTATTATATAATATTTTACCAAATTTTTAATGGGAATAGTATAATAAATTTTAAAATAATAATTGCATCCCTAGAAATTTACAATTCATAATGATATTTAAAAGGACATAAAATCCTATCATCTAAAAACAAACCATACACAATATACAAAACACATGACTTATTAATCATCAAAAATAATATATTGCCATAAAATAAAAAAATATATCATTTAGGGTTTATAACACCCCAATATTTTATGGTATGAATAATTTCAATTCAATAGATAGCTTATAATACATACAACACTACGTCTTTGTGAAACAAAACTTTCTTATAGTAGATAGTTATAAACAAGCCAACAATCATAATTTTTTCAACCTTTGTGTTTTGAATTTCAAAAAACCAACATACACAGTTGCATTTAGGAAGATATTTAGAGTCTGATAAGAAAAACATTTTTTGGTGAATAGTAACGTTCCCTTATGAATAGTAACTTGAATAATAATATACCCTTATGAATAGAAACTTGACTCTTATGAACAGTAATATACCCTTATGAATAGTAACTTGACCCTTATGAATAATAATGTACCCTTATGAATAGTGACTTGAACCTTATGAATATTAATGTACCCTAATGAATTGTAACATCACCCATAAAGGTATAAATATAATTTAGGAACCTTATAAATGATAGTGAGTATTTTAAAAAATTAAAAATTAAGTGTTGGTATTTATATGAGCAATAAATAATGAATTACAATTTTATTATTAATAGATTAATATAAAAGACAATTAATTTTCATAAAATGTATTCATGATTAAATATTTTGTTTTTCGATGATTATAAGATAATTTTATGAGACCTTAGTTAATTTTTTGAGATGTCATAACATTAGTTATAATATTAAAATTAGTATTTTTTGAGTAAATGATGATTTTAGTTAAATATTGAATTTCTAATATTTAGAAAATTATTATCTTAAAATGGAGTTCTATTTTTGATTCTACACACAGAAAGAAGAATTGGATGAATTTTTGGTACTTTTATGAAATAGTTTAATTTTTTTGAATAGTTTAAAAAATACAGTTTTTTATAAAATACAGCATTTTTCATGACATCACCATGAAATTATTATGATTTTAAAATTAATTTAAACTATATAATAACTAAATAATTATATTAAAAGTGGAATATTTCACAGAATTAATTTAGAACAAGAAAAATATATATTTCATGATAAGTATAAAAATCATAGTTAATGTTGACGCAGTGCCAGTGAAACACTAAAAATGTCAAAATCGGAAATTTATATATAATAATTGAGTGATAAAAATTATTTTCATGAATTATTTATTAATTATAATGTATTATTTATGTCTATTATTGTTAATTTCGAATTATAATGTCATATTACATGGGTATTATCTGAATGTCTATGCAATGCATGCGTAGGGCAAGAAAAGATAAATTAGAAAATTTAAGAAGATATCTTGTTATGTATAAAAGTGAATATACATAATGAATGAATTAATAATTTTATTTTGAACCTAATTAATTTATTTTTATGATAGTAATTTATTTTTAATTTTTATATATAATTTAATTAACATTAATGCTTATGAAACGTTGATGCAGTGGTTGTGCAAGAATAAGAAAATTAAATAAAATGTTTTTAAATAAAATTATTAGAATTATTAAATAACCCATATTTTTCTAAAATAATTTTCTATAAGTAATATTAGACCCATATATATTTTTTATTTGATTTGGGGAGACTTTGGACGCACAATAATTAATTTAAGACCTTTAGAATATTTTATTTAAAAGTAAGACAAGGGGTTCACACTATAAAATTAATTTGGTATAACATTTTAAATTTAAGGTTTTCTGGGAGTTTTATTTGAAAAAGAATATTATTTGTAAATATAATAAAATTATATTTCTCATGAAATTTTATTCTGAATTTTTAGACAAAAAATAAATACTATAATTTCTTCCACAACGATGATGAAGTATTAATTTAATTAATGAATAACTCAAATAAATGATATTAAAAATAATAAAATAAATATAAATTTATATTTTTAAGCTAATTAATGGATTCCATATATTAATATGACATTTATATAATATAATATAAAATTTTATTCTTTTTTGAAACATTTTTTGATGTGTTTAAAGTCTTATTTATGGATAGTTTTTATATTGACAAAATTGCTTTTAATGAATAAATATTTTATTAAATTATTTAAAAATACAAAAATTATTGAAAAAGGCCCAAAATGATAAGATTAATTATAAAATGTAATATTCAATTAGTTTTATTCAATTTTGGAAGTTATAAAAACTATAATATATTTATCATATTTTAATAATTTTTGTATTTCCTAAGTTAACCTCCACCTCACTTATAAAAGGAGACTCCTTATTTCACAAAAATTAATCACCATGAGCCTTATTTTTTGACCAACCTCTGCCAAATTCCATCCTCCATATCCCTTAACACATTCTTGTGCTTCTGGTCTAACAAAAAGACCACTCCCAAGATCCTTAATGCGGTTTTAAAAGAGATATTTTCAAGAGGTAAGATCCCTTCTTCTTCTCTTTCAAATTCATTCTCACTTATAACATATCCCTACCTATTATCCAATGATTCATGAAAACTAAAATTTTATACATATACTGTAATTTTATTGTGTTAATGGTATATGAATAATAAAATCTATTATATTCTTCTTTTATTCTTAAATAACAAAATAGTCGTTCGTGGTGTGTTAATTAACCGCCTTTGTGGATGATGCGTGTTTGTTTCACTTTACCATAATCATTGGAACTTTAAAATCACATGTAATTGTTTGAAATGACATAAGCATATATATGTTATCAATTCTGGATTATTTTTTCTTTTTACAAGGAATGCCATAATAAATCGACCTTTGAAACAATGAGAAGAACTTACCCAAAACAATAGGAAACGAAAACATTTTTAATAAATGGTTGGAAAATTGTATAAGAAAATTATATATGGTACTATAAACATTAGTTTAGTTATGTAATAACTTAATAACACTATTCAAACCATATTACAGGAGGTTTGAATAAATTTTAAGGAATTTGAACCTGAGGTAAGGGGATTGCTTAACTCAAATTTCATTCTTTGTGTTAAACATCTATTTCATTGGTTACATTGGTCCAAGAATATGCGTGAATGGCCTCTGATTTTTTATACTGTATATCCACTTATATTTTTTTGGATTTTATTTTTCAAACATAAATATTTCATTGATTTATCCTCACTCTAATGATGAAATCTTTTTAAGGGATAACTTAACTCAATTTACATTCATTGAGTTAAACATCAATGTCATTTGTTTTATCTTTCCCAAAATATATGTGAATGACCTATGATTTTTTTTTATTATTTATATCAAAATTTATTGTGTGGGTTTATTTTTTCACACATAATTATTTCATTGATTTTTCCTCAATCTAATGACACGTTATTTGTAAGGTATTCTTTCTCACTTTTATTCAATAATTCCCCCTCTGTTGTGCCCTTTTATTTTTAATTCCTAATGATGGGGTAAGTTTTCTCACCTCCCTCACACTACCATTATGATATATAAATATTGTTATACCTCTTTACCTCTCATTAATACCTCACAAGAACACCCATTACCATGAAAAACTGTTTTTAAGGGGTTTTCTCATCTCACTTTCATTTCCGTTAGATTTCCAATGATCACCACTTATTTATTGAATGTGGTGTATGTGTAGTGCCATTTTTCCTATAATATCATGATTATATTTATATTCATGGTATTATATGATTCATTTGATGGTTATTAAGTTATGGTCATATGATTCGTCTGATGACATTGTGGTAAGGGACTTTGTCTCAATTTTCCCTTTCATTGTGATTTAATTTGTATTGTGCACCTAATAATTCTTATGTGTGTACCTAATTCCAATTTAATATCACTTTTCATTTTAAATAATATTACTTTTAAATATCAATATTCTCATATCATGGATATTATTATTTTCTAAATCGTATACCATTTTACACACGGTGTTTATTTTAAATGTTGTTTTAATTATGGGAGTATTGATGAATCTGTATCTTCTATTTTACGCGGATAATGTAAAAGAATATTGATATTGTATTTAATCTATGTATAAATAATTATTTGTACATGTAGTGGTGGGAGGGTCCCTCTATAGCCCCTCGATGCATCGATAGGTCTGATGAGACAAATCAGTTGGCGAAAAACCCTTCGAGTTTGTTTCCAAAAAATTAGATGGGTTTCTACCCACAGAACTAAACTGTTTTTACAGTATTATGGTATTATGTTACAGATAAATGACATCCAACTAATAAGAATTCTATTTATTCATTATCAGTTATTACTATCCATGAGGTTTTCACTATGAAAAAAATCTATGGATGCAGTTTCATTCTCAGTTTATTAATGGCGTGAGTTTTTCATTTATTCACCATGCTGTATTTACTATGCTAAGTTGTTTTTGATTCAGTTATTATTGATTCATGCTTCCACTATTTTTAACCCTTACTGAGAATTTGAGCTCACCCCTTTCATTTGTTTACCTTCAACAGGTTATGAAGAGGAGATCATTTATTGAGTTTCCATGGATGCAGTTTATTAGTTTTTGTTATGTATTGTATTTTGTTACCTTTCCCAATGTAAAATGGGTTCCATCTATGTATCTAGTTTCCTCAAGACTAATAAATTGATCATTCCTTTGATATTTCATTCCTCTTAATCATACCAATGTAATAAGTAATGCACCAGCTCTATACTTCTAGGGTCAGGGCGTTATAGTTGGTATCAGATGAAGTTTAGTAGAAACCTTGGAAACTAGATTTAGAAAACATATTTTAGTTAAAATAACCCTAAGATAGGCATTTAAGACAAGAATAGGAGAAACAACCACGTTTTTGGGGGCATTATACATGAAAAAATTCGAGGATGAAAATTCAGAAGGTGGGAAGAATATAACACCTCAATATTTTATGGTATGAATAATTTCAATTCAATTGATAGCTTATAATACATACAACACTGAGTCTTTGTTAAACAAAACTTGGTTATGGGAGATAGTTATAAACTAGCCAGTAATCATAACTTTTTCCACCTATGTGTTTTGAATTTCAAAAAACTGACATACACGGTTGCGTTTAGGAAGATATTTAGAGTCTGATAAGAAAAACATTTTTTGGTGAATAGTAACCCGCCCTTATGAATAGTAACTTGAATATTTATATACCCTTATGAATAGAAACTTGAATCTTATGAATAGTAATGTACCCTTATGAATAGCTACTTGACTCTTATGAATAGTAATGTACCCTTAGGAATTGTAACTTGACCCTTATGAATAGTAATGTACCCTTATGAATAGTGACATGACCTTTATGAATATTAATGTACCCTAATGAATTTTAACCTCACCCATGAAGGTATAAATATAATTTAGGCACCTTATAAATGAGAGTGAATATTTTAAAAAATTAAAAATTAAGTGTTGGTATTTTTATGAGCAATAAGTAATGAATTAAAATTTTATAATTAATAGACTAATATAAAAGAAAATTAATTTTCATAAAATGTATTGATGAATAAATATTTTGTTTTTTTATTATTATAAGATAATTTTATGAGACCTTAGTTAATTTCTCTAGATGTCCTAAAATTAGTTATAATATTAAAATTAGTATTTTTCGAGTAAATGATGATTTTAATTAAATATTTAATTTCTCATATTTAGAAAATTAGATTCTTAAAATGTATTTTTGTTTTGGATTCTACACAGATAAAGAAGAATTGGATGAATTTTTGGGTCTTTTATAAAATAGTTTATTTTTTTGAATACTTTAAAAATACAGTTTTTTATAAAATACAGCATTTTTCGTGACATAACTATGAAATTATTATGATATAAAAAATTATTTAAACTATGTAATAACTAAATAATTATATTACAAGTGGAATATTGTAGATAATTAATTTAGAACATGAAAAATATATTTTTCATGATAAGAACAAAAATCATTGTTAATGTTGACGCAGTGCCTGCATATCGCTGACAATTTCAAAATCGAGAATTTATATATAATAATTGAGTGATAAAAATTATTTTCATGAATTATTTATTAATTATAATGTATTATTTATGTCTATTATTATTAATTTCTAATTATAATGTTATATTACATGGGTATTATCCAAATGTCTATGCAATGCATGAGTAGGGCAAGAAAAGACAAATTACCAAATTTAAGAAGATATCTTGTTATGTATAAGAGTGAATATACATAATGATTGAATTAAGAATTTTATTTTTAACCTAATTAATTAATTTTTATGATAGTAATTTATTTTTAATTTTTATATATAATATAATTAACATTAATTCTTATGAAACGTTGATGCAGTACTTGTGCAAGAATAAGAAAATTAAATAATTTTTTTTAAATAATATTATTAGAATTAATAAATGACCCATATTTTGGCTAAATTTTTTTATATACGTAATATTAGACCCATATATATTTTTATTTTATTTGGGGACACTTTGGACCCAAAAAATTTAATTTAAGTCCTTTAGAATATTTTATTTAAAAGTAAGGCAAGGGGTTCACACTATGAAATTAATTTGGTATAACATTTTAAATTTAAGGTTTTTTTGGGAGTTTTATTCGAAAAGGAATATTTTTTTAAATGAAATAAATTTATCTTTCTCATGTAATTTTATTCTAAATTTTTAGACAAAAAATAAAAACCATAATTTCTTCCACAAAGATGATGACGTATTAATTTAATTAATGAATAAATAAAATAAATGATATAAAAATAATTAAATAAATATAATTTTATATATTTAAGCTAATTAATAGATTCCATATATGAATATGACATTTATATGATATAATATAAAATTTTATTCTATTTTGAAACTTTTGTTTTATGTTTATAAAGTCTTATTTATGAATATTTTTTATATTGACAAAATTGTTTTTAATGAATAAAATATTTTATTAAATTATTTAAAAATAAAAAAATTATTGAAAAAGGACCAAAATGATAAGATTAATTCTAAAATTTAATCTCCGTTTATTTTTATTCCATTTTATAAGTCATAATCCCTATAATATATTTATTATATTTTAATAATATTTGTAATTCCTAAGTTACCCTCCACCCCACTTATAAAAGGAGACTCTTTATTTCAAAAATATTAATCACCTTGAGCCTTATTTTTCAGCCAAACTCTGCCAAATTCCATCCTCTATATCCCTTAACACATTCTTGTGCTTATTTTCTAACAAAAAGACCACTCCCAATATTCTTAAGGAGGTTTTAAAAGATATATTTTCAAGAGGTAAGATTCCTTCTTGTTCTCTTTGATATTATTTCTCACTTATAACATATCCCAACCTATTATCCAACGATTCATGAAAACTAAAGTATCATACATATACTTTAATTTTGTTGTGTTAATGGTATATTAGTAATAAAATCTATTATTTTCTTCATTTATTCTTAAATAACAAAATCGTAGTCCGTGGTGTGTTAATTAACCGCCTTTGTGGATGATATGTTTTTGTTCCACTTTACCACAATCATGGGAACATTAAAAAAACATGTTATTTTTTGAAATGAAATACACATATATATTTTATCAATTCTAGATTATTATTATTTTTACATGGAATTCCATAAAAAATGGACCTTTTGAAACAATGAGAAGAACTTACCTAAAACAATGGAAAAAACAAAACATTGTTAATAAATAGTTAGAAAAAGGTATAAGAAAATTAAGTTTTGTATTATAAACATTAGTTTAGTTCTTTAATAATTTAATAACACTATTCAAACCATATTATAAGAGGTTTGAACAAATTTTAAATAAGTTGAACCCGAGGTAAGGGGATTGCATAACTCAATTTTCATTCTTTGAGTTAAACATCTATTTCATTTGTTACATTGTTCCAAGAATATGTGTGAATGAAATCTAATTGTTTTATACCGTATATCCTCTTAAATTTTTTATATTTTTATTTGTCACACATAAATATTTCATTGATTTATCCTCACTCCAATGATGTAATATTTTTAAGGGATAACTTAACTCAATTTCTATTCATTGAGTTGAACATCAATGTCATTTGTTTTATATTTCCCAGAATTTGTGTGAATGTCCTATGATTTTTTTATTCTGTATATCCAAATTTATTGTGTGGGTTTATTTTTTCACACATAATTATTTCATTTATTTGTCCTTAATCTAATGATATGTTCTTGGTAAAGTATTCTTTCTCTCACTTTTTTTCAAGAATTCCCCCTATGTTGTGCCCTTTTATTTTTAATTCCTAATGATGGGGTATGCTTTCGCACCTCCCATATACTGCCCTTATGATATATAAATAATGGTATACCCCTTTACCTCTCATTAATCCCTCAAAAGAACACCCATTACTATGTCGAAATGTTTGTAAGGGGTTTTCTCATCTCACTTTCATTTCTATGAGATTTCCAATGATCACCACTTATTTATGGAATGTGGTGTATGTGTAATTCCATTTTTTATATAATATAATAATTCTATTTATATTCATGGTATTCTATGATTAATTTGTTGTTTATTAATTTTTGGTTATATGATTCGACTGATTACATTGTGGTAAGAGACTTTGTCTCAATTCTCCGTTTCGTTGTGACTTTGTATTGTGCATCTAATAATTCTTATTTGGTGTACCTAATGACAATTTGAGATAAATTTTTATTTGAAATAAAATTCCTTTTAAATATCCATATTCTCATATCATGTATATGATTATTTTCTAAACTGTATACCATTTTACATACAGTGTTTATTTTGAATGTTGTTTTAACTGTGGGAGTATTGATAAATTTGTATCTTCTATTCTATGCAGATAATGTAAAGACATATTGATATTGTATTGAATATATGTATAAATAATTCTTTGGACATGTAGTAATGGGAGGGTCCCACTATATCCCCTTGATGCATCGACAAGTCTCATGAGACAAACCAGTTGGTGAAAAACCCTTTGAGTTTGTTTCCAAAAAATCAAACGGGTTTCTACCCAGAGAACTAAACCGTTTTTACGGTATTATGGTATCATGTGATAGATACTTGGAGTCCAACTAATAATCATTCTATTTATTCATTATAAGTTATTACTATCCATAAGGTTTTTAGTATGAAAAAATCTATGGATGCAGTTTTATTCTCTGTTTATTAATGGCGTGAGTTTTTCACTTATTCACCATGTCATACTGAATATGCTACGTTGTTTATGATTAAGTTATTATTGATTCATGCTTCCTCTATTTGTAACCCTTATTGAGCATTTGAGCTCACCCCTTTCATTTGTTTCCTTAAATAGTTTATAAAGAGGAGATCATTTATTGGGTTTCCATGGATGCGGTTTATTATTTTTTGTTATGTATTGCATTTTGTTACCTTTCCTAATATAAAATGGGTTCCATCTATATATCTAGTTTCCTCAAGACTACTAAATGGATCGTTCCTTTGAGATTTCATTCCTCTTAATTAAGCCAATGTAATAAGTAATGCACCGGCTCCGAACTTCTGGGGTCGGGGTGTTACAGTTGGTATCAGAGGAAGTTTAGTAGAAACCATGGAAATTAGATTTAGAAAACATAGTTTAGTAAACATAACCCTAATATTGGCATTGAGGACAAGAATAGAAGAACCACCCACATTTTATTGGGGGCATTATACATGAAAAATTTTGAGGACAAAATTTCTGAATGTGGGAAGAATGTAATACCCTAATATTTTATGGTATGAATAATTTCAATTCAATAGATAGCTTATAATACATTCAACATTGAGTATTTGTGAAACAAAACTTGGTTATAGAAGATTGTTATAAACTAGCCAGTAATCATAATTTTTTCCACCTATGTGTTTTGAATTTCAAAAAACTGACATACACAGTTGCGTTCAAGAGGATATTTAGAGTCTGATAAGAAAAACATTTTTTTTTGTGAATAGTAACATACCCTTATGAATAGTAACTTGAGTAGTAATATACCCTTATGAATAGAAAATTGTCTCTTATTAATAGTAATGCACCCTTATGAATAATAACTTGACCCTTATGAATAGTAATGTACCCTTAGGAATAGTACCTTGACCCTTATGAATAGTAATGTACCCTTATGAATAGTGACTTGACACTTTTAAATATTAATGTACCCTAATGAATTGTAACCTCACCCATGAAGTCATAAATATAATTTAGGCACCTTATAAATGAGAGTGAATATTTTAAAAAATTAAAAATTAAGTGTTGGTATTTATATGAGCAATAAATAATGAATTACAATTTTATAATTAATAGATTAATTTAAAAGACAATTCATTTTCATAAAATGTATTCATGAATCAATATTTTTTTTCCGATTATTATAAGATAATTTTATGAGACCTTAGTTAATTTCTCTAGATGTCCTAAAATTAGTTATAATATTAAAATTAGTATTTTTCGAGTAAATGATGATTTTAATTAAATAATGAGTTTCTCATATTTAGAAAATTAGTTTCTTAAAATGGAGTTCTTTTTTTGATTCAACACACATAAATAAGTATTGGATGATTTTTTGGGACTTTTATGAAATAGTTCAATTTTTTGAATAGTTTAAAAAATAATGTTTCTTAAAATACAACATTTTTCGTGACATCACCATGAAATTATTATGCTATAAAAATTTATTTAAACTATGTAATAAATAATAATTATATTAAAAGTGGAACATTGTACAACATTAATTTAGAACATGAAAAATATATTTTCCATGACAAGTATAAAAATCATTGTTAATGTTGACACAGTGCTTGCGCATCACTGACAATGTCAAAATTGGAAATTTATATATAATAATTGAGTGATAAAAATTATTTTCATGAATTATTTATTAATTATAATATCCTATTAATGTATATTATTATTAATTTATAATTATAATGTTATATTACATGGGAATTATCCAAAATTCTATGCAATGCATGTGCAGGGCAAGAAAAGACAAATTAGGAAATTTAAGAAGATATCTTGTTCATGTATAAGAGTGAATATACATAATGAACGAATTAAGAATTTTATTTTGAACATAATTAATTTATTTTTATGATATTAATTTATTTTTAATTTTTACATCTAATATAATTAACATTAATGTTTATGAAACATTGATGCAGTGCTTGTGCAAGAATAAGAAAATTAAATAAAATGTTTTTAAATAAAATTATTAGAATTATTAAATGACCCATATACTGGATAAAACATTTTCTATAAGTAATATTAGACCCTTATCTATTTTTTATTCAATTTTGGGACACTTTGGACCCAAAATATTTAATTTAATACATTTTGAATATTTTATTTAAAAGTAAGACAAGGGGTTCACACTATAAAATTAATTTTGTATAACATTTTAAACTTAAGGTTTTATAGGAGTTTTATTAGAAAGGAAATATTATTTGTAAATATAATAAAATTATCCTTCTCATGGAATTTTATTCTAAATTTTCATACAAAAAATATATACCATAATTTCTTCCACAAAAATGATGAATTATTAATTTAATTAATGAATAAATAAAATAAATGATATTAAAAATAATAAAATAAATATAATTTTATATTTTTAAGATAATTCAAGGATTCCATAGATGAATATGACATTTATATGATATAATATAAAATTTTATTTGATTTTGAAACTTTTTTTTGAGGTGTCTAAAGTCTTATTTATGAATAGTTTTTATATTGACAAAATTGTTTTTATTGAATAAAATATTTTATTAAATTATTTAAAAATACCAAAATTGTTGAACAAGGACCAAAATGATAAGATTCATTCTAAAATTTAATATTATTTTAGTTTTATACCATTTTTAAAGTCATAAACCCTATAATATATTTATTATATTTTAATAATTTTTGTAATTCTTAAGTTACCCTCTACCTCACTTATAAAAGGAAACTCTTTATTTCACAAATATTAATCACCTTGAGCCATCTTGTTCAGCCAAACTATTCCAAATTAAATCCTCCATATCCCTTAACACATTCTTATGCTTCTGGTCTAACAAAAATACCACTCCCAAGATCCTTAAAGAGGTTTTAAAAGAGATATTTTCCAGAGGCAAGATTCCTTATTCTTCTCTTTCAAATTCATTCTCACTTATAACACATCCTTACCTATTATCCAATGATTCATGAAAACTCCAGTGTCATAAATATACTGTAATATTGTTGTGTTAATGGAAGATGAATAATAAAATCTATTATTTTATTCTTTTATTCTTAAATTACAAAATCATCGTCTGTGGTGTGTTAATTAACCGCCTTTGTGGATGATGCATTTTTTTTTCACTTTACCACAATCATGGGAACTTTCAAATAACATGTAATTGTTAGAAATGACATAAACATATATATTTTATCAATTCTGGATTATTATTTCTTTTTATAAGGAATTCGATACTAAACCGACCTTTGAAACAACGAGAAGAACTTACCCAAAATAATAGGAAAAACAAAACATTGTTAATAAATGGTTGGAAAATGGTATAAGAAAGTCATGTATGGTATTATAAAAATTAGTTTAGTTATGTAATAATTTAATAACACTATTAAAACCATATTAAAGGAGGTTTGAACAAATTTAAAGGACGTTGAACCCAAGGTAAGGGGATTGCGTAACTCAATTTTCATTCTTTGAGTTAAACGTCTATTTCATTGGTTACATTGTTCCAAGAATACGTGTGAATGACATATGAATTTTCATACTGTATATCCACTTATATTTTTTGGTTTTTTATTTATCACACATAAATATTTCATTGATTTATCCTCACTCTAATGATACAATCTTTTCAAGGGATAACTTAACTCAATTTCCATTCATTGAGTTAAACATCAATGTCATGTGATTTATCTTTCCCAGAATATGTGTGAATGACCTATTATTGTTTTATTCTATATATCCACATTTATTGTGTGGGTTTATTTTTGTCACACATAATTATTTCATTGATTTTTCTTCAATCTAATGATACGTTCTTTGTAAGGTATTCTTTATCACACTTTTATTCAAGAATTCCCCCTATGTTGTGCCCTTTTATTTTAAATTCCTAATGATGGGGTATGTTTTTACACGTCCCCCATAATGCCCTTATGATATATAAATAATGGTATATCCCTTTAAATCTCATTAAGACCTCACAAGAACACCTTTTACCATGCTGAAATGTTTGTAAGGTGTTTTCTCATCTCACTTTCATTTCCGTGAGATTTCCAATGATCACCACTTATTTCTTGAATGTGGTGTATGTGTAATGAATTTTTTCATATAATATCATGATTATATTTATATTCATGGTATTCTATAATTCATTTGATGGTTATTAACTTTTGGTCATATGATTTGACTGATGACATTGTGGTAAGGGACTTTATCTCAATTTTCCCTTTTGTTGTGACTTACTTTATATTGTACACCTAATAATTCTTATGTGGTGTACCTACTTCCAATTTGAGATCACATTTAATTTGAAATAATATTCCTTTTAAATATCCATATTCTCATATCATGGATATGATTATTGTTTAAACCGTATACCATTTTACATACACTATTTATTTTGAATGTTGTTTTAACTGTGGGAGTATTGATGAATCTGTATCTTATATTCTATGAGGATAATGTAAAGGCATATTGATCTTTTATTGAATCTATGTGTAAAGATTGATTTGGACATGAAGTGATGGGAAGGGCCCGCAATAGACCCTCGATGCATCGACAAGTCTCATGAGACAAATCAGTTGGCAAAAAACCTTTTGAGTTTGTTTCCAAAAAATCAGACGGGTTTCTACCCACAAAACTAAACCATTTTTACAGTATTATGATATCATGTTACAGATACATGATGTCCAACTAATAAGCATTCTATCAATTCATTATTAGTTATTACTATCCATGAGGTTTTCACCATGAAAAAATCTATGGACGCAGTTTCATTCTCAGTTTATTAATGGTGTGAGTTTTTCATTTATTCACCATGCCATATTGACTATGCTAAGTTGTTTATGACTCCGTTACTATTGATTCAAGATTCTGCTATTTGTAACCCTTACTGAGCATTTGAGCTCACCCCTTTCATTTGTTTACCTTCAACAGGTTATGAAGAGGCGATCATTTTTTGAGTTTCCATAGATGCTTTTTATTAGTTTTTGTTATGTATTGTATTTTGTTACCTTTACCAATGTAAAATGGGTTCCATTTATATATCTAATCTCTTCAAGACTACTAAACTGATCGTTCCTTCGGGATTTCAATCCTCTTAATCATGCCAATGTAATAAGTAATGCACCGGTTCCAAACTTCTAGGGTCAGGGAATTACAAGGTTTATTAGGTATTTTGGAGATATCAAATTGAAATAATTACATAGATCCACACATCTATATATTGGGTAAATATATAGTGTATTTTTTACCATATCCAATGTGGTCATTAAGCTATATGAAAAATATTTTTTGGAATATAATAATTATTTTTGGGTATTAGGTAACCTTGGTAAATAATTAATTTCTGATTGAATAATATCAATTCATGTTGCTCATCACAATTGAAAACATGTTAATTTTATTACACTAGTATAGTATTGAGGGTAGATCCCATAGGGTGAATGGAGTTTTCATTGGATTATTATTATTTTTTTACTCAAATAAGGATAATAAAAAATAAACTAAATTATTTTTTTATAAAAAAACAAAGACTAATCAATATATAACAAATATGTTTGATAAAAATGGAAATGATTTTTTAATGAATATAAAAAAGCAATCCCCAATAATAAAACAAGAACAACTGAATAGGTGGAGGAAATTATGAAAATCTTGATAGTACTCATACTAGAGACCACCAGTGGAGGTCAATAAGGGATGAGGAGATCACACAACATTGCACTATAGAAAAAAAGACCTTTTTCGACGGGTTATTTGCAACGGTAATAGATCCCGTCGCAAATAGTCAGTCGAAAAGATTATTTGTGACGGGGACATCAGCCCGTCACAAATAATTAATTATTTGCAATGAGAAAAGGGGTCCCATCCCAAAAGGTTTGGCGCATTTTGTGCACCAAACCGCAGGAAGGGTATTTGCGACGAGGGGTGGCTCCCCATCACAAATACCTGATGGCGGTAAATACTATTTGCGACCGGATATGCCCCCGTCACAAATAGTGTGTCGGCAGGTCACTATTTGCGATGAGACCCATCGCAAATACCCTTTTAACTGCCGACAATAATTAATACGACTGAAGGTATTTGCGATGGGTCCCGTCGCAAACAATCCCGCTGCAAATAATCTAACCTGTATATACCTCCATCCATTTTTTCATTCTTCCTATCTATTCCCACTTTTCACTTTCTCTCTTAACTCTAATTTTAGAGTTAAAACTTCTCTAAGTTAAATTTTTTTACGAAAAGATTTTGAAGTCCTCTAAACCTATAAGAGATCAAGTTTAAAGGTATTTATGTTTTATTTAATTTAATAATTATTTTATTTTTTTATATTAATTTTAATTATTGTTAATTAGTTGTAATTAAATTAGATTTAGATTGTTTTGTTATCAATATTTATTTGTAGTAATAAATTGAAATTATTAGTGCAGATTATTAATAATTAGTGGTAATTAGGAATGATTAACGACAATTAGTAATGAATATAAATAATTAGCGGTAATTAGTAATTAGTAGCAGTAATTAGTAGTAATTAATAGTAATTAAAGCTAATTAGTAATAATTAGCGGTAATTAGTAATAATTAGGAATAAATAATTATAATTAGTAAAAAATAGTAAGAAATACTAATAATTAGTAATAATTAGTAATAATTAGTAATAATTAGTAATAATTAGTAATAATTAGTAATAAATAATAATAATTAGTAATAATTAGTAATAATTAGTAATAATCAGTATTAATTTGTAATAATTAGTAATACTTAATAATAAATACTAATAAATACTATTAATTAGAAGTAAATTGTATTAATTAGAAATAAATCGTAATGATCAGCAAAAATTACTAATAATTAGTAATTATTAGCAATAATTACTAACAATTAGCAATATCTACCAATAATTAGCAATAATTACCAATAATTAGCAATAATTACTAATAATTAGCAATAAATAGTAATAATTAGCAATAAATAGTAATAATTAGCAATAAATAGTAATAATTAACAATAAATAGTAATAATTAGCAATAAATAGTAATAATTAGCAATAAATAGTAATAATTAGCAATAAACAGTAATAATTAGCAATAAATAGTAATAATTAGAAATAAATAGTAATAATTTGTAAAAATAGTAATAATTAGTAAAAAATAGTAATAATTATTAAAAAATAGTAAAAAATATTAATAAATAGTAATAAATATTAATAATTAGTAATAATTAGTAATAATTAGTAATAAATAGTATTAATTAGTAATAAATAGTATTAATTAGTAATAAATAGTATTAATTAGTAATAAATAGCGACAATTAGTAATAATTAGTAATAAATAGTAATAATTAGTAATAAATAGTAATAAATAGTATTAATTAGTAATAAATAGTAATAAATAGTATTAATTAGTAATAAATAGTGTTAATTAGTAATAAATTGTAATAATTAGTAATAAATAGTAATAATTAGTAAAAAATAGAAATAATTAGTAAAAAATAGTAATAATTAGCAAAAATAGTAATAATTGGTAAAAAATAGTAATAATTAGTAAAAAATAGTAACAATTTGTAATAATTACTAAAAAATAGTAATAATTACCAATAATTAGTAATAAATGCTAATAATTAGTAATAAATGATAATAAATACTATTAATTAGTAATAATTAGTATTAATTACTAATAATTAGTATTAATTTGAAATAATTAGTATTAATTAGCAATGATTAGTATTAATTAGAAATAATTAGTATTGAATAGAAATAATTAGTAATAATTAGCAATAATTAGTAATAATTAGCAATAATTAGTAATAACTAACAATAATTAGTAATAATAAGCAATAATTACTAATAATTAGAAATAATTACTAATAATTAGAAATAATTACTAATAATTAGCAATAATTACTAATAATTAGGAATAATTAGCAGTAAATAGTAATAATTAGCAATAAATAGTAATAATTAGCAATAAATAGTAATAATTAGCAATAAATAGTAATAATTAGAAATAAATAATAATAATTAGAAATATATAGTAATAATTAGATATAAATAGTAATAATTAGTAAAAAATAGTAATAATTAGTAAAAAATATAAATAATTAGTAAAAAATAGTATAAATATTAATAATTAGTAATAATTAATAATAATTAGTAATAAATAGTATGAATTAGTAATAAATAGTAATAAATGAATAAATTAGTAATAAATTAAAATAACTAGTAATAAATAAGGATAATTGTAATAAATTGTAAGAACTTGGCACAATTTCCAATGGATTGGCGACACTCCTTTTGCTCGATGAATCTTCTCCTTTCAACTCTCACCGAATCAAAACATTTTGAAAAATGTGCTCTTAGGTATGCATATCCAATCTTGTATGCACAAGATTGGATATGCATATGTAGGAGAAGATTTTTCATAATTTTTTCAGGTAGTGAAAGTTTTAAGAGGATGATTCGTCAATGAAAAGGGGGCTCTTTTTTCCGACAACTCATTTACTTGCATCTTTCTCACACTGAAATCACAATGAATAATCTGGTCGAAGGTATGCTTATGTATTCTCGTATGCACGAGAATGGATATGCGTACCTCAGAGTAGATTCTTCATTGTGATTTCAGTGTGATAAAGTTGCAAGTAAATGAGCCGTCAGATAGAAGAGCAGCTGCCAATCCACTAGAAATTGTGTTGCTCGTAATTAGTGTTAATTAGTAAGAAGTAGTTGTAATTATTTATCTTTTCTTTTTTTGGATAGTGTTTTTATTATATAAAATTATTCAAAAACAGTAATGATTTTATATTTTGTAGAAATATATGGAACAAGGAAGTTGACAATAGTCATTATTAGATGATCATGCTTAGAAAAATCAATGCAGAAATCTAAAAGGTTCTAGTTTAAATCCTATATATATTGAGGGTATTGAAGCTTTCTTATAATTTTCATTATAAAAAACCAGACATTGTTTCAGAAGGCACAATTAAGTTTCCATGTAAAAAATGTACTCTGAAAGAATTTGAAACATTTGAAAATGTTTTGGGGAATCTCTTGTGTTTTGGTTTTCTTCCAAATTATGTTTTTTGGTATCAACATGGTGAATGCAGTTCCAGGGTAGATAATAATAATTTAATTCTAAATCCATTACAGTTTCAAAATTTAGTACATGATGTTCCAGGGCCATCTGTTCAATAAACTGAAACTTAGGATTATATTGATTTAAATCATAAGTTGGAACCATCTGAATTTTATGAGTTATTGAGGTCTGTTGAGGATGCATTATATCCTTATTGCAAGATAAGAAAATTAGATGTAGTTGAAAAATTTACGCCTATTAAATCATATAATGGAATTTCAAAAAACTATTTTGATCAGATATTTTCTTTGGTTAAAACACTTTTACCTGAAAGAAATGTGTTGCTTGTAAATTACTATGAGATAAAGAGGATATTTTGTAATCTAAACCTTAGTTATCATAAGATTCATGCATGTTCAAATGATTGCATATTATATTCTGGTGAAAATGAGTCATTGGATACTTGTACCACATGTGGGAAATCGAGATACAAAGAAGCTCAACCAGGGAAGTCTGGATTGATTATTTTAAAACAGTTGAGATATTGCCAGCTTACACACAGGTTGAAGTGTTTATTTATATCTCATAACATAGAGACAATGATTCAATGGCACAAAACCATGATTTCAACTGGTAAAATATTGAATCATCCATCTGATAGTGATTCATGGAAACATTTTGACCGAGTGCATCTGTCTTTTGCTTTAGAAGCCCAAAACGTTTGATTGGGTCTTTATATTGATTATTTCTATCTTTTTTGTTCTTATGGTAGTCAGTATTCATGTTAGACTATCTTTATAACTCCGTAAAATTTACCTCCATGGATATTGATGATGGATACTTATATCTTTTTGACCTTATTAATCCCAGGAAATCCGAAAAAGAATATTGATGTTTATTTGAAACCATTGATTGATGAGTTAAATTCAATGTGGAGTAATGGTGTTAGTACATATGATGTTGATGCGAAACAAAATTTCCTACTAAAATATACATTGATGTGGAAAATTAGTGACTTCCCGGCATATGGAATGTTATCTAGATGGATTATACATGGTCTAAAATCATGTCCTTACTTTATGGGAGACAAAAAATCATTTATTCTCATCAATGGAAAAAAACCTTGATATTTTGACTATCATCACAGATTTTCTTCCAATAGATCATCCTTTTTAAAGGAACAAATCTCATTTTAGAAAAGGAACAATTGAAATGGATGGAACTCCAAAAATGATCTCAGGTACAGAGTTAAAATAAGTTTTATTTTCATTACCTCCCATCACATTTAGACAAAAAATAAACCAATAAAAAATTCATGGCTTTGGGAAAGAACACAATTGGATAAAATAGAGAATTATTTGGGATCTTCCATATTGGTCTGATTTGTTAGTACACCACATGTTGGATGTCATTCATATTGAGAAGAACTATTTTGATAATTTATTTTATACAATTTTGGATACACCAAGTAGGACCAAAGATAATTTAAAGGCACAATTAGATCTTTCCCAAATTTTTATGCGACTAGAACTTGAACTGTTTGAAAATGTCAGATCACAGAGGTTAATGAATCCAAAAGTATCTTATATACTGTCCAAAGAGAGTTTCTTATTATTTTTTTAGTGGATTGAGGATTTGATACTTCCAGATGACTATGCTTCCAATTTGGGCAGATGTGTTAGGAATAGTCATATTATCGAATTAAAAAGTCATGATTTTCATGCTATAATGGAAATAATTATTCCAATTGGATTAATAGGTTTGTTAAATTCTATGATTTGGGATTCGATAACAGACATATCCTATTTTTTCTGAGACATTTTTGTGGAGACAACAGACTATGATGCACTAAGAAAACTGGAAGAAGATGTTGTTGTAATTATATGTAAACTGGAAAAAATCTTTCTTCCGAATTTCTTTGACTCAATGGAACATTTGATATTAAATTTTTTACATGAAGAAAAATGTGGAGGTCTGGTACAGTTTCGATGGATGTACCCATTCAAGAGATGCATGCAAAAATTGAAGAAACAAGTACATAACAAAGCATCAGTTGAAGGCTCAATTACTGAAGATTATTTGCAAGAGGAAATTTCTTTTTTATGCTCTTATTATTTTAAATGTGAATATACATAAAAAACCACATGGTATGGAATGGGAGAAATATTGATGATGAAATGGGAAATCAATTATTAGTTTTTAATCAGTTAGATCTTGACTTTGGTGGAGTTCATGAACGATGGTTTTCAGATGATGAACACTACAGAGCTTATACATATGTTCTACTCAACTGTGAAGAAATGACATCATTTTTATTGTGAGTGATTATATAACTTATTCTATAATTTATATTATAGTAAGTAAAATTATTTTATTTTTAGGTTATATGATAATCATATCAAGAAACAGCTTCCTCAAATTACAGCAGCTACTCTTGAAGAACGTCGACAATTTTTTTTCTCAATGGTTTCAAAAACTGGTAACATAAATTATTAATGGTTTAACATATCAATTCAGTTTATTATTTAATATATTGAGAGTTGTTTTAAGAATTTTCAGGTGTCTCAACATGCTAATAAAATTGATAATCAAATGTGTATATTGAGTAACCCACCATCCAAAATGGTTAAATTTTATAATGCATATGTGGTGAATTATTTTAGATTTCATACACATGCATATGGGGAATAAAAAAATGAATAGTAGAGTTTTCTTGAGAGGATCTCATAATAGAGAAACTGAAGTTGACTTTTACGGCATGCTAGATGAAGTTATTGAACTGTGTTATCTAGGAAAAAATTACATAATGATGTTTAAATGTTGGTGGTTGGATACTGAGAGAGGGTTGTGTGTTCATTCGACTCATGGAATCATTGATATTAAATATAAAAGTATTATTGTAGTATATGAACCATTTTTACTGGCTCAATAAGAACATCAAATTTATTACGCATAGTACTATGCTACTTCAAAAGACCTGAGTGATTGGTGGAGCATAATAAAAATAAAATTTTAGAAAAATTATTTTACTTAAAGTGAATGTGGTTTCAATGAAGTGCAAGGAATTGAAAATTTTCAAGAGACTACTCAAAATACATATTTTTCACAAAGAGACATGAATATCGATGATGACACCCCATAATTAAGGGCCAATGGTGATAATTATGTTAAATGATGTTACACATTAATTTGAAATGACAAGAGATGATGAAACTGAAACTCATATAGATATTGATAATGGCGAGGAGGAATATGAAGACATTAACATTAGCAGATATAAAGATGATGATGAAGGTGAAAATTGACATAGTTAAATACTGGTTATAATCATAACTAATATATATCTATATATAATAGTTATTTTCAACTATTTTCTAACAATAATAATTTTGTGTTTCAGATGGATGATGATCTATTTAGTCAATTGCAGGAGGGTGAACTACCTTTGGATGATGAGGATTTGGGATCATCTGACCCTTAGCCTATTGAAGGTTTAGGGGGTATGCCGAGGGGGCGTGATCTTGCATAACTGATGATTCCTAACCCTATCCCTGAGTGATGTACACATCTTGGATTCGATCCACGCATGCAGAGGTATGGTAACCTGTGTATTTTAGTTAGCTTTCCTTACTTTATTTATATACTAAATGTTTGATTATTTTTTCTTTTTTCATAGTTTTGTGCATATATCGGTTGGATAGGGGAGCGTAATCTTGAAAAATTATTTTTCTCATCCATGGATCACATGGGAACAAATTCTCATTGATGTGCAGCTCGACATGTTCGATCGTTGGCTGGTACGTAAATAAATAATATTTATTTTGTAATTTATTTCATTAATAACTTTATATTATAAATTATTTGTATAGTTTATATTATCCCATCGATAATAGAAAGTGTGACTCTATCCACACAGTATGGGAGGTGTCTTTGCATGACCATTTCTGTCCGTTTTTGCACAATTTGAGAAGGACGTCCATGAAGAAAGAAGTAGTGGTAGTATTTGATGAGTAATATAGAGCGAACCAACTAGAGTATATTTCATCTCACATTTGGGATGGATTATGTTCACATTGGTTGGGTGGTGGATTTAAAAAGAGATCTTCATTGGGCTGACAAAACCAGGGGAGACAGGAGGTGACACATCAAACTGGTAGCCGTACATTCAGTACGCATAGAGAGAATCTGGTAAGTACTTTTTTTAAATATTTTATATAAATTTAAATATAAACAGTTTATTTTATATTCATATAGGCAGTCGAGTAGCCCGATATTACGGAGTACAATGTTTATCGGAGGATGTATAGTGATCCAGCCACTGGAGAGGTTAAAGGTGATCGCCAGCGTCAGATTGTGGTCAGTATTATTTCTTTTTTAGTTTGAAAATTAACTATATATAATATTTTCACTATTTTAATTTCAAATCGGAATTGAAGGAGTTATATGAGTCTGTAACCTCTCAGATATAGGCTGAGATTTATGCCGAGATGAATGACCAGACTGGTTCCCACTATTTCAATGAGGCGACATGGATGCAGGCGACCCTGTATGCCTTCGAGAAGGGCCAAGTAGTTGGTATCAGATATCGATTGACTCATGGGAATTATTTTGGTACTTCTACGATGTCAGCGTCCAAATCAAGAGGAGCTTGTGGAGAGGCATCATCTTCAGGATCACAATATCAAGAGTAGTTGCAAGCTCAGAGTGAGCTTATAGAGAGTTTGCGTAAGGAGCAAGAGGAGATGCGGTAACACCAACAACATCATGAGGAGGAGTGCCGGCGATAGCAGTAAAAATACAAGGATTAGATGATTTGATGGTAGCAGTAGCAGCCTGATCAAATTGAGTACATGCTCTGTCAGACTCGTAGTTTAGGGATAGAGTTTCCCCAACCATCTCCTCTAGATCCTCCACCTCCTCCAGAAGACTATTCCCCCAATGATTTTTTTAATGTTAAAAACATTTTAATTCATAGTTTGTTGTAATATTAACTATTTATAGTTTCTGTCTTTTATATTAGTGCAAATATTGCATAATTTTATTTATTTATTTTTTTTAATTTTTTAATATTTTATTATTTATTATTAGCATTTCTTTTAATTTTTGTTTATTTTACTGCTAATAATAGTATTTTATTATTTTTTTATGTTTTTTTCTAATATTGATAATTTTAATATTTTATAATTATAATTATTATTGTAATAATATTAATATTATTTTTTCAAAAATATTAATAATAATAATAACATTATTATATTATTAGTATTATTTTATTAACAATATTATAATAATATAATATATTTATATTATTAATATTAGTATTATTATTATATAATAATATATAAATTATATTAACAGTATTAATATTATTATTTTTTTCTAATATTAATTTATCATAATTTTACTGAATATATATATTTTTTATTTTATTAAGTATCTACAATGGGACCTTTTACGACGGGTTCCTATCACAAATAGTTTATATATTTTTAAATAACTATTTGTAATGGGAAAATGGGCCTGTCGCAAATACTTTTTTGCGACGGGCTCGTCACAACAGGTTTTTATATATATAAATAGAGAACTATTTGTGACACCATTTTCTGCAATGAGCAATTTGCAATGGGACCCTATTGAAACAAATCATTTTTGACGAGATCCCATTGCAAATACCTCAAATTCCAGTAGTGATTGTACTCATAGGGGAGAACAGTGATGGGTGGATGGATTATGGCTCAAAATGATGGGAATATTTATTATAGCTCATAGTGGATCACAATGATGGGTGAATGGTTTATGGATCATATTATTGTAGGGTGATAGGTGAATAATAGATGATGTGAGGGAGATGATAGAGGGTGAATGGTTTATGGATCATATTATTGTAGGGTGATAGGTGAATAATAGATGATGTGAGGGAGATGATGTGAGGGAGATGATAGAGGGCTGGAGGTTGGTTTTGGATGAGGGGTGAGGAATTTTTTTATAGTGTTAATCCCAATGTGTGGTGTCGAGCATGATGTTGAGGCTATGGGGGGTGGGGGGGGGGTGTCAAGGGTGAGTTGAGGGGAAAAGGAAAGGGGAATGTTTTTTTAAAACCAATAGTTAAAGTTTTCTAAAAAAATTATATATAATTTAGGGGTAATTTTTATTAAAAATTATGCTTAAAAAATGATATATCAATGCTTTTGAGAAGTGTTGGTAAGATGTATGGAAATAAAGGTTCAATGATGGTGTGAAAATAAACTAATATATGATAACTATTAAATATATTTTTATAGTATATACACCTCAACCTTTGGGTCTCATAAGTAAGACACTTCTACTTCTACAAATAAATTATAGTGTGTAGTCACCTAGTTTAGGAAACCTCTACCATAAAACATGTCCAAATAATATTAAAAAACTCTCAGTATCACTATAATATTCTATTCATTACAATAATACTATAAAAACACTATAATTCCACTTTCTTAATGAATAATCCACCACTATTCATTTTCTAATATTATATAAAATCTCAAAATCACAGTCTTAGAGAAACTCATTCCATATCCACACATAAAGTTTCTAATATATCTATGATAATATATATGATAAACTCTTCTAATAAGTGAGGACCAAAAATAATTTTCTCAGAAATTAATGTCTCTATTTTTTCATAGAAAACCACACATTTCAACTCATGACAATGAGTCTCATAATTGTGTTCATGAGGTTGAAACTACTTGTACACATGAACTATTGTAACGACTTGGGATTTTAATATAAGATTTCTCTAATTATGTAAAATATGTTCAATAGCTTGATTTATAAAAAATAATGAAGTAAAATAAAAGAAAAATATGGTTAGACCATTAAAACCAATTCATTAAAATTGTAGGAATGAATAAGAGTCACTAAATTATGATATATATATATATGTAATGGTTATTTTCTATAAATTTGATTAATTCATTATTATGTTTAATAATATTTACAATTATGTGTTGTAAATTTTATTAAATAAAACTAATTACATTATAATTAAATGATGATTTTAATAAAATATTATAGTTATTAATTAATTAGAGAAATATTATCATTTTATAGAAATTATGAATAAGAATAACTAGAATTTTAAAATTTTCATTTTCCTATAAAAACAGTATTTCATTTCATTTTATGAATTTATTTAAAAGTTAAATGATAAAATTATATAAATTTAATTTGATAAAATAAAATTTATTTTTTGATTTAGAATTTCAATATTAGTTTAAGATTAATTATTTTAATTTTTATAAAAGATTGATTTTAGGTGAATAGTGAAAAATACTATTTTTATAAATAACCTAATTTTTATATAATTATGAGTATATAATTATGAATTTTAAATCCATGGAATCATTTTATATGAACAAATATGTATTTTTAAGTGATTTGTTATTTTTTTTAATTTATAAACACAAATTTTACCATTTAGAAATTACATTATATTCTTAAAAAAATTATTTTTAATATATTATACACATATAAATTTATAATAAATTATTATCACTCTTATAAATTTAATCAAATGAAATTTAATTCAAATTTTTCTTTGGATGAACCAAACTCAAACACCTATGGAGATATATGAATATCACGGTCATTCTCAAACTGAGAGTGAGGCTTGATAGTGTGACTGAATGAGAATAGAGTTCCACCCATGAAGATCATTCAAGATCAATTGATGATATGAAAATGGGAATAAGCGTCACAACTAAGTTTAATATGCTAGATATGTAACCAAAAAGTTTAAACCATGGGTTTGATAAAGTTTTAAGATGATTCAAAACTGAAAGGTCGGTCATATTTGATTTTTCACATTAGTTTTCATATAACCAACGTGCAAAAGAATATTATTCATTTTTTACTATGATGGTTATATTAAAATCAATGTGATTTTTTTATAAATAAAATTCTATTAATTATTCCCCTCCCAACATTATAATAGAAAAACAACAACAACACAGTATAAAAACAATTGAAAAACCACAACAGAATAACATAAAAATCAGAAGCACAATTACAATTTAAACTTTCAAGTTTACAATGTATAATAAAAATAAAATAAAACCCAATTAGTCCTATGGAATGATCTACACATTCAATTTATAAGTGTCTTAGATATTTTACAGTATAATTCTGAGGTTCATAAAAAAGTTACAATTTAAAAACAAATCATTTTACATGTATTCTAAATAAAACAAATGAAAAATTAAAGGAAAGGCTTATAAAAAAATCTAAACTTCTGGAACTCCATAACTATCTTAGTTGAAATTTTTAAAAACATAAATCTTAAAACTTAGCATCCATATTCCTTTACTCCTTGTTTATTACATTTCTATTTAAAATATTTTTTCAACTCAAAATAATATTTCAAGTATTATAACCAAAATGTTGTAATTGTAAATGAAAAATCACCTTTGTTTCTACATATCTGATCATCAAAATCTTCTTTATTATTGTATCTCTAAATTAATTCCATTTCCTATTTGAAAATAATATGAATAAAATAAATTTAGATGTCATTATAATATATAAAAGTATTAAAACATTCAAACTTACGTACGTGTTCAATACAATCATAAAATTTTATCACACTTCACCATGGATAGAGAATAGCTAATAAAGTTTATTCTCCCTTGAAAAAAACACCCAATATCCAATGTACACTAATATATAATATAATAAAATATAATGTGAGTGGTTATTCTATTAAGTAATATATAACCCTTTATGAGATACAGGTTTCATACTCTTCAAGATAAGAAAGCATCCAACATTGAAAAATGGCATTCTTTTGAAGTATTTCAATAGTATAAATCATTCTTTCTGCATTATTCATTATCATATATTTAGGTGAAATAAATTGTGGGTCCATAAATCCATATACCACTACCATTTCATTCTATGTACAAATTTTATAAATGTACCTAATACAAAAAAATAAAAAGTATAAATTTTTAATAAATTAAAATAACAAAAATATATATGTTTATTGAATTACATGGAAAAACTTGCATCATGTTGATTCCAAACTCATATCTAGTTATAAGATCCATGATATATTTTTTAAAAAGTTCCATAGTCATTTCACACCCAAAAATGCTAGCTTCCATTGGAAGCTCATAAACATATTTTTTTTGAATAGGTTGACAATCTTTCAAGACTAGTAGAATTTGTATTTGAAGTCATAACAGTTTGTATGCATTGTTGTATATATATTATTTATTTATATTTAAATTATTCCTATAAAAAATATATAAATATATAAAATTTAAAATTTTAAAACAAATTTAATAGAAAAATGAAATAAAGGATATAATATACACACACCTCTATGGTAATTTTACAAACAAGTCTAGATGGAAAAACTAAAAGATGGTCGATACTTTGTCCAACATTACTGTCCTAATCTGTAGGAAACAATTTTCTTTATAATATATCTATAACATCATGTATAGTGACTCAATTATTCTTTATCTCTATCTGTTGATGATGAATGACATTGTCAATATAATATATCATTCCATATGTAACAATATAATGCTAGGGATCATCAACATATAACTCACAATAAACGGGAAGCTGTGGAAGAGGGGTATAGGTGTAAGATAAGAAGGAGGAGTGGGATATACATGTATAGGTTTAGTAGTAGGATTAATAGGAGTGTAAAAACTCGATCCATGTTCTACTCACTGGTTCCCCAAGTTGGTTAGTCACATGACCTCAAGCGCACCTCCCTATATGCCAGAGGCTACCAACTAGCAGTGAGGGTTGAATATCGATCATGGGGAGACTATACCCTCTTTATCAAAGTATTACAATAGTATAAATAAATAAATAATAGAAAATAATATAACCATAACTATAATGAAAACAACATCACATGATGAAAAGGAGGAAAATACAATATAAAAAATAAATAGTAGATATGCCATGCCAAAGTACATGCTAAGTGTCAATATGAAAAACCCAAAATAAATAAAGACATTGAAAACTCCCATGTGGGTCCCAAACCACATCCAATTTCCTCATCTATTCTTCATCCAAAATCATCCATCTAACATAGGTATTTTTTCCTTATCCTATCATGAAAACATGAAATCTATTCAGGTACTGATCAAGCAGCCCGAGTAGGGCATTAGTACAACTCAGTAGGCCACCACCACCAGTGTCTAAAACAATATCTAGTCAATAAATAAATAAATATATATAGTTTTATAAATAAATAAGAATAATGCATGAGTAAATAGTTATTACATTATCAATTATTCATTATTTAACCACATAAACCCCCGAGTTCCAAGGAATCCTAAACCTCAATACCCACTTCGTCCCATGTTGTATTCTGAACCATACCATGTAAAAAATTCGCAATCATTATATCAAATGGGATTTTATTATCCATTTCAATTCAATTCATGTAACAGCCAATTGGAACCATAGTCCAATGCCAACTAATGGGTGTATAATTTCATGTCTATAATCTTATTGGTATTTGGAGCATCAGTCCCTATCCCACACTCCATGGGTCTTTGGAGCATTAGTCCCTATCCCATACAAAAATATTTTCATGCATGCACTAGGAAATCTATTGGTATTTGGAGCATCAGTTGGTGTCCCACACTCATATATCAATCAAACACACATGGGTATTTGGAGCATCATTCCATGTCCCATACTTGTATATCAAACAATAATATATATCACAATATCATATGTATCATAATATCACATGTTTCACAATATCACATCATTCAAGATTAATCAATATTAATCCTATTATCACCTTCAACTATCACAATATTCTTTTAATTAATTCAATAATTAATTATTCCAAGTCCATTAATTAATTCAACAATTAATTAATCACATCAATTTCATTAATTAACTCAAAAACCAATTAATCAAATCAATTCAAATAATTAATTCAACAATTAATTATTCTCGAAATACAATCTCAATATTCCAATAATTAATTCAATAATTAATTATTCCCAAAAAACAATTTCAATATTCCGATAATTAATTCAATAATTAATTTTTCCCAAAATATAATTTCAATATTTCGATAATTAATTCAACAATTAATTATTCTCAAAACACAATCTCAATATTTTGATAATTAATTCAAAAATTAACTATTCCCAATTCACTATCCCTTAATTAATTAATTTAACAAATTAATTAATTCAATTAGGAAATCAAATTGCTAAATTAACCAGAGAAATTTTATAATTACATACATGTAATTGAAATCACAAATATGGTATTTTAATAATATAACACCTACCTCAAGAATGATGATGAACTTTCACCAATGGAAGTATCCAAATTTGAGCAGAACAACGACGTAGAACGAGATATGGGTCTAAAACCCTAATTCAAGATTGAATAATCAAGATCCCAAAATTCTAGATCTATATCCAACTATCCTAGATCTAGATTCAAAAAAACAGAGGATAACTCCCTCCAAAATATGAGGTAAATATGGGAGAGAATAAGAAAACCACATGGGATAAGATCCTCTAACCGGGAGGGGTGTATATCTTCAATCTTGGATTTGAATAACCAATAATAGAGGTTCGAAGGGCTTAAAATTTTTCTAGGATCCTCCAAAATCATGAAAGAAAGGTTTAGTTCGATATATGACTAAATATAGGTTAAAATGGGGGTTTGGGAAATTTAAAACTAATTTTTGGGTTAATTAAAAAGTTGCACATAGTTTTCTGGGTAGAGGCACATAGTTCTCCAAACCCTGCACTATAACCGTATGCCTATTTTCTGGGGGGGGGGTGCATAGTTTCACCTAATAGGGAAGTTTTTTTGATAAACCATGTTCCAACCATGTGAATTCCCTCTGTTTAGGTTCACATTGTTTGATGTGATGGAGCACATGGTTTGGGGAAACCATGTGCCAACCTTGCACAAGCCCTCTTCCTTCCAAAATTTCTAATTTTCACCCAGACGCACCCTATGGTAAAAACCAAAAAAAGTATGCTCAAACAAAGAAAAAATAATATCTGTAAAAAAACAGAAACATGTCTAGAAAAGGTCAGGATCTTACAATCTCCCCACCTTATAACAACTCATCCTTGAGTTGTACTCCCAAGCATCAATAATATTCCAAGTCAAAAATAGCAGGCCATTGAGCCCTCATATCTACTTATCTTTTCCATGCTTCATCCTGAACATGGACATGATTCCAAAATATCATAACTACCAGAATGGTCTTTCCCAGAAACACTTTCTCACTACGATCTAACATACATATCAAATGATCCTCAAATGATGTATCTATCTTAAGGTCAAAACCATCCACATCGATCACATGAGCAGGGTCGGGGTGATAAAACCAAAGTTGTGGCACATGGAAAACACCATGCATAACACTATATCTCTATGTAAGATCCAATCATTATACCACTGATATGATTCTATCCATAATATCAAATGGTCAAATAAACTTTGGTTCCAACTTTCCCTATCTCCATATCCTTCGGTGACCCAACCTAGTCAAAACCCAAAGGAATACATGATCACCGTCTGTAAAATCTATGGTTCATTGAAATCTATTTTCATATGACTTCTACCTACTCTGAGTCATAGCTGTATTCTTCTGAATCAAATGTACCTTCTCTAATGTCTATTACATGGGACTTGGTCCAGATAGTTCTAAATTTCCTAGCTCCATCCCTCATAGAGGTGATCTGCATGGTCAACCATAAAGTTCCTCATATGGTGCCATTTGAATAGTGTCATAATGAATTTTGTTATAGGTGAACTCCACTAATTCTAGGTGTTTCTCCGAAGACCCACTAAAGTCTAGAACACACACTCACAACATATCCTCAAGCACCTATATAGCACGTTCAGACTACCCATCTATCTTTGGTTGGGAATACATACTAAAAGAACATTTGTATTAAGATAATTTTGTATGCCCTACCAAAATCATGAAGTAAAATGTGATTTTTGGGTTGAAATAATTTTCTATGGCATCCCATGAAGATGAACTATCTATTGAATGTACAGTTCTCCCAACTCTTCCATTGAGAAATTCTCCCACATTGGTAATAAATGCACTACCTTCTTCAACCGGTCCACAATCACCCAAATAGTATCATTCTTCAAAGGCATCCTTGGAAGTCCCACCATAAAATCCATAGTCACGTCATCCCACTTCTATTCTATAATGGGTAACAATTGTAAAAAATTACTAGGTCATTGATGCTCGATCTTCACCTGTTTGTCTGTGTAACATCATTTCACAAACCCTACTGTTTCTTTTTTCATGCTCAACCACCAAAACTATCAACATAGGTCCCGATACATTTTGGTCACACTAGGATGCACCACCCACTTTGAGGAATGAAACTCACACACAATCTCCTCCCATATTCACGTAACCACAACAACCTGATTCTTTACATAGATGATCTCTTCCTCATTTGTGCTCTAATATAAAGGTGTCTCCCCACCTTTAAGGTTTTCCATCATGTCCAAACACTCCAGAACATCATACTTCCTATCTCTAATTCAAAAAAGTTTATACTATACTGAAACTGATATGAGAGTCATCTTCTCCTAAATCTCCTGAACTACAATACACATCTCATCTAGTAAATTCATCATATTACACTCATAACTAGACTCCCAAACTGCCTATGTCTAAGTTTTCTTACTTAAATAATCAATAACACTGTTTCAATTTTTGGGAAAATATTCTAGATCAAAATTGAATGATTACATATACCCAACCCACCACCACTACCAGAGATTCTAGTCCCACTATGAAAAGATATAATTTAAGATCTTATGATCAGTATATACCATAAAATTTTCACCTAAAAAATAATGTCTCCAACAATTTAAATCAAAAACCACTATAGATAACTTGAGGTCATCCATACGGTAGTTCCACTTATGTGGCCTCAACTTCCGAGACCCATACCCCACAAATAGATCTCCTTACATCAACAATACTCTAATTTCGATCCCAGAAGTGTCACAAAACATCATATACTCCTCACCTATCTTAGGTAGGATCAATATTGGTGCCACTGTCAACCAATTATTTAGCTCTTGGGAGGAATTATTGTATACTTATGACCATTCAAACTTTACCCCTTTTTTGGTCAAGCCCAAGAGTGGTGTTCCCAAATGGAAAAAATACTTGAATGAACCTATGATAATATCCAACCAACCCCAAAAGCTAGAAACATTAAAAAATTATTAGGATGATCCCAAGAAAACACTACCTAAACCTTCTTTGGGTATACTGAACCACCTTCCTCCGAAATGATGTGACCTAAGAAGTGCACTGGACCAATCCAAAACTGACACTTAGATAACTTGGTGTATTGCTGATACTCTCTCAGTGTACTTAGGATAACGTCAATATATTGTGCATAATCATCATGAGTCTTAGAGTACACCAATATTTCATCCAAAAACACTACCACAAATTGTTCTAGGTATGGATGGAAGATTCTATTCATCAAGTCCATAAACACTTTTTGTGCATTCATTAACCCAAAAAACATTACAAAAAACTCATATAGGCCATAACTTCTTTTGAAATAAGTCCAAGGTATATCAGAAGTTTGAATTATCAATATATAGTAACCTGATATCAAGTCGACCTTGGAAAAGACACAATATCCTTTCAACTAATCAAATTGATCATCGATACATGGAAGAGGATACCGGTTCTTCACTATCATCTAGTTCAACTACTGGTAATTGACACACAATCATAGAGTCTTGCAATCTTTCTCAACAAACTACACTTGAGAACCCTAAGATGATGTAATTGGTTGGATAAAACCATTATCCTCTGACTCCTCTAGTTGAATATTGAGATCTTAAAGCATTATAGGATCCATTATATATGGTGGAATAGAAACCGACTTAGCTCCAGACATGATATCAATAGTAAAATCCATATCTATCTCAGGTGGTAGATCCTATAAGTATTCAGGAAATACATCCCAAAATCTATCCACTACAGGTGGAAACGAATCTTTCTTTACACCTCCATCATCCAACAACAAACTAGAAACTTGGGCAGTAATCTCCTCTAGTTGCTAGTGAACTGGCCTTGCACGGCCCGCCTGGATATCCCATTCTCCATGGTGGATGTAATTGTCACCCTTAGAAGATATAAAATTCACTCTCTTGTGGTAACAATCTATGTGGGCTTGGTATGATACTAACCAATCCATACCCAAAATCAAGTCAAGTACTGACATGTAAAGGATTTAAGGATCCCACCAAAAATGATACTCCTCAACCTCAAGAGAACACCCCTTGAATAATTATATGTCTTTAGACCGTACCCACAATAGTGTATCTATCATCCCCACCCCACTCACAAACTCCATTACTAGGATCAAACCATTCACAAGTTTTATAGATATAAAAGAATGAGAGGCACCAATATTAAATAAATCACTAGCTAGTGTAGAAGCTACAAGAATAGAACCCCTCACTGTTGATGGTCCAACCTTTCTATCCACAAGTGTAGGTTTCACTGCATGCAACTATCATGACCCTCTTCCCTATGATGCATTCTAAGTCCCCTGTGCTGCACCATTCTACTGATATATGCACTCTTTACTAGAATAACCATGTCCACTTCCTCAACCTCCAAGGACAATAAAACTACAGTTTATAGATTGATATGGTGTGGAAAACCCTCTTCACACACTCAGATATGCTCTGTCATTACCCGTCTATCATGGGTTCCTAAATAACCTCTGCAGATGTCCCAACTTGTTGTATGATTGACACTCCTATAGTGGCTGGGAACAATTTTTATGAAAGTGCATCGGCCTACTACACTAGTGTCAAAGCACTCTGGTAAGATCCTGATTAACTGATCCTTCCCCTTGGCCACTCTTCTTTCTACTTCTCTGGTTAACAATGTCATAGATAAACATCCTACCCTCATTATATGTACATCTTGATAAAATTGAGGAAACCACCTATCTACCACTAGAATCATCCTTTAGATTTCCTTAATACATGAGGTTCTGATTCACTACTTCTGAAAACTTCTTCAGCCTGAAGATATTCACTTGGGACTTAATTTCACACTTAAGTCTATCCTAAAATCATTTGGCTAAAGTAGACTCATCCACAAACAATTCTAGAGAAAAGTATTCCAAATTTTTAAAGCATCTAGAATAGTCCATCACAAACATACCACCCTAAGTCAATCTCATGAACTCAGCTGCTCTCTCCTGCCTAAGTGTCTTAGGATAAAAGTGCTCCAAGAACTTCTCTTTAAAGTCCTTCCACTCCATAGTCTCTGGCTATCCATCCTGAGTCTGGATGTACCAAAAACACTTTTCTTAATCATACAACTTGTAATCATAGAATTTGAATCTTCTCTCAGTAGAAGACTCTAAGTGGTCAAGTATAGTATGGATAGAATCAATCCAGAACTCAGCTTCCTCAAGGACACCCTCTCCAGCAAATGTCGGAGGGTGATGCAACTAAAACTCCCGTGTAAGATCATATATACTTTTCAAAACCTACCCTAGGTCTCTTTCCATGAATTTCATGAAACGAGAAAAGTTCTATCGAAACTTCTCCCCTACTTCCTAACTTTGCACTGCTGGAGCCTCAGGTTCCACCACTAGAAGATCATCTGTAGCCATGTCCTCCTATTGTCCTCTCAACAGGAATCATTTTATAGGAATAATATAAAATTCAAAACACACACGTTAGGAGAGATTTCACAAAATTATCACATTTACAGGAAACAAAATATGCCACAACAAGTAATTTCCCCAAACCTCATCACATACTATGGCACTATCACTACCCTTAACCATAATGCACCTAGGTCCTAGTTAACAAGGGTAAACACATTCTCATTAGACACCAATTTATTCACTTATTAAATCATTTTATAATTATCAAATTCACATTAGGAACATTTTCATTTCAATTTCACATGCAAGTAAAAATAGTTCAAGTTCAACAACTTACCCAAAACTGATTTTCCAGTGTGTCCCTAAAATGATGCATGTCAAAAAAATAATCCTGAATGCTTAAAATGATGCATGTATACTCAAATCTTGTTCTATACTAGTACACAAGTCAAATCTATGAAACCCAAAAACTACAATCACATCACACGATAAGTGCATCATCCAAGGTGAAATAACATTCAACTGTAATAGAAAATACTAATAACAATCATCCCAACCTAGGTACTTGGGTTTTCCTCCATACATGCGTTATATACTCCCATGCACGAGATCATAACCAAGGCATGACCCTTCATAGTCTCCTGTCTTCATTTCCCAAATAGTAATACAAAATAAAAGAAAAGAAAACTCTTTTGATACCACTATGTAAAGTCCCAACCTGGGTTCCACTCACATGTGCCCCAAGATGGTCGGTCACATAACCTCAAGTGTGCCTCTTTGTATTCCAGAGGATACTTACTAGTAGTGAGGGTCAAATATAGATCATGAGAAAACTACACCATCTTTATCAAAGTATCACAAAAACAAAAATAAATAAACAATAGCCAAAAATATAACCATACCTAGATTGATACCAATATCACATGATGACCAATGCAGAAAATACAATACCAAAATTAAACAGTAGATATTCCATGCCAAAGCACGTGTCAAGTGTAAATATGAAAAACTCAAAATAAATAAAGACACTAAAAACTGCCAAGAGGGTCCTGAACCATGTATGGTTACCTCATCCATGCTCCATCCCAAATTATCCATCTAACACAGGGCATTTTACCTTATCCCATCTTGAAAACATGAAATCTATTTAGCTACCGATCATGAAGCCTAAGTAGGATGTGAGTACAACTCAGTAGGCCACCACCAACAAATTCTAAAACATTATCAAGTCAATAATAGTGTATGAAATTGTACAAAGAAATAAGTACAATGTATAAGTAAACAATTATCACATTATCAATTATTATTTATTTAACCACATAAACCCCCAGGTTTCGAGGACACTCGAACCACAATTCCTGCTTCGTACCATGTGAGAGTATGAAACATGTCACATAAACAATTCACAATCATTATATCACAGGGGATTTCATTATCCATTTCTATTAAATTCATATAAAATA
The DNA here is from genome assembly GCA_963277665.1 of Viscum album. Taxonomy (NCBI): domain Eukaryota; kingdom Viridiplantae; phylum Streptophyta; class Magnoliopsida; order Santalales; family Viscaceae; genus Viscum; species Viscum album. The sequence continues at coordinate 1,439,734,467 of OY728122.1, read as the reverse complement.
CAATTGGAACCATAGTCCAATTCCAACTAATGGTTGTAGAACATCATGTCTAGTACCCTATGGGTATTTGGAGCATCAGTCCCTATCCTACACCCCATGGGTATTTAGAGTATCAGTACTTGTCCTATAAAATAATATTTTCATGCATGAACTTGGCACTCTATGGGTATTCAAATCATTAGTTTGTGTCCCACACTTGTATATCAATCAATCACACATGGGTATTTAGAGCATCAGTCCATGTCCTGTACTCGCTTATCAGACAATCAAATATATCAAAATATCATATGTTTTAAAATATCACATCATTCAAGATTAATCATAATTAGTCCTCTTATCAACTTTCACTATCACAATCTGCTATTAATTAATTCAACAATTAATTAATCTAAGTTCATTAATTAATCCATCAATTAATTAATCAAATCAATTTCATTAATTAACAAAAAAATTAATTAATCACATCAATTCAAAAAATTAATTCCAAAACTAATTATTCCCAAAACACAATCTCAATATTCCAATAATTAATTAGATAATTAAATATTCACAAAACACAATTTTAATATTACTTTAATTAATTCAACAATTAATTATTCATAAAACACAATTTCGATATTTTGATAATTAATTCAAAAAATAATTATTCTCAAAACACAATCTCAATATTCCAATAATTAATTCAATAATTAATTATTCTCAATTAACTATCCCTTAATTAAATAATTTACCAAATTAATTAATTCAATTAGGAAATAAAATTGCTAAAAAACCCCAGAAATTATATAATTACATACATGTATTTGGAATCATGACGATGTTATTTTAATAAGATACCACCTACCTCAAGAATGGTGAAGAATGTTCGCCAATGGAAATCCTCAAATTTGAGAGGAATAATGACATAGAATGAGACCTAGGCCTGAAACACTAATTCAAGATCAAATAATAAAGATCCCACAATTATATATCTAGATCCAAACAACCTATATCTAGATTAAAAAAAATAGAGGATAACTTCCCTATAAAAGACGAGGGAAGGACGAGAGAGAAGAAGGAAACCACATAGGATAATATCCTCTTATCAGTAGGGGTGACAATATTCAACATGGGATTCGAATAACCAAGAAAGAAGGTTATAAGGGCTTGGAATCTGTCTAGGAGCCTCCAAAATCATGAAGGAAATGTTAGGGTTGATCTAGGTCTAAATAGGGGTTAAAATGGAGGGGGTGGGGGGGGGGGTTAGTAATTTTAAAAATAATATTAGGGTTAATTAAAAAGACATGCATAGTTTGCTGGGAAGAGGTGCACGGATTACCAAACCTTGCTCCCTAACCATGTGACTATTGGGGGGGGGGGGGTGCACAGTTTCTCCTAATAGGGAGAGAAGCTTGATAAACTATGTGCCAACTATGTGAATCCCCTCTATTTGGGTTTATATGGTTTTCTGGGATGGGGCACACGATTTGGAAAAACCGTGCTCTAACCAAACACATGAACTCTTCCTTCCAAAATTTCCAATTTTCTCCCAAACACACCCAAAGGTAAAAAAATAAAAAATTATGGTAAAAAATACCTATAAAAAAGCTCAAGAAATCTCCCAAAAATGTTGGAATCTTACAAGGGGGAGTGGGATATGTAGGTGGAGGTGTAGGAGTTGGATAAGTAGGAGGAGTGGGATCTACAAGCTGATGAGGAGTGGGATCAACAACCTAAAAATGTATTTTCATGTTTACAAACATCAAATGTACCAAATATCTACACCTATACTCCATTATATCATGAATATCCTAAACTGTATCTTTTGAAGATTCTATTTATTTTATAAACATCCTCTATTGAAGAAGCTTCAGAATGTGGAAATACTTTTTTACCAATACACCTCTAGGGTATCCTTGTACATGACCTAGGTGTTCTGGATTTATGAATATTGTAGCTAAAATATCTTTCATACCTTCAGCTATGAATACCCCCTATGTTCCCTCCTCCTTAAGATATTCCCATTTAGAATATTTGAAAAAATCCTTAGTGAATCACAATATATAAATAATTGATTTAACATAAAGAAATAAATAATGTAAACATCTTATAATCCTCTTATCTATAACCCTCATGTATATTATAAGATATTGTCTTTTTTTGATCATCCAATACCTCTTCCATTTTTCATGCCTAGTTGGGGGAATGAGGGTTAACCTCATCGGTTCCTAAAGACTCAGCTCTCTGTTTTTTGAAAACTTTCAGCAATCATTTATTCTTCCAATAATGTATACCCTCCTTGAGATAAAGTATGAGGGTATACATTTCTATATTTGATCTCTTGATGGGATCTCCCCATTTTCAATAAATTAAGAATAAAGAAATCATTAATATTATTTTTAATATAAAAAAACACCTAAAATGTAACATATAACTTACCAAAAAATGCTTCTTATCATCTATTTTCAAAAAATTTCTTCCATGTATATTCATATATAAAAGGATATATATCACATGAATTTTTATATTGTATATACCCAAAAATTAAATATTATGTGTGGGTTGATTTAAAATCCCTCCATTTACAAGCAGGAAATGTTAAACTATTCTTCCTGACTCCTTCAGTATTGGGTATACCATATTTCATCTAAAAAGATGGGGGAAACATATATTCGTATAAAAATTTCATGATAAGTAAAATAATAACAAACCATCTTATCAAAAATGTCTCCCATAATTTAGATATTTTCATTTTTTCAACACTTCTCTCCAATTAGTAATAAAAATATTGACTTTTTTTGACCTAAAATATAATAAAAGTATTGATTTTTTTTTGAATTTTGACATCTTGGAATATCATTATCATCCAATTCAATTGGTATCCTATGGTCTTGGCTATAGGAAACTGATAATGTTGGTAAATGTGTAACCAACCCTCAAACTATTTTTTCCCTTGTGGAAGTAGATGCCTCTTATACATAAGGATAAGGAGGCTCATTAGTAAGAGTATGTGTATAATCCTCCACACAAGTATATAGTGGATCAAATGTTTGATATATCAGTATCCTATAAATCAAAGTAACAAATAATTAGTAAAAAAATATACAAAAACAAATATTACATAAAAATATAAATAAAAAATAAAAAATTATCAAGCAAAAAGTAAACTAAACTAAACACATTTTTATTCATATTTTTTTATTATAAGTTAAAATTCTAAAAAAATTAATTATCGATGAAATGACATAAACGAATAGAAAAAATCCAAAAAATGGTGTGTGAATATTAAAAATCATCTAATTTATTACACCATTTTTACACAAAAAATAATATTATTTAAATATATAAAAAATAATCCATCAAAAATTAAACTAAACTAACCTCATTTTTATTCACATTTTTTAGTGTAGTTAACTAAAATGATAAAAATGTTAATGGGAGATGAAAAGACATAAAATGATGAAAAAAAATAAAAAATGGTGTGTGAATAGTAAAAATTTTCTAATGTATTAAATCACTTTTTACACAAAAAAAAATATTCTTGGAATATACTCTTTCATACAATTTTTTTATTTTTATTTAAAATATTAGATTTGAATTAATTATTTTTCCACAAAAATCAAAAAATGGATAAGTTATGTAAGGGTAAACATGGTAAAATAAACCAAAATAAAATAATAGAAACAAACAATTTAACTTATTAGTTATAATATGTGTTTTAATAAATAAAATAAAGCTAATATATCTGAAATTTTATGTAATTTTAAAAAGTAATCCGTAAATAAAAATATGTTACCTATAATATTTGGAATGTACTAATGGATTATTTTCTCAAATTTATTTGTCATGATCATTCTGTATAGAATAAACCATTTATAAAACATAATCATCAATATTATCTATTAATCTTTCTATGGAAGTAGGTATATCACATAAATCAGCATCTTTTTCAAGTTTATCATCACCAACATATAGTTTTTTCCTTATAAAACAATAGAAAATTGCATATCGGATTAATCAAGAACATATAATTTTTTTCATGTATTACCATGATAAAAGGATCAACTATGTATTCCAATATATTAAGATTAATTAGAGTCATTCCAAATTCATCATTTTTGATACTATTATTACCATAAACCCATTTTTAGTTAAACATTGGAACTCAGAATTTAATGCAGTCAACCTACCATATTTTTTTAATGACTCCCTAATATTCACTTGATGTAGAGATTGAGTTTTTTTGGAACTTTAAAAATTTATTGCTTCTATAAACACTAATACAGTACTATTATGAACTTCTCTTATATTGTCTTAATCTTTTATATGAAATGTATATCCATTAATGTTATACCTAGACCATGTTATAAAATTTAAACATGGACCGCCCACTAAAAATCTCAAAGTTTCTGATTTGTCCGATCTACCAAGTAAAAACTCTTTAAAACATTTGAAAAAAGTTTTTTTAGGCTCATTCAAAATCCACATATCTTTTTTCGTTGGATAAAATATCTTTAACACATTAATATGCAATTTTATATTTGGATGAGAATCATCTATGTTATTCAAGATGTATTAATGCACCTTCTTTACCTTTTCACCCATAAAAAATTTTACTTTCAAGCCATGGATCCCCTTTCCCAAATAATTAACTCATTCATGGTGAGATGTAGGAAAACAAATATGCTCCACTTTAGACAATTTTCATGTACAAAACTCTAAAACCTACTAAAAAATATACCTCGCAATAATGGAGGCTTTAGTTTGATATAGATTATTGACATACCCCTTCAATATCTTCATATACCATTCAAAAGGATACATACATTATAGATATATAGGTCCTCAAAGATTTATTTATCTTACAAAATGAACCAATAAATGCACCATTATATCAAGAAAAGATAAAGAAAAATACATTTCCAATTGAAAAAGTATAGAAATTGTTCCATCCTCCAAAATTATCAAAGCATTAATATCAATAAACTTATTAAATATTGAATTGAAAAAACAACAAACCTTCATGATAGACATTCTAAAAATTATGGGAAATATTCCATGAAATTAATCTAATAGTATTTTTTACCTCATGATGTAAAAATCATGATATTTCATACCTTTCAACTTCAAATCCTTTAATGACATAATTTTTTACATTTGAAGAATAACCCTGAATAAATTTGATATCATAAAGACACTGAAAAAAGATAAATTTTTCCTCTTAGATAATATGTGATAGGACAAGGTCAGGTATGTTCACCTTCCATTAGGATTGGGAGATAACTCTAAACATATTCCCATTGAGATTAAGTCCAATATTGTATTCAAGCCATCTTTAGTATTTACTTTAATATATAAAAATGTTCCAATTAATCTATCATATATATTATTCTCCACATGTATGACATCGATGTTATGTTTTACCTCATGATATATCCAATATAGTAGCTTAAAAAAATTGAGCATTTCTTCCAAATATTTCTATCATTACCAAATTTTTATGTCTTCTTGAATGTATGATCAATGGTTTTCACCCTCTCAAAATATTGTTCGGTGGAAAAAGGTTTTGGATCATTATAAATTTTTTATGATCCACTGAATTACTTTTTTAATCTTTTATAAGAGTGATCCATATACAAAAACCTTCGATAGACCATGTATACTATTTTTCTTCCATGTTGTAGTTGATAATATGAATTCTATTGTTTATAAATTAGATAATATTTAAGCCCCTTAACACTGTATAAAAAAAATCTATATTATGGGAAGTAATTTATAGTGAACATAATAATTTCATGTAGTTGAAAATATTCTATTTTATAAGATTCATACATTTTAATACCTTCCTCCAAAACTATTGAATTCATAAGTTAATGGCGATAAGAAAACATCAATATCACTTCTTGGCTGTTTTGGTTCATAGATCATTAAAATCAACATGACATATTTTCGCTTCATACAAAATCTAAAAGATAAGTTGTAAATTACAAATAAAACAGGCCATAAAATATATGTGCTACTAAGGATTCTATATGGATTCGTTCCAATAATTCAGAATTCAAGTATGATATTTCTAACTTTATTTCTCAATATAGGAAACTATTGATAAATTTTATTCCACTATGAAAAATCACCTAGAAGCCATAATTTTTCACCACATATTTGTTCATATGTATACCATATTAACCTTTTTCCATCATTTTAATTTTCAAATAAACATTTCAAATGAGGAATTATAGGAAGATACCAAAATTCATTGGTAGGGGTCTTTGTAATTTCTAAACCATTCTATGATTTTTCTTTCAACTTATACCATGGAATCCCATATTTAGGACACTCTAATAGAAATTCATATTATTTACTATATAGCATAAATTCATTTAGACAGACATATATTTTTTATACCCCAATACCATAGAGCATAATATATTCTTCACTTTATAATGTGAATCTGGAAGATCATTTTCTTTATGAATAATATATTTCATCAATTATAGAAACTCTATAAAACTATATTCACTCCATCTATTTTTCACCTTCAAGTTAATAAATCCTAACATCATCAATAAAACCACAAATTCCATACAACCCAGATACAATGGGTTTTCAACATCACCATATAGATGCTCAATTGGAAGTACTTTATCAATTTCCTCTAATTCAATATCACAAATCATTTCTTTAATTTGATTAGACATATCATCTTGTAAATAATCATTATCAATAGATCCTAAATTCAGCCCAATTTCACCATGAAAAATCCAAAGGATGTAACTCATATTGAAATAATGAAAAATTTATGATCTTTGATCTATATTCTTTTAAAATTATTAATATTTAAACATTTTAGGCATGAATAGAAAAACATGTCATTGTTTGGAACAATTAATTTAGAAAATTCTAAAAAAGCATCGACACCTTCCTCATATTCATCACTTATTTGAAGTGCGTTAACCAAATCCGACTCATTATTATCTATAAAAAATATTAAAAATTTAAAATAAGTTATTATAATTTTCAATTTAATTTTATAAATAAAAAAAATGTCATAATTTTTTTAGAAATAAAATAAATACAACATATTTGATAAAAAATAGCACATTAAAAATATTTAATTATCATTATTTCATTGAAAAATCAAATTCTATTATGCAATTAGTCTGATCACATAAATATTTTTAGACTTCATTTTCCATTATACATTCAAAAGGCTCATTACAATGTAGACAAAAAACATACCTTAGATACACATTAACTATTGAATTAAAATTATTTATTACTAGATTTCATCAAATAATAATATAATAAAAACTAAAAACAAATATAAAACAATTAAAGAATACCTCAGATGCATGAATAATCAGAACTAAAAATACAAATAGCGAAGAGATGAAAAAATATCAGTAACGGTAGGGATGATTCAAGAAAAAATAATAAAAAAACATTTATCAATTAAAACATGCATGGAAAATCAAACAAATTAGAACAAACTGAAAATATATACCTAGTGGGGGATGAGTTAGGAGTCGACAACAATGGAAATATGGTGTATAGAGATAAAAAGCGATGACCAAGGAAACCTGAGGGTGGATGATGGTGATAATGTCAAATGAGTGAGATTAGAGTATAATGCAGACCAAAAACATACCTTTGATACATATTAATCAGTAAATTAAATTATTTATAATAATATTTCATCAAATAATCATATAATAAAACCTCAAAACAAATATACATCAAATAAAAAAATATATCACATGTGTGAATAATCAGAATAGAAAATAAAAATAGCAAAGAGATGAAAAAATATTAGTAGCAATGAGGATGTTTCAAGAAAACAAGTACAAATCAACATTCATTAATAAAACCATACCTTGTTTAATGGAAAATAAAAAAATGAACTGAAAAAATATAAACCCAATGGGGTATGAATGAGGAGAATACAACAATGGAAATATGACACAGAGAGATCAAAAGTAGCAATTGACGATACTTGAGGGTGGATGACGGTGGTAATTCCAAATGAATGAGACTAGAGTCCAATAAAGAAAGAAAACATACATTAGATGCATATTAATATATAAATTAAAATTATTTATAACAATATTTAATTAAATAATAAAATAATCAAACCTAAAAAAAATTTAAATCAATTAAAAAATACCTTGCATATGTGAATAATAAGAATAATAACAGAAAATAGAAAGGAGATGAAAAAATATTATCAGTGGTGGGGATTATTCAAGAAATAAGAAAAAATCTACATTAATTGACCAAAACATACCTTATTTCATGGAAAATTGAAAAAAATAAACACAAACTACAAATATATACCTGATAGGGGACGAATGAGAAGATGACGACAATGGGAATTTGACACAGAGAGATCAAAAGTGGCGATTAGCGATACCTAAGGGTAGATGATGATGGTAATGAAAAATTAACGGGATTAGAGTCCACCAGATCAAAGGAAAAAAGGGATAGGGTTTTCATGTGAGAGAAGAGAGACTACTATCATGAGAAAGAAAGACCCATAAATGAGTCCACCTGATGTTTGATAAAATTTTAAAAGGTACATCACATCAGTTATTTAATAACTAACATAAAAAACTATTTTTTCACATAGGTAAAAATAAACAACATTATAAAATGTTGTTCAACATTGGATATTTAGAATCCAATGAGATTAACATCATTTTCAATGTCGGTTTCTGGAAAAACGACATAGAAAATAAACACCATATGAATTTCATGTCTGTTATAGAATAACCGATTATAAAAAACATACTGTGATAAATATATTTTTCACTATTGAAGATTTTTTTGATATTTTCTCATCTGAGGTTGAGTGATTTAAAATAACTAAATCTAGGGAATTTTCTGGGTTTCAACTATTTGAAAAATATGAAATTTTTTATATAAATAGATCCTCTCTCTTGAAACTTTATTTCCTACTCTTAATAATGTTTTATGACAATTTATAACCTATCTAGAGGAAATTAAATTTATTTTAGTCATCTATGGAATATGAAAAATATATTTTGAGCACAAAGTTTTTTATATTCTGATGGGATTCTTCTCGATTGATAGAATTTCAGGCTATTTTAGGTTGGTTCTATAAGAATTTTGAGTAGGTTTCAGTTGTTTTGGTTCCTATTTTTGAGTCCATTGGTACCTTAAGTGTGGGGTAATACTATGAATACAATTATGGTCATCTTAGTGAATTATCTAGGTTTTTGTCTTCAATTTTTTTATTATTTTTGAGAATTTTAGAATTAAAACAGTAATATAAAACAACCTTAGTTCTATGGTTTTGATAGTGTTTACAAAGTATTTTCAAGATGTCTGTTCTCTTGAGGTGTTGAGAGAACATAATTAAGTTTTCACACAAAACATTGAAATTGAAATCCTAAATAGAACCATTTCTCTAAATGATAATGGTTATAACTTTAGGGAGAAAGTATATATGAAGTCTATAAACTTAGCACTTTATGGGAGATAACCCATGGTTTTTAAGGTTTTTATTGTTGTTTTGTTTTCAAATAAATTTTCTCCGCCCTATATTTTTTTCAAACACTCAAACTTTTTCCCTACTAACACCTTACCTTGGTTAATTTTGAATCTTTTTAGATTTAAGATTTATTTCACATTATCTTCCTTTTTTTGTTACATATTTTGATATATATTTCTTGTATTACACTACTGAATAGTTTTAATATTTTAATTATTTGAATTAAAAATCCAAGTGGTTATTGAACTATTTAAGGGGAGAGATTTTAGTCTTGAGAAAGAAGTTTAACATAAAATTTCATGGGTGTATTTTCTTTCATTATATCCTAAAAATTCAAATTTAGAAATCTTATTGAAGATTCCCAAATAATGAACTTAATCTTGAGAATTCTTTTTTGAAGCTATTCACTGCATGAGATTTTGTTTGGTAGAGGAAGATGTTTTTTTGAGTTAGCCTTAAGTGAATATAGTTTAAATTAATGGGTCTATTTTCTTTCCTTGATCTTCCTTGTTGAAAAATTTTTTGAACTAGGATTAAAACCTTTCTTGGAACTCTATAATTTTATTTGATTTGTTTGGAACGTTCTTGGACTTTTTCCATTGATTAACATGTTTTTTTGAAAGTTTTATTATAAATATTTTTATTTTTTTTACAGAGTAAAATCATTTTCAGTTTTATTTTTTTGGAAGTGTATTAATTTTTGGTAAACATGCTTATTTAGTTTTGATGCACCCCAAAACATTATTTGAAATTCTGAATTTCAAATCCATTTTAATTTAAAATTTATTAGTTATTTCTTCCACCTTGAAGTTCAACATTAGGAACAATGTCTAGTTTTGAGTATGGGGTAGAGGTCTTTAAAAAATGTTCTTAGTTATATTTCAATGTAATTAATATCAAAATACCCCTAAATTTTTTCAAATATGACTATTTTCAACCTTCATTTAGAATTTTTAGTGGTAATAAATTTTTCTTAAGGATGAAGCTTTTTATGATGCTCTGTGGTGGTAATTTTTTTTATTGAAACATGTATTCAATATTAGAATATATTTTCATTTATCTCTTAATACATTTTCATTTACTTAAATTTTGGGAGAAAGCATTATAATTTTTATTTAATTTGAATGTTTCATTTTGAGTTAAAATAATAAGTATTCCATTCAAGTATCCTTAGAATAAACTCGTAATTACGATTGTAACTTTTTTTCTTTAAATTAAAATTATTGGACAAGTTAATTATGATTACTTTTTAATTATTAAATGAACTCATCCATTCAGTTGTGTCTAATTATTCTTTTCAAAAATATGCCTATCTGTTCACCATGTGAAAAAAAGAGAAATTTGAAGATTAATTAAATGTCAGATGAAGTTTATTTAATTTATTTAAAAATTTCCAAATTCAATTTTTTTTATAAAATTGGAAACCAAATTTTGGCCAAATAATTTTCATTTAATAAGATAAAATATTCATTTTACTTGAGAAAGTCCATGAGGGAAAATATTTTTAAAATCCACTCCATCAATGAAATTATAATTTTTCAACATTAAGATTGATTTCATTCCATTGAATTTTTGTAAATTATTATATAGAAAAAAATAATGAATTAACAATGTGTAAGATCCCATCCTTTTTTCTAGGTATGACTCTTTTAATTTTTTTTTGGTTAATATGGGTTGTCTTGGTTTTAATTCAAAAAAATGATTTATCGAAATTATTATTATAAATGTGTTAAAGGTTTTAAATTAAAGTTAAATTATTTTAATATTCCATTGAATATTTTTAGAGTTTTACACTGAGTTAATTGTGATATTATGAGGCCCACAAAGTCTCGGTGAAGACTGAATAAAAATATATTAAATATAATATATTAAGTGCACACTTTTTATTAAAAATAACTGAATAACTCCAAAATGGTGTGTCTTATAGGGAATCCAGAAGCACCTCTGTGTCCGAAATAAGGTGTTTACCCTAAATAGGGTATAACATTTGTAAGCATCAGATGTTTGGACATATCACTCGCCAAAATAACCTTTTTATATTTAATTAATTATTTAATCCATTTTTTAAATTTTAAATAATTAATATCTCTTAAACGATGCATCATATGGAAAATACGAGACCATCATTATGTCCGGAACATGGTTTTTACCCTAGGTGGGGTATAATGTTTTTAAGCGTCAGATGCTTGGTCGTCTCAGTCACGAAAATAACCTCTTTATATTTAATTAATTATTTAATCCATTTTTTTAATATTAAATAATTAATATCTCTCAAATGGTGCATTATATGAGAAACCCAAGACCATTGTTGGGTCCAGAACGGGGGTTTTACCCTATTTAGGGTATAACTTTTATACGCAATGTGTGTTTGATGTTTTTAAGTTAAATGATTAATTTTATTAATTTAATAATTAATCCAAAATTAATGAAATTAAATGAATAAGTTTATTATTATTAATAAAAATAACATGTTTAATAATAAGTGTATTATTATTATTTAAAAAAATGAATAAAAAAGTACATGTGTAATAAAATAAGTTTTTTTTCACTTAAATGATAAATGGTGTTTCACCACTTATGAATAATTGTTGTTAATCAATATAATAATGGTGAAATTATTAGCCAATACTAACTAAATGAACAAAGGGGGAGCTAATATTTAATTGTTAACTATTATCAATATTAAATGAATGTAATTAGTGAAACATTAAACGGTGAAAGATACTTTATAATAATAACATTTATTGTTGTTATTATTATTATTATTAAATTGAGAAAATAATTTTTGTTAAAACACTATTTTAGTCCTAAATTTTTTGTATGGTATCATATTGACACACCGTCAGTGACAGCATGACCCTAAAATTGAGGCATTTATTTCAATATTAGTGTGAAATATTTAATTTAGGATTATTTTATAGGTCCATGAAACGACCAATATGACGATGAGTTGATGCATGAAATTAATAGGAGGGATTAATAAATAAGCGACGCAATTAATATATATAACTAAATTAATGATTCTTTGAAGAGTTGTGATGATATTTTAATGGAAAAACATTACTACATTTACATGATGTGAAATGGAAATTCTCATCATGTAATTTTGACGCTCAACGTATTAAAAACGCGTCTCCAACGTTGTGTAAACCTCCAGACTCACCTAACCTTCACTATAGGGATTTGAAACCCTATATTCTTCATCTGGGAGCCTCCACACACCTCCAAATTAAACTGAAAGTCATCGGTGCACCTCCATATTAGACGAAATATCCTCCTCACACCACCATCTTCAATCGAATGCCGTCCACACACCTCCCGAGTTTTGGATCTAAATACCGTTTTCACCGCATTCATAATTGATCCTCTTCAAATTGGGGGTTTCCATTGGTTATCATTCATCATGACCATTCTTCAGGTAGGTGGTCTAAATTCTAATCCCATAGTCTTGATTTGTTTATGTGTATGCGATTGTAGAAATTGTATGATACGATTAGCAATTGAGTTTTTCTATATTCAATTAATTAATTGGGTAAATTAATTAATTTGGGGGGATTGTGAAATTTGGAATATATTTGGTTGGTTTAAATAATAATTGATAGATTAATTATGAGGATTTTGTGATGGTGGAATTAGTTAATTAATTTTGGAATTAATTAACAGTCATGATGTGATTCATTATTTTTGTTAGTTTAAATAATTAATTAATGAAATAATAATAATTATTTTGTAACAATGGATTTGGTTAATTAATAAAGAAATGTGATTATTTAATTATTGAATTAAATAATGAAATTAATTAATTGATGAATCAATTAATGAATAAATTTGATTATTTAATTGGTTAAATTAAATAATGGGATTAATTAAATAACAAATTAATTAATGAAAAAATGTGATTATTTAACTGTATAATTAAATAATGGAATTAATTAATTGAAGTAATATAATTATTTACTTATTTAACTAAATAATATAATTGACGGAAATAATTAATTGATGGATTAATTGAAGGGGGTTGAATATGTATTAATTAATTGTGAATTAATTAATATGAGATGACATGAATAATTAATTGGTGAATTAATTAAAGGGATTGAGTTAGATTAATTAATTGAGGAATTATTTAATTGGAATATTTTAGATTAATTAATTGGTAAATTAATTAATAGATGTAGTGTTATGATTTTTGAGTTAGATTAATTAATTAGAGAATTAATTAATGAGGATTATTGTTTTGACATAATTGAATGAGTTAGGTTAATTAATTAGTGAATTAATTAATGCGGATTGTTGTGTTACAATAATTAGATGAGTTAGATTAATTAATTGAATAATTAATTAATGGAGATTATTGTGTTGAAGTAATTGCATGAGTTATTGGAGAATTAATTAATTAGAATTTTTGTGAATGTGAAATTAAATGAATTATATTAATTAATTAATAAATTAATTAATGTGGATGGTTGGGATACTGAATTGACAAGGTCGAATAATCAATAGCTAAATTAATTATGAAGCAATGAGATTTTTAATTTGAATAATTAATTATTGAATTAATAAGTGATATTTAAATAGATGATTTTAGATAATTAATTGTAGAATTAATTATAAGTTATTGATATTGTGAATGAGATAATTAATTTTAGAATTATTTATGAGATTTCGAGTTGTGGATATTAATTAATTAATTGTAAAATTAATTAATGTAATGGTATTATTAATTAATTTTTGAATTAATTAATGGGATGATGTGATTAATTAATTGTTAAATTAATTAATGGGAATATGTGATTAATTAATTTTTGAATTAATTAATGTAATGATGTAATTAATTAATTTTTTAATTAATTAATATGGCGATATGATTAATTAATTGTTGAATTAATTAATGGGACTATATGATTAATTAATTGTTGAATTAATTAATGTAATTATGTAATTAATTAATCGTTGAATTAATTAAGGTGGTGATATGATTAATTAATTGTTGAATTAATTAATGGTATTATGTGATTAATTAATTATTGAATTAGTTAATGTGATGTTGTGATTAATTAATTATTGAATTAATTAATGTGATATTGTGATACATGTGACATGTAATATTGTGATAAAAGCTTAATGTTGATTAATCTTGAATAATGTGATGTATGTGATATATGTTCTTTATTGAGAAATGGGTTGTGAGATAGGGATTGAGGCTCCAAATACTCACAGGGTGCTAAATATGACGTTCTACACCCATGATATATATGCATGATTGATAACTAGGGTCTGAGATAAGGAATAATGCTCCAAATACTCAAGGAGTGATAGAAATGGCGTTCTACACCCAACATCATGAACATATTATTTTATGGGATAGAGAATGATGTTCCAAAAACCCATGGGTTGTGAGATAGGGACTGATGCTCCAAACAATCACAAGGGTTCTATAACACCCATTAATTGGCATTGGACAATAGTTCCAATTAGATGTGATATTAATTGAATTGAAATGGATAATCAAAGCACATTTTCTTAATTGAAATGCGAATTGACAATGAAAAATGGTTCAGAATCTGATACGATCCGAAGCAGTTATTGATATACAGGTGTCCATGGGAACCCAGAGGTTTATGTGGTTAAATAAGGGATAATTGAATAAATGTAGACTATTTAATTTATTACTTTAATTTTATTCTTCATACAACTGTATACATTTTTATTGACTATATTTGTTTTAGACGCAATTGTTCATGGCCTACTAAGTTGTACTCACACCCTACTCAGGCTACCTGATTGGTACCTGAGTAGACTTTGTGATTTATGGATTGGTTAAGGGAAGAATATCTGAGTTATATGGTTGAGTCAGGATAGAGATTAGATGAGAGATCTAGGAGTGGTTTGGGACCCTCTTGGGTGTCATTAGTGTCTTTATTTTCCAATTTTCATTTTGACACTTGAGACATACATTAACATGACATGTTTTTCCACTTCAGTTAAATATTGTATTTACTACTTGATTATCTACATATATTGGTATTATTTTTCTTTATATATTATTCTGCTATTGTTTATTATTTCCATTGGTGTTTAATTTGATAAAAGAGGGTATAGTCTCCCCATGAATGGCTTACCAGACCCTCAATTCTAGTCAGCAACCTCTAGTGTATGGGGAGGCACGCCTGTGGTCATGTGACTGACCGGATCAGGGAACCGGTGTGTGGAACCCAAACCGAGATGCTAAAAAATGAAGGAATTTGATATTGATTTATTTTAATACATGTTTACCAGATCTATTTTAGGAAATAATTATGGTTTTTTTTCAAAATACAGTTTAAAATATAAAATGTTTAATATTATTTATATTATGTCAAAATTTTAATCATTTGGATGTTTTTCTTAAACAGTTTCTTTTTTTCTTGATTGGAGGGAACCTAGTTAATATTAAACATTAAACTGGTTAAAAATAGTTATTAATCATTTTATAGATAAACGACTAGGTGTGATATAGAGCATTGGTTCCAAGAAAAGAAAAAGAAAAAAAAGAAAAAAAATTCTTTGAAGGAGATGCCAGTGTTTCTAGGAGAATATCATGATCAGTAGAGGAGCTCACGGTAGTAGAGTTTTTGATAGAAACATTTATTTTTAATCTTGAAAAGATATATTTAATTAAATAAGGGTATCTGGGTGGAATTAAAAAAAATGATGAGTATTTAATGGTAAAAAACTATAGAATTTAATTATATTTGTAAGTGGAAAGTTTTACTTTAGAATTTTTATTAAAGCGATAGGGGAAATGATAGAAGGATAAAGTGAAAGATAAAATGCCATAGGAGACCCACATGTGAAATTAAAAAAAATTAAGTCTGGTGATCAAAATATTTAAAAAAGAGAGAGACAAACACACTCATTGGAAAGGAAATTCATTCAACACACATTCTCAATGATGTATAAGATAATGCACCATAGGCGATTGGGAAATACTCAAGGGTAGGATAGAATAGGAAGATGAAGCTAAAGAAGAAATGGATCTTGATAGAGAATACTTTCTCCTTCCTATTTCCCTTTTTCCGACTATTTTTGATATGTATTAATTGAATATATTTTTTCTGTGATGAACATGAATAACTAAATCCATTATGTGAATCATATCTAAATGAATTGAAAATATTTTATTTTTTTACTCATGATTTACAATTATCTATTATTATTGTTGATTCTTCCATTATCATTTTCCCCACTTTTTGATGATGAATCAACATATTCAAGTCAACAATTGAAATTTTATTATAGTGATAAAATTAATTCATACCTTTCCAAAAATTAAAAAATTTAGGTGAGTATTGTTAGGAGAGATTCAGTCTGATCTTTTTATTGTGTTCTCACTTTTTCTCTCTTCATGAACACTTTTTATACACTAATCAATGTACCAATGGATGATGATAGTGGATTCCTTACCCTTGATACTTAAACTGAAGTACTTAAATTGGAAAAGTTTTATGTATCTCTTTTCTTAGAAAAAACCATTAATTTTAAAGTTATTATTACCAAATCATTTCTAAGGAGAGTTCATAGAACCATGTTGATCACCGAGAAATAGTGAGGCATCTCAACTCCTTTTCTTCACAATGTTAGAACAATTATAATTATCTTAATGAAATATTAGGAAACATTTTAATAAATTTAGATCTATTTAGTTCCAAAATTCATCAATTTTATTTGATCATATATATATATATATATATGAGTGTGTGTGTGTGTCTTTCACACTTTTTTTTCTTTTCTTCCATTTCTCCTTGTTGAATTGTTTCCACACTTTAAATGTTAAATATTGTAATTGTTCACTATTTGTGTTTGTCCTATTTAGTTCATTGTTTAGTTTTTATTATTTTGTTTTTATTATTTACTTTTGTTTAGTCATCACACCATATTTTTTTCTTTGTGTTCGACCCTACTCACTGCTATTTAGTAGTAAGTAGGTTAATAAATAAATAAATTTGACTATGTCAATGACCATGCAACCAATCCATATGGTCCAGTGTTATTTTTATTGGAGTTATACATGTAGCTGATACCCGAATAAAGGTTATGGGATACATAAGAAGCGATTCTAGTAGAGCCCAAAAAAAATTTTCTTTCAAATTATTCAAATTTCTCTTTGTAACTAGATAAAAATATGTTCCTAGAATCCACATAGAGATAAATTTTCACCTATGATTTATAATTAATTAATTTAATTAAATAATTAACTTTGATTGTTTTTTTTATTTTTGGATGAATCAAAAGACCTCTCTTTCCATAATTTCATTACATAAGAGGAATCAAGAGTATAATCTATCTAGAAGTGATCCACAAGTGCTCCATGAACCTCTGATCATTGCTGTTAATTTTTTTGAGTGCTAGCACAGGTGAATCAAACACTTGAGATGATCACCGTTGATTAAAACTAAATCCTTCAAGGGAGAAGAGATTTTCTTTATCAGAGGAAAATAATTTATTTTTATTATTTAGAGCATTTTATGGATTTAAATATCAAGGTATTGAGAGGATTCTCTCTAAAACTCATCATTCCTAATGATGGAATAAATCTTATGTGTCCAAAAAATGACATAACCAAGTTTATATAGTGATAAGGTTAGAAAATAAATAATTGCATAAGGTACCTTATTATTTTATTAACCCCTATAAAACCTCATGCCTAATAATAATAGAATTATTTTTATTTACTTGACAAGCACTAACCTCATAGATAAAATAAATATTATTTCTCTTAAAAAAATATTTATTAAATATTCATGTAACTAAATAAATATTTTTTTATCTTGTGAATAAACTAGAATAAGTAATTTTTTTATATTCACATAATTAAATAAATAATTATTTTGTGAATAAATATTTATAATCTCTCAAATAACTAGTATTGAAAATCTGTGATCAAACCAACATGAATACTTATTAAACCACATATGTTAATAATATTTATCCAACATGTTAAATTCATATGAAATTTAACTAAAGTTCTAAATACACTTAGTGTGTGACCCTCTAGGATCCTTTCTCAGTGTCATTAGGCTACACTGCCTAATGTTAAAAGTTAACATCTAGCAATAAGCTAAGGCTACCATAATGAAAGAATTTAATATCTCAAGGGATTGTTATCTCCTATAATCATGGACTGTGTAATATAAAATATTTATCTCAATATCTATAATCAAACAAGTTGCATAATAGTTTCATCAACATATATTCTTGATGTATCATTCTTTGAATTTATTGAAATAAACTTTATAAGAACACCACCATGGTCGTAGAATTAATCAAGAAGTTCATTTTCCATCAAAGGGACTAAGATATCAACTTCCATTAAATAATATAAAGGATAAATCTTTTCCCACATTATTCATTAATAAAACATCAATCGTGATACACCCAATAAATCCTACCTTTTTGTGAGCATATGTTGTCATAGTTTTTGTCAATACATAAAATTATATAACTTTTGACACATATTAATAAATATATTAGAGTCTATGGATCATTATAAACATCTATTGATAGTAAAATACAATGAAAAAAAATAAATGCATATTTCCTATTAACGGGTCATGTTCTCATAATCCCCTACACTAACAATTACCAAGGAAGTACACCATCATAAAGTATATAAGAGTCCTATGCTTCCCCACCCATGATAGACTGTATAATTTTTTTCTCATAAAATGATATCATCTGACTATAGACATTATATTTAAGAATACTATTATGGAACTTATAGGTTCTCATCATAGCATGGAACTTATATAACTTTTCATTGAAACAATTAATCTTAGGAAATTATCACATACCATATCACATAGAAGAAAAACCATGATGTGATAAAATATTTTATTAATATTCAAATACATGAATACAGGTAATCACAATGTAATTAGAAGTTTTTTCTAAGGAACTAACTCCTAAACACTCCCACTTGCACTAGAGACAATTTCTAACAACCTTAAATCCTCTAGATCTCACATTATATTCATCCTTCTGCTGAGATATGTCCTTAGTCAAGGGGTCCACCAAGTTTTCCTCCATGAAAACTCTACTCACAACAACTTCACCCCTTTGATAAAAATACCTGAAAAGGTAATATTTGTTAAGTTTTTACTTCATCCATTGATTTGACCTGGTCACCTTTTCTAGAGACACTATTGTACTATTATCACAATACAGTGTGACATGATCTCTACTACTAGTCACTTCATCAAGCCTTTGAATAATGTTAAGAGTCTAAATGGATTCTTTGTATGCATCAGAAGATGCTATATACTCATACACCATAATAGAATCGATGGTAATTAGTTTCTTTGAAATATTACAGTTCACAGATCCTCCATTTAAAATGAATAAATATCCTGATTGTGAGTTCATATTGTTTTTATTTGTTTAGAAACTAGAATTAGTATATCCTCTGATGACTATTTCCTTGTCTCCTCTATATACCAAGAACACATCCTTAGTATAACTTAAATACTGAAGGATAACCTTAATAATAGACCAATGTTTTTCCCCTTGATGATATTGATATATATATACCATGATTAATGTGTATGAAACATTAGTTCTAGTACATAACATGACATGCGTGATAGACCCTATAACATATGCATATGGGATCCTACACAGTCTGTCTATCTCTCTCTTCTATTGTGTTTAAGGGCACATTTTCATGAGACATATATACCATGTGACACTAGAACCAATCCATTCCTATATTTTCTGTACTAAATCTCTTTAGTATTTGGAAAATTTATGTACTTTGACTTATTCCAAGAAGCTGTTTGGATTTATCAAGAATGATCATGATTCTAAGGATATATTCTTCTATATCTAAGTCCTTCATGGAGAATATCTTTTTTAACTATTCCTTAAGTGACTAAAATACTATAATTTAATTTCCATTAAGTAATATTCCATCAATATATACTACTAGGAATATGACCACACTCCCACTAAACAACTTGTAAACACATGGATCAGATTAATTATTTTTGAAACCAAATTCTCTTTTGGATTCATCAAAATGAATGTTTAATGACCTAGATTCCTACTTTGACCTATAAATGGATATATAAAACTTTAATATCTTATTGTAATTTCTTGTATTCATTAAACCTTCATGGTTTTTCATATAGACATCTTCTTTAAGGTTTATGTTAAAGAAATCTGTTTTGACATCCATATGTCAAATCTCATACTCATGGAAATATGCTATGGTAAGTTGAATTTTGATGTATTTAAACATGAAAAATGGAGAAAATATTTCATCATTATAAATTCCTTAATGATTTTTAAACCCTTTATCCATAATCCAATATTTATAGGTACTCAATTTACCTTCCATGTCTAGTTTTCTCTTAAATTCCCATTTTTATCCAATGAGATTTACATCATCTAGGGGATTGACTAGAACCCATTATTGGTTATAATATATGGACTCCATATCATAATTCATAGTTTATTTCCATATTATATCTTTATTCAATCTACTACCTCCTTATAGGAAAGTGGATCTTTATTATTAAATAATAATGAGTCTCCATCTTCAATTACTAGAAAAATATATCTTTCTATTTCTCTATACTCTACGATGCTCTTACACATTACCTTTGTTTTAGGAATAACATCTTCCATATGGACCTATAGAACCTGTTCCTTTCTAACTCCTATGTATCTTGAGCATCAAATTCATTTAATTAAATCTTTCTCCCTATAAAGACCCAAAATTTACATGTAATGTTTTTAATTAAATGGAAATTTTATGAGTCCGCGAAAATTTACGGTGCATGATTCCAAGGCCCAGAGAGCCCGTAATGAATTTTATGAACTTTATTTTAGGTACGTTCAGTAAAAGTGTGAGCGGGTTTTTCTAACTATTGAACCAGTGCTCAGAATTGAAATCCGAGAACACCATTGAACTCACAGTACCGATTTTCTCTTAAGAAGACTTTCACATCGACGACAGTTGGTTGAGGGTGAAAGTTAATTTTTGGGTTTTTCATGAAAAGAATAAAATACAATAAATTATGAAACCTTTTTATTTATTTATTAAAAACTCCATTTGGAAGTTGAGAAGTGGGGACCACCAGACCTTAACCTCCCATGAGAGGTTATGGTGGTGGGGACCACTCGAGCCTAACCTCCCATGAGTGGTTATGGTGGTGGGGACCACCTGAGGACTAAAACTCTTGAAATCTCTTCTTAATGAGGGAGAAACCTCTAAAATCCCTCATTAATGTGGAGAATCCTCTTGAGCTTCCTCCACATTAATTATGCCAACGCACAACATTAATTTGGCCAATTTGAATTTTAAGCCAACAAACTAAATATTAGATATCATAATCTATTATTTTGGGGATACCTATTCTTTTTGGTGGAATTGGGAGGAAGGAGCTCTTGGGAGAAAGCTCTCCAATGAAGAATGTGTTCTTCAATGAAGAATTCTCTCACCAATGAAGAACACCTTCGACTACGAAGAACCAACGAGTGAGCCTAGGATCGGAGGCGTGTGGTGGGCGTGACGAACGCTGATATCTTCGACTTCCTCCGATGTGGGACATATTCATCTACGACGAATCGAAGTCCATACTTCCTTCTCATGCCAACGTCAACGATAAACCTGAGGTAGGAGTTTATTTTTGTATGAATACTTTTCCCTTGTTCTTCCCTTGAATTCTTTTTTGGGATTGGGAATAAATTGTTGCGGGAGGTTGTAAAGCTTGATGGTCTTCTTCAAGTTCTTGTTGAAAAATATGATACCACCCTAACACGGAGGGTACGATCCAAACAATCATGGACCAAACCCTCTGCAAATCTTGTGATGATTTTTGGTGTTGAACGCGATGAAGGAGACGATGCAACAACACCGCCCCACGGCCACCACCGCCTCGTGACCTCCACGCCCTCACGTCACCCCCGGGGCCGAGCCGCTCCACGGCACCCACGACCACTGCGCCCCATGGCTCTGCAGCCCATGGCCCTGCCGCACTGCCCATGACCACTGCCTTCCAGGCAGAGCCGCCGCCGCCGTCAGCCGAGCCGCCACTGCTCACCGAACCGCCACTGTCCGCCGAGCTGCTGCCGTCCTGCTAAGCCGCTAGCCGAGCCACCTCGATCGGGCCACCTGCGGCCTTCCGATCCACCTCGGCCATGATGCCCATGTCCTTCCATGCCGCTCCAGCCAAGACACCCATGACCGAGCCACTCTGGCCAAGACACCTGTGGCCGAGCCGCTCCGGCCGAGCCGCCCCGCGACCGAGCTGCTTCGGCCGAGCCGCCCTGTGGCCTCACGCCGTCCGCGACCGAACCCCAGCGACCCCTCATAGCCTGTCAGACCGCCCAACGGGCTGGGCTACCCAGCACGAGCTGGGTTGGACCCAGCGGGCCGGGCCGAACCCAATGGGTTGAGCCGCACTACGGGCCGGGTCAGTCCAACTGGGTCGAACCGGACCCGGGCCCACTATGACCCATTTACTTTCTTTTGGCCATAAATTTGGCACATGAAATCTGTTTGATGAACCGTCAGTGACACTAGAAATCTTGGAGCGAGATAGTCCTTTTTATTATACCCCACTAGAGTTTTAGATTAAGATCGGGAATGGTTAGGTTGGATTGAGCACGAATCCAACCAGACCCTCAGGACTAAAAGACTAACAACTCATAGACCAGGCATCTGAATGATGTGCCGTTTGATTCATTGAGACCCATATGAGGCGGAAGACCTTCTGAGAAGCTATTTCGTGGGAATTCCTGGAAGTTGGAGTATCTACTAGTAGCTTGAGGATCAAATCCTTCCGGAGACAAGCGAGCATAGTGCAGGAACCTAGTAGCTTGCTGATACATGACAACTGCTGATTGTTTCGAATCAGAGTGACTTGATAGGCCCAGTGGGGAGAGACTATATGTGACGTAGTAGACCCATGGTGGGGAGAACCTTTGTGTGATGTATAATACCCATGGTACTCGATAGGAGGAGTACCTCAGCAGGCCACGAGGGGGAGCGCCTCTGTGTGATGCGGCAGACCCACGGTACTCGACAGGAGGAGTACCCCAGCAAGTCATGAGGGGGGGGGGAGAACTCTATGTGACGCAATAGACCCATGGTGGGGAGCGCCTCTGTGTGACATGGAAAAGCCATGATACTTGATAGGAGGAGTACCTCATCCGTCCAAGGTTAGTGGGAAGCATCTCTGTGTGACGCGACATGCCCACTATTCCCAATAGAGGAGGGGTTCTCTAGTAGCTGAGGTGTTCGATGATGTGACTGGGGATGTTACTTGTTACTAACCCTAGAATAAATCCTGGTATGATCTAAGTCAGAACCTCTGTGTTTCTTCTTGTTTGAGATGGATTACTTGATAACTTAGGTATATGTATGGGCATATACCTAATTAGGGTAATCTATTGATTCCATACTTTGTGGTTTATCCTTGGTAGATTTCATGAGACCTTGAGGGTCTCGGGGCCCCTAATGAGTATCTTTATAGTCACCCCTGCACGGGATATGCCTACACTTTGTTGTTTTTTGTGCAGACAATGGAAAACGCTAACTGGGGATGAGAGTACCAGGAATGGATGGTACCCGGAGGTGGACCTTATGACGAGTCGGTACACAGAGGAGACGGACATACGTGGAGTGATGAGGAGGAGATCTGTACCTACCATTCAGGTAGGAACTTCTAAGGATGTACCAATTTATATTTTCCTTTTTCTTTAGTTTTACTTGTACTTTCAATTTCTTGTACTTTACTGTTGGGATTGTATTCCGGCCCCCTTTTACTTTCAGCACTCTTTTCTTATATAGTTTTACTTGGTGTTTTGTATTCAAATGTGTTCTTGCTTGTGTGTGTGTTTACAGATTATAAAGGCAATGTCTTCCCAGTTTTAGGGAATTACGCCTTTGGTGCTAGTTTCCATCCCCTAGCCTATAGAAGGCGGGCTTGGGGTAGTCACGACACGGGCCCTAGGGGATAGGTAGAGACAAATTGGTATCAGAGGAGTCGGTTCTACCACATAACTTAGGACTCTGATATTTCTTTTTAATGACAATAGGGTTAAGTGTAGTGAGTGTGGTTATCGGTTTAGGGAAACCAGTGTTGGTGCGACAGCTGATGTATCTATACACTAGGACACTAACTTCTGATTTCCGACTCAGTGCACTAAAAAATTGATTGCGAGTGTATTTTCAAGTGTCTTCTTTGTGAAATCTTTGATTCAGCTCACCAGGTATAACTTATTAACCGTGGTACACCTGTTTCTTTTCAGGATGCCTCCACACAGACAGCCAGCTAGGGTTCTGAGTTATACGCACTGATAGCCCACCGAGCAAGGAGGCCTCGGTGCAGGGCCTTTTTCCAGTAGAGGCACCAGTGGAGGCACCAGTGGAACCATTACCCGTTGGGCCACTGATGCCACCAACCCTAGCAGCAGATAGTTCACACCACTTGAGCACGCTACATGAGTTCCAGTGCAAGAGGCCAGCCAGGTTCTGGGGAGAGACGGACCCACAGGCAGCTGAGGATTGGCTGGAGGCTGTAGTGATGTTTTTTCGACTAGTAGGGACACCAGAAGATTTCATAGTGATCCTTGTCGTCAGCCTTCTACAGGTAGCAACATGCAGATGGTGGAGCTTGATGGTTTAGGTTTATGACGAGGTGATGCTTTTCTGGGAAGACTTAGAGAGCCTGTTTCAGGCATAGTTTGTTCCTGTGACTCTTTGCGCAGTGCACATACATGAGATTCTTCATCTACACTAGGGAAGCATGACTGTAGCCCAGTATTCAACGAGGTTCACTGACCTCTCACTCTACTCCACTGATATGGTTTGGGACCCATTATTTATGGCCCAGACCTTTGAGCAGGGGCTCAGGAGGGAGATCAGGGCTTCAATGATCTCACTCAACATTCCGATGTATGTGGGGGTGTTAGAGAGTGCCCTCTTAGTGAAGAGTTTTCTTGTTGAGCAGTCACCAGTAGCAAAACCCACAACTAGTCATCACGGAACAGAGTCTTCTGCAGTTGGTAATAGACAAATGTCGTAGAGGTCCAAGAGGACCAGACATACCGGTAGACGACCATAGGATTCATAGTCGGTTGTGTGGGTCACCCTAGGAAAAGATAGTCATGCCAGGAGAGGATAGTGTTACACAAGCGGCAGGCAGGGTCACATGGCTCGTGACTGTCTGACCCACCGTACAAATGATCATCATATGGTCGAAGGACCCCCTAGGAAGAGACAGAGGTTCAACCGAGGAGGTCCGCAGGGAGAAGGCGGACGTGGAAGAGGATCTGGAGGTGGGTGACGATTTGAGATGTTACCACCACCACCACTAGGTGGTCCACCCCAACCACAGGGAGCAGGAGGACATGGTTGAGCTCAGCTCCAGGCAGCTGAGGCTTACGATCATGGTGCTCCGGAGATGATACGAGGTACGATATCTGTCAACTCTACCTTATCTGCAATACTTATAGACATAGGTTCCAGTCATATTTTTTTTCCACTGACCTCGTTCGGAGCTTGGAGATTCTGATGGAGCCGTTGGATCGATTCTTACAGCTTGAGACTCCTATGGGAGTGGAGTCGACGATTACGCACTAGTTCTGGCAGTGTGAAATTACTCTAGGAGGCGAGAACTTTGTCTAGGATCTCCTAGTAGCAGCGTCGAGGCCTTACAATGACATCTTGGGTGGTTATCTACAGTCCATGCTTATATTGAATTTTTTAGGCACATAGTGTGGTGTGTCTGCACGGATGGGACCAGGTTTACCTTCACCGACAAGAAGGGAGCCTTTGCAGAACAGGATGGACTTACCCGGAGGAGAGTGAAACCAATCACTCATCAGTTGGTTAGCCTTACCCTCAGAGCAGTTGATGTGGAGAGTTCGAGATATCCTATAGTGGTGGACAGTACACGGATGCCTTCCTTGATGATGTTCCAGGTCTACCTCCTCACAGAGAGGTGGAATTTTATATTGACTTATACCCCGGGACATCACCGATATCTACACCAGCGCATTGAATGGCTCCCGTGGAGCTTCACGAGCTGTGGGTATAGCTAGAGGACTTACAGGGGAAGGGATTCATCCATCCTAGTGTTTCTCTCTGGGAAACCCCGATTTTGTTCGTCAAGAAGGCAGATGGGAGCTTGAGGATTTGTGTTGATTATCGGCGCCTGAACCAGGTGAACATGAAGAACAAGTACCCACTCCCGAGTATTGACAACCTCTTTGATCAGATGAAGGGAGCACGATGGTTCTCAAAGATAGACCTCAGTTCAGGCTATCACCAGCTCAGAGTGCAAGACAAAGATATGCAGAAGACGAATTTCAGATGTCTGTACAACCATTATCAGTTTTTGGTTATGCCATTCGGTGTAACCAATGCTCCAGCAGTTTTCATGGGACTCATGAATATGATCTTTCAGCCATACCTTGATCGCTTTGTAGTAGTCTTCATCGACGACATTATGATCTACTCGGCTACTGAGGAGGAGCATGCCTATCATTTTCCAGTAGTACTGGACACACTCCAAGAGCACCAGCTTTATGGTAAGCTCTCAAAGTTCTAGTTCTGGATCCAAGAGGTTCACTTTCTTGGGCATGACATATCGGAAGCTGGAGTTGCAGTGGATCCAATGAATATTGAGGCAGTACCTGCTTGGGAGCCAACCAGAAGTGTGACAAAGGTTCAGAGTATCCTGGGTTTGGTTGGATACTACCAGAGATTTGTACCAGATTTCTCCAGAGTTGCAGCACCACTATGAGCATTGATGAAGAAGGGGAAACCCTTTGTTTTGTCAGAGAAATTCCATCAGAGTCTCCAGGAGCTGAGGAATAGGCTAACTAGTGCCCCCATCTCGAGTCTTCTATAGGAGGGCATAGGGTACATACTCTACTAAGATGCATCAGGGACCAGAATCAGATGTGTCCTGATGCAGGAGTGAGAAATGATCGCATATAGTTCTCGACAGCTGAGACAACATGAGAAGAACTACGCTACCCATGACCTAGAGTTAGCAGCAGTGGTCTTCACCTTGAATATGTGGCGACACTATCTAATGGGTGAACATTTTACAGTGTACTATGATCACAAGAGTCTCAGGTATATATTCTCTCAGAAGGACTTGAACCTGAGATAGTGACATTGGCTTGAGTTCTTCCAGGACTATGACTTCGAGATAGTCTATACTCCTGGGAAGGGGAACGTTGTAGCAGATGCACTTATCAGGAGGTCTGGTATATAGCTTCTAGGTGAGGTGACAGAGTAGCTTTCTGATTCGCAGATATCCTTTGTGGATAGAGAGAGAGCAGTTTTTATTCAGTCTTTTACAGTCACTCTCCCAATTCTTTAGCGAGTCAGGGAGGTGCAACATGGGGATACTGATTATGAGACACGATGTTCTCAGATATCCATAGGACATGCACCTGATGGATTTTATGAAGGTGGGGAGTACGCCATCCTCTTCAGAGGACGTACCATGGTGCCAGTGTCGCATGAGGATGAAGTGTTGAGAGAGTTCCACACACCCTCTATAGCGGTACATCTAGGAGTAGAGAAGATGTACCAGAATCTATGATGACAACACTGGTGGCTAGGAATGAAGAAATTAGTAGCAGAGTTTGTCTCTCGATGCCTCACTTGTCAGCAAGTGAAGGCGGAGCATCATGTACCAGCAGACTTGGTTCAGCCTTTAGTGGTCCCAGAGTGGAAGTGGGATGGGATATCCATGAACTTTGTGATAGTAATTCCATGTACATCCAAAGGAAATGACTCGATTTGGGTGATCGTCGACCAACTCACCAAGTTGGACCACTTCCTACCGATCAGGGAGTAGGGTTTTGTAGAGAGATTGGGATGCCTCTATGTGCAAGAGAGTGTGTGGCTACATGGAGTACCTTCGAATATTGTATCTGATCGTGACACATGTTTTACTTCCCGGATATGGAAGGGGTTGCAGGAGGCTTCGGGACGCAGCTTCATTTGAGCACCGCCTTCCATCCTTAGACGGATGACCTGACTGAGCGGAACATTCAGAACCTCGAGGAAATGCTACGTGCTTGTGTCCTAGACTTCAGTTGCAGCTAGGAGAATCACTTTCCATTGGTGGATTTTTCATACAACAACAGCTATCAATCCACCATTGGGATGCCACTTTTCGAGGAGTTTTAAAGGAGACCTTGAAGATCAACTTTGTGCTGGACTGACCCAGGGGAGTCAGCACTCGTGGGACCAGAGATGGTACGGGCTACCAAGGTGTAGATTATCCAGGAGCAGATGAAGAATGCACAGAGTAGGCAGAAGTCATATATAGACAGGAGACAAAGACCTCTAGAGTTCGAGGATGGCGACCACATATTTATATGGGTCTCACCTCGATGATGTTTGTGGAGATTTGTCCGAGGCGAAAAGTTATCTCCGAGATTCATCAGACCATTTCAGGTCCTCAGTAGAGCTGGAAAGGTGGATTACCGCTTAGCTCTTCCACCTCAGTTGCAACAGGTGCATGACGTCTTCCACGTATCCCAGATGAGGAGACACATGCATGAACCTTACCACTTAATCGATAATGGTGAGCTGGACATTGATGATGGGGAGACTTTTACAGAGGTTCCAATGGAGATTGAGGATCAACCGGAGCGGGTCCTTCGTGGGTGGTCGATACCTCTAGTGCACATTCGTTAGCAGCACGAGAACCTCCAGGAGATCACATGGGAGTGGGAGGCTCAGATGCATGCCCAGTACCCCCACTTGTTTTCTTAGTTTTGTGATATGGATTACAGGGACGTAAATCCCTGAGGTGGGGAGAATGTAAAGACCCATAATTTTCATGTAATTTTTTAATTAAATGGGAATCTTACAAGTCCGTGGAAATTTACGACGCATGATTCCGAGGCCTGGAGTGTCCGAAATTAATTTTATGAACTTTATTTCGGGTACGTTCAGTAAACGTGTGAGCGGGTTTTTCTAACTTTTGAACCGGTGCTCAGAATTTAAATCCGAGAACACCGTTGAACTCAGAGCGCCAGTTTTCACTTAAGAAGGATTTCACCTCGATGGCCGTTGGTCGAGGGTGAAAGTTAATTTTTAGGTTTTTCGTGAAAAGAATAAAATAGAATAAAGTATGAAATATTTTATTTTATTTGTTAAAACATCCATGTAAAATTTGAGAAGTGGGGACCACCAGACCTTAACCTCCAATGAGAGGTTATGGTGGTGGGGACCACCAGAGCCTAACCTCCCATGAGAGGTTATGGTGGTGGGGACCACCCAAGGCCTAAACCTCTTGAACTCTCCTCTTAATGAGGTAGAAACCTCTCAACTCCCTCATTAATGTGGAGGAGTCTCTTGAGCTTCCTCCACATTAATTATGCCAACACACCACATTAATTTGGCCAATTTGAATTTTAAGCCAACAAACTAAATAATAGATGTTATAATCTATTATTTTGGGGATACTTATTCTTTTTGGTGGAATTGGGAGGAAGGAGCTCTTTGGAGAAAGCTCTCCAATGAAGAGCACATTCTTCCATGAAGAACACTCTCACCAGTGAAGAACGCCTTCGACTACGAAGAACCAATGAGCAAGCCTAGGATCAGAGGCGTGTGGCGGGCATGATGAATGCTGATATCTTTGACTTCCTCCGACATGGGACGTCTTCATATAAGATGAATCAATTCCCATACTTCCTTCTCACGCCAACGTCAACGATCATCCTGATGTAGGGGTTTATTTGTGTATGAATACTTTTCCCATGTTCTTCCCTTGAATTATTTTTCAGGATTGGGAATAAATCATTGAGGGAGGTTGTAAAGATTGAAGATCTTATTTAAGTTCTTGTTGAGCCATATGCTACCACCCTAATGCAGAGGGTATGGGCCAAACAAACATGGGCCTACCCCTCCACACATATTGTGATGATTTGTTGTGTTGAACATGAGGAAGGCGACAATGCAACGCACCGCCCCACTGCCACTGCCGCCTTGCGACATCCGCACCCTCACAGAACCCTCGTGGATGAGCCAATCCGTGGAACCCACGACAACCGTGCCGTATGGATCTGCCACTCGCGGCCCCACCGCGCCGCCGAAGGATGCCGCCATTCGGGCCAAGCCGCCACCCCCATCCACTGAGATGTCGCCGTCCGTCGAGCCACCGTCGTTCCACCAAGCCGTCGGCCGACCCACCCCGGCCGCACCGCCCGCGGCCTTCCAAACCGCCTTGGCCGCGCCGTCTGTGGCCTTCTGAGCCACTCTGACTAAGCCACCCGTGGCCGAGCCACTCCAGCTGATCCACCCGTGGATGAGTCACTTCGCCTGAGCCACCCTATGACCAAGACTCTCTGGACAAGCCTCTCCGGCCAAGCCGCCCCAGCCGAGCCGACCTGCGACCTCGCGCCGTCCGCAACCAAACCCCTGCGGCCCATCGCGACTTTCTAGATCACCTAGCGGGCCGGGCCGCCCAGCACAGGCTGGGCCAGACCTAGCGGGCCGGGCTGAACCCAACGGTCCGGGTTGACCCAAACCAGGTCGGCCCAGGTCGGGTCGGGCTGGGTCAGTCCGACCGGGTCGGACCGGACCCGGGCCCACTACAAACCATTTAATTTCTTTTGGCCATAACTTTGGCACCAGACGTCCGTTTGATGAACTGTCAATGGCGCTGGAAATATTGGAGTGAGATGGTCCATTTGAGTATACTCCACCGGAGTTTTGTATTAAGATGGGGAATAGTCAGGTTGGATCGAGCACGAATCCAATTGGGCCCCTGGGACTAAAAGGCTAATAACTCACAGATCATGCATCCGATTGATGAGCCGTCTGTTGCATTGAGACCCCTATGACATGGAAGACCTTTGAGAAGCTTATTAGTGGGACTTCGTGGTAGTTGGAATATCGAACAGTAGATTGTGAAGAGGATCCTCTCAAAGAAGAGCAAGCATAGTGCGGGAACCTAGTAATTGGCTGAGACTTGATGACTGCTGACCGTTTCGACTCAGAGTGACTTGAGAGGCCCAATGGGGAGTGCCTCTATGTGACATGTAAGAACCACAGTGGGGAGATCCTCTGTGTGATGCGGATGACCCATGGTACTCGACAGGAGGAGTACCTCAGCAGACCACAAGGGGGAGCACCTCTGTGTGACATGGCAGACCCACAATAATCAACAGGAGGAGTACCCCATCAAGTCACGAGGGGGAGCGCCTCTGTGTGATGCGGCAGACCCACGGTTGGGAGCACCTCTATGTGACACGGAAGACCCACGATACTCGACAGGACGAGTACCTCAGCAGTCCAAGTTCAGTGGGAAGTGCCTCTGTGTGATGCGACATGCCCACTATACCCGATAGAGGAGGGGTTCTCTAGTAGCCGAGATGTTTGATGATGTGACTGGGGATGTTACTTGTTACTACCCCTAGAATAAATCCTGGTATGAACTGAGTCAGAACCTCTATGTTTCTTCATTTTTGAGATGGATTACTTGATAACTTAGTTATATGTATGGGCATATACCTAATTAGGGTTATCTGTTGATTGCATACTTTGTGGTTTTTCCTTGGTGGATTTTGTGAGACATTGAGGGTCTTGGGGTCCCTAATGAGTATCATTATACTCACCCCTACATGGTCTATGCCCGCACTTCGTTGTGTTTGGTGCAGACGATGGATAGCTTTGACTGAGGACGAGAGTACAAGAACTGGATGGTACCCGAAGGTGGACCTTACGACGAGTCGGTAGGCGGAGGAGATGGACAGATGAGGATTGTTAAGGAGACAATCTTTACCTACCCTTTAGGTAGGTACTTCGAAGGACATCCCAGTTTCTATTTTCCTTTTTCTTTAGTTGTAATCGTAATTTCAGTTTCTTGTACTTTACTGTTGGGCTTGTATTCCGAACCCCTTTTACTTTCATCAATCTTTTGTTATAAAATTTTAATTGGTGTGTCATATTCAGATGTGAGCTTGCTTATGTGTGTGTTTATAGATTATAAAGGCAATGCCTTCCCAGTTTTAGGGAATTACGCATTTGGTTCTAGTTTCCATCCCCTGGCCTATGGAAGGCAGGCTTGGGGTAGTCATGACACGGGCCCCGGGGGACGGGTCATGACACTCCCACTATCCTTCTTGAGGATTTTCTCCCTCTTAATAAAAATGGATTGTATTAAGAAAATCACATTATTTTATAAGGATTTTATAAATAGGTTTCTCTTGTTTCCTTAGGATACATTATAAAGATAAACCTTACACCATAGGGTGCTAGTTTTCTACAATTTTGGCCCTAACAAATTCCTCACAACCCCATGTACAAATATTTGACAAAATGGGTTTCTTTCCACTTCATAACTTGATAGGAATATTGTTTTCATCTTTTGTTGGTTCACCATTTAGTGTGTATGATGAAGTGTGTAATGAATAACCCCAAAAGAATAATGGAATACTTTCATGGATCATCATTGACCTTACCATGTTAATCAGTGTATGGTTCATCATTTCACTAACACCATTACATTATGGTGTACAAGGAGGAGTGAGTTGGGATACAGTCCCACACTCTCATAAAAATTTGATGAATTCTGGTTTAAGATACTCACCACCTATATTAGATAAAATTTTCTTTGTGTTCTTACCAAGATGATTCTCTACTTCATTCTTGAATTATTTTAATTTCTCAAAATATTTTGACTTATACTTAATTAAGCATAATTATCCTTATATACTTAAATCACTAGTAAAAGTAATGAATTAAGAGTACCCACCTCTAGATTTTATTGAAAATAATCCACACACATAATTATAAAAAAACTCTAGAAGCTCTATATCTCTTTCACCATGTCCACTAAAAGGTGGATTTGTCATTTTTCCTTGTAAACAAGCATGAAATATATCAAGGGGTATTAGATTAAAGGAGTTTAAGTACCCATCTTGATAGAGATTTATAAAACTCTTCTCATTTACATGACAAAGATGGTGATTTCATAGTTTTGTGTGAAACAATTCATGGAAACATGATTCTCTATCAATTATAATACTAATATTCTATAATTTAATACATAAAGACTATTATTTAAATTTTCCATAACATAACATATGTCGTATTTATAAAAGAAAAATATCTATTTCTGAATTTGAAAATAAAACCATATATATCTAAGAAGGATACAAAAATTATGTTTTTTGTAACTACTAGTATATAATAACCATATTTTAAAACCAAGATTATCTTAGTTGGAAATGAAAGTTGGTGGTGTCCAATGGTTAGAGCAGCTAACCTCACACCACTGGAAACCTTTAAATCAACCTATCATCTATAAATCTTTCATAATATACTTTTCTCTTGAATTTGAAAACATATGTGATCAAAACATGTTGATATAATAACCAATGTGTAGAAATAAAAATATTTCACTTGATAATGAATTTCTGGAAGATTCCCCATGTTTCTTTAACTAGGTGAATTTCGTCTTCTAGTGTCCCTACTTTCCACATGCAAAACATACTACATCCTTTTCCTTTTATTACCTCTAGATATTCCTTTTGTTATAAGGATAGTTCTTAAGATCCTTAGACTTGGAATAAGTCTTATTCCCCTTTAACTTTTTCTTCCTTTTATTCACCATAAGGACCACAAGTTTCGCAAGCCCCATGTCTTTATAAACATAGAAAATAAGAGTAAAGAGTTTCAAAAGAGTCTTCTCACAATTTGTCATATTATAATTAATAATAAAACTATATAAACTCTTATAATGTGAGGATAACATTATATCTATTTGTAAATAATTTGGTATTGTAAACCTTAAGATATATAAGTGCTCAACGTTCCCAATCTTCATGACTAAATATAGACCAACTGGCAACAAATCACCAAGATTTCATGTGATCCTGACTAAATGTGTCCTAAATAGAACTAACACTAAAAGATTTCATGTGAATAGATAATTAGATATATAATATCTTTATTATTGTTCCTTCTCTTGATATATATTTTGAAGTAGAGACATGATTCTATACAAATCCATATCCCCATGTTTCTTTAAAATCTCACTGTACATGGAAAATAGCAAAAAACATTGGATATATAAGACATCATAAAAATGTTTCATGTAAAGATATAGTTATTCCTCATTATCCTCTTTGAAAAGCACCTTGGGAATAAGGATTTTGTAGTATATATAATTTCAGTTCATGGAGTAGAATAACACATAAACACCTAGACCATTCCTGGAAATTTGAGTTGGTGAGATGGTTATACTAATCTAGAATAGATCATAGTGATGTAGTTAAATTAATGCAGTTTTTTATTTCTCTAATAAATAGGAGAATAATTTTATTAATTTATTTAGAATACTGAATTAGATAATAAATTTTAAATTTAATTTATTAATCTCCAACAATTTTATTGAGTCTAATATCCCCCACCATTGAATTCAGATTATCATGTTGTGTGGATAATCAAGTGGCAAGGACCCATATTCCCTTTCTCATAACCCAGAATTTGATATGAAAAGCTATTTGAAGGATTTTAGGTAGGCCTAATTTATCCAACTACATTAACTCACAATTCCTTGATTTTTGGAGTGGAATTTCAATTACTGCAATCCTAGAAAAGAATTTACTTCACACTTTTCCTCTTAGTTACACCAAGTCCTTCTTGGGCATTCAACCCTTTATGTGAACTAAGTTAAGTAAAACCAATAACTCAAGTTAAAATTACCTGATAATTCAAATTACCCCAAAAAAGGATAGTAAAGCACTTTTAACTATGGTTTGATTATAACACAGTTAGTGGAAGTCTATACTGACTTAATATTAAATTATTGGGATTTTTATCTTTATGTGTAAACTGATCATTTTATCTTGTTACTTGCTTGTTAATATTAAATGGATTTTACTTAAGTTTTTAACCATGTCTAGATAAATTTTACCCATATTATAATATATATTTTAATTCCATATTTCATGTTATTTAATTAATTAGTTTAATGAATTAAACATCCATAAATAATTAAGCACGCTATTGACTAAAATAAAATAAATAAAGTGAAATGACCATGATATTATCTAATGGTTGGTTTATCTTGTGGATGATAAAACAACACTTGAACCTAGGGAATTAACTTCTAGAACCATGTTTGGTTTGAGTTGAAATATTCCACTTGTTCTCCTATGTACCTCAGGGACTGGTTTCACCTTGGCTCTGAACTTGAATTGCCTCCACTCTCCTGAGAGCTCTATCCATTAAATAATTTTACTCGCACATAGGTGAGGGGAACCAAAGGATTTGTTAAGGGGGATAAAATAAACCTTGGTCAAGAAAACCCTTACACAATGAGAGGAGAGGAATGACTCATGTTCCATTATTTAATTTGATAAATTATTAAATATTCCATGAAATAATAAATTAAATAAAACAATCACATAAACATGCTAGTATAAGATCATGGTTATCCACATACATGAAATAAATATATAAAATTAAACTAGTTATCATTCACTTCAATTAATTCTTTATTATTAATATAAATACAATTTAATTAATACAATTAATTAATTCGTTTTATCTTAATGATCATCCAATGTCTCTTGGAGATGCCCATCGTAAATGAAACATGGTAAATAAACAGATTGACCATTAATTATACATAATTTCATGGAATTAATTAAGAATTTATTAATTTTGAAAACCATTATTACATAGCCAATACATCATATTTCAACTATGTAATTATGTGTTAATGATGTGATTAATTATTCTTTATAGAATTTAATTATGTTATTTACTAGGTGACTAAATGAAATATCTAATGAGCTACATATCTTGTTTATAACTTTTCATGTATTTTGGATTAATGATTTCAGGCTCAGTTTTAATTTGGTCCAAGTTACAAGGAAGGTACTAATGAGATACATGCAGCATGTTCCGCTTACTGTATGTCCACATAACACGCTTGTTGACTAAGTGTGTTCTTAAGATGCAAAAATTAACGAGTTAATGGAATGTATTATAGATACACACTATGTATCTCATTAATTATCTTATATTTTTATCAAAAATGGTGTAATATCATGTATTTTACCTCACAGTTAGCATGAATTTCACTGCTAAACCATATAGACGACATGACATGTATGCTAATTACACATCATGTGGTCTAATAGACTATGTGCTAGGATGGCCTGTCTGAAACATGATGTGAATCAAATACTAGGCATGTTATTACTACTCATTGTGTCATGTATCCCATTACACATCTAGGTGTAGTGAACTTTGGTACATGACATTTACTTTGGTCACACGCCATGTATCCATGTATACCAACCATAATCCTCAAAACCTCCCAATGGTATCTCCAATCATTCTTTATATATTCTTAATATATTTAAGATCATATAAATCTTGAAATAATATAACTAATATTTAAATTTTTTTAATTAAACTCAATATTATAAAATTAATAAACTAGAAGAGAAAAAATATAGAAAAATGAAAATTATTGATCAATGAATAATAAATAATTTTAAATTATTATGTGTATGATTTGATTCCAATTGAAGGTTTCAGGGCATAATGGAAGTGGGTTGGGTGGTGTCTAATAAATTTTTTCCATCAACTTATTTTGATTTATCCTCAAAGCTAGACAAAAATTCATTCTCAAAATCCACAAAGTGAGAATTTTTTCCCATAGAATTTATTATTTATTTATTTAATTGAAGAATAAAATTTCGTTGAATTATTTATCTGTCAATGAATTGATAGACTAATATTTTCATACTATCATTGCATTATATGAATAAAGGGTAGACTGCCTCTAGCGGTTGTCCACACATTCTCTATGAACCTCTGATCATCACTGTTGAATTCTCTGGGTGCTAGCACGAATGAATCTAACACCTGCAATGATCACTGTTGATCATAATTGAAACTTTCAACGGAGAAGTGATTCACTCTTATAGAGGAGTAGAATTTCTCAACATTCTTTAGATAATTTTTGGGAGGTATGTCTCTATGGCTTGTGTGGATTCTATCCAGAAATAGCTCTGCACAACAATGGAATAAACTTTTGTTTCTATAAAATTCCACAACTGGGTTTATATAGTGCTAGGTTTAGAAAATAAATAATTGTATGAGGACCCTTATTATTTTCTTAATCCCTAAAAAACCCCATGGCTAATAATAATAGAATTATTATTATTTACTTGACATGCACTAAAATTGTGGATAAAATAACCTTTTTATTGGATAAATAAATTAATATTTATTCAAATAATATTTAATATGAAATTTCTCACCAAACCATTAAACTCAGTCTCCTAATCATCCTCAATATTTATTAGGACTTTAATATTGATTATTTATTCATTAAATACATTTCACTACATTATTTATCAATAAATATATAAACATTATATTCACTGATTTTAGTGAATAGGTATTTTTAAATATTCACATAACTAAATAAATAAATATATTGTTACCATGTGAATAAACTAGAATAAAAAATATCTTATATTCACATAATTAAATAAATAATTATCTGGTGAATAAATATTTATTAAATATTAAACTCATATATATATTCACTTGAATAGTTGGTGATTGAATATCTATGATCAAACCAACATGAATAATTATTAAACCATGTATGAGAATAATATTTATCCAACATGTTAAATTCATATGAAATTTAACTTAGTTTCAAAATAAACATAGTTTGTGACCTTCTAGGCCTATTTCTTAGTGGAATCAGAATACACTACCTAAATTACAAGGTTATCAATTTGTAAATTCCAAGTATCTTGTAGAGATAGAAGTTAATGTCGTAACAGAATATAACATCCTATGAATGTAAACTATGTAATATAATCCTTTTTTCTTGATATCTCTAATCAAGAAAGTTGTATATTGGTATCATCAACCTATATGCTCGATGTATCTTCCTTTAACTTTAAAAAATGAACTTTACAACAACACTTCCATTTCCATGGAATTAATCAGGTAGTTCAATTTCATTAAAAGGGCCTAAGATATCAAATTAAATTACATAATATAAGGGATAAATCCATTGTAACATTATTCTTTTATAAAACTATAATGAACTGACCCAATATAACAACAAAACCGACACCCGACCCAGCTATCTATAAGGCCCAAAGGGTGTTCCTAATCCATAGGGGCTACAAACGAGTTCTTGGGAATCGTAAGAATCAATTTGGGAATGCTTAGTCCCAAATAAGAGATAAAATATAGGAGAAAAAATAAATAAAGACAAAATAAACAAAAATGTCAAATAGGTAATAACAAACTAAACTAATCCAAACCATTAGTATAAATATAAAAATTATTGACACATAGAAGT
Organism: Viscum album; assembly: GCA_963277665.1. Lineage (NCBI taxonomy): Eukaryota > Viridiplantae > Streptophyta > Magnoliopsida > Santalales > Viscaceae > Viscum > Viscum album. Next base: position 1,439,695,596 of record OY728122.1, on the reverse strand, counting down.
ATATTAAAAGGAATATATATACAATACTAACCCAAAATAAAAAAACCACAAACCAACTTGATCAAATTCCGAAACCATCTCCACATAACCTTAGATTTCTCACCACCACACGACACACACCACACTGTCCATGAGGATCAAAATGAAATCCAAATGAAAACCTAGAACCTAAAATATATAATCATGAGATAAAAATACTAGTTTTTTCACTAAAACCCACCAAAACTATGAAAATTGTTTCATAAGGAAATTCATTGATGCTAGTTTGAGAATAAGTCTATAAAGTAAAATTTTAAAATATAACTTATAAAAAACCAAAAAATTTCTATAATCATCTTTCAAAACATTTCAATTTTTTTCTCAAACTAAAAAATCATGATTTTAAAACATTTCCACTAACCAAATACATTTCAAAACCAAAATCCCATGATCATTTATCAAAAAAACCCACTTGTTTTATTTAAATGAAAATGGTCACTTTGTAAACATTTAAACAACAAAATCCTTCTTTAAACCAAAGAACCCATTTTTAAGTCCATACTAAAAACCGACACAAGAGTATTTAACTTGAAAATAGGTTTCCTAAACATCTTTTAAATCTTATTTTCCAAAGTAAATGACCCCACACACTTAGTTCATGCACAAAAACCCATCACCATATATCTCAAAGAGTATATCAAACATAAACAAGAAGTGGTTCCACAATAATGGAAGTGGGGGAAATGATACAAATAAGTACTAAATCAAACTCCCCTAAATAAATAATTTATAAAACAATAAAAGGTGTCCTGGGATCTACCCTGGACCCCTAAGAAGTGAAGAATATAGCCATATAATAGTAATCCAACTTTTGAACCACCTGATGACATATGCCAAAGTCCAAACCACAAGTCAAATTACTATCCCACACAATCCTCATTATTATGACACCCATCCTTTACCTTGTTCCTAGCATGATAGGAGGGACATTAGCAGCTTGTTGACTAACTAATAGAATAGAATTAGATATCCCACTTAGTACTTGAGTTCCCATGAACAAAAAGGGAAGTGATGAGAACAGACAAGAAAGACAAGTCTAACACGCAATGCACCAACAATGACCAACCCTCACCCCCTAACACATAAAAATGAATATCCCCAAAAAACATGCACCCACAACATTAGTAGGAACATTTCCACATAAGGGGAGAAACAAGCATCTCATAGAGATCAAAAACCCCACATAAGGGGTAAATAATATAAATGAATTCATTTTAAAAACAACATGCCAACTGATCCTTTAACACCAAAACATGGATCAAAATTATAATCCCTTTACTATTTCATAAAAAATCACTTTTTTAATTTCTTAAAAATAATGGAAATCACACAAACTATTTATAAAACATTCCAAATCCACCCTTAAACATGGTTATTTCTCTTTGAAATCAAAAAAGGCCAAAGTCCATCAATTTCCATCAATACATTTCCAAATATCTAATATGAAATTTCTATCAAGGTGTAAACCACACACGCATTTCAAATATACATTTTAAATACAATAAAGTCCCCCTTTATAAATTATTTTAGGGTAAACACCTATCTTTAAATAAAAAAACTCTTTAAAACATAGTTTTCATTCATTAAAAACCAAAACTGAATTAAAATCCAACACACATCACAAGAACCATTTCAGAGACACCCTTAGCAATTTCATAAAAGCTTAGTATAATAAAACATTCCATTTCAAACATGAAAACATGGAATTTAAAAGAGTAACCATTTGTGTCAAGGTCAAACACCATGAAAAGGTTTCAAATCACCATAAAGATATCACATATATTCATAATTTCTATAAAATGTAATTTATAAATAAAAAGTACACTTTTAATTCTAAAATGAAATAATTACATAGAAACACCTACTTGGAAGAAGTGGAAACCAAGACAAAATGTGTCGCCTTTAATGGAGAGCACACTCACATGAATAGAAATGGTTCCTATAAACCCTAGACACCAAAACCACAACTTTATATCCACTCAAAACCCTAAAATATTCCAAAAAATATCTAGGGTTTATGGGGGAAGCATAATCAAAGTGAAAAGAGAGAGAGAATTAAAGAAGTGATAAAGAGAGGAAGAAACACCTCAAAACCTCTTGGACATTGAAAAATAGAGGCCAAGAATCTAAGGAGTAGGAGTTTTGAGCTCTTCCGTGGGCTACCAATGGTTGGAATATGCAATATGGGAAGAAGATGGGTGAAAACCCTATTAATTAAAAGAGATAATTTTGGGAAATTTCCAAAATTTTAACACCTAGGAAAGACACATGGTTTTTCCACAAAATATACTAAACTGAGCACCATCTGTATGTAGCCCATTACCTAGAAACAGTGCACCCACATGGTTTGGATTCATGATTTTACAAACCATGTTCCAATTGCATGCTAGCATCTTCCTAGCCTAAAGAGACTGCATGGTTTATAGGGAACTCCACATGGTTTGATAAACCATTTGAAAGCTGTGAAAATATATCTTTAACCATGATAGGACCATCCACATGAGAAACACACTATTACTAATAAACATTATTCTCCCAAGAATCCTAAAAAACATGAAATTCTAACCAAAAAAATATCAAAACTCATAACCAATTAAGATAAGATAAATTAATACAAACAACAATACAGTGAAATGAGGGGTGTCACTAACTCCCCACCGTGCCACTTTTCCCCCTAAATAATTTTGTAGAAACAAAAGGTGAAAAAAAATGAAAGACATGAAGAGGAACTAACCCAAAGAACCACCCAACACGATTCGACCTCAAATCAAAAAACTGATATCCTAAAAATGATCAAACTGATTAACCACAATGTTTCCAAATGTATCAAAGCACAAATGAAATAAAACCTCAAGAAAGAAGTCCTACAGAGCATAAAATACCTAAAACGATATCCCCACCATTTATAATTCCTTTAATATGGTGTAAAAAAGGAAAAATACTAAGAAATTCACAATTAAATAACCATAAAACTAAAAAATACATCCAATTTCAAACTAAGACCCTTCTAAACCCAAAGGAAGGAATAATAATGAAAAGAATCCTTAAAATAATGACATGATATGTCACCTTAGTTCAAGAATCATGTGGATATCCTAGGTTCAAAAACTAGATCACCCCACTACTACAAAATTGGACTTTAACAATGCTAAAAATTTCCTTTATCGTCACCAGAGAAGTGATGACTACTAGAGAGAGATTAAAATCCCGAGTCTTTTGTCAGTACCAAAATTTTTTTGATAAAGGGGAATACTTTAATGTTCTATAAAAACACACCACAACACCAAAAAAAACCTTAAAATAAAAAAAATCAAGTACTAATATATAATTTAAATGAAGAGAAAACAATCTAGGCTCGTTTTCTTGGTTTTGGCATTGTGATGTGTATTTTAAACTAAAATGATACTTATATATTGAAAAAATGCACTTGGAGTTATACAAATCACACCATGCATCGGATTGAGGTTTGGTTGATTATTACACATCTCAAATTACTTACGTATTATTTTCTTAAAGTATCAAAACAATTCGAATGTGTTTTCTTAGTTTTGAGTATATCGCTTTTATTTTTTACAAAAATGTCATTTTAAAATGAAAACATGAAATTTGACTCATAGAGGTCACATCATGTGGTGGTTTTATGTGATAAAAATTCCTTTATGTCAAAAAGTACTTATTAATTGTTTTCTTAAATTGTAAAGATAATCTGAGAGTGTTTTCTCAGTTTTTAGTGAGAGACCCTTTTTGAACTAAAATGTTGATTTTAAACTGATAACGGACACATTGAGTGATAATAGAAACATCGTGTATTTTATTAAGGTCCATATGAATTATACACATTAAAAATGAATTACGGATCATTTTCCTAAAGTATCAAAATAACCAAATGCACTTTTCTTGGTTTTGAGTAGGTGAGTTGTCTTTTTTACTAAAATTGATGTCAATTTTAAATAAAAAGACACACTTTGAGTCATATTAGTCACAACATGTATCTTATTGAGTTTAATATCATTATCACATGTCCCAAATGTCTTATGGATCATTTTCATAAATTATCAAAATAATATGAATGCATTTAGTCATTTTTGAGTACATCACTGTTCTTTTTTACTAAAATGTCATTTTAAACTGGAAACACACACATTGACTCATAATAATAACATAATATATAAATTTGATTTGAGAATTATTAATAAATATAAAAAATTACTTATTAATTAATTTACTAAATTTTTAAAAAAATCCAGTCACATTTTCCTGATTTTCATTGAGTGACATTTTTTGAACTAAACTGTTGATTTTAAATAAATAACAGGCACATTGAGTCATAATGGGCACATAATGTATCATATTGAGGTGAGGATTATTCCTACACATACAAAATTACTAATGGATCATTTCTATAAAGTATAAAAACAATATAAATGCATTTTATAAGTTTTGAGTAGGTGAATTTTCCTTTTTATTAAAATTGATGTCAATTTTAAATAAAAAGATGCACTTGGAGTCATATCTATCACACCATGCATCATATTAAGGTGAGGATAATTCCTACACATCCCAAATGGATTATGGATTGTTTTGAATAAGTATAAAAATAATATGAATTCATTTTCTTGGTTTTGAATAGGTTAGTTTACATTTTTATAAAAATTGATGTCATTTTTAAATAAAAAGATGCACTTAGAGTCATACAGGTCACACTATGAATCATATTAAGGTGAGGAAGATTCCTAAATGTATCAAATAACTTATGGGTAATTTTAATAAATTATAAAAAAAATATTAATGTGTTTTATTAGTTTCGAGTACGTTACTTGTTTTTTTACTGAAATGTCATTTTAAACTGGAAACACACACTTTGATCTATACTGATCACATCGTGTATCAGTTTGATGTGAGACCAATTAATTCATGTAAAAAATGAATTTTGAATATATTTCCTAAATTATCAATAAAATATGAGTGTATTTTATTTGTTTTTAGTGAGTTAATTTTTTTACCAAACTGTCAATTTTAAACTGATAACAAACACCTTGAGTCATAGCAGTCAGACCGTGCATCAGATTGAGGTGCAACTAATTCATACACATCCCAAATTACTTATGGATAATTTAACTAAAGTATAAAAATAATAAAAATATATTTTCTTGGTGTTGAGTATGTTATTTTTCCATTTTACTAAAATTCATGTCAATTTTAAATAAAAAGAAGCACTTGGAGTCATACCTGTCACACCGTGTGTCAGATTGAGGTGCGATTTATTATTACACATCACAAAGTCTCAAAAACACTCTAACTGCCAATGTAACCACGTTCTCATTATCTTTTTTATGTCAAACTACCAACAATTCATATTGAATCATTGTTCTTAGTAGAGTTTTTTTCTCATTATTGAAAATCAAAAGATTAGAAGAAGCACTTGTACCAATTTTATCCTGACAAGTCACCATAATGGGAACATGATCTTTCTCCACTCTCTTAGTTTTCAACAATGAGAATGGTTTTTCAGATAATAACATTGAATAAATTTGAAATGTTGGCATCTTGATATTGAAAAGCAATGAATATGGAAAACGTGGTTACATTGGAATAAAGAATAATTTTATCTCTTTTATGGCTTGTTGTAGATAGTAGAAAGAAAAATTTGACTTCACAAAACATTTGTAAAAAAGAGTATTATATAAAAATGATAAGGAAATTAAATTAATAATATTAGATAAAATGATGAAAAAATTAATTAAATAATTAGTAGGAATTTACATTTTCTTTATGGTTGTATGCATTCTTGAAACATTTCCTTGTTGTAATTATCTTAGTTGCAGGCTCAATATATGATCACTCATAAGCATGAGAAGATTTGAACAAACCACCCCAAATCGAACAAAAGAATTACTTGTATAAGAAAATAATTATCATATGAGTAATAATGAAAAGAAATAAATTAAACATAAATATGAAATAATACATTAACTATATGGATAGTGATTTTACTACGAAAAAATTGTTGAGCACAAGGATATTTCGAAGGTAATGTAATAATGATGTTAAAAAAATGAAAATAGATCTCCCCAAATAATCAATTAATGAGTGAGGATGATGAGGAGAAAATAAGGGTGTAACCAAAATGAAATGTTAAAGAATGATCTGTTTTTAGTTGGATTAAAGTAAAACATTAAAAGTGTATATTAGATGTGTTATAAAAGAAATGAAGATTTTTTTACAAAGTATTAGTGAGTGGGTTATCCTTTAAAAGGTGGATATATTTTTATCAACTGTAATAAATACAATAAAGTTTGAAATCAATGAATAAAATATCATCAGTGTTTAGAATGTTTTAGTGAAAACTCGAAGGAGTAAGACTCTGCAAAAAAAATCATTTTTTCTATGTAGAGCCAAAACCATTTGGAGGGTCCGACAAGGATGATATCAGATCAAATCCATGCATGAAGAGATTCATCAGAATAAAAAAAATGTGACATGAGGATGTAGATCCAAATAGTAACAATGAGGTCTTCTTATGGATCAAGTTGTTACATATATTGTTCCAAAAAATGTCCATTAGTTTAAGAATACATGAGTTTTTTAGTTAATTTTTTATTCTAGTTTTGTCTTAATATAAAAGGTCAGAGTAATGTATTGTAATGAAACATTTTTTATGTCATGTAATTGAGAAGGGGACATCTATGGGGAATAATATTACCACTAGAAGGACATAAAAAATTAATTTAAGTTTATGTTTGTAAACCTGAAAATTCAATATAATTAAGAATCCTTAGTTAACATAACATGTAATTAAATTATTAAATCCAAACTAGTAAAGTTGGATTGATGTGGGATTCTAAAGGTGTACTGATTTTCTACATGAAAAATAAATTTTATTTTAAAAAAATAGATTCTATTAAAACTTATTTATTAAATTTACATCAATCAATGTTAATATTTTATTTTATCAAAATTAGTTAAATCTAGAGCTATAAGATTTATTCTTGAATGACTTAAAATATTCTTTAAAATTTAAATAACAGAAAATTTTTCTCATTAAATAAGTTACTTTTCAAAGAAAATGTAAAATTTTAAAAAAAAATCAATCCTAAAGGATTGAGAACAATAAATTATATCAACAATGTACTCTTCTTCTGCACCATATAATGAAACAATATTTTGTTTCTTGAAACACCATAATTATGAGGGTTTTCCTAGAAAACGACTCATTCTAATTCTTTATTTTATAACTATATTTCAACAACCAAAATCAAAATATCAATTACATTTTATCTCAAAATCAGTTTTTCCTATATAATATAGTCCAAGGATTGTAGAACCTTAAACTAATTTGATTTTTGTTTTTATAGAATTTAATTCATATTATTTAAATTCAAATTGAAATATTTTAAAAATGAAAAACTGAAAACATTATATTTTTTCAAGAAGAAGTTAAATAAATAAGATAAAAAATCAAACATATATAATTTTTTTCTCATATGATTTTATAGATTCATCAGAATCATTTGATTGTTACATTTACTAACTAACCCCTAAATCTATCCCAATCCACATGAAGTAGTTCACAAACATCCTAAATAAATCCATTAATTTTATACCATATTTCAGTTCTCATTATCCTAGGAAAAAATTTCATGAAAAAATAATTATATAGTTGTTCCCATATACTGTCAGATATTTCATCAAACATTTTTGGAAACAAATTCTAGAATTACATTTCAAATAGAATGGGATAACCTAATATTTCAGTTCCTCCTCACTTAACCCTCTCAGTTCCAATTACTGCATGGCATAATATAAGTCCCCAATGATGTCAGATATTTCATCATCCAAGTGACTTGCAATGTAATATTCGAAACCAATGACAACACCTACCACTTAATGGATTAATATTTCAAAAATTAATGATTGAAAAAGGTATATTTCATGGAATATATATATTAGGATCCTATTATACCTCACAAAAACATGAACCGACATTGGGTTTGAGATATTTCAAGTTTCATAGTACCAACGTTATCCCAAGGAGACCCACACAACATTAGGGAAGATGATACTTCAATATATCTACAAACAATGAATTTTGGGTTGTTTTATTATATGATAGTTCAACTAGACTTGTTGAGATAAACAGATGTGGGATGATAAGGTTTAGTGGATAACCGAGGGTAATTAGAGATATCAAAAAACCAAGATTTCATTCGAGCTGTGGGTGCGTTCAACCCCTGAATCACTTGAGACTTGGATTCAATCCCTAGAATAGTTGGAGCCTTTATTCTAGCCTAGATTCGAGCTTGGATTAGACAACAAGGAGCACCAATAAGAGGTCGCTTCTGCGAAGAGCTTTAGATATCATGAACTATTTTGTGATGGTTTGAGTTCTTAAAATACATTGTGACACTTTTAACAACACTTCAAAAAAAAAGCACTGAGAAAGATACCTTTTATCAGCACAAAGTTAATAAGCACTGATAAAATGAATCTTTATCAGTTCTTTCTTTAGCGATGATAAATACTTATAAAAATTTCTAAATAAAAAATAAGACTTTTAAATAAAATTATAATTAGTATATATAATTATAATACTTATAATAATAATTTCTATAAAATAATAATTATACGATTCTTTGAATATATAATTATTTATTTATAATTATTTAAATACTTTTAAAAATAATAATAGTTATATCATTATATATATTTAAATATATATATATATAAACATAGTAAATATATTCCTTATTTAAATAAATGTTTTATAATTTTATAATTATTTATTTATAATTATATAAATACCTTTTAAATAGATTTTATTTATTTATTTATAATTATAAATGTCTAAATACAATAAATATAGATTTATAAATATATTTATTTATAAATATTTTTTTACAAATGTATTTTCAACATTATTAATGAATATTTAATCTTAAGTTCATGCATGGTAAAAATGAGTAAAATTGATTAATTAAAAATGAGTACAATATATTAAAATTTTGGATAAGTTTGATTAATACAAATCACTAAAAAATGGATATATATTGAAATAATGATGAATGCATATTGAAAATATTAAAACATAGTAAATAAATATATATAAAATGAATAATATAAATTGATTAAATTCAAAAAAAAATTATACGTGTGAATATGTATATAATATGTATATGTGAAATCAATATAATAAGTTTTATCTATGTTATAAATTGAAAAATAAAATGAAATTCTATTATGTCCATTAATCGATGCAATTAGTTAGTATTTCTAATTCATATTAATTTTTAATTATAAACCATTATTCACGAAATGCATTACTAATGTAAAACATAAATAATATTTTGTAATATATAAATCATATTTATATAAATTAATATATATCTATATCTTTAATATATACTATTTATTAACATTATCAATAATCATATAATTAATAAAATGTTTAATATTTTTCTCAATTTACTTATTTTTATTTTTAATTTGTTTCATTTTAATTTTACATATATCTATATATTTAATACATACTATTTATTAGTATTTATAATTTATATACAATATAATCAATTTATTCATTTTTATCAATAATTATTTAATTAATAAAATTTGTAATATTGTTTTTAATAAACACATTATTTATTTAATTATATATTTCATTATTTTATTTTATTTATTTAGGAATTTATTAGCACTAAAAAGCGCTGATAAATGATTCCTTTATGAGCACTAAAAATATTGCACTGATAAAGAATACCCTTTATCAGAGCTAAAAATAAAGCACTGATAAAGGTTACCCTTTATCAGCCCGAAAAATAATGTATTGATAAAGGATACCCTTTATCAGTGCTAAAAATAAATAATTGATAAAGGGGCACTTTATCAGTGCTAAAAAAAGCACTGATAAAGGGTTAAATTTATCATGGCTTTTTTAGCGCTGATAAAGATACCATTTATCAGTACTTTTTCTAGTGCTGATAAATAATAGCACTATTAAATGACTATTTTTTAGTAGTTCCCTCACATGATGCATCCCAAATAGACCATATCCAAACACCATCTAGTATACCAAACTCAACTGGTAGATCACCCTAGTTACCCAATCATGCACCGAAGGCCTTTCTCATGTCCAAACATCAATCACTTGAAAGGTTCAACACAAGAACATGCATGTCCAAAAATCTCAAGAAAGGTCTGACCAAATAATGAATCACCTAAAAATGGCACTCACAACATACCATAAAATAACAAGGAAAACCATATCAACACCCTCAAAATCCATCCATAATGGGGTGGGGGGGTATTCCAAAAACTAAACATGGCATTCCCTAGATGAAATTAAAATCAATTCACAAAAACAAACCACAATAAACATCCAAAACATAAACCATCCACAAGATTAAAAAAACCAAAACAAAATATTGAAAATCATATATAACCCAAAATTCCATCCATCAAAATAATTATCTCAAAATGACACATAAAAAAAGGATCAAACTTGAGAACTATTCTAAAAACCCATCTTACAAAACTTCTAAAGTTGACCCAAACATCCATAATAGAGAAAAATATAGGATATTTATACAAGAGGGATTATAATTCCCTGAATCCCCAAACTAAAAGCACATAAAAGATCTCTTCTTCCTACAAGAAAGACCCTTTACCTTAAGCTTTGCCTCCTCCCACTTCTGCACCTCACTCATTGGGTTATCCATATCACCACTATATAGAACTAAGGAATCAATCAATACAGGTTTCCTATACTCATAAAATTCTACTTTAATGGAATCATTTAAAACCACTAGAAAATATATCAAGCCAGATGAAAGTATAGTCGAACCAAAATCCAGGCAAAGAACACCTCTAAAGAAACAAGGTTTCTCAAAATCATTGATGACCAGCTTTAATAAGTGATTTATGTACTCTATCACAAACCATTCACCTTGATATACGGTCATAAGTTCAAGTGCATTATATACTTTAACTACCTCAGGAAAGAACCATAGGATATAAACCATCATAAAGATCTCCCAAGACATACATTCACGCATCATAGAAGGAACCATTGACTCCCACCAAACTCAACTAAAAATGATGAACAATCCCTCAAAATATATAACCAGTAAATATTTTAGTGTCCCAATATAATTTAGGATTCTGTAAATCTATTCCAAACACCTTAATAATCCCACTAACCCTTGATCACTATAGAAGAAATGTGGATTCGAACCTATGAAGTCCAAGTTTGGGTCCAATCACGAGGAAGCTTCCACATTCATCACTTCACTCAGAGTCTGGGTAGGCTTTAGAACTGGAGAAACTATTTTGAACATTTTAGGAGGCACACTACAAGCAACATAATTCATGAATTTCATCAATTCATGACTCAAAACATAAACCAGATGATTCCTTCATAATCTGAGAATCAATCCATACAACAATCCATCAAGCAAGGCACACATCCTTCACACTAAAAAAAGAAAATTTTCTTTTTAAATTACCATTTTCATCAAAGAATTTTTAAATAAACCTCCACCAAGGAGAATTATTGAAAACAAAACCAACCCAATTTTTTAAAAACAAAATTACCTTGATGGAATACACACTACCCAAACAAGGAACACCACATTTTTTTTTTCAAAATTCGACTTCAATTTTAAAACCAAGCATCCAACGAATGATCACCCAACTCACTTTCCTTTTTAAAAACCTTCCAAAACTGTTACAAAAAAAAACATAATTTTTTCAATAAATCCATAAAACCAATTTTGAATTTTAACATTTCAAAAAATCCCTTAATTTTCAAAGATATGATTTTAAAAACAAGCGCAAACAAAGCACTACACAAGAATTCAACCAAGATAGCAAGAACCACATCCATAAAGGGAACCAACACACTCTTCAATCAACCTATAAAAAGTGAGAATCAATTTAGGAGGAACCAGTAATCAAGAGGAGTCTAAACATGCTAATTGGGAGAGAAATTGTTCTAAAAAATCATTATCCACATGGCTTGTGCAACCATGTCCCAGTCATGAAACACACTTTGTAAAATAGGAAGACATGACCACATGGGAGCCACCTAGTTTCCCAAGTCATTTTAGCTAATTTTATAGCTCAAGTTATCCTCCGTTTTCACCCTAAATCAAGAAGTTACCCCCAATATCACTCATGTAGTCAAAGGGGATCAAACAAAATCAATTCACATAAAAATAATTATAATAAACTAAAAATAAACTTGAATTAAAAATAAAAACCCCAAATTCCACTAGAATCTTGAGGTTTGTCATGATAAAAAACTAGCTATACTCTTTCCACCTTTACCTCTCAAGCTCTGAAAAACTTAGTCTCCTTTCTACAAAGACATACACAATAAACGAGGGCTAAAAAAGGCTTAGTATCTTACCAAATAAAACCTAAACCTACTTTGATTCTATTTTATAACATTATGAACTGAGTTTACAAAAATCATGAAACCCAACCCAACTCACCATAAGGCCTGAAAAGAATTCCAAATCCACAAAAGGTGGAAACTAGTGCCTGGGTATCACAAGAATCCCTTTAGGAATAATTTCTCCCAAATCAGAGAGAAAATATAGTGGACAAAAATAAATAGATCTAAAATAAACAAAAATTCCAAATAGTTCATAGCCAACTAAACTAAACCAACCCATTTTCATGAATATAAAAATCATCCATACATTAGAAGATATAAAAAGGAATACAAATAAAAAACTAACCAAAAAAATTATAATCTGACTTGAGCCGAACTTGAAACCATATCCATATAGCCTCAAGATTCTCACAACCACCTAAATCACCCCACATAATCCATGTGGATAAAAATAGAATCCCACTTAAAACCTTTAACCTAAAATATATATGCATGAGATCAAAATCCAAGTAGGTTACCACAACCCGAGGAAACTTTGAAATTCATTTCATAAGGAAATTTATCAATGCTAGTTTAAAAATAAGACAATAAAGTAAGATTTTTGAATATAACTTTTTGAAAACCAAAAAAATTCTATAATCATATTTTAAATCATTTCTCTTTGTTTTCTCAAAATGAAAACTCATGATTTGAAAACATTTCCACCAACCTAAGAAATTTAAAAACCAAACTCTCAATATCATTTCTCAAAAACAACCCACTTGTTTTATTTTAATGAATAAATTCAATTTTTAAACTTTTAACCAGAAGGATCCTTTTTTAAACCAAAAAATCCATTTTAAAATCCACTTTAAAAACCCACACAAGAGTATTTAATTTAAAAAAAAATTTCCCAAAAATTATTGAAAAATAATTTTCCAAAGGATACAACCCCACACACATGGTTCAAGCACAAAAATCAATAACCATATATTTCATTGAATATATCAAATATAAACAAGAATTGGTGACATAATAATGGAAATGGAGGAAATTATACAAAAAATAACTAGATCAAACTCCACTAAATTAATAACCGATCAAGAAATTGAAGGTGTCATGGGCTCTACCCTAGACCCCTAACATACGAAGCTTCTTACCATATAAGTCATTTCCTACTCACGAACCATATATCAAAATATGATAAAGTTCAAACCACAATTCATCCAAATAGATCTCAAAATAATCATAGAAATGACTCCCCATCCCATCCCTTGTGACTATCATGACTAGAGGGACACTAGCGGCATGTGAACCAATTAGCAGAATTGAATCAGATCTTCCAATTAGTACCTGGGTTCCCATGACCAAAAAGGGAAGTCATGTGAAAAGAAAATCAATCCAAGTATAACAAAAAATTCACAATCAATGACTAACCTTCATCCCTAACACTCAAACAATTAATATCCCTAACAAAACATACACCCATGACATAAGTAATCTCATTACCACACAATGGGAGAAACAAGAATCTCATATAGAAAAATAATCCCATGTAAGGGGTAACTAATATAAAGGGAGAGATCAAGGGGTGTATTTTACATCAACCATTTTAAACAAAGTTCCTTGTGGGACATTAACACTAAAACAATGCCCACAATTCCAATCCATTTCCCATTTCATAAAACAACCATTTAGGAATTTATTATAAATGATAGAAATCACAAAAACCCTTTAGAAAACATTTGAAAGCCACCCTGAAACATGAGTCTTTCTCTTTGAAATCTGATACAATTCCAAAATATTTCCATTTACATCAACACACTTTAAAATATCCAATAGGGAATTTATCTCGAGGGGTAAACCACACACACATTTAAAATCAATATTTGAAATCCAATAAAGAACCCCTTTATAAATAATTTTGTAGTAGACACCTCACTTTAAAGAAAAAATATATTTAAAACATATTTTTAACTCATTGAATGTAAAAAATATATTAAAATACAACACATATCTTGAAAACCATTTCAAAGATCCTCTCAAGATTTTCAAAAAAACTTAGCACCATAAAACATTCTATTTCAAACCCGAAATCATGGAATTTAAAAGAGTAAGAATTGATGCCAAGATCAAAACACCATGAAATAGTTTCAAATCACCATGAATATATAAAATATATTTATACTTTCAATAAAATAGAGTTTATAAAGAATGAGAACACATTGAATTCCAAAATGAAATAATTTCATAGAAACACCAACTTGGAAAAAGTGGAAACCAAGTCGAAACAAGTCTCCTTCAATGGAGAGTGCACATACATGAATAAAAATGGTGTCTAGAAAATATAAACACAAAAAACCCAACATTATAACCACATAAAAACCCAAAATTATCCATAGAATATATAGGGTTCATGGGGGAATCCAAATCAAAGATAAAAGAGAGTGGGAAGGAAAGAAGATAGAAATAGGGGAAGAAACACCTCAAACCCTCATTGAAATCACTAAAGGGAGGCCAAGAATCATATGAGTAGGAGGTTGGAGATCCTCTCTTGGATCCTAATGGTTGGATAATAAAATTTATTATAAGATTTTTGAAAACTCACTTAATTATAAGAGAAATATTTGGAAAATTACCTAAATTTTAATACCCAGGAAAGCTGCATGGTTTGGCCACATGACATTCCAAACCATACTCCAACCGTGCATAAACCACTACCTAGAAACAGAGTAATGACATGTTTTGGATTCATGATTTTCCAAAAACTACTCCAACCATGTCCTAGCCTCTACCAAGTCCAAATAGGATTTATAGTTTCTAGGAAGATCTATATGGTTTTACAATCAATGCAGAATCTATAAAACAACTATATAATCCTGATAGGCACATCGACATGGGTATCTCATGATTACTATAAACCATGTGGGTTAAATATGATTATCCGAAAAAACTTACAAAAAAATGAAATTCCAGACTAAAAACTACCAAAACTCAAAACCACTCATGATAATATAAAATAATACAAAACAACAATATAATGATATGAGGGGTGTCACACCAATATCAATCATGGTGCACCCAATATATCATACCTCCCCATGATTATATGTTGTCATATTTTTTTAAAATACATCAAAGTACATGATTCAAGACATATATTAATAATAATAATAAAATATAAGGATCAATATATATTTATTTGGATAGAAATATCCAATGAAATATATAAATGTGATTTTCTTATTGGTGGGTCCTGTTCTCATAATCTTCTACACTAAATATTACAAAGGGAGTACACCATGAGGAAGTGTCACAAAGTCCTATGATTTTCCACCCTTGATAGTATGTATCATTTGTGTCCCACAAAATTATATCATCTACCTATAAAACTTATATTTAAAAATATTTTCATGTCACTTATATGTTCTCATTATATCAGCGAATAACTATAACTTTTCTATAGGACAAGTACACATAGGAAATTATCACATACTATGTCATGTAGATGAATAATCATTTATAACACATTGGAATGTTAAAATAGTTAAAGGTTAAATTATATAATTCATGTCAACAAGGTGAATATTTATTTTAAAGAACCAACCTAATTAGAACTCTATAGTTAAGTGTTCTTGGCCTGGAGTAGTGATCAGGATGGGTGACCACCTTGGAAGTTTCCCACGGTGTGTGTGAGTGAGGGAAAAGAACACTAGAAGAACATGTGTTGGCCTATGAGGACATTAATTAGTTTTATGATCCATTTGGGAATATGGGTGGGCCCCATGTGGGGACCACATATTTACGGGACAACTGGTGGTGCCTCGAAGGCGAAGACCCAATGACTATTTTTAGATGAGGTGTATGTGCTATCAGTGGGGCCCATTTGTTACAATGGTCAAAGGATTATGACTCAATAACTTTTTTTCTCATTTCCTTGGGTTGGGATAGGTTAGATAGGAGATAAGAAGTTTGGAACTCGGGTAGGGGAACTACCAAAGTGTCTGGAAAGTACTGTATAGTGGGCCTCTGAGTTACCATAAAGTGGGGGAAATTATATTTTTCTATTAAAATTGATTAAATTCACCTGGGGTGATACACATGATATTGATATGTGATTTATTAGATTTTGAGTTTGTTTATACATCAAGACTAGAAACATAGGTTCACATTCCATGTATATGCTTTTTATTGTGTTTCATAGAAGTTATTTATTTAAATTCCTTGACTTGTGCTATCTATTCGAGATAGTTTCTCTAATTGTGTGACATATATATAGTGCCCTTCTATTATGATATATATTTAATGGTTTTTATTTGTTTAACTGAGTAGGCTATTGTGTTAGTATATATATGATGACTGTGACTAACGTACAAGGATGAAGACCATGGTTAATGCCAATGGATGTAAACCTAGGGTTATGGGTAGACTTCTAGGAAAACATTATGTGATCTCTTAGACTGGATATGATTTGAATATGTTCCTAATGTTCCTCCTATTATGAAGATGTGTTACCAGGAGTCTAATGTCAAAACTCAGTGGCTTGAGTTGTTTGAAAAATAATTCTAGTGGTACTTCTCGAGGATGATATGTGGATAGAGGGGGAGAATTTTAACATCATTAATTTTTTTAGGATAATAAAACCCTTTTTGTAAATAATTTATAAGTATTTTTATGTGAAAAATATAAATTTTCAATAAAAATAACATAATAAATGATTTAGAGTCCTTATGTAAGGGTAAAATATTTTTTAACACTTTTGAAATATCTATGAAATATTTTCAGAGTCAATCACTGTGTTAGTGTGGAATTATGTGGCCCTTAGATACCTAATATTTATTTAATAAAAATATTATATATATTGTATTATGTGTACGTGCTATTTTTAAAAAATAATAAAATATCTCCCAAATGGTGTCTCATATGGAAAATTTGATACCACCATTAGGTCTGGGATGTGGGGTTTACCCTAGGAATGAAATAACATTTGTGCGCATAAAGCATTTGGTTAAATTTCATAAGAGGATAATTTATTTTAAATTTTTATTATATATTTTTTGAAAATAATAGAATATCACCTAAATTGAGTATCATATAATAAATTCTAGACCACTATAAGATCCAAAATATGAGTTTTAACCTAGACATGACATAATCCCTGTGTGCATCGGGTGTTTGGATACATTGCACGCAAGGGTAATAATAATTATATTATTATTATTATTATTATTATTATTTGTGTTGAATAAATTTAAATGGAAATTACATGTCTAATTAAATTCTCTTACATGGTGAGTGTTGTTTTTACCATGTTTATATTTATTGGTGATCATTGTAACAATGGTGAAATTATTACTTATGATAAATAAATGAAATTGTTTGGATAATGAAATTTTTTTATTAACTACTCGATTTCAATAGAAGTTGTATTTAAATTTTTAATGGTGGAAATGACGTGAGATATTTAATAATAGATATAAATATTTTTATTGTTGTTGTTGTTATTATTATTATTATTTTTAGGAAAATAATATATGTGTGTGGAAAATTAAAATTTGTATATATATGGGATAAATGTATATATATACATGTGTGGGTGTATTTACATACATTTATTCATATATATATAACATATATATTTTGGTTATGTGTGTGTGTGTGTGTTTGGGTGTGTGTATATATATATGATGTGTATATGTACACATATAAATGAAATTTAATATACATATTTAATAAAGGTGTATTAAATGTGATTTAAAAGGGTAAACTTGATCTAAAATGTAGGTGGTTATGGGTATTTCACATGAATTTAAGATAGAATAATAAAATAAATTGTGTAATAAATGAATGAAATATATATAAAAATATTAATAAAAGGGGTATAACATGAAGGGGGTCATGCCTATCTCCCCACTCTCTCATGCCTCCCTCTTTACCATGTCACTCTCTCTTTCCCCTCTCATATATTTTTTATTTTATTTTATTTTTTTATTATAATCAAACATCTCTACTAGATATCTCCTGTGATACTGATTGGATTTATGCACTATTGGTTTCTTTGAGTTCGTTTTGACAGGTATAAATAAAATCCTATTTTTTAAAAGAAGTGAGGTATTTTTAATCCAAATTTCTCAATTTTTTTAGGATAATTTAAAATAAGTTATAAAAATATAATTATAAAAACATAATTTATAATAAATTATTAGAATATAATTATAGAGAGATAATTATTATTGAGGGGAAAATTTTTAATGCATGATTTTTCCTAAAATGATAATTTTGAAATTATCCAAGAGAGAGAAAGTATTATCATGTTTAATATTTTATGTATTCTAAAAATAAAATAGATGGTTTTGGTTTTAGGAATCCTTGGTGTGAAATCATATTTTTTGGTTGGTGTGTGAACGCAGTTTGTGTAAAAACACCTTTGATGAGCCTTTCATTGAAATCAATTAATTTAAGGTAGGAGTTTCCTTACTATTATAGGCCACGTGTATATGATTTTATTATGATGTGATGTTTATATTAGACTAAGCTATACTTGTTCTGAGATGAATGTGGATGTGTGAATGGTTGTGGTATTTCTTTTTTATGAAATGTGATTACGTGTGACACCTGATATTGATCTTGGTGTGACTTATCAATAATTTCCATGACATGTATTGTTTTTGTGATGTATAGCCAGTGGAATTATGATTCAGGGAATGAGATATTCAGGTGGAGCCTCGAGGTTGGGAGTTATGTGGTTCTAACATCCTTAAAGGTGGGAATGGATACATTGGTAGAGGGGAAAGCATCATTAGCCAGTTACCCAACCTAACACAGTCCTAACATACTTAAAGGTGGGATTATATTCCCATATAGAGGGGAAATCATAGTGTCTAGACAGAAGATACCAGTCATAGATTCCTAAGGACTTGAGATGTGGGTTATTAAAATGATAAGTGGATTAGGGATTAAACTGATAGAATGCACGATGTTCTAGTGAAAACCACTAATTGGGTGGGGTGAGCTGATGAGATAGAGGAGCGTGCAATGCTCATATGACAACCATCAATAGTGTGGGGTGAGATATGTTACCTTGATGGAGGCACATGATTTTTTTGACATCCTTTCTGATAATGATCTGAAGTATGTGGGCTTGGGGTTTGTGTCATCTTGGTCAAAACACAATGAATAAATATATGATGTGTGTTTATTGACCATTTAATTATGTCATGAAATAAAATTTTATATCTATTATGCACTTATAGAAAGGACACATTGATGGTGTACTACCAATCCTTGTACTCATACCTTACTCGAGAATTTTAATGCACTTGTAGATTTTAACCAGAGATCCGTCTAATGGAAAGTGCCCTACGGTGGACAGTTGAGCAGTGGGGCATGAAGCTGGAGTGAACTAGAGAAGTCTCTAGAGGACCTAAGATGTTTTTTATTTACTTTTAATTTATTATTTTCTTCTTATTCTCCAGACAGGCTTACCACCTTGGGTGATCCATTTATTTTTATATAATATTTAGTTCACTTTACGCATGTAATATGATTATGTTTATTATTATTTTTTATAATTTTGTTATTGATTTATCCTGTTCAATCTAATTGAAGGTATAGTATCCTCATGGTTCCACTTGAGACCCTCACTGCTATACAAGTTTCTCTTGTGTATGGGGAGACATGCATGATGTCATGTGACATTCAAGATTAGACCCAGTGGTTCAGTTTATAATGTTACAGATGTAACAACTAGGCCATGATAATAGTACAGATACGCTACCTTAACATGGCCATCCAGTCCTATACCTATAAGAACCACCAATTTCCCCACATACACATGGTCCCTTACCTTGGTCCCACTCACATGCCTAAAACAATAATTAGACTAATTAATGTCCCCACATGCCAACACATGTTCTTCTAGTGTTACTTGTCCTTATTCAAACAAACCCTAAGAAACTTCCTAGGATGTCACCCATATTAATCACTAATTTATGATAATAATGCTTAACTATGAATTTTTAATCAGGTATGATCCCAAAAATAAAGGTTCACCTTGTTGACATGTGTCATATCATTTAGCATTTTAACCCTTTTAATATTCTGGCCATTACATTCACCACCAATTTAGAGAAAAACATCATCACTGTGGACCTTATATCTCAACCCAGGTAGTTCCACTACACTTAAGGATAGATTCTTCCTCTGATACCATTTTGTAACATCCCGAACCAATCCACCGGGTCTGATCCAGAATTCCACATGACCTCATGCATACTTACCCATATGGAATAGGTTGTAGACTAGTAGCGAGGGTCTCAAGTAGAACCATGGATAGACTATACCCTTCAATAGAGTGCATAAGATAAATAAATAACAAAATCATAAAAATAAATATTATAATAAATATAATTAGAGTACATGGGAATAGTTAAATAAACATGACATACAAATAAATGGATATCCCAAGGTGGTAAGCCTATCCAGAGTACAAGAAATATATAATAAATGAAAAGTAAATAAACAAATATCTATAGTCCACTAGAGTCTTCCTTGGTACACTACAAATCCATGTTCCATTTTTTAACCATCTACCATAAGGCCCTTTCCCTTCATCAGATTTCTAGTCATAAAATATAAAATCACATCGAAATGTCTGAGTAGGGTATGAGTATAAGACTCAGTAGGACACCATAAATTCATATTTACCATATGTGAATAATATATATAATAATATATATTATGATATAAGTAAATACTCAGTAAGAACACATCACATTCGGATTCATCATGCACTGACCAAGCCACAACAAACCCCAACCCCACCTGCTTCATATCATTGCCATAAAGGATATCAATGAAATCACATACCTCCATAAAAGTAGCATCACTCACACCACACAATCAGTGGTTCTCATAGGAGTGTTGCACGCTTCTTCATGTCATTAGCTCACCCCACTCAGTCGATGGTTATCATTGGAACACCATACATTCCATCAGGTCAATCCCTAGCCTGTTTATCCTTTTAATCACCTGAGACCCAAGTTTGTAGGAATCCATGACCAGTATTTTATAGCTATCAAATATTATTACCCATTTACATGGGTAGACACACCCAACTTTAAGGATTTTAGGACTGCGTCAAGTTGGGTAACCGACTACTTATGCTTTCCCCTATATAGGGGTATCCATACTCATCTTTAATGATGTTAAAACTGTATAAATAACAAACTCGAGAATCCACCTGAATATATTGGTCCATAAATCATACTTCCATAGGCTATGAAACCCAAAAACAATAAATTTCATAAAAATGATCGATAAGCTACACCAAGATCAATGTTGTGAGTCCCACATAATCACATTTTATAAAAAATAAATCCCATGACCATTCACACACACACACACATGTGCATATTAGAAAAAGAATAGGTTATTCCAATATAAACATCCCATCATGATGACATCATATAAACATGGCCCATACAAGTAAGTATTATCCTACCTTAAAGTCATCAACATCAATAACAATTCATTCAACGATTTTTTCACTAGAACAGTGTTCACACACCGACTAGAAAATATGATCTCACTCTAAGGATACCTAAAACCCAAAGTAGATATTTTATTTCAAGAAGAAATAAATTATTGCATGCAATAATAATTTATCTCTCACATATAATTTTTGAATTATTATTTTGGCCTACACATGAATTATAAAATTTCCCCTCAAGAATAATTTTTTGTCTATAATTATCTTATGATATTTTTTAATAATTATATTTTGATAATTTATTTTAAATTATCATAATAAAATTGAGAAAAATAATATTAAAAATAACTCACTGCCTTAAAAAATAGGATTTTGTTTCTACTCATTGAGATGAATCGAACAACACCAACAACGTTTCAATCTGATCAATATCATAGGATATATCTAGGATTGAAGTTTTGATGATAATAAAAAAATAAAATAATAAAAAAGAATATGAGAGAGGGGGAAGAGATAGTAGAATTGGAAAGTGGGACGCATGAGAGAGAAGGGAGAGTTGTGTGACCCCCTTCATGCTCCAACCCCTTTATTTTTTATTTTTTAATTTTATATTTACTTCCTTAATTTTAGTCATTTATTTATTATAAAATTCATTTTATTATTTTCTCTTAAATTTATGCAACTTAACCATAAAATTCTTCATTTTATTTGAATATTCCCCTTTTAAATAACATTTAATACATCGTTATTAAATATTTATATTAAAATTCATTTATATGTGTATATATACACCTCATATATATATATAGTCAAACACACACTTGAACACACACACACACACACATAACCAAAATATAAATTTTATATATATACATACAAATTTGTAAATATATCGAAACATGTATATATATACATATACATTTATCATATATATATATATATAAAATTTTTAATATTCCAAACATAAAAATTATTTTCCCAAAAATAATAATAACAAAAAAAATATTTATTATTATTATTTTTAATAAATATCTCACATCATTTACACCATTAAAAATTTAAATACAACTTCAACTGAAAACTAAATAGTTAATAAAATATTTTTATTAACCCCACAATTGCATTTATTTGTCACAAGTAATAATTTTACCATTATTACATTGATCACCAATAAATATACACACATGAAAAATGTTTATCATAATTTAAGAGAATTTAATTAAACCTGTAATTTACATTTTAATTTCTTCAACACAAATAATAATAATAATATAATTATTATTTCCTTTTCCTGTGATGTATCCAAACACCCCACACACACAAAGATTATGTCATACCTAGGGTAAACTCTTATTCCAGAACTAATGGCAGTCTTATATTTCTCATATGATACACCATTTAGAAAATATTCTATTATTTTCAAAAAATCTATAATAAAAATATTAAATAATTTATCCTCAAGATCAATTTGACCAAATCATGATGCACACAAATGTTATGTCACTCTAAGCATAAACCCAACACCTCGGACCTAACGGTGGTCTCATATTTCTCATATGAGATTCCATTAGGGAGATATTTCATTATTTTTAAAAAATAGCATGCACGTATAATATAATATATTTAATATTTTTATGAAATAAATATCGAATCTCTAAGGGACCCATAATTCCTCTCTAACTCAACTTTAGACTATAAAAATATTTTTTAGAATATTCCAAAGTGGTAATAGAGCTTTTAACCTTATACATAAAAATTGACAAATACTTATATAGTGATTTTTATTAAAAATTTACATTTTTCACATAAAAAAATTATAGATTATTTACAAATAGAGTTTTATTATCCTTGAAAAATTGACTATGTTACACATAGTATGATAAGATATTTTATTAATATTAAAATATATGAATACAGGTAATCATAAAGTACATAGAAGTTGGTTCTAGGGTACCAACTCCAATAATGAATACATATTCTTCAACAAGATCAGTAGGAACATTAGTTTTATCCTAAATCCTTTAGGGATCACTCGATCTGATCATACTAGTAGACCGATTAGCAAAAAAATAGTCCTATAGTAAATAGAAAGTTATGGGAAGGTTAGTTAAACCCAACCTATAGACAATATACCCTCAAAAAATATGAATAAAGGTGTTACTAGCACAGTAAACCCCCAATATTCAAGTCATGAAGCATTAATAGTGTAGGAAGCATAGGCCCTTGGCTCAAAAGTATTCTATTTTAGAGTAAATGTTTAAATCCTTGACCATACTGTCAATCTTGGATTCCCTTTAACTTTTAAAAGAAGTTAGGGAAGCCCTTGTTGAGTCTGTTTCAAATCCTCAATGGTTTATGACTAAATTCCCTAAGACCAAGATATATCATTCAGAGATTGGTTCCACTAGGTGTCAAACAATAATTTCTTTCATTGAACAATATTTGAAAAAACCATACATTCTAATATAAAACAATTATATATATATATAAAGATATATGACATTTATATTCACTAATAATTAGTTTATAATGATTATGGAATCAATCTCATACCAATCTGGACCCTCCACAGTTTGTGATAAAGTGAAACTGACTTATCTCCCTCACACTTGACAATCCATGGATATGAAAAAAGTGAATAGAAGCCACTCAAGAGGATTATATTGAAGATCCAATTCAAATACCCCATTTATTACTTTAGATATATGGTGGTACACCAATATATATCTTTAAATTTCTTTCTAGGAAGTCTCTAGGTCTATATGAACATAAAAATTCCCTTATCATATCACTATTGAATGAAATATTATATTGATGGGAAAGTAGGGGTACTATATGATGACATATGTCCTTTTAAGTCCTTTGAATATAAATTCATTAATGTAGGATATTTTAAAAATTATGGGAATAAACAATAGTAAATAAAACTGTACAGTTTGTTGTTATAAATGTCTTGGAAATCAACCCTGTTAACCCATGGAGAAAACTCATCAAAGATTTTGTATTTTCCATCAAATTAATTGAAGAGATAGATCCAAATATAAGAAACCACTAGGACATATTAACTAATGAAATAAACCCTCAAATTAATTTTCTCTAATATGATGGTTAATAGGATGTTTTCATTGACTATTTTTCTCTAATAGATGAAGCGATTTAATTATAATCCATATGAATTAATCTTGATTTTGAGATAATTTACTTAAATACGAGTTTAAAAAATGTTTAATCAACATAGAAAAGAATCTTTGATTAGCTAGATATGAACCCTAAGAGAATACCATGGGATTTCAGCACAATTTCTTCTCTTATCATGATGTCATATATAATTGATGAACCTATCCATTCCATAGTAGGATGTGATCCTGATAGAAGTAAAAAATCCCCTATACCATATTATAGATCTCAAGGTTCTAGTTCACATTCCACTATCAACAATAGTGAAGAGTAAGAGGAATAAATCAAGGATGCTTTAACAATATTTGAAGAAGGTTTATTGACCACCATAGATTACCTTAGATAGGTGAATTTGGGTACCGAAGGAGATCCCAAACCTATGTTGATTAGTATCTCTATTAACCTAAATAAGAGGAGAACTAAATATATTTCTTTAAACATCATCAAGATGTATTTGCATAAAATTACATGAAAATGTCTAAGTTGGATCCACAGGTATCTACTCATCATTTGGGTCCACCATAAAACCATTGTGGCTATAAGTAAGCCTTAATAAAGATCTATAATACCCATGATTACAATATGGAATACAAATTTGATAATCTAATCAAATAAATCATCGTATGATAATTTCAATACTTGAAAGAGATGGAGAATTTCATCCATGTCAAGAATAATGATGGGAAAATTAGGGTATGTACTAACTTTTGGGATCTCAACCATCATTACCTAAATTTATATTTTCTAGTACTGATCAAAAAATTATTTATTGATGCAACAAATTTCTTTTAATCCCTCTCATTTATCGATGGGTAGTCTAGTTATATCTAGATTCAAATAGATCACAAATATGAGGAGTTCATTATATTTAAGTCACCCCAAGGGGTATACTATTACCAACTAATTCACTTTGGCTTGAGTAATTCTATTGCTGCCTAAAGTTCCCTTGGATCAATGTAATATCACTTAGAGGGGGAAGGGGTGAATAAGTGATCACCTTTTCTTTTTTATTTTACAGGAAGGTTTCTTAACTTCATAAGAAATTTTTTCACAATCTTTGAACTTGTTAGAGTTATGATCCACTAAAATATAAATCACAACCTCACTTTTCATATACAAAAAATACAACAAGATATTAACATAATATATTTAAAAGGTTTGGTATAAATACATACTACTTTCTATAGACTCTTTTAAAATATTATTCCAGGATTACAAAGAAACATGAAACAACTGGTTCTACAACCCAATAATTTTTCCTATAGATAAAATTGGTTATACCAACAACAATAATCTCTTATTAAAAAGCTAGTTATACCCCCAATTTTGTAATTGTATCCTCTTTATCCATTGAATGTTATACCCCTAGAAAACAATCCCTTTTAGAAACTGGTTATACCCCCTTTTGTAATATATTTCCTTCTTATTTTCTAATCTACTATAGAAAAATCATCTATTCCTCCACAATTTAGATCACCTTCACCTATATAAACTTCAATATAATCAAAAAATATCTTAAGAGTCTATTTTTCTTGACACTTACTCCTGATCTTTAGTAGACCTGGATATTCCCTATCTGAACTTTTCCAAGATTTTTTGAAAAATTCCCTAGAAAATTCTCCTCCAATGACTCCATAAAGATTTAACTCTATCTGATGGATCTATATAGTTGGTCTCTGTGTAATTATTCTCATTATACTATTCTTATATCTGATGATCTCTATTAAAAATCTCCATTTGATGACTCTGTCCGATACTCCCCTATCTGATGAGGCAAGTTCATTCTGGTGTGCCTACTATTTATTTGATTGAGTAAACATTCAATGAGATACAATTCCTTCAATTCCTCTTCATTTTGATGATTCTTGTTCTATTTTATGTTATACTTATTCTAATTAAACTTGTTATAATGTAAATATTCTTAAACTAAATAGGAACCTTGGTTGGATTTTCATGACACAACTTCCCCAACACTTCATCTTTTCAGCACATTGATTGTGTTGTACACTTTATAATTTTTGTACCCCTTTATATAGGTTTAATTCCAAGAGTTAAGTCAGGAACTCAAATGTAGTTTCCCTCTCACTAATACTTTTTATCTTGATTCTTACTCTAAACTATATTTTTTGTGATTCTTTTCAACTCTTTTAGAACATTCTAAATTATTTTTGAAGTTTCATAAAAGTTTCCCCTTTATCTGAACTTCCTTAAACTCAATGTTAAGAAACCAAAATCAAATTCCTTAATCTTTTAATATAATAAAATATTGAATGTTCAGTACAAAATCATCTTGTTATGGACTTCACATTATTTACATAAAGATACTTAGATATCCTCTGTTCAATGTATACCTATATGTTTACTTCTTCTAAAATTACATGTCTTATGATACACCATATGAATTCTTCCATATGGTGGATCTTATAGGCTTCCATCATCCTTTAGACATTTATTTAGTTTACCATTTTTAGTAAACCTCTACTCATTAATCTCAACATATATTTGTATGATGAAATCTAATATCTCTATCCTATGAATCTTAATTTATATCTTTGACTGGCGATTTTCATATTAAACCTCCAACTGATGAATTAGAAACCTCTGTATGATCATTCTGCTATAACTCAAACTGTACAATAAAAAAACTTCTTAGAATAACCAATATGGTGAAATGATGAATGTTTTTATAATGGATCCTCATCTAATGGATCTTCTTCCAATGTACTTGATCCAATAAAATTGTGAAATATCTATTTGTTGGATATTTTGAGTGTCTATCTGATGGAATTTATCTATTGGAACTTCCTAGACATCTATATCAAATTATTTATTCATATTTCCTCCATATAAAAACAATCCTATATACCTTTACATAGGTCATTAAAATACCTCATAAAATTTTCGTACATCTCTACTACGACCTTTAACTTTACAAAAAGCACAAGTTAATTTTATATAGCCTTTATAACTTTCTTCACAGAACAACAATTCAACCTTTGTAACTCAAACTTCCGTATGATAAGAACTTACTTGTTTGGTAATATTTTTTCAGAACACATGTCCATTAGTCTATGTCCAGTGGCTCACAAATTTACTTCTTAAAAATCTTTTTCCAGGATATCATTATTTCCATATGATTCACATCATGAAACTTTATACAACTTGTTTATCTAATATCTTGCAACTCAAAATTTCTTCATAAAAATACTTTTCACACTTTTTAAAAACACATAAAATTTTTTCTTGGATCATAAAATTCTTCATGGTACTAGATTTTAAAGAATAACATAGAATGAATTTTTAAGTAAAGTTTATTACAATAATAAGTAAAATTTCTCACAATCCTCAAGGAAAGTTGATAAGATTTATAAAGAAAGATACTTAACTTATATAAGGAAGTTTTCATCCATAACTCTACTAATAACTTCTATCAACTTTCTATTTAAACACATATTGAAATATTGAAAAAAAATTAAACCGAAAATACATTGGAAAAACAATCCCCTATTTTTATTTGTTGTCAACACCAACATAAGACTTCAAACATCGTTGTAGTTAATATGTGTGATCAATATTTTATTCTTGATGTTTTATTCTCCCCCTTTTTTATTTCCCCCCTTATTGGAAATAAAATTAAAAGGGCAACATTAATATTATCTCAACTCATCTTTTATCATCTCAGAAAGTTGAAAATTATTTTTGGGATAAAATGAGCATCACATTAGTTTCTTAAAAAAGAGCCTTTATATAAACATATCTATGTATATGTGGGAAAACCTAGTGTAAAAAAAATATATAATCAAGGTGATACAAATTTTCCATAACAAAACTTCCATGTAATATTTTCCTCAATATTCTTCCAACATATTTACATTAGGAGAAATATGAAAAGTTTTATAGAAAACCGTGTATCCATCTTAATAAACATATTAGAATACTTCAGGTGTATATGCCCAATTCCCCCATTATATTAGATTCAACTTTTCTCCCCTTAAGGGTATCACTCCATTTCTCATCATGGGGAAAAAATATTCCAAGATGGATTTTCAAACTTTCTGTAAAACTTATACAAAACTCATCCAACTTCCTTACTTATTTTAATTCAATTCCTTAAAATTCAGTACAAACAAAGAAATATTGGGAATAAGATAGATCCTCAGTGTTCCATATAATTACCATTCATATCTAGAGTCTTCTCTCATTATATTCTCATTCTTATTCTTAGATCTATAATGGGATGCACGCTCTTCCTTATGATTAGTCTTCTTATATTTTAATAGATTTATTTTCATGTTTAGAATCTTTAAATATAGTTTTAATATTATATTTAGCTTTCATAATTTTTTTTAATTTAAGTTTATAACACATTCTTCATGTTTTCCTCTTAGGATATTATGATAATCATACATCTTTTAGTAACATGAATATATTTCTCATATATCTTTAATTTTTTATGGATTCTAAAACCACCAACTGTTGGAAAAATTGTTATTAATTTTTTTATCATATTAAGAAGTAAGTTTCACCCATTTTTCTTTAGAAAAATTTTGTGCTTCCTCTATTTTTATAGTCATGTAAATTTGATTTAGCTAAATAACTAAGAACACTTTCTTTTCTTTCTGAACTTTGATACCCTACTCAAAATTTATTTATTTCCTTAAATTTATTAAGATTAAAATTTACCTCTATTGAAGCATTAAAATCTTTTACCTTATGAAATTTATTTTCTTCCTCGTCATACTTTCTTGGATTTTTTTCTTTTCTGATTATTATATCCCCTTGATTTATACCTATTTCCTATTAAAGACATATTGTACCAACATGAGTATGATCTATGCATAAAAACTCAAAAAAATAGCAGTGACCTATGAATCATGATCATTGAGACTACTATTAGTTCTTATATGATGTTTTTAGCTATTGTAGTTTTAAAAACTTTAGGAGACATTATTTAGGGAGATACTTTCTTAAAAAATTCCACTATTTCTTAGTGGAAGAGGATTTGTCACAAGTATTAAATTTTGAACCTGAATTGTTAATGAAAGTAGATGTAAATTGAGATTATTTGGCTAACGAAACAATATGATTCCATGAACCCTTATTTCACTATATTTAGAAGTTTCACCTTTTACTTTAAACTCTTTGGTGAAGTATTCTCTGATCTTTCTTAACTCACTTTTTTTTGTAAGAAACATTGATTATGTTTCCAAAAAACAATTATTCTTTCTCATCAAAAATTTATTTAATAAAATTAAACATATTTTCAAGTTTAGTTATCTTCAAATTATTCTTATTAATGTTCTAAAAAATTATAGTTTCTACCTTTTTGATATTCTCTTACCAAAATGAAGTTTCTTTATAATTTTTTATTTTTCTCTCAATCTCACCAAATTTCATTTTCTAAAATCAAATAAAATTAAGGTTTATTTTTTCATTTTTAATTTACTCACCATTCTTAAAATTTATTTCCTTAACATATTTCTTCAACTTCTTCCTTTAATTCTTATGTCATGTATTTTTATCAAGTTTTTCTTCAAAATTTTCATTTAGAATACACTAAATTTATATTCACTCTTCACCACCACCATTATTATTTAATGAAGCACTTCCTATCTAAAATGAGAAAAGAAGTAGACATAATATCTAGATTCATTACTAGATAAAGAATAATCCTTCTCTCTTATTCTCAATAAACTTTTATTCTTTTTGTAAGTAAATTGTTTGTTATATTTATTCCAATTTTTTTTCCATGAATTCTTATATTATTCCTTTGAATCGGAATTTTTTTACTTCTCATTAGGATACTTGTAACCCACCAAGATTTTTCAAATAAATTTATTATTTAATTAATGAAACACTGAGTATCTACAAAACACCACTTTATTATAACCCATATAGTAAACATAATATTTCCACCTCTGTGATTTGAATTTCGAAAAACTGACATACATAGTTGCGTTCAGTAAGATATTTAGAGTCTGATAAGACAAAATTAATTATTGGTGAATATTAATATGACCCTTATGAATAATAAATAATAATATTATTTTATTTTCTTAAGTATACATGATAATGAGTTCTTGATCAATTTTTCATGGTGATATAAAATTAATTTTAGTTTTAAAATTGTTATTTTTCAAATAAAATTTGATTTTATTTAAAAATTAAATTAATAATATCTGTAAAATTATTTTAAAAAAATTGAGTTCATTTTTTAATTCTATAAGTCAAAAAATATTAGGATGAATTTTTCAGATTTTTCTGAAGTACTTGAATTTTTTATGAATAGTAAAATACAACAATTTACCGTATATATACATTATCCGTTAAATTCACTATTACTTGCATCATGGATGATGTAAAAACACATGTTTTGAACTCATATACAAATATTACTATTCTTGGTAATAATAATCAATACTATTGGTTGTCTTTGAAAAAATAATAAAATAACATGTAAAATAATAGGAAAACCCTCCTCTCTTACACTATAAACCCCCCTCACTCCATCTTCTCTTCACTCCTCTCAAGCCTTGTGCCTTGTCTAAATTATGCCAAAATATACATCCAATCTCCTCCCTCAATTACATTATACCTTTTACTCATAAAAAGACCAAAACATCTTCCCTAAAGAGACTCTCAAGGAAGATTACTTCAAGAGGTAAATTCCTCTTTTCATTTCTTTTATTTCAAGTTAATTTCTTTTTTTCTTTCCTAACCCCCTTTCATCCAAATTTTGTGATGACTCCAGTACCTTAAATGTACTAGAAGTTTTTTATTATGAATGAATAATTCTTCTTCATCTCCCCTTCCCCCTTGTTTTATACTAGAAATGAAAACACCATCCGAGATGTGTTAATTTATCACATTTAAGGATGACACATTTTCAATTTCTATCACCATATTCAATTATGATCATGAAATTTTTTTTATGGTTTAAACATACTATAATATATGTATTATAACTTATTTAAGGTTATGGAATCTTTTTTTACATATGATATTAATTTATAAATCAAAATGAGTTCATTGTGATCAAGAACCACCAATTAACCCAAACAATTGTCATTAAAGTTTTATATAATGATTCATCTTCAATACCCAAAACCAAATAAATTTTATGAACATATAATATTATGGTTGTTCAATAAAAACATACAACTTATATTCTGGACAAACATTCTCATTCTACATGTTTATCCATACAAGAATATAAGTAAACTGATCATGAAAACCAAGGAAGAAAACACTCCCAAACAATGAAATTGAATCTCTTAACCCATCAAAAGGACTTTAATAAACCTATTATGGTTATAATAAATCAATTAAATGTAGAGGAGGTTATTGAATCATTAATTTATGAACCAGAATTTTATTATTCAGGTCATTAAGATCAAGCAAGGAACACCTTCAAACTTAAGGCATAGGTTTTATACCCAAACCTCCATTTTCATTCAGGTTACTTTTATTATCTACCTAACTAAATTAAATTATTATTCATTAAAATGTACTACTTATAAATTATATTTTAATGCTCTATATATATTTACCAACCATAATCCTACCTTCATTTTTGGGGAATTATATGTTTTAAAAGGATCTTTCAAAAGTTTTTCCTGAAATAGAAACCCGACTCAAGGGAATTTCTCAAATTCATACCTATTTTCAAGGGAACTATCTGATCTATTTTTAGAAACCATTATCTTTATAAAATAATTAATTTTATTAATAAAACACTATCTTACTTAATTTTTTTTATTTATACAAACACTTTTCCAAAAGAACTCTTCTTTTCAAAGTAAAAGAGTATTTATCTCAATAATTACTCGATGATTTTATAGGAGTATCTTCATAAGTTTCAACACCCCTATTGATTATTATGTATTTTTGGGATTAATATTTATGATATCATCTACAATATTTAATCAAATGGTTTATAAATTGTTTTATTATGGATGTGCTATCTTAAAACCATTCCCCAATTTACTCTGAATGGTTAGTGTTTATACTCATGGAAAGTTATTTACATTTCATATGTTAGTTTTAATATGAATGTATATATTTTTTATGCTTATAACCATTCATATGAGTAATTAATTGGACTTATTATGTGATGGGTGGGTCCGGCTATTGTCCCTTGATCCATCGGTTGGACTCATGAGACATAGATATGGACTTGGTCGAGGCCTTGCCCATTTTTTGATATGGTTTTGGCTAAGGACTTAATCATTTTTAGTTGTCTTGGATGAGGCCTTGATGGTATGTTTCAGAATTTATGAAATATTCATTTAACTCATTATAAAACAAGTAATTGATAGTTCATGAGGTTATTCAACTTGTAGAATACCCTTGATTATGATTTATTATGGAATTATTTATTCAACTCTTGTTACCACCATAATGGGTCCAAGTTCATTTTTTAAGACATGTGTTTTTAGTTATTCACCATGCCTAATGTTTATGTTTATGATATCTTCCATTTTATTACTTACCCATACTAAAAATTTGAGCTCACCCCTTTCCTATGTTTCATTTTCTCAAGACATGAAGAAGTTTATTATGAAGGACCTCCAGGGATAAAATTATAGTTACGGATGTTCCCAATATAACTTATATGTTGTATTTAATTTCAATTTTTAATCTTGAAATTATGTATATATCTATATTTCCAAATGTACTAAACTATTCATTCCTTTGGGATACAAATTTATTGTAATCATGCCAATATAATTTAATAAGGCATCAGCTCTGGGAAATTGGTGTCCGGTCTTTAAAATAGTTTTGTTAAAAATTGACCTTTTTGTTACAATTCCAAAATTTAAGAGAAAGTTTACCATTCCATTTTTCCTTATTATATCTCTTAAAAAGAATAGAAATTATTTTATTGATGTCATATTAATTTTCCTCACCCTTTGAGTCATTTTATTCTTCTAAAACTTCTTTATCTCTAAGATTCCCTTTTAAAAAGGCCTTGAAAGAAATTTCTTGTTTATAAGTCTTTTTAAAGATATTTTTTCCTTATCTCATATGACACAATAATATTCTAAACTTCATACAGAGATAAATCTTCTTGATATTTTAAAGCTGAACTTTGGAATAAAATCTATCAAGAAATTTTCTCATTAGTTTCTTAAAGGTAGTAGAAAATTCTAGATTCTCATCGAAACCTCTGATATTGCTGAAAATTTCATGAACCCTTATAAAGTATTCATTAATAATTTATTTATCATCCATCTTATCATCTTCAAAACTGATCCTCTATATTTTTATCTTATCTTCCTTAACTTTATCATTTACTTCATAACTACTTCTCAACTTATCCCACAAGTTTTTATCCATTATAAAACCCATAATCTTTATATAAACATTTTCTATGAGATCCATTAACATAGAATTTTGAGTATTTCCATAAACTTACAAATTACCCTTATCAAAAGTTTTCATAGAAACATCATCAATGGGATGAAATTCCATAGTTATTGAATGTATAAATTTAAGGACAAGAGATAGAATATAGGTAAACATCTTATTATTCCAGCTGTGATAGATTTTTCTATTGAAAACAAGAACACCCCTACTGTTAATTGAATTAAAATTCTCCATTATCATATTTATATCTTCAAAAGGTAACCTAATCTAAAACCAATTTAAGTTCCCTTTGATCAATATAATAACACTAATAGAGGAGGAGGTGAATTAGTGGTTACCTTTTTCTTTTATATCATAATAAATATTTTTAACTTCATAAGAAAACTTTTCTTAACCTCTGAACTGGTTAGAGTTATGATCCGATCACATATATAACAAAACCATAGATTTATAATAAAAAAATAAAAATAAATATAAACAAATGATATTTAAAAGGTTTAGTAAAAATACACACTAATTTACCTATTTATTATTCCCCCAACATGGATTCTTTTACTATCTTCTTTGATGGTTATAAAGTCATAAGAAGAAACTGGTTCTACACCTTAGTAATTATTCCTATAGCTGATCCTAGTTCTATCTCTTAGTAATCATCTCTTCTACCATAGCTGGTTATACCCTCAAAATTTTCTTATCATATATTATTTCTTTACAGCTAGTTATACCCCAAGCCAACAAGCCTTTTTTGGTTACTGGTTATACCACCCAACTAAAATCTCTTTAATTCTTCTATTCTAATATATAGTAGAAAGATATTATATTATCCATAAGAAAGTTATAAAACCTTTACCAGTGTACAGAATTAAAAATCTTAAAAAATTATCTTAACTATTTTCTGGCCTTAAAACTTCCTCCTAGTCTTTGGTAGACCTAGATATTCTCAATCTAAACTTTTTAGAACTTTTTCTAAAAACTTCCTTAAAAAATGTTCATATGTTGACTACATTTGGTTTTTCCTCTATCCAACTGATCAATCTCTTTGGTCGTTATTCAAATATTCTCACTATATTTTTCTTCTATCCAATGATAACTATTCAATATCTCCATAATATGACTCTATCTAATTCACCACTATTCGACAAGGTATGTTTGGTCAGGTGCGCCTGCTGTTTCTTCAATTGAGTGGAAAATCAATTAGTTACACTTCCTTCACTTCCTCTTCATTCAATGATTCTCAGTCTATTGTAAGTTATACTATGTCTAATGAAACTCAGTATGAAGGGCCTATTATTAAACAAATTAAAAGACTTCGGGTAGATTATGATGACAAAATTTCATCAGCACTTCATCTTCCCCTCACATGAATAGTTTTGTACACTTCATACTTTTTGTACCCCTTTATATAGGTTTATATCTAAAAGTTTAGGTGTGAAATAAAATGTGTTTTCTTACACACTGATACTTTTTATCTCAAAGATTCTACTTAATTGTATTTCATGGGAAGATTCTCAACTCTTTTGTAACATTATTGAGGCCTTTTGAAGTTTCTTGATAGCCCCCATTTCATTGAACTTCCATAAAATCAATGTTAAAGAAATTATATGAACTTTTTTTTCAAAATGTTGGGGCCAAAACCTCATTTATTATTAAAGCAAAGAAAATACCTCTTTAACTAGGTATAGGGAGACCCATTACATAGCCTGAAGGCCCAGTGGGCATTTAGCCCATTACACGGCCCGTAGGCCCATTTTTTGGGCCCAAACCCCATTCTATGAATAGTACTGCTACAGTACCCATTCCGCTACAGTGCCCGCCGTTGCTACAGTGTCACTGCTGCTATAGTACGCTACAGTACTGCTACAGTACCCTACGCCCAATGGGTTTTGAACCCCCATTTTTCTTGTAGTCAAATGTTGAATTTTCATCACAATATCATCATTTTTAGGACTTTATATTATTTATTTAAAGTTTCTTATATCTCATCTATTGAGTGTATGTCTATCTATTTACTTATTCTAGACTTCTCTATCTAATGGTATATCTTAAAAATTATTCCTTTTTGATAGATCTTAAAAGTTTCCATTATATGTTGGAATTTCATTAATTTTCCCTTTTTTAGGAAACCTGCTTCAATTAAGCTTAGAATATGCATGTTTGATGAAATATTTTATCCATATTGAGAGAATATTAATTCTACACTTTAACGGGTTATTTTCATATGAAAACTCTAACTGATGACTCGATAAGCCTCTATTCAATCATTATTCCATAAATCAAACTCTGATAAACAGGAACTTCTTTAAATCATCCATCCAATGAAATTTTGATTTTTTTGTTCGATGTTTGTCCAATGTTTTTCCACCGGATGGATGTTCATATGATGGACCTTAATATGATGGAGTTGATCTGATGACATTGAGAAATCTCCATCCATTAGATATTTCAAGTGTCCTTCTAATGGAATTCATCCATTAGAACTTAATAGACATATCCATACAATTATCTAATCATATTTCCTTCATAGAAAAAATATCCTCAATACCTTTACGTAGGTCTTGAAAATCACATATAACATTTACGTAACTATATTCTACCACCTTTATATTTACACAAAGTATAAGTTACTTTTACATAGCCTTCATAAATTTATTCAAAAATATTCTATTAAAACTTTGTAAATCAAACTTACATCTAATAAGAACTTCTTTTTCCAATGACATTTTTCCAAAACATTTTCCCGTTGGTCTGCATCTGGTGGCTCACACATAAAATTCTTACAAATCTTCATCCAGAACATCATTCTATCTGTTTGATCCACATTATGAAACTTTGTACAAATAGTATATCTGATAACCCATGACTCAAAATTTATTTATAAACCAACTTATCACACTTTTTACAAAATAATACATAATTTTATTTTATTATTACTTTCTTCACGATTTTAGAACTTTAAGAACAACTTAAAATCATCTCACCTTGTAAGAAAAGTTTCATAACATTGTAAAATAAAAATTCTTACACTCCTTATGAAAATTTTATATGCTTAATAAGGAAACTTACATAACTTTCCCACGGAATGTTTCCTCCATAAATCTCCTACTACATTATCTATAAACTTTTTGTTTTAAAAAATATTGACATATTGAAAAAAATTCAACTCAACTCACTTTGGAATAACAATACCTACCAATATGTCAAGTACCATTTTTTCAATTCCATTCAAGGATAGACCATATAATTCTTTGCAGGTGAT
The DNA here is from genome assembly GCA_963277665.1 of Viscum album. NCBI lineage: Eukaryota > Viridiplantae > Streptophyta > Magnoliopsida > Santalales > Viscaceae > Viscum > Viscum album. Next base: position 1,439,657,895 of record OY728122.1, on the reverse strand, counting down.
CTATTGGTCAAATATGAATAATTATAAGATCAACTTTATGATCTTGATGTGGTTATTAGAAAATTTCATCAACACATCTTGAGGATGAATTAATTGAAATGTGATTTCAAGGTAACATTGATAAAATTTCTTAATTTGTTGGTATAACATAATGATTTTGATATTGAACCTAAAGTAAAAAATGTGATAAATTATGTTCCAAATCCTTTAATTCTTAAGGAACTAAGAGGACACCAAGGATGACTTACCAATATTAGGTTCTTTATAGCCAACCTTGACATGACTTGACCCACCAGGGCCCTCATGGTCTGTGATAAAAAGAGAATAACACCCCAATACTACCTCCAATAGGCTAAGTGGTGGATAATAGCCTAAAGAATTCATATAATTTAATTAGGATGCTTTATCCTATGTATCTTTATGAACATAGAAAAAAACTCCTTGCAATAGTGCAATGATAAAGGGATAGACTAAACATCTAGAGTGTAAATCATGAATGTAACAACCTATAGGAAAGAATAAAAGTAAAAATTCATGATACAAATTTTTAAAGGAGAAAAATACATTAAAAACTAGATATAAATCCCAAAAATGAAAAAAATGGGGACTAAAGAGATCCTGGATCACCATATCCATGGCTGACCACATAAAACAGTCAGCTTTACTAGGTACAACTATGCTTCTATGAATCTTTCTCTACCAAGGTCACCACCGATATATCTTTCATTTGAATAATACATAACATATATAGGTGTAGCCCATGTATGGGTGAGTATAGACATACCCAGTAGGATTCCCTAAAAACCAATAAGGGAGTAATATAAATATACAAGATTCATCTCAACCCATAAGTAAGAGGAAAATTAAAACCCACCATATATGCTCATAAAGAAACCCAAGCAAGAGAGGATAAAGGATATATATCTTGATAAACTATATATTAATTATGAGTAAACCTACAAATAAAAATTTCCATCTCTGATACCCAACACTATACACAATATCACAAGAGTTTGAATGTAGGGCCTCACACCTCGCTACTACACTCCACAACCGAGGGAGTACTAACTCTCATGGAGGACCCACTCACCACCGGAGATCAAATATGGGTGATTAAAAATCTATAGATAGAGGAATTGAACCCTAATAAAGAATATGGGATTACCAAATATACCTATATAAAGAGTATGGAGACCCACACCCTAGTGTGTGAGAGGAGTACCGACCCTAACATCTCTCTGATGATCACACCCGATCACTGTCATCAGTCAAGAATTTTTGAAAGAATCATCATGATAATAAAATAATGAATCATATATTTGATGATAAGACTAAGAACTATTTTTCATTATATGTGGGAGACTACTTAGAATAGTCTACTCATAGGACCAAATCCGAGTCCCAAAGAAAGCAATACACAAGGTGAAAGATTCTGAGGGAGGTACATGATGTGCACACAAGGTCACATGGCATGTGACCTCACCCAAACACCTAGCAATATCCTCACCTATAAAAAACTTTTCTAACCATATATAAATACAAGGCATGTAAATATTCTACATATCATGTCTTGGATACCCAGGGGTTTCCCATGTCTTTTGGTCTGTGCCTGTGTACTTCGTCCCATGCATGTGTACTCTGGTCATGCATGTATATCTGGATGTGTCCAAATGCGTATACTCCCAGAGTAATTGATTAGAAACTGATGCATGATTACATTACATGTGATATTTATCTCCACCCAAAACCCTATTCTCCATATCTAGGGGACTACACAAAGTGTGTTCTCCATAGTACATGTTGTGTATGTTGGGATTTTCTAGAATTTGAAGAAAACATCACACATCTCACCCACACTTCCACTACTACCATTTCAACCTCAAATCACACTAGGGAACTCAGATATAGAGATTTAAATTCTTGATCTATCACCTATGGATATATTCCAACAACTCGAACCCCATGTGGTTCATCATGTTGCACCATGCCTCTCTTCTGGACAAACAATTGAGAACCGGCCTCCAATCCATGTTTTCCACACCCAAATCCCGCATCACAATACAATATATCTAACAAAACTAATATTTACATCATGTATGAATATTACTTGAATCTAGTTGTTCGTTAAAACTCAAATCCAACTCAAAAACTATAACATCCTGCCTTTTTATGACATAACATTACATAACATTTTACAAATAGAGGATATTTTAAAGTTCAGTGTCTTGGAAAAAAGGTACATAATCTATGAAAACATGAAAAAATATTCTAATACACTTTTAATGATTATTAATAGGTTCATACTATGTTAAATGACATAATATCATATCCTGGGGACATACATCAAAGGAAAGGGTGAACGTAAGGCCCAATAAGGGAAAGAAAGGGAAAAAATTTACTTGTGATCATGAGGAATATCCATAAGAACACGAGGAAATACATAAAGGAATGAGAAAGGGAAATATCATAATAATAAGAACATGATTAATAACTTATAAATGTGTCTACAACATTTAATTTAGAAATTCATAAGCATATCACCATGGTTTGTTACCTAGGTGTCATAAAAATTACCAAGGTTATTCACTAAGGTATCGTAAAACCTGTCATCTCTAGAGATTGAATTTTTTACCCAATGCATTGGACTGATATAAGGGAAAAACATTCATATTAATTGAATAATTTGACCCAAAAATATCATAATAAAATAGTTCATAAATAACCCATGGAGAATAAAAGGAATGGGTTTTATATCAAAATCATGGTGTTTTAGAAAGTTCTTAAAAACAAGATCCTTTTGTCATTTTAAGCCCAAAAAAGGAAGAAGAGTTTAATGTATGTTAATACTCGAGTTAAATAGGTCATTATAAAATATTTCTAAATACCCTATGATAAAAAAGAGTTTTGGGTATTCAAAAAAGAAAATAAAAAAATTTCTTTAGAAAAAGAGAGAAATTTTGAGAAGAACATTCTGCAGCATAACGAGTATGAAACATGATTTTAGAAAACATTAAAAAGATATGGGAAAGGGTATAAAATTAATAATATACTATTAATACATTAAAGTTATAGAATAAATTGGAAATAATGACATAGTATGTAAATTTTAAAGACATACGACATAAAAAGGAAACTTGAACGGAAAAGAGAAGTTGAGATTACCCTAACCTTGAAGAGTGACTTCTAAAACTCAATGCTCGGGACCTTGTGGGATTCCAGACACATTGGGAGGATTAATTAGGAGGTAATAATGTCAGGGTTTCATGTATAATGAATATTTAATTAAAGTAAAAGAATAAATGGTAGGGTATTTATAGAAAAAGTGATGGAGTTTTTTATTAATTTCCCTAGACACGTTAGTAGTGGTATTTGAAAAATCATGATATTTCCAATGTTATTTTCCCATAGTATTTTACACTTGGTAAAATTATTATCATATTTTAATACACAATATTTTACCAAAATTTTATATTAATTACTACATTATTATGATGTCATTAAATATACAGAAAAACATAAACTGTATTTTTACTATTCATGAAAAATAAAGTATTTTATAAAATTCTCATAAATTCACCCTAAATTAATATTAATATTATAATTTAAAAAATGGAATTTATTTTATCATAATAATTATATAAATATGAGAAATTTAACTTTTAACTATAAAATTAATTATTTATTAAAAATAATATTGAAAAAAGGCATAGTAAAATTTTTAACACTTGAAAAAAATAAATTTATTTTATCATTTAATATTAAAAAATAGTGTTTTTATAACAATATTTTACTATAAAAAAATTATTAATACAAAATTATTTTAATATAATAATTTATATTTTTATTAAAAGTACAAATTTAACCTAAAAAATCAATTTATCAAATTCTATCTCAATTCTTAAGAAAAACTATTCTTTAAATAGAAATGATGAAATGAAAATTTTATTTATACAAAGGGATTAATAATTAATTAACTAATGTAATGAAACTATAAATCTCATTGGCTTGAGAGTACAACGAGTTGTTACTTGGCCTTAAGAGACATCCCCAAGATTCCAAAGGCTAGCAATAAATACAGAAGGGTTTCAAATACAAGTGGGGTACGATTTACCCTTTAAGATATAAACTAATAAACCAAAAACCATAACCAAACCATTAACTAAATGATGCATGAAAAAATAAGGAAACTAAAAAACTTCATGTATCTCGAAACTACATCAAAGTGTGCAATGAAGGAAGACCAAACAGGTATCAAAGTACACAATGGATAAACAACTAAAGACTCTCAAGAGGCCATAAGACTCCAAGCTCCACAAGATCCAAGCTCCACAATCACCAAACAACCAAAGTATCATGAGGTATTGCTAAAAATTTGGGAAACGTTACCTTTTCCCACATCCTGGAAGATATCATCTATAAAATCACCAAAGTGCCAAAGAAGGGGTGAGTATAAAACTGAGTAGGTTTTCCCCAATGACTTCTCTACTCATGACACCGGGATAGAATGACTAGAACATTATAAAAAATAGTTTATATAAAGAAATTTACCAAAAATTTTTATAACCAAATATAAACAAGTTCAACAACCAATTATAAACAAGTGCAAACAAGAGTAAATGAAACCAATTTTCCAGAAAGTTATTTTCTAGAAAAATAAAAATCCAGGCATAAAAACAATTCTTATTATCATTTTGCATAACCATTCCATAATTCACAACACACCCACACATGCATGCTTCGTTCGACAGTTCCATACTCATGAGTGATCTCTCATCCAATTACCTTCTATCCCAATGAAATACGCCCCCAATCTAGGGTCACGAACCTTGTACCCAAATGGTACTCATCCCTCATTAGGGGGTCGTTAAGCATGAACTCACACTAACACCATTTATGCTAAATATTTCCATTACCAAGATAACCCATTTCAATAAGACTTACCGTTTATTGTAAACCAAAGCACAATCAATTTCAAAGAAAAATTTCATTTCAATAAAACTTTCCCTTTTATTGAAAACATCTAATCTCATTTATGTGCCAATAATCCCAAAAAATACCCCTTTTAAAACCCATGTTTTAAAACCAAGAACCAAAGCACTCATTTAAAATCTCAAATTTTACTGATTGCACAAACATCACTCAATAAGTTTTCTAACAAGTGTTCAACAACCAAATCATAATCAATTCAGTATAATACATTCAATTTTAAAGCATGCCAATCAGTTCTAATAAGAGGAGTAGAGAGTGAATCCTCTTAGATATATTAAGAACAATTTTCATCATAATTGGCATCCACAAACCTATATCTACCCATAACGAGCATAGATAAGAGAAACCAAAAGAGTAGGAGAAGTAAGTCTATGTAGATCTATGAAAACAATAATGAATTAAGAATAACGACCACATACATCAAGAATCTGGCTTCGATTCACGAAGTGAAGAATTCAAATTTCATTCGGACCAATGGGAGAACATTCTTTGGCCTTAGGAGAAGAAAAAACCCATGTTAGGACTAGTTTGGGTCAAAAAACAAGGGAGTTATGGAAAAAACGAGTGGGGTCCTATTTTTAAGGATCTCATTTTGACTCCACACATGGTTTGACCACATAGTTAGGCAAACCATGCACTAACCGTGTCGTAGACACTACCCGCATGGCTTCCCCTTGCATGGTCTTCTGAACCATGGTACAACCATGCTAGAGCTACTAACTCATGAGGACCACTATGCATGGTTTGGCCTCATGGTTAGACATACCATGCGCTTCCTGTGTGAGTTCTAATTAGCCCCCAAACACTTATAAAGTTCTCCCAACTCTCCCATTCACAACACTTACACTTTATAACCATAAAAGAATCAAGTAAGGATTTAATACTAAAATATAGGGGTAATAAATTCTCCCTACCATTGGTCTTTATATACTCATAAAGTAGAAAACCCTCATTGATATGAAAGAGTTACAGTCCTTGATCCTTTATTTCCTTCTTTCATTCCCAAGTCTCTTCTAGAATCTGACCATGCTTCCATAAAACCTTCACCAGACTGATGCTTTTTTCAATAAAGGACTTTCTCTAGCCTATCCATAATCTGTACTGGGATATGTACCAATGAAGCATCTGGATCTTGGTCAATGTGATCCCATCTGATGACATGGTTAGTATTAGGCTAATACTTTTTCAACTGAGATACATGGAACAAATTATGCACCAAAATGAACCATGGTGGTAATTCCAACTGACATGCCACCTCTCCGACCCATTTCAATATACCAAAAGGGCCAATTTATCTCGGATATAACTTTCCCTGCTTCCCAAAATGACGATGTCCTAGCCTTGGAGATATCCTCAAGAAGAAATGATCACCCACAATGAATGAAAAATGTCTTCGATGGTGATTGGCATATGATTTCTAATGACTCTGAGCCATCTCCATCCTCTTTCTAACCAACTAGATATTCTCCGTTGTTTCTTGGAAAAGGCTCGGTCCAACTAGTGAAGTCTCACCCATTTCCACCCAACATAGTGGGGAATGAAAAGGACACCCATACAATGCTTCAAATGGAACCATATGTATCAAGGCCTAATAGCTGTTATTATATGAGAACTCCACCAAGGGTATATGTTCTTCCCATGAGCCCCCAAAATCTATTAAGAAATCCCACAACATGTCTTCCAACGTCTATATCGTCCTATCAGACTCTCCGTTTATCTGGGTGTGGTACATTGTGCTCATAGTCAACTAGGTCCCAGGGGATTTCTGTAAGGATTTTTAGAAACAAGATGTAAACCTCAGATATTTGTATGAGACTATTAACACTGGTACTCCAGGCCTCTTTACCACTTATTGGATATAAATTTTGGGTAGATATTCCACCATATGAGTTTCACAATTTGGAATGAAATGGGTTGACTTGGTAAACTGATCCACTATCACCCATATGGAATCATGTTTCCGGACCGTTCTTGGGAGACCTGTAACAAAATCCATCACTATATGCTCCCATTTCCACACTGGGATAGGTAAAGACTACAACATTTTTGAAGTTCTCTGATGCTCTGATTTGACCGGCTGACAAGTTAAGCATCACAAGACAAACTCGTCCACTTTCATTTTCATGCCTCTCCACCAAAACTGCTCCTTCAACGCCTTATACATATTATGTATACCTGGATGTACCGAACATCTCGAATGGTGGTAAGCATGAAGGAGTTGTTCCTGACAAGACAAGAGTACAACCATGCAATCTCTAAAACACAAAACTGAACTCCCATCAAGCTTCCTATCCTCAATGGTCTCCACAACATTGAGTTTTGAACTCATACCAAAACATTCTATATACAAACTTTGAACCTCTTTGACTATATTTACCAAATCAGGAACAAGTACAGATAAAATGAAAACTGAAACATCACCTTAGTCTTCACATTACATATGCATGTCGGCTTGGACCGACATCAACTACCATTCATCTGAAGCTTCGTTTTCCAACTGAGCATATGACTTTATACTCAATGCATCTGCTACTAAATTACCTTTTCCTGGTGTATACATCAAATCAAATTCAAACATCTAGAGATACTCCATCCATATCCTTTGCCTTAGATTCAAATCACACTTTGAGAAAATGTGTTTCAAGCTTTTATGATCTGTAAACATAGCGAATTTCTCACCAAATAGATAGTGTATCCATGCTATCAAAGCATGAATGTCTGCAGCTAACTCCAAATCATGTGTTGAGTAATTCTTCTCATGAACCCTCAACTACCTTGAACCATAGGAAACCACATGGTCTCTCTGCATGAGAAAACATAATAAAAATGATACTAAAGTATCATAGTACATCACATACCCCTTTATCAGAGTTGTCATTGGAGAATCTAGTAATGAGAAATCATGAAAAAAGAATCATTAATATCTATCTAGACCAAGAAAACTTTGCATCCCTAAGACATTATTTGTTCATTTCCACGAGATAACATCTTCTATCTATTTAGAATCAACATAAATGAATTTCTTAGAAATGAAATGGCAAAGAAAATGTACTTCCTATATCCAAAAACCACACTTTGATAATTTGGAAAATGAATAGTGATATCTCTAGATTTGTAACACTATTTCTAGGTGTTCCTCATGGTCAACCCTTGTCTTTGAGTACACCAAGATGTCATCCACAAACACCACAATAAAAGTATCCAGATATTATTGAAATATCTGATTCATCAAGGCCGTGAAGAATACTGGTGCATTTGTTAGAACAAAAGGAATTACTACATATTCATAATGGACATATCTACTTCTGAAATATATCTTTGGAATTTATTCCTTCTGAACTCGCAATTGGTCATACTATGATCACAAGTCCATCTTGGATAACCACTGAGATCCCCTTAATTGATCGAACTGGTCATCAATCCGTTGAAGTGGATACCTGTTCTTTATCGTATCTTGGTTAAGCTTATGATAACCAAAACACAGTTGAAGAGTTCCATCTACTTTCTTCTCAAACAAAACCGATCCTTCCTATGGAGACATGCTTGGTCGAAAGAAACCCTTGATTTCTAGCTCTTCCAATTGCACTTTCAATTCCCACAACTCTATTTCTGCCATCCTATAATAAAGAAGGGAAATATGACTAGTACCCAATAGGAGATCAATCATAAACTACACTTCCCTTATAGGTGGTAACCCTGAGAAGTTTTTGGGAAAGGCATCTGAATATTGATCCATAACTACTGGAAAATTATTGTCATCACTCTATTTCATTTATGACAAAATAAATTCCGCCAAATGGTACGATATCATTCTGACCATTGGTGCCAACATGCACTTTTCACCTTTCTTTACCATCCTCTCTCCTATAAAGAGATACTCGATGCCATCCTCAGTCCTGAAACTAACTATTCTCCTATAACAGTAGATGTGAGCATTGAACGTTGTCAACCAATCCATACCCTGGATTACATCATATACATCCATGTCAAACATCGAGAATTCCCATTTTATCATAGCTCTATAAACATTTATAGCACATTCTCTACATAGAAAGGATTCACACTATCTTTCCCTGATAGGAGTTTATAGTTTTAAAATAGAATACATTATTTTCAACTTTAATCATAGAAAATAAAAAACATGAAAATCAATGAAAGAATGTGACACACAAGTATCAAAGAACACTTACACAAGGGTAGAATTCAAAAGAATCATACCTCTCACTATAGATGGTCCAGCTTGATCATCGACAATCATCTGCTCAGCTCCATACAAATGCTGCATCCCTACATTGTTCTCTTTGTTGGCTTACTGAGATTTCCCAAGATGAGGAGTCATGGTATTTCTATAATCACCATGGATAGCTATTCTATGCAGCCAAGAATGATTCTGATGTCCTCAACCTATTAAAGAATATGATTCTTGCGACGCCTGAGAAGTGTCTCGATCTACTGAACATGGAGCACTGCAACAATAGTGCTGAAGATACCCCATCTGTTTGCAGTTATGGAATGTTATAGGTTGTTCCATACAATCTTTTTGTTATGTGGTCAAGAGAACCACATTTAAAAAAACTTATTTTCTCTTGGTTCGTGGAGGAAGGTTCACTAATCCAACCTTTTGATTCTGATTTCCACTCCCACCTTGGAAATAAGTGTCCCTTTTCTGCTTGCTCCCAGCATTTGAGTTCCCACCATTTCCCATAGGTATCATCACACCTCCTCCCATAGATCTTGAGATATCATGTTCATCCATAGTCTCTCTGTTCAGTATCTCTATATAATCCATGATATAGAGTACCAAAATCTTAGATCGAATCTCTTGTAGTATCCCCGATTCAAAGATGCGTGCCTTATTGCAATGTGGCTGGAACCACCATCCATCCCTAAAAAAGGATGATGTGATCATATCCTTTAGAAAATATATATGCTGAATCTTTAGAGTAAATATGGTCACATAAAACCTCATATTAAATGTATCCTAACTGATACTATCTCACACACTGAAGAAATAGTGGAGTCACCACTATTGAATGAAGAAAACCACACCCCTATCCTCCACCAGGGTCAGTTGTAATGAATCCAACTACTCAGACACCTCCTCCACCAGGTGAGAATAGTACTTCCTACTAAGGGAATATTCCACCATGTTCCCCTTAACAAGAGTATAGACTATATTGAAGTCATAGTACTACTATAACTCCAACCAACATTGCAATATAAGTTTGAGGTCTATCCGGGTGAAGATGTTCTTCAGACTCTGGCAGTCTGAGTAAACTATCAAACACTCACCAAGAAGATAGTTCCTCTACATATTCAGAGTGAATACCACTACTACCAACTCTAATTCATGGGTCACATAATTCTGCTCATGGATTATCAACTTCCTCCACCCATAAGAAATCAATTATTTCCTCTTCATCAATACACAACCGATCCCGGATCCAGAGGCATAAAAAATACCACGTAGTAATATAGCGACAATCTCAATTATTTCATGCCTCACCTTATCTATTTAAAGTTTAAGGATATTATTTTTCATATTCCATCATTGATAAAATGATGTAATTTATATAAAAATATTCCTCTATGAATCTCTGGAAGGATTTTTTTCACATTCTCTCACTCGATGAGGTGGATGAACAAGTATATGGGAATCCAACACATAACATAAATTTTCTTAAAGTAGTGAAACTTTTAAAATAATATACCACTTGTGTAAATTTATTCTAGAGAGAAAATTTTATTTGTCTATAAATGATCATAGTGTTCTCTCGGTTTTTCTCTATATTTTTCTATGTCAAGTAAAATTATATTTTAATACATTATATTTATTACCAAAATGTTCAATAATAAATTTAATATATTATTCTACCATTATTATATTAAATCCAAATATCCCTTACCATTTGATTTAGAATATCTTGTCTCATGGATATTCTTGTGTAAAGGATCTATATATCCATTATTATAACTCAAATAAGGGTTTGGTCAATTACTCTATGGTATTTATGTAGGTGGTGTTTCCAACTGCAATAACTCACAATTCCTTGATTATTTGAGTATACTCCCAAATCCTAAAATCCTAGAAATCGATTTATTCAGAACATGCCTCCATGTTACACTGTGTCTTGAAAGGGATACTTCTCTTGAGGTAAACATAGTTATGTTAACCCAAAAAATTATTCATAACTTCTTGATAAATGGAAGTTTTCTAACGAGGGACAAACCAACACTTTGATCTATCATTTAATCCTAAAACAACTAATGGAAGGTGTTATTGAAATAATAGTTTCAACGATGAATTTTATCTTTATGAATTAATATTATTTTTTTATCAATTTACTTGCTTTTAAATGTTATTTGAATTTTATATAAGTGATTAACCATATTTTCATAAAATAATTTATACATAATCCATTTATTTTATTCCATCTTGAATACTTGTTAAATAATTTATTTTATGTAATCATGATAAATATTTCATTAAACATAAATAATTAACCATTCACTTTGATAGAAATAAAATAAGTAAATGTGGCATGATCATAAGATTTTCAAATAGTAGAGGATAGAATAACCCTTGAACCTAGTGGAATAACTCCCAAGATAAGCTTGGATCGAGGTGCAGTATTCTAACTATTTACTTATATACCTCCTTCATTGGTTTTACCTAAGCTTCACCTCGAACCATCTCCACTCTCCTAGGATAAATATCCTTTACATATTATTACTCACACATAACTGATGGGAACATTGAGTATGTGGGTACACAAAAGAAACCACACACATGTAGTGTCATACATAATAAGAGGAGGGTATGGCACACAAATCATAATTTTAACTTAATAATAATTATTAAAAAACCCATCAAATAATAAATAAATTAAAATAAATCCAACACATACATAGGCCGATCAAGTTCTGGATCATCCACACATGCAACTAATACACATTCAAATAAACTAGATAGTATTAATTTTTGTTTTTTATTTATTATAATTAATCACTCAAAATTAATAAATTTAATTAATTAATTCTTTTATATTAAATTTTCATTTGAATAGTACTTAATATTACCACCATTTATATTTTCAAATAAATCATATAAATCAATAAATTTAAAATTAATTGAGTACATTAAATGTACTTGAGGGAACATGACATGTACCCATATCACCTACACAGTGTCACATATGGTACTTTACATGTACTATGTACTTACATGACATGTAGTGTATAAGACTTGTTGTGATATTACATGACATGTAGTTCTGAAAGTCAATCTAAGTAGTCATCTTGGAATTTATGACACATGACACATGTTAATATACATGGTATGTACCACTTTGAATGACCATGAAGTACATGAAAAGTACAAAGACCTTACATGACATTTAGTTCCAAAATTAACATGAAAATTAATTAGGCATTTAATATTCTATACAACCCCATCACTTGAAATATACACTATCTAAACATTGTGTAGTTTAGTTTAACACTACAATTAAATTTCTATTCATTGTAATTAATTTACATGGTGTAAAATCTAGCTTGATGTGTAACCCACATAAATAAGTATGGGCTACACAACATATATAGCTTCTTAAATGATGTGTACACCTGCTTCACATCGCGAAGTATCATCTAGCCCATTTTTCTTGGATGGAGGTAAACACGTCTTGTGTAATTAATATATGCTTTTCCATCAACCACATAACTTTCACTTTTCCTGTGAGGTTAAATTGTGTATGTTACACAATGTGTGCACCCTCTACATACTGTATAACCTATCATGATGTGTGTTATCTAGCCTAGTCAACATACGTTGTATAATGATGTCTCACACTCTTCTTCCACACAACACTACGTGATTTTCAAAGCTCATCTTGGTGCATTGAATTTTGGTACATGATGTTTAATTTTTAATTAATCAATGTGTAGTCCTATATTATCTATCTAAAAACATTGAAATTTTTTATCTGATCTTTAAGCATTATTTATATGCTATTAACATTTTTATGTCCATATAAAACTAAAAGATCATGTTATCGTTACTTTTGAATTAAATAAAAAATAAAATATAAATGAAAAAAATCACAAAAATGAATAAATTGATAAATTATTAAAAAATAATTATAAATTAATATGAAACTTAGATCTAATACCACATGAAGGTTCTAGGGTGATACAGGAGTGTTCATGTACTTGCCCAAAAATGGTTTATTTTCAGTTTCTTCAAATTCTATCTTATACCATAACAAATAACAACCCAAGAATCCAAGAGATAAGATTTTTCATATATAATTTAAATTTTATTTATATTAACAATAATTATCTGTTCTTTTAATTATTTTCTGCTGATTTAGTTGACCAACCTTGTTGTACAATTTTTTGTTGAAGAATACAAGGGTATAATCCCTCTAGAGATAATCTACATATATTCCCTGAACCTAAGAATTTTTTTATAGAGTCTCTAGGTGCTAGTAAAGATGAAACTAACCATTGGCATTACCCACCATTGATCACAATAAGAATACCTTAAGAGTGTAAAATATTTTATTAACTTCTCTCATATTATTGAGAGCAAGAAGGAGGATTTGTGCTCTTTGTTCTTGAGATAATTATAGTGGAAGTTCTCTATAGCTTTTAGATAATTTTATTGATAGCATTTTTTTGTGCACAAGAATTTTGTTCCCTATAAATGATATAACAATGTTTATATAACTAGGTTAGAGAGATAGTAATTGGACATAAACCCTTATCCAATATATTAATCATTAGAAAACCCCATTTCTAATAATAATAATAACATCATTATTACCCTTTTTTTAACGTGTGAAAAAATCAAAAATAATATTAATATAATTACTTAAATAATTAAATTAATATTTTTTAAATAATAATAATTATATCATTTCCATTAGACCTTTAACTCATCTCATCAATCCTCCTCAGTATTTATCAAACCATTAAATAATGGCCATTTATTTACATAAATAAATACCGCTGCATTATTTCTTAACTAAATAAATAAATATTACAATCAATAAAGATAGAATATGACTATTTATTTAATATTAAACTCACAAATATATTTATTTTGAACAATTGGTGAATGAATTAATGAGATCAACAATACCCGAATAATTATTAGACCATAATATAGGAATAATATTTTTTCAAATGGTTAAATTCAAATAGAATTTAACTGAAGTTTTAGATACACTTAGTGTCTAACCCTCTAGGCCTCTTTCTCAGTGGTATGAGTGTAACTCACCTAAATTACAAGATCAAAAACTAGTAACATTTTATGGCATCCATAGAGAATAAATTTAATGTTACGATGATAAAAACCTATTAATAATTGTTACTATGTAATATAATCTATTTGTATCGATATCTCATCAAGCATGTTTAAAATTTAGTTTTTAACCTATTTTCTTGTTTTTTATTTAATTTAATTTAAAAAATGAACATGTTGAAATATACAAAATTTCCATGGATTTATTAGATAATAATATTTCAATTAAAGTGGAAAAGATATCAACTTCCATAAAATGGAAGGAACAAATCCTTTCTTAACTTATTCATTAATTTCATATCACTCATTATACACCCAACATATCCTACTTCACCATGAGAATATGTCATTGTGGTTTTAATCAATACATTGAAGTACATGAATTATAACATTCATTAATAGTAATATCAATTATAAAGATTAGTATGCACATCCACAAATAATAATATTCGATGATTTTTAGAACATGTGAAATTGTTATCGGTGAGTATATTCTCATAACCTCTTCTCTTAGAGATTATAATGGGAAAACTTAATGAGAAGCCTAAATTTCTTATGAACCTCCTACCAATGATTTCCTATATCATCTATTACTAGTCAGATGAATCCATTACACCATAAAAAATTTATTCAATAATATCTTTATAAAACTTCAAGGTTATCATACTAGAGGGGAGATACTATAAAATTTCAATGAAATATATAATCTAAGGACACTATCACATTAATTTTATGTATAAGAACAATTATCATGTGAAAATTCATTTAATAATATTTATGGACTTGAATATAAAATTAACCAAAAGTATAAAATATTTGGTTCTGGGTTAGCAACACTAATATGAACACAAAAAGGTTTATCTATATATTTTATTGAGAACATTAAGAGATTATCACATATATGAAAATTTATTTAATTATTAGTTTTCGATTCAATAAATAAAATTACTGGGTTATACGTATCTAAAAAAGGTATTTTTTGTAGACCCTAAAAATATTCATGTGGTGATTTTTTGGGGAAATCCCAAGAATATGTCTTCAATTAGATTTTTTTGGTTCTATATAAATATTATAGGTGTTTTTTTATTAACTCTATAATTTTTAATATCTATTTAATTCCTTGATTGGAGAAAAGTTTGAATGGAATGATGGGTTCTAGATATCCTTTTATTTTCTAAATAAGTAGTTGACATATACACAAAATTTTATTCTTCCCAAGATTGATTAAAGTTATATGGTGTACTATAATGCTTTAGGTATGATTTTGGGGTATATTTTAATGAAATATGATCATATAATGGCATATAGTTCTTCTTAGACATGCTCTAATGAGAATAATTATCCCATCCGTGACCTTGAGCTAGCCACTAAGATTTATATACTAATGATTTGGAAACACTACCACTTTTGTGTAAAGATTATAGTATATACAGATTATAATATCTTGAAGTAAATTTTATCTAAAAATAATCCAAAATTTATAGAAAATAATCTCGGTACAATATATTTGGAATTATGAATTTGATATAGTAAATACCCTATGAAAATTTAATGTGGTCTATATAGACCATGAGAAAATCCTAATAGGAATGGTTTTTCATGAGTATTTTTGTCAGAATATATTTGGATGTGAAAAAAGAATGGGACCATGTGTTTTTTCTAGTGTAAAAGTCACACCCTCCTTTGATGATCAAGTTTGTTAATAACAGGAATTGGATCATGATTTTTAACATATAAGTGAAATTATAAATGTTATAGTGACCTTAGGTGATTCTTCTCCATATTCTATTGGAGATATTTGTTTCAGGAATATATTTATAGCCCCTCAATCTTTAAGATAATAAGTAATGAGCGACAATAATTAATCTAGTTAATATTCTCACCCGAGTGACACTAAATTATTCTATGATCTCAAACATAAATATTGTTATCCAAGTATTCAATGTGTTATTTCTAAGTTAATTCCAAATTAACTCACTTGTTAAAAGTTTAAGGTAAGGAATTAAAGACCATTCTATTTATTTCAACCTCTTCCTATTATCATTTGGATGTGGGATGAAATTTCTATTGAATTGTTTTATCAGCTAGCCTTGATCTCCTTGTGGGAATAATGTGATATGGGAGATTCTTGACCACTTGACTAAATTGACCCATTTTATTCTTATCAAGGATAATAAAAAATTGGTGGGCCTTGTGAATATTAATATCTAGGAGATTTTTAAGCTTTATACAGTTTAAACCATTATTATTTTTTATTGGGAACCTCATTGAACTTATTTTTTTGAAGGGTCTCAAATAGGTTATAGATTCTTAGTTTAAATATAACATTAAATTTCATTTGAAGACTGATGGTTAGACAAATCAATTCATTCAAATTGTTAAAGATATACTCTTTTCCTATGTGATTTAATTAGAAGGATTATGGGAGAACCATTTATCATTAATGAGTTTCTTTATAATAATATCTACTAGTCATTAATAAAATGACTTCTTTTGAATATTTTTAATGTTACTCATGGTAGTCCCCTATTTATTGGGATAAAGTGGGTGAACATTGCTTCTTCAAGTTGATTATTATTTATTATATGACATGAAAAATTAGATTGATTCATAAAAGGTTAAAATATACTATTTTTTAGAAAAAATACAATGATAATAAATAACATCATACTCTTGAATTTATAATTGAAGATTTTGTATTTATTGAAGTATCTCCTTGATATGGACATTAGAGGTCTGAAAAATAGGGTAAACTCATTCCAAGATATGTCATACTATTTGATATTGTATAGAAAATTATAATTATGGTATTCCAAATGGATTTATCTCCTTAGTTTAAATTAATTCATGATGTATTTAATATATCTCAGTTGTAGAAAAACCACCTTGATCCTTCTGAGGTGGCTGAATAGGAGGATTTGGATTTGGAACCCAATTCCCTATTCATGGTGATACCAATTTACATTGTGAATAATAAGAAAAAAGTGTTTTGGGGAAAATAAATTCTCTTAGTTTTTGTGTTATGGAAACATGTAAAAAGTATCCATGATACTTGAGAGTATAATTGTTTGATGAGGGACTAATGACCTCATCTATTTATGTGTGAGGAACACCAATGAATTTATAGTGGAAGAAATTTATATGGTAGGGATAATTATTACACACTGATGTCATATGTATGTATTTATCTTAGTTTTTTTTATTTATTTGAGTTTTATATGTTTAGATAATGAAAATATATAAATATAGAAAATTTACTAGAATACATGGTTGGTGAATGGTTAGGATAAATAATTTAACCCAATAGAATAGAAAGAAAATATTTAATATAGAGGCTGATTAAGGATTTGTGAGCAGTTTGAAAAATCATATAGCCTAACCATTTAGGGAGTGAATTTTGAATCAAGTGCATACCATACATTAGTGCATGGTTTCCATTATTGTGAATCCAAAATCTGCATCTCCCAAGATATTTACATTTTTGTTTTCATTTTTATTTGGTATTCTCTCATTTAGTACCCTAATTTTTTGGGGTTTCTATAAAGGTTTCCAAGGCCAACACACTTTCCTCTCCTCCTTGCTTTATTTCTATCATCCTTTTATTTCAAGTGATTATGTCATTGTAAAACTCTATTTATCGTTTTATTATTTCTCCTCCATTCTATTCTACTCCCATTATTCTATTTAATTTATATTAACTATCTATAAGGGAAATATATAAGGTTAGTTTATGTCTAAATCATGGGGGTTTTGATGTCTATAGTTCAATAATGGTCCTTTCTAATCCCAATATTCCGTTTTTCAAATAAGGAGGACTGATTCCATTCAAAAAGGTAGATGTTTCTATGCAATTACTTTTATTTTTCATAACTCTTGGTTCTTACATTTATAAATAATTTTCCTATAAAATTAGTTCCTATATAAATTTTCCTTGGTAAAATTACAATGTTTTACAATGAAATTATGAATTTTTAAATTGACTTAAAGGTATTTTCAAGGATATTCCTTGATTTTTTAAACTAAATTCCATGAAAACATGTTATCTATTAAAATGTATTTGAGACTTACTTTTATTCTAATGGATTTATAAAAAATGTTTTTAATGAAGTATGATTTTTATAAAGGTAATTACATAGTTTTTAAATATGTTATAATTTATAAGGTAATGTTTGGATTCATTGATATTATTTTTTATTTTTGACACTCTCTTTTTATATATTCCACTTAATGTTATTAGTTTGATTATTGAATTTGTTACATTTATTATTGTAACATGGAATTGATAAGCTGTTTTTTCTTGTATTTTTTTTGATGATGACGTGAGAGTTTATTTATAATTTAATTTTATGTGTTTTATTTATGATAATAATTGAATATATTTTTATGGGAACCTTGTACAACTATACGGGAAATCAAGGATGAGTGATACACTAGTTTATGATTTTTATTTGGAGAATTTCCCCTAGTGTAGTTCATGACCTAGAAAGGTACTTTTCACCTTGCAAGGAAAATGATAGTAATTTGTGGTTTGTGTTTATTGGATCACATCATCATCCAACAGATGGGTCTGTTTTGTGAGGTATTATATTGTCCCTATATGCTCAAGGTTTTTATCCCCTGACATGTTTTAATTTATGATATAATTTATTTTATATAGAAATATATGTTATGTAATATATTCATGTGATTTATTTGAGTTTACATTTACTTATTACATGATCATGTTTTCATCAAAGTATAATGTAATTAGTTTCTTTTATTATGAAAATGAGATAACATTATTTTTTAATTATAGTTCAAATTATAATTTCATGTATTTATTATAAAAGAAATTTAATTAATTCATGGTGGTATCCTACAAGGAATTATCTCATGACCAATATAAAAAACTTTTGTGTGTGTATATACTTTGTCTTATCTAATGAAGGTAAAGGTAAAGGGCCATTTTCCATTGGCACCATTACTTAGATTCCTTATTTTTTGTCTTAATAATGGTGATGATTACGTAGTGACTTTAAGACATACAGAGACATTCATGTGGTATTTTTAAGGAGTATCATGTATAAACCACACTTTTATTCTTCTTATATGCGGGCATAATTTTTATTAGAATATATATTGTATCACTTGGTATAATTTTATTGGATGTTCATATGGTTTATTATGGATATGACTTGTTCAGTTTGAATCACTATTTAGTAATTGCTTATTTCATAACATGAATATCCAAATTAGAGATAGTTCACGCTGAATTATTATTAAATATATGATGTGATGTTTAATTTTTGATTTAAAAGGCTAAATAATTTCTAAATAAAACATTTTATACCATTGGAACTTATTACTAGCTTATGGTGATTGTAAATTCACTTTAGGACTTATAATGGGATAAATTGATTGAAGTTTTTGGTTGATTTGGGTTGATTTGTTTTAGATCCATGTTGAAGGATTATTGAATAGTTATACATCATACTTGATTAGATATCAGTGAAAAATAGATTATACCTCACAATAAGAATTTATGGGAAGGTTTTTCTTTCTATGATTTTCCATTTATCTATGGGTGTCATAATATGTTGTAAGATATTGATCATGGTAAATTATTTAAATCCACTACCATTGATAATGGGACATAGAGTAACACACACTAAGTGTATTCAGAAGTTTATTTGATCCATTTAAATTTGATTTGTTAGAATTGACATGATCTCAGTTTACAGATCAAATGTCTATTAAAGTTATGTTAATCATGATCCAATCCCATGTTATTCATGATGAAAATAAGATATTTGAATTTTCATTTCTCATAATATTTATAAGTTTTAATAGTGAGGGAAAGTTGATATTTATTTATTGAGAGAGAGCTCTTACCATGTTAATGGCCCAAGTCCATGCCATTTTTTAATTGGATTAATTATTACATGAAATTTATTTAATTATTCCACTTAATTAATTATTTAACAAGTGAAATATTTAATAAATAATAAAATTAAATGGGAGCTATTTATTTATCAATTAAATAGTAGTTATTATTATTTAATGATAAATTAAATAATTATTAATGACATAATGTTTAATTTTGAATAAGAAAAAGAGGAGGGACCTTTTTTATAATTTCCTTTTTTGTAAACCATAGATACAATACTTCATTAAATATGCATCTATTAGGGGTTATCCAATAGAGATCTAATTTTCTTGTGACACAATTGAGATCCCTATCCCAAATCCTCTCAAGACATAGAATTAAATAAAGAAACATATGTGATAAACATTGATACATTTGAGTGATCTCAATTATTACTTCTAGATACTGAATGATCAAGATTAGAATCCCAAGTTTTATAGAGAATGTGTAGATATATGTAAAGGGATTCAAGTTATGATCCATTAAACAACAATGATAAAAACATTGAAAAATGATTAAAATTAAAAATTATTAATTGATTTAGTTGTTATAATTAAAAATTTAATTATAAATAAAACATGTTTATTAAATTCTATGGGTTATAGGATAGAATTCTTAATTATTTCTTATTTTTTTATATTTGGATGAAATTTTTTAAATAGAAACCTTTTACACTAATTCTAATTTTCCCAAATACTTTAAATTTCCATATCAAATTATCAATTTAGAGTATATTTATGAGAAACCTTATATAATATATAAATTGATTAACTAAATTTATAATTTTTAGCCTAATGATTTTATTATAACATATTATTCACCTATACTCTATTCAATTAGATATCAATAATTATGATTATAAAATTAGAAAATATTATGATTCATAATCAACCATATTTCCTTAGTTACGATAGATAATAATCCTTAAATTTTATAACATATAACCTACTCCACCACACTTATCTAATATCATTTAAAATGTTCAATTTATAAAAATTATTTTCCAACTAATAAACACTCATATTATTATATAAAGATAACAAAAGAATAAGGACTATAAAATTAACCACTTATGTGTTTTGATTCCCTCTATAGGTGTTGGTGGGTGTCATTTTCCATTGTTACATTATAACAAAGATATGCGTAATGATTAAAAAAATTTAGGGAATAAATGTATTATTAAAAAAACAAAAACACATATAAATGAAAAATATAACTCCATAAATCATGGGTTGTATACAACACTTTTTTAGGGTCCTTGACAAGATACCTTTTGTCTATCATCCATAGTCTGAAGTAGGAAAATAATCCTTTTAAATAAATCATTTCATGCCAGTGGTCTATTCCCTAGTAAATGGAAAAAACTCTAATAAGGTGGTTATGGTATCAGACTAAACTTTACATTCATGTTATAAATATAAATATTTAATTACCCCCATGCAATGATCTGGGGTTTCATTGTTTAAATATAACATGCTAAACTATGGTAAACCTATTTCAAGCTTATTTTATTAGAGAATAAGATAAATAGATTTTTATTAACATCATCTTTAAATATTAATATTAATACCCAACTCATTCATATAAAAATATTTAATAAATTTAAAAACGTTTCTTGAATTTTTATCCACTTCCACTTTAATTCTCTCTAAAATTATATCTTAGTTTTAATCATTTTAGTATTTATATCAAATTCAAAATTCAACTCTAGAAGTATTTCTTGGAATCCTTTATTTTTATTTTGTTTCCTAAAAAATGAATTTGATTTTTTAATTTTTTCTTTTATATTTCTACTCTCACTAACATATTTATCTTGAGGCCCTGGTTGACATTAGAATAATGATGATTTAATTAAATATTCAACTCTTTAACTTCTATCAATAATTTTTTGAATGATGTGGTATTTTTTTCATCAATGTTATAAGGGTTGTTATTCATTATATTACTACTATGAAATTACAAATAATTTGGTTCATTTACACCTTGTGTTTTCCTAATATTTTCCAAAATTGGTTTTATAAAATACTTCCTTTTTTAGCAATATCAACAAAAAATACACTAATATTTTCCCCATAACTACAATAATATATATATATATATATTTATTTATTATCAAGTGAAAATTTTCATCAAATTTAAATATTTTATAACAAAATTCATAAACATATTTCATGGAAATTTATGATCTATAAAGTTAAGTATTAAATATTTTAACAGATACCATGCATCACAAAAAGTTTCACCATTATTTTAAGAAATTTTGATGATTTAATTTTAATCACTTATAAATTTTTATCTAGAATGAGTGTTACTTTAAAATAAATATATTGGAAAATATAAAAACATAAAACAAATAAGTAAAGAAAATATTTAATTACAATAAAATTAATAAAAGAAAATGATAAATCCAATGAAGACATAAAATATTTCCCCTTAAATGATGCCATATTTTAATCAATGATCATCATCAAACCACTTCTAAACTAAATTTATAAACTCTAAGAACAATTATTGATAATTTTAATGGTGAAAGGTAACTCTATAACGAATGATATATAATCAAATGATTAAAATGAAAACTAGAAAGATACAGTTATAAAAAAACCCATTCCACCCTATTATGATATCCAAGCCAGTACAACACATGGTCCAATACATGTTCTGGATTACCATGGTCTGGAAACAAGTTCTAGGGTATTAAATTTATTATTTTGGGTGTGATTCCACCCATTAAAGTATAAAACCAGTGAAAGGATTCAAATTGAGAATCCCACATGACCATTCCATAGCATATGGATGTCATATATGTAAAATTAATAGTTTTGAAATAAAAAACATACAAATAAGTCATAAAATCAAAATTAAATACCCATTAAACCATAAAACATGGATACATTTAACATAAAAATAATAATAAAACGTTTATATAAAATTATATATCATTTATAAATATAAAACAAAATAAATAATTTGGGAAAAAGGGGATAAGAAGATGATGAGGCTGAATATATATGAGTAGTAAAAATACATAACTAGAAGGAAAATATAAGCAAACAACCAATCTGTATGTCACACATGAGAACTCCAACTTGTGACCTCATTCAAACCTAATTTTTTTTATCTAAAATCAAATAATTCAAACTAGTGCCTTTCTTTTACCGATATCAAAGGATATCAAGTATATGTACTCATAGAGTGTGTATGTAGGTTGTGATCAAAGATACTCAAAAGGATTCCACCAAAATCTCTACACACAACCATTAAAAAATAATCCATGCTATAATAGTTTGAAATAAAAGTTCACAAGTACCATTTCAATTTGATAAAAAAGAAGAAACATAGAATAAAACATTTAAAAAAACCCTTATAAAACTACTTACTTATGTTTATTAAGATGATAAAATTATATAAATAATTTTTTTCCTATAATATAGTTTATACCCATAAATCATGGATAGTACTCATGGGATTAAGGAACATAAATGTTGGATCCATATTGTAAATTTACAAATCATCTGTATGTAGGCCTCTAGTGAAAGAATAATCCTAAACTAGTGGGAATTCTCTAGCCAGAGTAACATACTAAATTAGTGAGGAGAACCAAATATGTAACTAGATAGAATTTAATAATAAACTAGTATATCCTAACTAAACCAAAATCTTAACTGGGGATATAATGAGACTAGGTTGAAAGTAATCATAACTTAGTTATGTACACGATACTAGAATCTCCCTTAGGTTCCCAAGGTATTCCTATGAAGTTTTATCTACACAAAAACCAATAATTAATTCAGTGAATCTGAAATAATCTCACAATTTATAAACAAAAACCCTTCAATGAAATAACCCCTCCACAATTATCCATAATCCATCACTATAACAAAAGTTTATATCCACATTTTAATATAAGATTGTAAATAGTTTCAAATATGTAAATCCTTAAATAATAACACTTTTAACAAGATAAACACTCTTTTATATTTTAAAAACATCATATAAAGTATGATATTCATATTTAATAAATAATAATATATCATTCAATGAAAAAAAATTCAGTTATCTCACTATAAAACCGTGCTAGACATTTTTATAAAAACCTCATTCACAATATTTATATAAAATTAGAATTTATATTTTTATTGAAATAATTAACCATTTCAACTGATAAATAAGGAAATGCGTAAATATAAAGATCCTAAAATCATCACTATTATCCAATATAGATTTAAATTTAATGAAAACACAATTTAAAATATGAAAACACTCATGTTTTTTTCAATAAATCTAGATATATTGAACCACCCATCGATAATGAGAGAAATAAATGATTAATTATGTTTTACCACTAATATAGATTAGTGAGTGTCCTTAAAAGTTATTTTTATGACCAAAAATTGAAAACTCAAAAATTAAAAACTATCTAATAGAAACCCTAGGCCACCATGGAATTTATAGGCAAAGGAAATGGGAGAACAAAAGAGGCATGAAGATAAGAAGTTGATTAAAGGGACCGACCTTAAATAATAACTCCATTTTGATGGAGTTTCATTAATGAAGAGAATGTAATGGATAGAGAAATGGGGGACCAATTATTGGAGAATTGTCAAATTAATGAAAAGAAAAATGGGAGAATATTCATTCAAAACGAAATTATAAAATTATAAAATTTATGTTTATAAATGAATGCATGGCTTGGGTGAATAATTAGGAAAATTTTCCACCAATAGTTCATAAGATACTAGAACGAATTTTTTAACCTACATAGTTCAAATGCATGGTTAGGGTAATCATTCACTCTAACCATGAAACCCAAGAATTTATTTATAAGATTCAAAATTTCATTCCAATTCTAAAGATAAATGAACTAGTGGAATCAACTTCCCTTATAACAATTTATCTTGATAAACAATAAATTAAGAAATTTTTTAACTAATGTATAATCATACTCTAATTATAACTCCTACCAATTCATAATATTTGGGAGATTATAATAATACTTCTTTAATTGAGGGACATGAAATACATCATGAAAATTTTTCATCCAAGGAGGTAGTACTATCTGATATGTGACATTTCAAAGATTTACAACAATTATAAAAGCTCTAAAATATCTCATCATAAGCTTACCTTATTCCCTAGTCATCTATTTACAAGTCAAAGATGTACAATCAAGAATACCAGATAAACTATTGAAACATCAAATGGTCTATGAATATATTCAACATGATATTTTGGGTGACTCTGAGCTAACATCAATCATCTGCAAATTAGTTGAATTTTATCCATCATTTCTTATAATATATGTAGTCCCACTAGAGATTATTTAATAATTTTATCCTAGAAAAGTATAGACTAGATATTTCAACCATATAAATCCTAAAAGGGATCTATCTTTATTTGGTATTGATAAATATTTTTATTTGAAAACATAATAAATGATTTATTGTTATCCCATTATCCCCCAAAATATATGAATCAATGACGAGACATATATTCCAAGATCTGAATCACCCTTATATTTGACCATTATTTTTAGGGTGATATGTTGTAATAATATTCACTTGTGACCCCATATACTATAAAAAACCTTTCCAAAATTAGGATTTAAATCAAGGATATCAATCAGAAATGATTGAATAAAGAGCATCATGCAATTTCATAATCTCTTACATGTATAACATCTAAAGGTCTTAAATATTCATACTATCTTTGATCGGAATTAAATATTCCAATTTCAGTAACCTATCAATGACCCCCCATATCATACTTTCACTTCGAGGTGTATCACTATAGGAATATGAGAAGTTAATAGCGATTGTTTTTGGTATTTAGAGGTGGTTTGAACCACCAAAAATTTATTTCATGAAGGGTTCAAGAAATCACCATGATATGAAGATTTAGGAAATATTGTTTGGTGTTTTTATGAATTCTATTGAGGTTTTATTTACATTTTATGAAAAAAATATTTTATCATCAATTTTTACATTTTTAGTAGCGGGTTTTCATTTAAATTTTTGAGTACCAGATATCAACGTTTAAAACCACCGCTAAATGTCAACAACATTTAGTGGCCCTTTAAACTACTTTTAAATTATTACCCTTATTTGGAGGATGTTTAAACTACTGCTAGTAATTATGGTATATAAAAATAAAATTCATATTACATCCTCCAACACAAATAAAAAAACATTTTAGTCAAGAAAACATCAAAACAAAATCATTTAAACCAGTAAACAATAACCACCATTAGTTCATTTATAAGTTTTCAATCTGTATGAATCTCAACCTGACCTATCTCTATAAATTTAATGTAAAATAATTTCAAGTAGCACTTCTTTAATCCAAATAAATTTAATCTTAAATTCCATTCTATAATAAAAGTAAATCATTATCACAATTCATTTACATTCCAAAAGTGTCACAACCCGACCCCCGGGGCCTGTGCCGTGACTATCCCAAGGCCGCCTTCCATAGGCCAGGGGCTGGCGACTTGCACCGAAAGGCATATTCCGTAAAACCAAGAAGGAATTTCCTTTTAACTTGTAAAATTACGAAACTAAGCACAAAGTAAATTATAAAGTAAACAAGGTGTGTACAGAATTTAAAGGGGCCATAATACAAGCCCAACTGAAAAATACAAATAAAATTGAAAAGAACAAGTATAACTAAAAAGTACAAGTATAACTAAATACAGATCCTCTGGACACCCACCAAGGATCCTACCAGAAGGGTAGGTACAACTCTTGAATGGTCATCTCTGCGGTATGCCTCGTCTAATGTCTACCTATGAGCTACCTCCAGTCTTGGTACCCTCGTCCTCAGTTAGCGCTGTCTATCATCTACACCAAACACAACAAGGTGCGGGCATAGACCATGAAGAGGTGAGTATAACGATACTCAGTAGGTACCCTGAGACCCATGAAGGTCTCCTAAAATCCACAAAGGGTAAACCACAAAGCATGAAAACAACTGTCAACCCTACTTAGGTGTATGCGCATACACATACCTATGTTGTCGAGTATACCCATCTCAATCATGAGGAAACACAAGGCCCAAATCAAAAGCCCAAAGCTCAACTGTTTCACGAAGGAAAGAATACCACAAAAATAAAGACTCATCTCACACTAGGTATACAACTATAAGAAATAGAATTATGAAGATGACCCACATAGGATCGCTCTAGAAGCTGATAGCTAGCCATGGGAATCTCTAGGGATAGTAATAAGTAACATTCCCAATCACAACATTGAACCCCTTAGCTGTGGGAGAACTCCTCCTCTATCAAGTACAGTGGGCCTACCATGTCACATAGAGGTTCTTCCCACTAACCTTGGACATATATGGTACTCCCCCTATCGAGTACCTTGGGTCTGCCGCGTCACATAGAGGCGCTCCCCACCGTGGGTCTGCCGCGTCACACAGAGGTGCTCCCCCTTGTGGCCTGTTGAGGTAATCCTCCTATCGAGTACCTTGGGTCTACCGCATCACACAGAGGTTCTCCCCACCATGGGTCTACCGTGTCACACATAGGCACTCCCCACTAGGCCTGTCGAGTCACTCCGAGTCGAAACGGTCAGCAGTCATCAAGTCTCAGCCATTCGTAGGGTTCCGTACGTACCGCGCTTGGGAGAAATGCTCCCCAAGCCATATGTCATACCTCAACCACCAAAAAGTTCAATGAAAATGTATCCCAATGTTCTGTCACTTCAAAAGGGACCCAACGCCAAAGACGACGCGTCAATCAGACGCCCGGTCTGTAAGTTATTAGCATTTCCACTCCGAGGGCCTGGTTGGATTCGGGGTCCAATCCAACATGGCCATGCAACAAACTTATCCAAAAATCATTTGGATTATACCAAAATGACCGTCTCAATCCAAGGATTCCGAATCCTCTTACGGTTCTTCATACGGACGCTCAAATCACAAGTTATGGCCAAAAAGGTGAAATTGGGTCCAGATGGGCCCGGGTCCAGTTTGACCCCAGTCAGACCGACCCGGCCAGACCCGGCTTGGGCCAACCCGACCTGGTTCGGGTCGATCCAACCCGGTATGGGTCCGGACCAGATGGCCTGGGCCTTGGTGGGCCTTGCCCAACACGCGAAGGGGCGGCCCAACATAGCCTGCTGGCGCGGCCCGCTGCGGTGTGGCCCATTGGGCGCGCGGTCCACCCGAGCTGGTGCTGAAGGGGGAGCGCCCCCTTCAGGTTTTCCCAAATGGTCCATCAGACCATTCAGCTGGGTGGCATGCAGGACCCACTGGAGGGGTCCCGCCCGGTTCGGAATTGTTGACCGGAAGGCCGACCGGTCTTCCTTTCAGCGACGCGGTCGTGTGCCGCTGCTCTGGCGTGGCCGGCGGGAAGGCCGACTTCCCTTTGGCCTCCGCCCCAGCCAAGCGGCCGTAAACCCTTGCTCCACTGATAGTGTGGATGCGCACCGCCACTCTGGCACATGAGCGGCCGGTTGCTGGCCTCCACCCTACCCCGCTGCGGCCGAAGGGCCGTGGCCTCCTCATCAACCGGTGGCGTAGACGCGCGCCGCACTTCCTTCCTCGCAGCCAGCCGGGTGCCGGCCACCGCCTTCTTCCTCGAGCCACTATGGATTCGTTCCAAGCCCGAAAAATTAAACGATCGTATATTCACGATTATTTCTTCGAGGGATCCATTTCCATATATCACGATCAGAAAAACTCTCTGTTTCTAGCATCAATAAATATTAGGGGTTGAAGAACTCATGAAGAACGCACGAAGAATAAAAAGAAAGAGGAGCAAGGTTTATGTGTGGGATGATGTCCATGTTCGTTTGGCCATCTTCGTCATGAATTTAGGATATTAAGAATAAATAATGTAAAATCAAACATAAATAAAACCCATACCTTGTTCTCCCATAAGAGATGTCGTGAGGAAGAAGACGACGTCGATGAGATGGTGACGTCGGCGTTTGTCGCTTTCTCAAGACGCTTTTGATCCAGGCTTGGCATCGGTTCCTCATTCTTCACGATCGGAGACAATCGTAGATGTCACTCCATGAAGTCGTACAATCTCCTGTATGTATATGTGTCCTAAGACATCTACTGATCCCCGCTCTCTGATAGGTAAGAAGTGGGCTGACTTGGTGAGTCAGTCAATGATCACCTAGATAGAATCACGACTCCTGGACGTGCATGGAATTCCTGTCATGAAGTCCATGGAAATTCCATCCCATTTCAACTCTGGAACCTCCAATGGCTAAACTAAGCCTGATGGAACCTGATGCTCTGCCTTCACTTGCTGAAAAGTGAGGCACCAAGAGACAAACTTTTCCACTGCCTTCTTCATCCCTAGCCACCAGTGCTGATGCCAAAGGTCTAGGTACATCTTCACCACTCCTGGATGTACCGCTAGAGGGGATGTATGAAACTCCCTCAACACTTCCTCCCAAAGAACCATTGGTACTAAATTATTTCCTATGAAGGGGATGACCTGCTCCCCACCTTTAGAAAACCCATCAGGCGCCTATCCTGTGGATATATGAGTATGTCGAGCCTCGTAGTCGGTGTCCCCAAGATACGCCTCCCGGACTCGCTAAAGGAGTGGGGGAGTGACTATCATAGACTAAAGATAAGCTACTCCATCTCGATCCACGTAGGATATCTGAAAATTGGCTAACTGATCCATCTCTTCACTCAGTAACTATATAAAAGACCTCCTGCTGAGTGAATCTACTACTACATTCCCCTTCTCAGGAGTATAGACTATCTCAAAGCATAGTCATGGAGAATCTCAAGCCAACACCGCTGTCTTAGGTTCATGTCCTTCTGAGAGAAGATATTCCTGAGACTCTTGTGATCAGAGTAGACTGTAAAACGTTCTCCCATCAAGTAATGTTTCCACATCTTCAAGGCGAAGACCAGTACTGCTAACTCCTGGTCATGGGTAGCGTAGTTTTTCTCATGCGGTCTCACTAGTCCAGAACCATATGCGATCACTGCTCGCTCCTACACCAAGACACATCCAAGCCCATTCCCTGATGCGTTGGAGTAGACTATATAACCAACACCTTCCTCTGGTTTCTTCAAGATAGGGGCACTCGTCTGTCTATACCTCAGCTTCTAGAAACTCTACCGGAATCTCTCTAACCACATGAAGGGTTTCCCCTTCTTCATCAACGCTGATAAGGGTGCCACACCTCTGGAAAATTTAGGCACAAACCTCCGCTAGTAACCAACTAAACCCAGGAAACTCCGCACTTCTGTCACACTCCTGGGTGGCTCCCAAGAAAGCTTTGCTGGATCCCCCACAACTCCAGCCTCCGAGATGAAGTGTCCTAGAATGTGAACCTCTAAAATCCAGAACCAGCACTTTGAGATCTTACCATATAGATGGTGCTATCGGAATGTGTCCAGAACTATCTGCAAATGATAGGCGTGCTCCTCCTCCGTCACTGAGTATATCAGGATGTCATCGATGAAGACTACCAAAAAGAGATTGAGGTGTGGCTAGAATATGTTGTTCATGAGTCCCATGAACACTGTTGGGGCATTAGTCATGTCGAAAGGCATAACCAAGAACTCATAATGTCCATACCAACATCTGAAGGCCATATTCTGCACATCCTCATCTTGTACTCTGAGTTGGTGATAGCCTGATCTAAGCTCTATCTTCAAAAACCATTGTTCTTCCTTCAGCTGATCAAAGCGATCGTCAATCCTTAGGAGTGAGTACTTGTTCTTCATGGTCACTTGGTTCAGGCGTCTATAGTACACACATAGTCTCAAACTCCCATCCGCCTTCTTGGAGAACAAAATCATGGCTTCCCAAGAAGAAAACACTGGGCCTAATGAACCCCTTACTCTACAAGTCCTCCAACATTACCCGCAGCTCTCGAAGCTATGTGGGAGCCATTCGATATGATGGTGTAGATATCGGTGCCATCCCTGGATACAAGTTGATATAAAATTCCACCTCTCTATGAGGAGGTATAGCCAAAATAATGTTTGGGAAACATCATCGTACTGGTCCACCACTACAGGATATCTCAGACTCTCTACATAAACCGATCTGAGGGTAAAGATAGCCAACTAATGTGTGATCAGTTTTACCCTCCTATGGTGAATTCCATCTAGTGCTACGAAGGTTCCCTTCTCACTGGTGAAGGAAAACCTAGTCCCATCAATGAAGACACACCACACTTTGCGGCTAATACATTTAATATGAGCAAGAACTATAGATAACCAGTCCATAACCAAGATGATGTCGTAAGGCCTCAACCCTGCTATTAGGAGATCTTGGCCAAAGCTCTCACCTCCTAGAGTAAGTTCACACTGCCGACACCAGTGGGTGATCGTCGAATCCACTCCCGTAGGAGTCTATATCCATAAGGATCGAGCCAACGACTCCATCAGAATCTCCGAGCTCCGAACGAGGGTCGTGACAATAAATGAGTGACTAAAAATTGTGTCTATAAGTACTGTAGCTAAGGTGGAGTAGATACAGATTGTACCTCATATAATCTTTAGAGCACCGTGGTAGTAAGCCTCAGCTGCCTAGAGCTGAGCTCTCCCCTGTCCACCTACTCCCTGTGGTTGGGGTGGACCACCTGATGGTGATGGCGGTAGAACCTAGAAATGTCACCCACCGCCTACTGCACGACCTGCTCGTCTACCACGTTCGCCTCCTTTCTACAGACCTCCTCAATCAAACCTTTGTCACTGCCTCGGAGGTCCCTCGACTGTCTGATGGTCATTAGTACGGTGGGTCGGGCATTTGCGAGCCATGTGACCCTGCCCGCCACACGAGTAACACTGCATGATTCTTTCCTGTCCTGCTCTACCTCGAGGGCCCTGCACCACCGACCATATATCCTACGTTTGTTCGCCTATAGTTCTTTTCCTATTGGACCTCTGCGTCATCTATCTAATGCCAGATGCAGATGAATCTTCTACGTGTCGTCCGGTGGTGGGTCTTACTGCTGGTGACTACTCAGCAAAGGAGATCTCAACTAAGAGTGCTCGATCTAACACCCCCGCCTGCGTCAGGATGCTGAGAGAAACCATCGAAGATCTAATCTCCCATATGAGACCCTTCTCAATGGTTTGGGATATGAATAAAGGGTCCCAAACCATGTCATTAGAGTAGCGCGAGAGGTCAATGAACCTCACTAAATACAAATCCACAATCATTCTACCCTGCTGCAAGTGGAGAAGCTCTTGTATACACACTGAGCGTAGGGTTGATGGGATGAACTCTTCCCTAAAAAGGCTCTTGAAGTCCGCCCAGATGAGAGTTACCTCATCGTGAACTTGGATCATCAAGCTCCACCATCTACCCGCTGCTTCCTGAAGAAGGCTAGCAAAAAGAATCACCATGGGATCAGCTGGTGTCCCTAACAGTCAAAAAACTCTAACCACAGCCTCCAACCAATCCTCAGCCGCCTATGGATCTGTCTCGACCTGGAACCTCGATGGCCTCTAGCATTGGAACTCAAGAAATTCACTCATGCAGTGTGCACCCTCTGTTTTTGGGGATGGTGGCATCGGCTACCCAACAGGTAGTGGTGTTGTTGGTACACCACCCGGTGGTACAACTGCCATAAGGGGGCCCTACACCGAAGCCTTGTCTCTCAGTGGGCTGTCATCACGTAGTCTAACTGGAATCCTGGCTAGCTGTCTGTGTAGAGGAATCTTGAAAAGAAACAGATGTGACACGGTCATTAAGTTTATACCTGGTGAGCTTCCTCAAAGAGATCACAAAAAAACTTTTAAAAAACACATACGCAATCAGTGTTTTCATGCATTGAGCAGAAAGAAGAACTCCGAGCCCTAGTGTATGGATACGTCGGCTGCTGTACCAACACTGGACTCCCCGAACTGAAAACCACAATCATAACACTTAACACTATTGATTCACAGAAAATATCAGAGTCCTAGTTCTTCGGTAGAACCGAACTCCTCTGATACCAATTTGTCACGACCCGACCCCCGAGGCTCATGCCGTGACTACCCCAAGCACACCTTCCCTAGGCCAGGGGCTGGTGACTAGCACCGAAAGGAATATTCCCTAAAACCGGGAAGACATTGTATTTTTAAACTATAAACTTACACAACTAATCAAAAAGTAAACTATAAAGTAAATGAGGTGTGTACAAAAATTAAACGGGCTAAAATAAAATCCCAACTGAAAAGTACAAGTAAAACTGAAAAGTACAAGTATAACTAAATAAAGCTCCTGTGAACACCCACCAAGGATCCTACCTGAAGGGTAGGTACAACTCTTGAACAGTTGTCTCTATGGTATGCCTCATCTAATGTCAACCTCCGAGATACATCCAGTCCTGGTACCCTCGTCCTCATCCAGCGTTGTCCATCGCCTACACCAAACACAACAAGGTGGGGGCGTAGCCTGTGCAGGGGTGAGTATAAGGATACTCAGTAGGGACCCCGAGACGCTCAAAGGTCTCACAAAATCCACAAAGGATAAAACACAATCCATGAAAACAAATTTCAACCCTACTTAGGTGTATGCCCATACATATACGTAAGATGACCCACAGAGGATCTCTATGGAAGCTGATAGCCAGCCACGTGATTCTCTAGGGATAGTAACAAGTAACATTCCTAGTCACAACATCAAACACCTTAGATACTAGAGAAATCCTCCTCAATTGAGTAAATTGGTCCTACCACGTCACACAGAAGCTCTTACCACTAACCTTGGACTGCTAAGGTACTCCTCCTGTCGAGTATCGTGGGTCTTCTGCGTCACACAGAGGCGCTCCCCACTGTGGGTCTGCCGTGTCACACAGAGGCGCTCCCCCTCGTGGCCTGCTAAGGTACTCCTCTTGTCAAGTAGTGTGGGTTTTCCGTATCACATAGAGGCACTCCCCACTGTAGGTCTTCTGTGTCACACATAGACGCTCCCCACTGGTCTTGTCGAGTTACTCTGAGTTGAAACGGTCAGTAGTCTTCAAGTCTCAGCCAATCGTAGGGTTCCGTACGTATCGTGCTTGGGAGAACCACTCCCCAAGACATATGTCACACCTCAAACGCCCCTAAGTTCCACGAAAAAGTATCCCAAAGGTCTATCATGTCAAAAAGGACCCAACGTAACAGGCAGCGTGTCAATCAGACACCAGGTCTGTAAGTTATTAGTGTTTCCGCTCCGAGGGCCCGGTTAGATTCGGGGTCCGATCCAACCTAGCCGTAATATAAACTTATCCAAAACACAAGTGGATTATACCAAAAGGACTATCTCGATCCAAGGATTCTGTCTCTATTGATAGTTTTCCAAACGGATGCCCAGATCACATGTTATTGTTAAAAAGGCGAAACTAGGTCCAAATGGGCCTGGGTCCGGTCCGACCCCGGTCGGACTGACCTGACCCGACCTGGACTGGGATGACCTAATCTGGTGTGAGTCACTCCGACACGGTCTGGGTCCAGCTCGGATGACCTGGGATTTGGTGGGCCCGGCCTGCAGGGCCGTAGTCTGGCCCGACCTGTGAAGGGGCAGCCCAACCCGGCCCGGCGGCGCGGCCTACTGGGCGCGCGGTCCGCTGGGCGTAGCCTGCTGGGCACGCGGTCCGCCCGAGCTGGTGCCATAGGGGAAGTGCCCCCCTTCCAGTTTTCCCTAACGGTCCATTGGACCGTTCGACTGTGTGGCACATGGGACCCACCGAGGGGTCCCGCCTGGTCTTGCGCGGCCGGTCAGCTGGTCTTCCTCCTAGTGGCGCGGTAGCGCGTCGCTGCTCCACCACAGCCGGCCGCCCTTTAGCCTTCACCACGGCCAAGCGGCCGCGACCCCCTATTTCCCCGGTAGCACAGACGCTCGCCGCCGCTCCACCACACGGCCAAACGGTCACCGGCCACCTCCCTGCCCCGCCGCGGCCGACGGGCCACGACCTCCTCATCAACCTGCGACACAGACATGCACCGCCCTTTTTCCTCGTGGCCGACCGGGCGCCGACCATCGCCTTCTTCCGCGAGCCACTATGGCTTCGTTCAAAGCCCAAAAAATTAAATGATCGCATATTCAAGATCCTTGTGTCGAGGTATCTGTGTCCATATATCGCATTCAACAATACTCCATGTTTCCAGTGTCAATAAAAATTAGGCATTGGAGAACACACGAAGAATGCGTAAAGAATAAAAAGAAAGAAGAGAAAGGTTTATGTGTAGGATGATGGCCATGTTCATTTGGCCATCATCATCAGTAATTTAGGATATGAAGAATCAATAAAGTAAAATCAAACATAAATAAAATCCATTCCTCATTCTCCCATAAGAGATGTCGTGAGAAATAAGACGAAGTCGATGAGATGGTGACGTTGGCGTTCATCGCTTCCGAAAGACACTTCCAATCTGGGCTCAACGTCGGTTCCTCATTCTTCATTGGGGGGTTTATTTGTTGGAGAATGTTCATTACAACTCTCCAAAGGTCTCCTCTTTTTCCAACAATTCTCCAACGAGAGGTGTGGTGCCAATTTAATGAGTTAAGGATTAATGTTGGCACATAAAAGTTGGCACATTAAATTGGAATAATAAATTGGCACAATAAATTGGCATAATAAATTGGCACAATAAATTGGAATAATAAAGTGGAAGGATACCAAGGGTTTTCCACACATAGAAGAAGGGTTCGGGTTGTCCCCACCGCCCGAATTCAAAAAGGAGGTTTCAAACAAAACAAAATAATTTTTATTTTATTTTATTTTATTATTATTCTCCCACAAAAATCTGAAAAACCAACTTCTACCCTCAACCTACTGCGGTCGAGGTGAAGGTCTCCTTAAGCGAATACTGGTTCTGCAAGTTCAACAGTGCCCTCATATTTCAATTTCGAGCACCAGTTTCAAATTTACAAAAACCCACTCGCACGTTTACTGAACGTATCTAAAACAAAGTTCAGAAATTCATTCAGGGCACTCTAGGACTCGGAATCACGTGCTGTTAATTTTTACGGACTCGTAATATTCCATATAATTAAAAAAAATTACATGAAAAAATATGGGTCTTTAAAAAAAGATTGAAATAAACACAAAACCTTTTCATAAAACTTTTGAATTTACAATTGAGTATAAAAATTAAAAATAATGAAATTTACAAATCACTGATCCATGAAAACATCCATATGAAAATTCTCCCAAATAATTCCATACACTTCATATGCATCATACTTACATCATAAAATTGTTTATCCAATATCATACAAGTGAGCGGTGAGTTTCTTTTGATCAGTAAACAAAATAAGTCACAAACACATATATGTTTAATTAAACACAACAATTTACAATTATAGAGTTTAGTTATATAACATCATCAAGACAATGTTCAAAATTAATTCTCATGACTACACCTTGATGAGCGAAAATCATCTCCATATTCATATCTATCTCTATTCACTTCTTCCAGCATTTAAATTTTAATTTATTTGAAAATTAAAATATGATTTATATTCATATTTCAATATAAAAGTAATAAAACCTTATATTTTGAATGAATATGAAATTGTGTAATTTAAATACTAAATCTATTTAATAATTTATGAAATATTAGTGGGAATGGTTACTAAATCACACCAAAAATGACCCAAGATATTTCCAAATAATCCCACAACATCCTCTATCGGTACCCTAAAACTATAAAATTGTATAACTATCTTTATGCCATTCAGATTCCACACTAATGAACTTTCCATTTTTGACTCCTAACATTATTTTTTGTTTCTGTTATGAAAAACATAATATATTAATATACAAAAATTCAATATTTTTTTCACATTAATTTTTTTACCTATAATCACAACCCTCTAATATCTTCATGAGGTAGCTAGAGTGACCACCTACTCCCTCAATGCATGAAAATCACCTCCTCGACATTCTTATCATTTTAAAAAGTAAAAATAGTTTAAGAACATATATTGTTAAACAAGTATAACATTTATTTTTTCAAAAATAAACATTTAATGCAAAAAATGAAATTTAAATATGATAATAGATGCATGATACTAAAATAATAATATAATTAATATATAGTTAAAAAGTTAGTGAATGACTGTATATACAATCCTTTTCTTCTTCAATCATATCATCATCCTGCTCCATCATTACTTATTCTACTTCATCCACTCATGTAAGATCAACATTCTCAATATAATCCTTGGAAAATAATGTAATTTCTTACCATTGATGGGATTCAATGTCATAAGTTAATTATTCCACTTAAACACACATATCATAGAAATCTCTTTGTTTCAAGTGCACAAATACACTTCACACTTAATCAATAGAATATTCCATATAATATACCATTTTTCATTATGATGTGAAGGTATTTAGATCATGTACTTCATGGTCACTAATATCCATCAAGAGAGAGAAATTTATAGAAATAAATTGTAATTGATATCTTTTAATACACCAGGTAATATTGAACTACTTGAATTTAAATAAAACAACTGAAAATGATTTTGGTTGTGTAATTCAATAAAACTAGAAAATGTTTCATTGTATTATAGTCTAGAAAATATAAATATACCACTATTTTATATTTTTAAACCTTTTTCCTGATTGAATGTATGGAATTTGAAGCCATTCACACTATAAGCATTGAATTTTCTAGCTTGATTTAGAAGACACTAAACTAAAAACTTTAAATTTCCTAATAATTTAGCTTGAATATTGATATTCATGGTCTCAAAAAATTTATATAAATTATTAAATTTACATAATATATATATGGAAACCTAATAAATATATAAATTTTTGAGTTTATGAACTTACATGACATGAAAACCATTCTATAATATCTTTATTGATAACTATTGTTATATCTGTCTTATTATATGGTTAAATTATTATGTGTCTATTTTTTATCCTTAGATCATTGTTGTACACCAATGCGAATTAGTGTTTCCCTGTGATGTGTGTTGGATTCATTATAAACCCTATCATTGTCAACCCTTTTGTGTTTGAGTGTGGGATATGGTGTTTCCATTAGCATGGTGTGGTGGAGAATGTTATATTTACTATCCAAAATGTTAATAGTTTTATGGTGTTCCCAATAAATGGAAAGTGGTGGATTGATTGAAGCATTGTGTAAGACAAGAATGTTGGTCATGATAATAATGAGATATAGGTTGAATCCATAATATAAATAGGAGAACCTAGACAAAGAAGCAACATTCAAAGTTCATGGATAAGTTCCATAGCTTAATATATTCATAAAGAAATGGGTCTGGAAGTGTTTGAGTGTGTGTGGGTATTTAGTATAGGAAAATAGAGAAAAGGAAGAAGAATTGTGAAAATCATATGTTTCAGAAACACGATGTGTTCAAGACATATCAAGAAAATATAGAAAAGGAAAGGTTTTCACACATGTGAACAAGTTTCATA
Source organism: Viscum album (assembly GCA_963277665.1). Taxonomy (NCBI): domain Eukaryota; kingdom Viridiplantae; phylum Streptophyta; class Magnoliopsida; order Santalales; family Viscaceae; genus Viscum; species Viscum album. Next base: position 1,439,619,332 of record OY728122.1, on the reverse strand, counting down.
AAATACAAGAATAGTTTTGTTAGGTTTTGTGAAAATGATTTTTTGAGACTACCTCATAAAAATATGGAAAATGCATGGAATTTATGAAATATTGATTATTTCCTGAAATATTTGGTTGCTTAAAGAATGTATGTTTCAAGAAGGTGGTAAATTTAATAAAGATTACGAGTTATATGAAGGAAAAATATTTTTTATAAGCATAAGTGAATGAGATTTTTTCCTAGAAGTTTCATGAAGACTAAGAATTATGAGAACAAATTATAGAGTTTAATGAAATTTAAGTGGAGAGTGTATAGGTTTTTCAAAGGGGTGACAAAATTTATAAATAATACACCACCCAAATAAATTTATTATGACTAAATTGTTGAATATATGAAGTATATGAATTCAATAAATAGTTTTTTTGAATATATTTATTGTGTGAAGTAGTAATGATGATATGAGTTATGTGAATAAAGGGATTATGTTAATTTGAAAAAGTGAGTTTCATGAAAGATTGAAAGACTCATTAAAGTTTTCCACTTTCGAAAAACAATGAAATTTTCATGAAATCTAGGTTTTTTGAAAAATAATGAATTTTTCATGAAACATTGTATTGGGAATTCATATCAGGTGAACAATACAAAAAGTTATTAACACTCATTGGTGACCTATCCAAGGGAATTAAGTATTTATTAATGACTTGTTCAACAAGGAAAGTGATGCTTAATCAATGGTGATATTAAAAAATAGTTTGTGAAAGAGAAGTGTGAATATCAATGAGAACTAATCAGTGTAACATAAATAAGATATTTAACTCATGCATTATCATATATGCCAAAGTGCTTGTCCTCCGGAAGCAGCAAGTGAAGGGAGAGGAAAAAGGGAGTGACCCTTGGGTGGAAGTGAGACAAATCCAAAATCATGTAAATGTAGAGAGAATAATATGGATTGAACTAATTAAAATTATGGTGTCTTATATGATTGATTTTATTATATTAAATGGGAAGACAATAAATTAATGTGGATTGAAAATTCATCAATATTACCTAAATAAGGCTGAGATAAGAACACCAATTAATCATATCATCCCTTAATATGTGAAAATAAGAGTGACCCGACTCAACATTTAGGTCAAGATCAGTTAGGATAGTAATATTTTTATACGTAAGTGGGGAAAATCAAATGAGTTTCATACCGAAATTCACCATCCTCTCATGGAATCTCTCATTAAATTCTATTATGGGTCTAACAATTAGTATTAGAGGGAAGATTTATCTCATTGTATTTTTTTCATCCAAATTGAGCTAATTGGTTTTTTTAGGTGAAATATTTTCTGCCTATACAACATGGTAAGGAAAAATAATCTTAAAAATAAGTATGAATTCAAAGGAATTACATATAATAGAATAGTTTTTGAGAAGTGTGTGATTGAGTTAATTAATACAAAAAGCTCAAAAATAGAAGGTATGGATGAATCTGATTATTTATCTACCTATCCATAAATTGATGGTGAAGGACTATCTATGGAGCCTGATATGCCATTTGGTGTCAAAAATACTGATGATAATGAGATATAAAGAGATTCAAAGGTGGATTCTATCCATATATCATAGAATATTGAGTAGGTAATGATGGAAGAAAACCTAATGCTTACAAAGAAGAATGTGTCTCTAGGGAACCATATTGAAATGATAAAAATTTAGTTCTACTAAAAAATCCCCAATCAAAGACTAATTTATCTTTCTATATCTTTGTGAGAGAATAATAATACTCTAGCCAATGAGTTGGAGGAAATTTCTTCCAAAGTGAAAGCATGTAAATATGGTTCCAAATAAAGGATCCTTAAATAAAAGGAGGATCAAAATTTTAGGTCCAAGATGAATTAATTGGTTGCACACATTTTAGATTTGGTTAAGGAGAAACAAAAGTTTTGGTAAGTAAAGTTGGCTTGAAATGATGAAATTGTGAAGTTGGGTGAAAAAATAAAGAGTAAAAGTGACTTGAAGAAATTTCTCATAAATTTGAAAAAAATATCCATAGAGAATGAGATGAAAGCTATAATTATCCTTCTCAAAACTCAATTGCTAGAGAGGTTAAATTTTTAAAAAGAATCAAGATCAAGTATGAAGGAGATAACTGCCCAATTTAAGGATAATGATGAGAAGACCAAGGAGCTTAAAGTAAGGATATAAATCTTACACTAGAAAAGGAAGATCCCTCCCAAGGTAGTATCAACAAGTGGAGTCCACAAATGTGAAAATATATGGTGAGAAAGTTAGAAGAACCATCTTTATAAATACAAAAGATTTGGATCTCAGAGGAAGGTAGCCACTAAGTTATACTACTATTGAATCATGGGAGATATCATGAGTGTTTTCCAAAAATACCAAGGGATCAAAGGTATAAGGAAATTTGTTACAAAAACATATAAACCAAGGCGCAACTCTATGAGGTATGGTTTTAATGGGATATGCTTTATATGTAATATAAATATTCATATAACTAGAAACATAGAAATGGAGGAACTAACATTGTCACAAGGAATTACCCCATTCCTATGACTAACGAGAAGAAATTTTTCCCTAAAATATATTTTGTTAATCTGCAAAATAAATTTACTACTATGTGGGAAAATAATAGATCTCAACCAAAGGTTTATTAAGAACCAATATCAGTTCACTCACAACATCCCTCTTGAAAAAAATAAAATAAATATGGAGGAAAAATGAGGAAACTTTTTTAGCTGTGAGAATAGAGGATGAGCATGAAAAAGAGGTTCCACTAGGGAATAAAGTATCTAAGTTTAAAATATTTCCTATAAAATAGGAAAAAAGAAAATCATGCATAAGTGTGATTGAAAATTTTACCACAGGGAAATAGAAGAATAGAACTTTGGGAGTTCCTTAGAAAAAGAAAAATAGTTTTTTGAATAGGATTTCCAAATCCAATATTTAATTTCAAGGTTCATGAAAAAACAAGAAGAAGACTTAGAAAAATGAATGGAGTACAAAAGCCAATCATTTGAATGATATATACCAAAACAAGACATGGGTTATGAAAGTTGATAAATTAGGTAGGGATAAACATTGATTCAATAAGATTTGGAGAATAAGGATCCAATCAATAACATGTGAGGAGGTCCTTTTCGGAAGGAGTACACAAGGAAGGAGATTTTGTGGGTTGGGATATGAAGAAAAAGAAATTCCCAAGCTAGGAATAGGTAAGTCTAAAGAAAAAATATGAAATGATTTTTTTTCAAGTGGAATCATTTAAAGGAGATATTCTTTCATGGAACTAAATAAGATAACCATGATGAATGATCAAGGAGAAGAAGAGGTTGATTTGGTGTTGGAATTACTTTCCTTGAATATGAAAATAAGAAAAAGAAAGTGTGATATTGAATGGTTTTTTAAGACCAACCTCATTCCTCAACTAAAGGATGTGAAACATCCCCTCTCCCTATGTGTTTAAATATTATTAACTACTGTCGAAGTAAGGGGGGATAAGATCCATGGGGAAGTTGCATCAAAATATGAAAAGTGTAATTGTGATGTTCTCCATAATTCCAAATGATTCAAATCAACACAAGAAGCATTTTTTCTATATTTCGAATCAGAATGAATGAGTATGGAAGAAGAATAAAATAAGTAACTAGGAGTTACAATGATTTGTATCATGATTTGAAATTTTATATGTCAATTGATGTCAAGTGGTATTAAGATCCATTAAGCATTGAAGTTAAGATAACTTTATCTCTCTAACTTCACATCTTAATGATAAAAAAATGGGAAAGCATAAAAAAATGATCTATTATGTTTTATTTTTTTAAATATAACACGTGATATCATATGTATATTCTTAGTATATCAAAGACTTATATGGATGGATAAATTTCATGATGAATTTCAGTTCTACATTTAGTGAAAATTCTAATAAATTCAGGGGGAATTTTGAGATGAAAATATGATAGATGGTATCCTCAACAAACAAGGAAATTCACCCTTTAGATAAGATATGAAATTATCTACCAAGAATATTTTAGTAAGTGATATTTAAATATAAAAAATTTGTTATCATTTCAAAACTTGGTATTGAGAAAGATTTATCCAATGGAATCATCCATCATACCGATATCTATGTTGGTATCAATTTTAATAATTTGTATTAGCTTGGTGTATAAGGATGAAGAAAAAATATATAAGATTTCATAGAAATAATCTATTGTTTTATGGATAAATGATATGTATGGAAGTAAGTGAGTTCAAATGATATTGATGGATTTATTAACATTATCTCTTATTACATATATCAAGAATTAACTAATTAGGCTTAGAGGATTTGTTGATGTATCTTTTATAAGTGGAAAGTCCACCCAATGAAAACCATTCTTAATGAATATTTAATAGTAATTTGTTTTTTCATTATAGGGATCACTCAAACCTATAGTCACATGTGAAGAGATGATGAAGAATAAAAAAAATAATTTGTGGGTCTAACTAGTGGGCCTAACAAGTGGAGTAGTTACATATCATATGGGAAGAATTATCTATCCTTATCAAATTCAAGGACCATAATGACAAAGAGGGTGAAATATAAATACCACTATAAACATCATTAATAAAGGAGATAGAGTTAAATGATGCAATGCATGATCTCAGTGGTATAGAAAAGATAGAATATTATGTTTCATGATATCAAGAAAACACGGGGAGAATGATATAACATTAAAAGTTTTATCCCTATTTTCCAAGGCATGAGTTTTCTCAAGATTATATATATTTTTTATATGGTACAAAGTATACTTTGGATTTTCTATTGAAGGATGAGAACAAAGGTTCATGAATCCATGTGCAGTTTCTTCCTAGAGTAGAAAGGATAATGGATTCATGTGTTTTCCTTCCCATCCATTTATAAGGGGAGTAGGATGTGAAGTTTGTAAATATAATTATGTTAAGGATGTTCATTCAATGATAATAAATCATAGAATTAGTTCACGATGAAATATATTACTTAATATGGTTGAATAAAGTGTTACTCTTTTGTTCCATGGATTTTGAAATAGTTGATATTGATCACACAAAAAAATCAATAATTGGTAATGGTATTCATGTATAGTTTGTATCGATAAAGGTTTATTAGTTTTCATAAATATAGAGTCAAAGGATTCATGAAATTGTTTCCAAAAAATCCAAAGTGATAGATTTTTGGAAACCAATTAGAATTGTAATTTTCATGTACTGTGTGTTGTATTCATTTTCAATCATATCACTATCAATCTCAGTGTGTTGGTGTGTTGGATACATTGTTTTCATTTATATGGTGTGGTGGATAATGTTTGATTTTCTGTTCACCATGTTAAAACTTTTATGGTTTCCCTGATAAAGGGAAGGTGGATTATTTCATGAAGAAAAGTGAGACCCTAGAATTCCAAACTAGATAATGTTGATATATGGGTTGAATCTATCAAATAAATATGAGAAAAAAATAAGGTTTTATCATGAAAAGTTCATGGATAAGTTCTAGTATTGTGAAGACCTTGATGTATTTATGAAGAAATGGGTTTGGAAGTGTTTGTTTTCATGTAGAAATTTAGGGAAGGAAATCAAAGAAAAGGAAGAAGACTATACAAAATAACAAGTTGTGTGAATATGGTGATTCCAAGCCATATTAAGGAAATATGGATAATGAAAGGTTTTCACACAAGTGAAAAATATTCGTGAAGGGAATCGATATTTTTTTTTGAAGTTTTACAAAAACAACGTTTTTAGTTCCCCTCATCCAAATATGGAAAATGCATGGACCTTATGAAATATTGATTTTTTTATAAAATATTAGGGTTTTCCTGAAAGAATGTATTACGAAGGTGGTGAGTTTTGTGAATATGGTGAGTTATGTGGGGAAACCTTGATTTCCAAAAGCGTACATGAATGAAAGTTTTTCTTTGAATTTTTGAGAAGATTGGTAGTTGAATGAAAAAATTATAGAGTTTTATGAAAGGTGGGTGGTGGGAATCCATGTTTTGAAAAAGGGAGAAAACATCTATAAACAGGATGATTTTCCTATCATTTGAGTAATCCCTGACCATTGAATATATAAAGGCTCTAAATTCATGAAAGAGTTTCATGAAGGTATTTCTTTTGCAAAGCTGTAATGTTGTCATGAGTTACACAATGAAAAAACTTATGTCTATTTGACAAAACATGTTTCATGAAATATTGAAAGTATCATGAAAGATGAGAGTTTCATGAAACAACAAAATATTCATGAAATATAAGAGTTTCATGAAATTGTGAAGGTTTCATGAAATTTAGTATTGGGAATTCACATTAGGTAAAAAATAAAAAAAATGATTGGCACTCATTGTAGACATTTTCAAAGAAATTCATTATTCCTTGAATGGTAGTTCAATAGGAAAAGTGATGATACTTCAATGATGATGTTCAAAACAAATTTATGAAAGAGTTGTTTGAATATAACTGAGAACTAATCAGTGAATCATAAAAAAGATAATAAATTAATGCATTGGACTATTTTCCAAAGAGCTTGTCCGGTTGAAGTAGTGATCAAAGGGAGAGGACAAAGAGAGAGACCCTTGGGTGGTAGTGAGACAAACCCTAAATCCTGTAAGGGAAGTAAGCCTCGATCGAAGTGACCATAAAAAAACATTGTATTCATAAGTCTATTGAACATTAGTAGATTTTGTAACATCAAAACAATATTTGTGTGTTCTCCTTGGACATATCCTAATGTGAGAGAACCAAGTAAAAACATATTTTTTGTGTGATTTATTTTCATATATTCTATAAGATGATAATTAGTGCTTTTGGATTGAGTGGTCATTGATTATATCTATGTAAGGATAAGATAATTACCCTATTTAATCTGGTCATCACTTAACATGTTAAAAAAATAGTGACCCTACTAACAAGTGAGGTAAATATTGATTTGGATAGTGATAGTTTCATGAGTGCATGGGGAAACACATTTGAGTTTCATACTCAAATTCACCTGTCCTCTTAGAAAATATCTCACTAAAGTCCCTTATGGGACAAAAAATATTCAATGAATGGATATGAAATTTTAATATTTAGTAGCATATATCTATGTTCTTGTAATAATAAAATTGTGTTAGTGTAATATTTGAGGTCCTCCCAACTGATTTTCTTGTAGTAGGAAATATTATTTATTTACTATATAGTTGATATTAAGTAAAGATATTGTCAACACATCCAAATCTATTGAATCTTATCTCAATATCATCTAATTATATAGAAAAAAAGTAAGAGACTCCTATAACACCATGATATTTTATGATATAGTTCTCTATAAATATTTTTGTTCTTTGATAGATTACTTCACACAAAACACCGAGTTTAAAAAAATCATGATACTATTAAAATATTATTATTTAATGTGATAGTTATCTCCTAACCGCTGGTTTGGAACATATAAATAAGATAAAATAAATTTTTAAAAATCTATGGTTTACACATTTATAAATTAATTCATTGGTTTTTAATTGATTATAAATGAAAATAAGAATCATTTGAGAGTAAAAGATATGTTTTCCATAAAATACTATTTTTATGTGCACAATTTGTTTTTATATTAATAAATTAAATTACTAAATATTGGTGAATAATTTTAATTAAATTTATATATTATATAATAAATAAATTTTTTAACATTCATATAATATTTTTTCCAATAATTTGATAAGAATAAATCTAGTTTTATGGTTAACAATATACATTTCCAAAAAAATGATTTTCATCAGGTTTTGCACACTTATTTTTAAAAAAAATATACCAATTATAGGAGTTGAATGTTTAAAAATGGATCCCTTATTTTGAATCATGAGGTTAAAATTTGGTAATTATTTCTATTTTATTTTTTCAATTATTAATAGTAACCTTGATTAATTTTTTTCACCTTGGTAAGGGTAAAATGGGTAAAACAGGGTTAAAACATTGGGATAAGACTTTAAATTACTCTAAAACTATAATTTATCATATTGGATGAGTGGATTTCGATAATTATTATCCAAGCCTAAAAAATATTCCAACATGGTGACATTTTTCTTTGATTATGACCATTACACTATTTTAAGAAAAGAATAAATACAAAATGTTACTATCTTGACTTTAATATCTATAAAATTTTAACATAAGTATAATAGAGGTTATGTTCTATTATAAATTTTTATTTTAAAAATAAATTATTTTTTTGATCATATTAATTTATTTTCAATTTTTAGTGATTGAATAATTAACTTAAATTCTCACAGAAAACTCACAATATTTATTCAATCAATAGAAATATAAAATAAATGATTTAAAAAATAATAAAAGAAATAAAGTTTGGTTAAATTATTATTTTCCAAAACTACTATATCTAAATATAACATATTTTATATTTTTAAATTTTTATATTTAAATTACTTTTATTTCATGTTGTTTCCAAAGTCAAAGTAAATGAATAGTTCTAAAAATGATATTAATGATATTTTATAATAAATAAATTTTTATTAAATGATTTACAAGTAATAATAATACTCTGTTCATCCAAATGAATAATATATTTTTGAAAATATCAGTCATGGTCTATTTATGAGTCACTATTCCTTTTATGTTAACATTCATGACCCTTAAATAGTATAAAATATTGCTATCATGATAGTTCTCAAAAAGGGTTAACGGGGGTTGAAACTAAGAGATAAGGGTAAAACAATAACCAATAATTATCCAAATTTAATTGGATGAGATAATTTAGAATCACAATAATTTTATATTCTAATTATATCAATTTGGATCCATTTTTATAAGAAAATTAATTTATATTATTTTATTACTTTATATAATTCCTATAGTGCCCCTACCCTCATTTTTAAAAGGGAACCTCATCTCTTCCATTATCCATAACTTATTGGAATTATATATCATCTATTATATACCATAATACCTACCTATATTACATACACACAACCTATATCTTTTGGTATTTCCAAAAGACCATCCTTTCAAGGATCAAGGTGTAATCTAAAAGAGGTTTCTTAATGAATAGGTATAACTCTTAATCAAGTGTTTTCAATTTTATTTTTTCTAATAACTCCTATAAATATATGGCATAAATTATAAAATAATTACTTTATTATCTTAAATATACATAATTTTTATTATGATGATGGAACATCCATTATCCACCTCCTTCAAATCTGTTGGAAAATGGTAACGTAGCTTGAGTGTATGTGTTGACTACCACCTCCACAAAGAAATATGATGAATTTTTCATTTAAAAAATAAATTGATGGAAATAAGGATATATTTAATGAATATATATGGTATATTAATTATTATTTAAAGGTTAATTTTTATTCTCCTTTATTTTTTTCCACGCATCGAAAAGCGAAAACAACGTTCATGCGTACGTATGACCTACCATATCCATGAACAATGTAATTCATTTTTATATATCAATTATTTATGGATGATTATAAATAAATATATAATAAATATATATGATATTTATATAATGATTAAAGTTATATATATTATGGAACCATGATTAAAGTACAAGGACCAATACCATCGAACCAAAATTCTCATGAAAAATGAAACAGTTAACACCAAAAACAATGACTTTAATAAGGAATTGTTAATAAATTGATGTTGAAATGTTTTAAGTAGATAATATAGGATATTATAAGTATGTACATAAATCTGTTATTGAATTATAATAAATTTATATTTATTATATAGTAGGTAAGATCACTTTCTAAGGAATTCAAATTTGAGGTAAGAGTTTTATGTTATAATCTCATTGTTTATCGGGATTGTTTATCATTATGTTTATAATGATGAAATATCATAATATAACTCTAAATAATCTCATGAATTTTGATCCCCTATGGTTATTTATTTATAATACTTGTTTTTATTTCATTTTCCTCACTTTAAGTACTCAAGAGACCAAAATAATGTTTTTCATGAAAAATGATTTTATTTCTCTATTTGGTCAAGAATAATTTTTCTTACATATCCATGTATTCTAAAATGTTTTAAACAATTATTTTAATAATCTAATATTATTTTTTAAATTCATTTTTACCCATGATTTAGTTTTTATAATTATTTTAAAAGTAATATTCTCATCATTTTCCAAATGAGGTACTTTTGATTTTTTTTACCAAAAATGTGAAAGGAATATTTGTTTTAACACACACAACAAGAACATAATTTCCCACTATTATGAACACTTAATTATTTGAAGATTCAATTACAGGTTTCCAAGTTTATTTTCAAATAAAACATTTTCTTTAATATTGTGGAAATCATTATATTTTAACTTTTTACTTTAAAAGTGAAGAGTATTTTGCTCAATAAATGTTAAAATAATATTTTAATGGGAATTTTCATATATGATAACATCCGTTGATGTTATTTATGATTTAATAGATTTATGATATAGGGATACCATCCTTATTATTTCTTTGTATGGTTTATTAATATGATTATTAAATGATGAAATATTTATGAAACCCATTTTTTCTCCATTGGTTATGCTATGATGAAATAATGAAATGTTTATGAAACCCATTTCCTTTTCCTGAGTTATGATATGATGAAAGTTTTATGATATTGTGTCACACATATATATGAGTTTCAATATTTGATGGGTGGTCCTTGAATTATATAGACCTCAAATTCATTGAGTAAATATGGATATCTCATGAGATAATAATTACTAGAATGGTAATTGAACATAGTTTAATAAGGTACATTTTCCACTAATGTAGTCTTGGGAGTGAAACCTGAATAACAATACACTGGAATGAGGAGTGAGAACAATCAAATATTATAGTCTAGGAAGTGGTATTTATCTAAGGAAATTATTTTATATTCTTATGAGCATGCCATAAACTTATGTTTTATGAAAATTTTATGCTCTCATGGATCATAGTCTTTAATTAACTTATGATAAATGTATAATGAATTTCCAAGATTTATAGCATGAATCAAAATCATGATATATGATATTTAGGGTATGGTATTCAAATGTTAAGATCATATTATCATATGGGTGGGCCCAGAATAATATATCCCTCAAATGCATTAGGTATTGTTTTTATTTCATGAAATACCATGTATGGTACATGAGAGGTTATCATAAGAATACATGTTATGATGTTTCAGCAGTTATACTTGACTTATGTTTATGATGTAATTTTTTTATGTTTTTTAAAAATTCCCATGTTTCCTTTATGTTATCATCTTATATCATATTTCAATGTTAATTGTTTTATTATCATCCCTATTATGTTACCTTGATATGCCACTAGACTCACATGTATTTATTTACCTTATGTTATGAATTGATTATTTCCTTAATAAGATTTATATCTGAAACCATTATTACCTATATCCCCAGGTTATCCCATGAAATTTTAAAATATCCATAGAACATAAGGTCATGTTGTAGAGTTTTAAAATAATGATGTTGTACCCAAATTTTATGTTATTATTCTATGAGGATAATTCTCTAAAGACACTAGGCCTTATGATCTTCTAGGATGGTATTATATATATATATTTATGTAATAAATCATGAATTAAGTTCTATTAAAAATATGGGTTATCATAGTTGGTATCATAGGAGGGTCTAGTTATTTTCAAGGATTAGGATTAGAAAACCTTATTCAGGACTTAGGGATAATACTAAGCATATGAAAACATCCCTAAATTATGGTAAAGTATAGAGTAAGTGGTTTCAAATAAAAAAAATTTATATATGGATAATATATGTGGATGTTTCCTTAGCATAGTTTTACCTAGGTGTAATAACACTTGAAAGGGAGAACTGGGATTTAACTTGTGTTTCATACATTTAATGAAAAAGGCCATAATCCACACCTGGTTTGACACTCTTGGGGGATATGATTTGGTAAATTCACAAGATCCTTAAAAATCATTATGAAGGGAACAAAAGTTCCTATAAGATTTCATGTTAGGTAATAGATCTTGGATAACTAAGATTAAAACCTATAAATTCATAGGTTAAGGAATATATGTCATTTATGATTTATACCTATAATGATCATGGTTTCCTGTATATGTTTTTAAAGGTTTAAAAATTATGATATATAATTTCCCCTTTGTTTTAGTCAATGGATGGGAATAGGAGGAAATTATTCAATAACTAATGTGATAAGAAATGTAATGGATTCCCAAATGAGATTCCCAACCTAATGGGAGTAGGAGTTGAAACATTCATTATAATAATTTCTCAATTAACTAATTTTTTTAATAGAGACTTAAATCTGGGGAAAACCCATATTCATATTAGAAAGAAAAATTTTCAATTAATAACCTTATATGAAAAATTCCTTTAATTTTTAGTGGAAATTTCAATACCTAAATCATAGAACAATGGATCAAATCCATTGAAAATATCTTCATCATCCTTTAATTCTAGGAGAAAGATAAATTTATGCTATTTTTTAGCATATGGAATGATAAACTGATCAATATTGGATGCTGATCAAAAAATAAAAAGACTGAGGATGAGATTAAAGAGATAGAGTAGAAAGAATTATAGAAATTTTTTTTTGATAAATATTTCACATTTACTCTCCATATTAAAATAGAGATATATTTCCATGGAATCAAGATAAAGGATGATGAATCCATCATGGATTATGTGAAATACTACACAAGACTTTCATGATACACCTCTGGCTTTTTAAACTCCCCCAAAAATAAAGTTGACCACTTCTTAGAGGGATAAAGTGAAGTCTACAAAAAGGTTTTATAATTTAAGACTTTGCAAGATATGGGAAATTTTCCCTTATTCCCTCAAAGTTGAAATAGATATTAGTGAATCTCATGGGTCTCATAGGTCTAGATATAGGATAATATAATGGATTTTAATTCTTTCAGGATACTGAAGAAATATCATGGAGAAAGTGATTCCAACCTCCCACTTATCAAAAGGGTGTGCAAAAGCACCCCATAAATTTCTTGAAGGGGATGAGGAAACGATTTAGGTGTGTGAAGGAGGGGAACCTAAATAGATATTTCTAATAGAAGAAACCACTATAATATGATTTAAAAATGGAATCCTCCACTCAATTTTCAACATTTTTCCTGAAGTTTCAATATAAAGAAATAATAAAACTATGAAAATTAATGCACTAAGACAAGGGTTATAGAAAATAGCCAATGAAAATAACCTCTAATCACTAGATATAAAGGTCTATCATATTCCATCACAACTTCTGAGGTGGATCCAAAAAATTAAGTTGTGAAAAGTACACTAGTTATTCATTCAAGGATTGTGAAAAAACCTTTTTAATTTGTTCTATACATTATTTCATATCATGAAACTTTAGTAGATCTTTTCAAACATTACCTAAAAACATGGAAGTTGAGTTATCATTGAAGATGAAAAATTGGTCAATTATTTCATCACAACTATATAAATTATCCCTTGTCCATATTTATGGGATGAACTTCCCGATGAACCTTGTGATACTCCCTTAGGAAGAACTCATTTCTATTATAGGCATGTATTGGATATCCTTGTATAGGGATAACATAAATTTTAAAGAGAAGGAATTCACCCCTCATATCATGAATCACCATATAATTCTATACAAGTTAAAGGTGGAGGATGAATATCCTTTAGAATAATCAGATTAAGCATAGATATTATTTCCTTATAAGAAAGCACATATTGATCAAATGATTGAGACTAAGGAAAAGATCATCCTTGATGACATACCCATTATAATGAAATTATCTAATGTGTTTCCTAAAACATTTCCTAGTCTTCATCCTAGATGAGAGGTTGAGGTATCAATTGAAATTATACCCAAATATTTTCTAATATCCAATAATCAATATAGAATTACCACTGTTGAAATTGAGGAGTTGAAGAAACAACTAAAAGAGAATTTGGATAAAGGGTTTATACGCCCATGTGATTCACCTTGTGGTGAACCAATCCTTTTTATCCAGGAGAAATATGTGTTAATGAACCTCTGTATTGATTATAACAAGTTCAAAAAGATCATGATAAATAACATTTATCCCCTACCATGTATTTGTGATTTGTTCGATCTATTACATGGAGCCTAGTACTTCTCAAAGGTGGATCTTTGATCAGAATATTATCAAGTAAAGGCGAAGAAGAAGGATATCCACAAAACTACTTTTTATACAAGGTATGAGCACTATGTGTTCATAGTAATTCCATTTAGACCCACCATTTCTCTAAAAATATTCTTGGATTTAATGAATAAGGACTTTAGGGATTACTTAAAAAAATTTGTTACTCATTTTAGATGATATTATTATCTACTCCAAAAGTAAGGAGAAACATTATGAGTATTTGAATGATGAATTAAAGACCTTCAAAAAGGAAAATATACAATATATATTAAACCTAGATTCTATTAATTCCATATGTTTCATTATCATCTCATGTTTTCCTACTCATATTTTCATCTGCTCTTTCTATACCTATTCCCCCATCTATGACTCCTATCTCCACCTACGACACTTGACTATGCACTCCATCTCTATGAATATGCTATCTACTTACACCTCCATCCATGGATCCCTCCATACCTAACTCCCTCCCCAACTCCCCTATACACCTCCACCTCCCTCCTCAACTCCACTCACCATCCCCACCTCTTCCTCTGCCTCCTCCTCCACCTCCACCTCCATCTTCTGACCTCCTCCCTAACGCCTCCTCACCCCCTTTTGTATATCGCATTCACTTTTTTAGTGAAGTGTTTCTTTAATTTTTTTTTTGTTTCATAACACCCATATCTTCACCACATCACATACTTCATCTCTATGCCTCCATATCCCTGCCTTCCAATCTCTACCTCCTTCACATACAATAATTTGTTTCCTCCCTCCATGTTCAAAGTGATTTCTAAATTGAAAACCCTAAACCATAAATTCCTTCCCAATACACTAAACCACTACCAATTTCACCTTATTTTATATACTTCACTAAACTATAACTGGTAGACTCATGATATCCCTTTTCTAATTCCATTTATCAACTACTAAAAAAATGTTCCAATTTATGACTAGAAACCTACACAATGATATAATTGGTAACTATTGTCTTTATCTGCACTCACACATCAGAGGACAGAAATATGATCTTATAACAATAGTTTTCAAAATATTATTCTTTTTTTTGTGTCAATTTAAAAGTATTTTATCTTCACCACTGTTATAATTCCTTTATCTTTTCCACAGTAGAGGAACATGAATTTCTGGACCTAAATTATTTTCCATTATCTATTCCTTATTTCACTTCCTAACAATTCAAAAAGGAGGACATTTTGTTTTGTTTTGTGATCTCAAGAAGTGAAACTAATTATATTTGGTTTTAATTATGAAAAATGAGATTACCTAGATAATTTTATTTCTAATTTTAATTATTTTTGTTAAAAACATAAAATAAATTACACCATTTCCCTCCAAAAAAATTTCACCCTCCCCTTCCATTCCATTGATATTTTCTGAGATCGTAGTGATTATTTTTTTTGTGGATTTTTGTGTGTGTAATTTTATTTTCTAATTTTATTTAATATATTTATTAATTGTTTTAAATTATTTTTGTCTCAAATTTATTTTGTTATTAGGGTTATTTATGAAATAATTAGAGGCTAGTTACCAGATGAATTAATTTTATATTTAAAAAATTAGCATGGGAATTTTTTATAAGTTTTATTGTTAGTTTTAATGTTTTTCTATATTTTGTCTATATTAAGATTTATGGTATGTTTACCCTTTTTAACTTCCCAATCATTTTATTTATTGTTTAAATTTATTTGCCCAACATGAACAATCTCATCACAATATTTATATTTTTCACACACACCCATACAGATATATATATCCATAGAATATATATATATATATATATATATATATATTTATATACATAACAATGTTGAACATATATATGATCATCATATGTACTTATAGAACATACCTACACACACACACATATATATATTTTGAAATGTTTTTCATATTATATATATAGATCACATATGTTCCAATTTTTATGTCGATTTCTGAAATGCATATATATGTTGGGAATATATATATATATTTCAATAAATTTTTTATAGGATTATGAACTAAGTAATTGTATCAATTATTTTCGTTTCATTTTTCTATTATATATTTCATATTTCACTTAGAAAAAAATTAGAAAGAATAATTTTTTTATATGATATAAAAAAGTGAAACTACTTCTTTTTGGTTTTAGGTATGAAAAACAAGATTCCCTCAAAAATTTTATTTATAATGTTCATTATTGATAATAAAAACATTAAATATATTCCATGATCTCCCATAAAAAAATTTCACCCTCCCCTTCCATTCCATTGATATTTTCTGAGATCATAGTGTATGATAATTTTTTTTGAATAATTTTTTATGTGATTTTATTTGTTTAGGTTATTTAATATATTTATTCCTTTTTTAAATTACAAGTTTCTCAAATTCATATTTTTATTAAAACACTTTCTAAAAAAATAAAAGGCCATATAACATTTTAATTACACTTTAAAAAAATTAGCATAAGATGTTTTTTAATTTTTGTTGTTGGTTTTAATGTTTTTTAATATGCTATCTATATTTTTATTTTTAGTTTAATTACTATTTTCACTTTCCAATCATTTTATTTATTTTTGAATTTTATTACCCAACATGAATTGATTCATCATGATATTTTTTTTTCACACACACATATATATCCATATAATATATATATACAAACATAACAATAATGAATATATATATGATCATCATCTACACTTATAAAACATACATACAATCACAAATATATTTTGATTTTTTATTCACATTATATATATATATATAAAATATGTTCCAATTTTTATTCCAATTTCTCCAATAAATATATATGTTTTCACATATATATATTTTTCAATAAAAACTTAGAGAGGATGAATAAACATGAAATTATATCATTTATTTTCAGTTGCTTTTTTAGTTTTTTGTTTCTTGTTGAAACTTGGAATAAGAAAATGAATTTAAAATTTTTAGATAGATGTTCTATTATATTATCAGATAAAAACTTCTCATAATAACATTTTTTCATTTTTGAAGGACCAAAATTCCTTCATCAGATTCAAATATCCTTTTGAATTTTAGAATGTTTACATGAGACATGTCATAACCTTATTTATTTTTAACTAATCATGAAATTTTAATCATTTATCTTAGTAGTCTACATTCCAAAAAAATAATGTTTTCCAAAACATTATAGGGATGATGATTCATTATAAAAAGTAGCTCTGTATATTCTAGGATAAAGGCAATGATAGATATCTCAATATGTCACATGCTTACTTTGAAAGCTTAATGTTATTTATATGAAACCCTATTTTAATTTTTTTATATAATTGAAATGTTATTTGGCCTCTTTATTACTATATAGTGGCCACTTTTTATGGTTTGGAGAAAATCTTGTTTTTTTATACTTTCACATTTTACATTGATTTTTTTTATGAAAATATTTTTAATTTTAGATTTCCTGCTTTTTCATGATACTCATCTGATTTAAAGAGTTATTTTTTCACATTATAAAAAGTTTGGAAAATGTTTCTATTTCAAAAACTAATATTAGAGTCATGTTTCCTTTAGTATTATTTTCTTTTTGTATGATTTTTTAGATAAGTATTTCACTTCCAGAAAATTTAGAAGGGAAATACTATTTCTTTTTGGTTATGTGTTCTCAAGAAGTGAAATCACTTCTATTTAGTTTCAGGCATAAAAAATAGGCATCTGAGAATAGTTTTATTACTAATTATTATTGATAATATTAAAAAAATTAAATCTATTCCTTTCCTTTTCTATTTTCTGAGATCATTGTGTATGGGAATTTTCTACTATACATATATATAAAGTTTATATATGTATTATTCCATCTGTTATTCTACTATGCATACAGGGAATTCATATATGAATTATACTATATATATATGTGTTATGCTATACGTATATATCTATTTTGAATATATATGTATATATATATATGAAATTCATATATGTATATGTATATATATATATATATATGTATTCTGCTATACATATATCTCTATATATTTATTCTTCAACATATATCCATTATTCTATACGTATATATGTATTCTATTATATATATATATATTCACTGTTATACCTTTATATGTATTCCAATATACATATGTATTCTAATATATATATATGTATTCTTCTATATAACATATATATATATATGTATTCAACTATATATGTATATGTATTTTTTTATACATACATATTTATGTATTCACTTCTATACATATATCTATATTCTATTATACAGATGTATTCTGCTACACACACACACACACACATATATATGTGTATTTTTTATAAAACATTTTCTCATGCTTTCTACTTTAGGCCACTAAATAAAATCTTTTTCAATTTAAACATTGTAGGACATTTACCATATATCATCCATTATTTTATTTCATCTAGATAGGTTGAACTATCTATGGATGTTAGATATCATAGATATTTCATGTAATACTATATATATATCTCAAAGTTCTATCATTTATGTTTACTATTTGTGGATATTAGTTTTCATACTTATTGAATTTATGTTTTCGTACATTCAACTCAAAATCATGTACTCATAAATACAAATCAACAATATTAATTAAGAAAAGGTGAATATTCCCATGCATTTCCAATGTTTGAATATTTTATTTTTCATTTGATATATATTAGCCATGATTACATTTTTTATAATGGGAGAACCATTATTCAAATATTCCACAGAAATGTGTGAAGTGTACCACCACTTAAAGGTTAATTTTGATTTATTTTCATTTTTATTTTAATAATAATGATTCCATTTATTTTTTGATTTTTTAAATTTATTTATTCATGTTTCATTTAATATTTTGATTCTATAAATTTAGTTTTAAATATTTTGTTTCATGTTATGCATGAACAAACATAATTATTTAGAGGAAACCCTACTTTTAACTTTATAATGCCTTTTAGGTTTCAATGTCCACAATTTAATTATATTTATGTTTTACTAGTTATAAATATATTTTTTATAATGGATACCTATAATCAATTTCTAATTCATTGGTTTTTTTCATTATTTTATAGAAAAAAATCAAATTTTTACTATTTTAAAAATTATTAATCATTTATTTTTTTTGACTGTAGCTTCCCATTAAATAAAATTCCTTTTTAAATAAAGAACCATTTAAATTAATTTTCTATGTAGGATAATGATGATTTTATATTTTCTCTACTGTTAAATATTTTAATGTTGAAAAGGGTTATATTATCTACTAAAATAATTGATTATAACATTTAAAATTGGAACTATTAATATGAACATAACACTTATAAAATGTTATTGATCGTAGATAATGAAATTTACCTTAATTTTTATGACAACACATTCGAAAAAACTAGGTACTGCAGTTTTAAATTTTTTTAAATCAAATATTTTAAAAAATAACAACTTACACATTACAATTTTTTTTGTATCTAAAATTTATAAAAGCATGAGTGTAGTTGATATTCATGATGAAAAAACTCTGAAGTTGAATTTGTAAATTTTACCATGTAGATTGCATCAAATTAGGCACATTTAAAAAATAAAAATTGACTGATATTGTTATCTAAATATTTCAATTGAAAAATAATAATTATAATTTTCACACAATGCATGTAATATGATACTATCAGTTTGGTTGTTTAATTTAAAAAAAAAATTCAATTGATCCTAGAATTAGTTGTAGTAGAGTTGTCAACCCATTTTATCCATAATATATCTTTTACATGAAACATCCCTATATATATGCTATATTCCTAAATAGTATGTATTTGTGTGAGATTATTGTTATGTTGTTTTTACCACTACTGGGAATGTTAGGATATTAAAGTCATATAATTTTCACATTATTTTATTTCCATATTTAATTTCAGGAAACCAAACATAAATGACTATCCCAGCCTATAACATCCTAGACCCGGATGCCACTTAATAGTTCCCTACGGCTGATTGGCCACATGGACTCAAGTGCATCTCCCCAAACACCAGAGTCTTCCAACTAGTAGTGAGGGACTAGTGTTTCTGTGGGGATACTATGACTTCATCACTAGATTTTAACACAGAATAAAGTCAACAACATAAAAGTAGAAGAAGTAGATATAACAAGTATAAAACTAATAGATAAACAAGATAAGAATATACGAAAAATCAATAGGTGTCTCACATACAATGATGATGATACATGTATCTATAAAGAACCCCAAACAGGTACATAAAAGTAAAATAAAATATATATCCTGAAATACAAAAAAGACCAAAAAGTTCTATCTCTAAAGAGAACCACTAGACTCAACTCGGTCTCGTGATCACCTGCTCCAAAGAAAAGTACAAAATTAGGCATAGAACTATTGGTGATTCCCCCGGTCCCTACCTATATCTAAATAGTCTGTCTAGGTACCCAATGACATCCCGAATAGGGGTTGAGATAAAATCATAGTAGGTAACCACCCAAAGATCTATACAATTCTAGGCTGTGCAATATAACAAGATAAATAGTGTATAGGAAAATAGGTAAGTAGTAAATAAAATTAAATACGACCATGGAATATAACTACTAAATCAGTAACACTGAAATAACCCCTCAAGGATCCGTATAAAATATGGTCAAGCTACCCTAACAAAGTATCTACATACAATGCATAAATAACTAACACGACCTTTCTATTCATCGAAACATGTCATGTAATCCAAGACTTTTCCATATAACTCCATGTATCAAATAAACATGGTCACGTCATATAATAAATTGTATCACATTTCCCATGAGCGTTCCATAATAATCAAAGTATAAGAACATGAAGGGATGAATTTGAGGTGCAGAAGACCAAGGTGTCCTTGTCAAATCCCAAGAGAATCTCAATGGAAACTTGGTTAGGCAATGGTTGGATTCCTAGGAGAATGCCATACTGAACATATCCAACACATTTCCAAGAAAGATTGATCCAAGGGGTAGTGAGGCCCAAGTCATCCCACGAAATTACTATTCAAGGCTTCCTCTACCCATTCAAGATCCAAGGTGCATCGTCCAAGTCATATAAAGAATCATTCCACATTTCATACAATTTATTATTCATACCACATGAGCTTACCCACTCATGTAACCATTTAAAACAAAAAAACAACAACGATTATACCCACCAATTGATCCAAAATTCACGTTCGAAGGAAGCCAATGAGTATACCCACTCATTTATAAAATTGATAACAAGACAATTTAAGTAATACCATTTCCATTTAAAACATTTAACCAGAAGCATCAACATGCAATAGAGGTATTCCATCACCTAATAAAAAAATTTAATAAAATGAAATTATAAAAGGGATTCCTCTAACTTTTAAATTATAAGAACACTCCCTATGTGTTGTTTAATAAAGGGAAAATATAAAGAGAATAACTGTCATACCCCATGGGTGGCCTTTGGTTGAGGAAACAACATCCAATGAGTCTCATGGAAACTAAATGGAATCCCTAACAGGTTCCAATTCAACCAATTCAACAAATCAATTTAATTTCATGGCCACTCTAGAAATTATGGTGGGTGGAAGAATGGAAAGTATCATAATAAAGCACTAAAACTCAAAGAAAAATGTATAGACCACCTACCGTAGCTCGGGATTAAAGTTCTCATCCAGTATCAACTCCTAATTCAACTCATATTAGGAGAAAAATGAAGAACAAACAAAGAACCTAAAATTAGGGCATATTATATTTCACTTAAAAGGAATAACCTATACTAAGAAGAGTGCATAATGGATAAAAAAGAACTGGGAACTCACTGATGTAGATCCAATGATACCGACAATGCTTAAATCAGAGACCAGACATATGATTTATCTCAAATCCAAGAATAGTCTTCAAGGATAACTAAAAAATGATCCCTATGATTTACAAGAGAAAAAGTATGAGATTTATGTTAAAATATAATTTATTTTTATTTAAAATTAAAAAAATTACTCAAATTAAATGGGTCCCACAATTTTAGTGTATGGTTTGAAAAACCATGTGCCAACTAGGAATGGTTAGCTATAGGAGAAGGCACCCATACGGTTTCTTGGCACGGTTTTTCTAACCATGTGGAAACCATGAAAAAAACCTCTATTAAAAATGTATACCAACCCACATGGGCATGAAAATCCTCTCTAATGGTTTCATCAAACCGTGTGGGCTCCAACTGCTCTCTTCCAAGGCCTCGCATGGGTTTTCAGATCGTGCAGCCTACCCTGCACAGTTTGCACTAATAGTGTTCCAAGTTATTTCACCCCTAATATTAGGTTTTGAGCTTTGAAAAATCCCTATCCACCCCCAATACCTCCATGAACTCAAAGAGAATTAAACTATTCCATAACTAAGAATTAAAACCAAATAAAAATGATTCATACCACGTACAAAAACCTGGGTTATTACAATATTCCCCCCTTAAAGAAATTCATCCCTAAATTTCCCTCTCAAGGGTGGCCAGGATTCATCTGATAAAAACTCTAGACAATGAGCCTATACATTGGCCACCCACTCCCAAGTCTCATAAAAAAATGACTGTTTTTCAATAACACTCATACTAGAGGAACTGACCAGCCTTAGAGAACCTTCGTGCTCCTATCAACGACACGAATCTGATGCTACTCAAAGGACATATCAAGTTGTAACTCAACCCACTTAGGATAAAATGATATATACAAGTATAAGTGACGGTGGCACAACTAATATACATTGATGATATCATTCATGGATCAGTACCTTAGAGGTAAATTCAACTGATAGGCTTACAGTTTGACTCTAACCAAAATATTGAACGACCTGACATATTGTATTGAAATATTACTCAGTCTTCTAATTCTCCTGTGTCCCAACCTCGGTGAAAAATGAAAAAAGACCCAATCCCCAACCTCAAAATCTAGATGTCATCTACGGTGATCAATGTAATATTTCTTCCAAGACTTTGTAGTAGCCATCTGCTTTTGAATTAGCTGGACCTACTCAGAAGTCTCCTGCATAAGATGCAATCCCAATAAAGTTTTCTCACACTCCTCTAACCAAAACATGGGTGATCATCATGTCCTACCGTATAATGCCTCATAAGGTTCTATTTTTATATCCTCATGATAACTATTGTTTTAGGTGAACAAAACCATTAGAATATTCTTCTCCCAAGAGCCCGCAAAAACCAAGATGCATTCTCATAGCATGTCCTTGAGATCCTACATCATAATTTATGATTGTCTGTTAGACTGATGAGGGTATGTTGTTATCAGAAACACTTGTATACCCAATTACCTCTATAAACTCTACTGGAAATGAGACATAAATTAGGTGTGGCTATCTGAAATAATAGTGTGCAAGACCCCATGAATTCATACTATCTCATAGATATAAAACCTCACAAGATCATCTACACTGAAGGTATCCCTGATTGATAAGAAATGAATGGACATCAAGAGTCTTTCTAACCTGAGACACAATCACACCATCATATCATTTACCAAGAAACCAAAGGTCATTCCCACCTTAGGTTTTAATGGAAAATTATGATTGACCTGACAGAATTGGTCACACTGGATTCAGTTGAAAGTCCCAAAAAACCCTTACATGATGCCCATTTTAACCCAGGACATGCATTAAATGCTATCATAACCATTACGCACCCCATTTTGAGAATAATCTTGTCAAACTTCCTCTATATGGATATTATAAAAAGTTATTGTCTTAGATGACCAACACACCTCAAATAGATACCAGATAACTGCCCCCACAAAACCATGTGTAAAACTAGAGTATATCCACTGAGGCCTATACCCGAACTTCGGGACATATCCTTATCAAACAAATAATAGTTCCTTTTATCAAATGAAATACGTGTGCCAACATGACTATCCAATAACCTATCTCAACCATCCCCAACCCTTTTCTCATGAGGGTCAACTAATGAATGATGGTAGTATATACACCACAAGGATCCCTTTAAAAGGATACTAGAGAATTCCTAAAAGGATTTAATTCAAAAAGTCATAAATTTCATTTGATTACATTAGCTCAGCATATAACCGACACCCTCTCAGTGCACTCAAGACGTCATCAAGATACAAGCCATGATCAACACTAAACAATGAGGACACTGATATTTTTATCACTAGATGCGTAGCTCTCCTTATGAGACCCACTATCATTAAAACCATGATATAATAGTGAATGTTCCACTGATTTTCACCTATAAACTATTCAAGGTTTCAGTTCTCTACTAATGTGTATAGAAGCACTCGGGTCGAATCCTCAGAGATGATACTTTTTAATAATCCATTGTTTTTAGTTGATTGTATTTTGATTGAGGGTTTTTTTGCAGATATTATGAAATAATTTATAGATGAATTTTGATTTAAGAAATTGATAAATATTGGGGTTATTTAATTATTGTGGATTTAATCTTATGATACCATAGATCTTTGAATTATATTTCATTTAATTAATACCCATTTCACAAGATGACTTTGATCGGAATTCCCAAGTTTTAAAGCCTTAATCCAAGACACACATTAATATAGGGTTCTAATCATTACCATTATTTGTTTATGGTAGTGTATTTTTGGTTCCAATAATCTATATAATTCACATATTAAACAAAACATGTCATTAATACATGTTATATAAATTTCAACATACATAATATTAACTCAAAGAATACTCATCGAGAAAAAGCTCTCAATCACTTAATAGCCAAAAATTATAACTCAAACCAATGTTAGATTTACTCATCCATTGAAATGATTATTAATCTAGTTAAATATGTTTAAGGTGATGAATTATAATGAAATTTAAATGAACGGGATAAAAAAAGAGTAGTGTGTCGAACACACACACGATCATTGATGATAGTTAAAAAAGACTTTTGATTGAATGAGGAAGAAAAATAAGGGAAGAGGTTTTAACTTTATTTAAAATATTTTTAGAACATTAATATTAAACTACATAAGGTAGATTAGAATAATTGATATTGAAGAAGAAACTTTCATTAAAACAGAATTACAAAAAACAAACACTTACACGATTACAAAAGAGGAACAACAGAAAAGTAAATGAAAGAAAGCAAGGAGGAATGGGTTATCAAGTAAAAATTTTAGTATGGAAGATCCTCCAAAGCCTTTTTCATAGCCTTGGTAATTCCAACCTAGCCTCCTTTTCTTGAAATTCCATCCACATGCAAAGGGAAGATGGGGTTGTATTTATAGCCCAAGGGGGTGGACTGTTTGCATTCCAAATATGCCCCTCCACTTTCATCGCCAATTTGACCATTTAGATAGCCAAATATCTATATATACTCTTATTAAAAGTTTTAGATAATAATATTGGTTTACTAATCTCAAAAATTTGAGTCATTTGAACTTATGGAGACAAAGTTATGTCAGTTTTCATAAACAATGTTAAAATGTCCATTTCTATCCACGTTTTTCAATGGCTGAAATTTGAATGGATTTTTGAATAGGAATATGCCTTCAAATAAAAATTCCTTATTCAAAAAGTAGGATTCATATATCTCCCATTTCAAACCATAACATATTAGCTTGATTTTATGTCTAGAGAATGAGAAAAGTCAATTTTGGTGTGTGGATTTCCTTTCTCAGTCAAAATGGTGGGGTGGACTTCAAATATTTATTTGAGCCCCTTGTTTTTGGAGTTGAGACTTAAAAGTTTTATCCAGGACTCCTGGAATATTCCCCTAAAATTTGGAGTAGAATAATGGAATTTGGACTTCCTGATTGAGCCCAGCAATTCAATCTTCATGGCTAGTCCAATTTCTTCACAGATTCCGTGGGCCTTCTTTTGTGGTCCATATAACCCTTAAAATGTTATAATTGTCCAATGATTGCTTGTAATGATTTGTGGGAAATTGAATAAGGAATCCTAAAAAATAATAACCACACCTTTTGGATCAGTTGGGTGATTATTATTATTAAAACAGTAAACTGAATTGAATCTGGATGAAGTCAAATAGTGCTTAAAAAATATATTTAATATTGAAACATTAATATTTCACACAAATTTTACACATTTCATATAAAATAAATAAAGGGAGTATATAAAAAGTTATGAAAATATTAATAACATAAACTCCCTCACACATAGTCTTGTGATTGTCCTCATGTACAAAAAATATAAAACCGTGACAAAATCATTTTCACTCACCAAAAAATATTAATTTTTTTCTCCAATAAATGGAAGTTTAGAATATTTCAATCTTCCATATTGAATTCCAACTCAAATTTTTACAGAAAAAATGTTCTAAAAAAAAACTCTTTTTCCATGCTCAAATTTAGAAATGGAAAATGTTGACACTAAAAACTCACACCTCTCAAGATGATAAAATTCATTTATGGAGGTTCACTCATTCACCAACCAAAAGTGAAAATCTTAGAGTTTGAAAGAGATATAATATTCCATTACCTATTCTAAAGTGAACAATAATAAATAGGTCTTTTTAAGTGTTTTTTGTGGCTATGGGATGGTAGGAATATAATTTCCTAGGGAGAGGAGAAAAGGGGTAAAACATTAGCATGGGTAAAACAATGCACATTTTTTTTGAAATGAAACATGGAAGGAAATGGAAAAACATATTTACAAGGATAAAATTGTGTGAATAAAGACACAAAAGTGGAATAAAATTTGAAGGGAATGAGAATATGGAATATTTACAAAACAAAAAACTTCTCCCAAGGACATAAGTGTTATTTTTTTTCCTTTTCTTTTTCTTTTTCATTTTTTGAAAGTTGAACTTGAAACAGATCTCAAACTCATCTATCAACCCAGGATTGATCTCCTCATGAAACTAAATGTAATATTTATAAAAAGATCAAAGGTTTAGGAAGAGTGATTTTGGACCCACCCAAGACACAACCCATTCTTTTTTTTTAATTTTTTTGATTTTTTTCATCTTTTTTTTGAACACTTCTCAATAACATTTGAACAAGATAAGAATATATACATTACCAAACCCCACTAAATTACAACCTCTCCCCCACACTTAAATTGATTCTTTCCCTAAAGCATATGATAACATGGTGAAAATCAACAAAAGGGTACCCAAAATGAAATCAATCCCCCCCACACTTAAATTTCAAAAAATTATGCAATGAAAATACATGTTGATATTTGGTGGGATAAGGTATTGGGATGATAATGTGGATAAAAAATAAAAGTTTTTCATAGGATCGAAGGGGCTTTCAAAAGGTGGATTAATGTATGGTTTATGGGAGGCTATTTGGCTATTATAATTCTCATGAGGTTCAAAAAATGCCTCTATAATTTAAATTAACACCAAAGATGGAAATTAAGATTGAAGGTCCACAAACTCAAGAATCACAAATGGGGATAAAAAAAAAATTTTAAAATATGGCCAAAGGTGGCCTTGTCATGAAATCTAATGTTTTTCCTCACGGTTGGGGAAAATCATTTTCCATGTCAACAATTGAGAATTAAAAATTTGTTGGTTTTGACACAATATTATTTATCCAAATATATGATGAAAAAATAATATTTTTGAGATGAAACCATGTATTTTTGACTCCCCAAAACGGTTAGACAAAATTTCAAAAGTTAAAGGTGAGTAATTATGACTCTTGCGTTTTTTTTCATTTTATATTTTTTTTAGTTTTTTAGTTTTTTTTAAAATACACACCCACAAAAAAGAGATAGAGAAAAAGAAAGGGTTTGATAAAGAATTTGGTAAAAAAATAAAAGAGAGAGGAAAAAAAATAAAGAGGTAGAGAGAGAAGGAGGAATAAGAGAGAAAGAGGTAGTTAAAGGGAAAGAGGTTCCCCTGGTTTGGATTTGGTGGGTTGTTGTCTCTATCCAGTGGTGGGTCTATTGTAGAAGTTGTGGATCTGATGGAAGTATATGTGGTTCCAAAGATATGTGTCTTCCCATGGTGATGATTCAACTGATTTCCATTAACCGTGAATGTCCTTTTGGAAGAGGGGTCTTGGACTTACACTACACCAAATGGGTAAACATTAGTAATAACAAAGGGACCTTCCCAACAAGAATTAAGCTTACATGGGTGAAGTAAAAATCGATAATTAAATAGAATTACCATCTCACCATCAGGAAATACCTTTCATGGGATGTGTTTTTCATGGAGAACCTTAGACTTTTCTTTGTACAAATTGTAATTCTCATAGGAATCAAGTCAAAGATCTTCCAATTCATCCAATTGTAATAATCTTTTATTCACCAGATTTTTCAAAATCAAAATTACATATTTTCACACACAAAAATGACTTATGTTGGATTTAAAATGGTAAGTGACATTCTTTACCAAAAACTATCCTAAAATGATACATCCCAATGGGTGTTTTATAGGAAATTCCATAATCCCAAAGTGCTTCACCAAGTCTTTCAGGCCAGTCTTTTCTGTTGGGTTTTACAATTCTCTTAAGCACACTTTTACTTCTCTATTAGAAAGTTCAGCCGTGCCATTTTTTTGGGGGTGATATGCAGTTGATGTTTTATGTACAACACTGGTATTTTTCAAAAGAGATTCCATGTTTTTTATAACGACCCATACTTTACATACATTTTTATTACTTTAGAATTGAAGCACACTTATTACAACATATAACAAAACCAAGAAAGGGCCGTATAGGTATAGTGTCTTTAGAAACTGGGAACATAAACAACTGGTTCATAAAGCATCTACACTGTCTCCCATTTATTTCGTCATATCTATAGTACCTTTTGGCATATCTTACTTAATAACCTTCTTCCTGACCTGGGGAAAGAAAACATACAAAAGGGTGAGCTCAAATGCTTAGTAAGGGTAAACAAAAGAAATATCAATCACATTGTATACATAAGCACATAACTTTTGGAAATCTTAACCTGAAAAAGAGATCATAATTTCATAACATGGGATAAATCATGGTAGTGAAATGTAATCACAATAATCATAACTTAAAACATGAAACTTTGTGGCATACACACATAATCATATAGAATCATTTCCTGTTAGTCAAGACTCATTGCCAAGACTATCTTAGTGGACAAAGTCCCTTTCTGAACCGAGTCACCCTCGTTTCAGTCCTGTTTCACTGAATCGGTATAACCTACCGTTCCAGCCATGTCTATCTCATGAGATATAAAATATTTACCCAATGCATTTGAGGGAGATATAGGTCCCACCCATCTCATAATGATACCATTCTTATGTGTGCCACAAAATCATAAATCATACATCATTGCATAACCCATGTAATAAAAATGGGATTCTTAAACAACATGAAATCATAAATAAATTCATATAAGATAAAGGAATTCATAAAAATAATTCCATCACAACATAATCAAATCAATGTAACAATAGGGATATAAATAGAACCCTATATTATCTTAGATAGAAAATAATTTTGATAAAACACTTGAACTCCATTCTTGAGGAAAATATCCTTTCTACTTCAAAAACATTTTCCTTTCTTAACATGTCATAAAATTTTAAACTAAAAGAAGTTGATTAAAAATAAACTTGAAAACTTGTAAAGGAATATTCTTGGAAATAATGTTTTAAAAATCCATTCATTCCGTATAAGTTAAAAAACATTCTTCTCGTACTTTTGTCGGAAAAGTCAAAAAGTACCTCGTACGAAAAACGACAAAAGATTCCTTTCATATCCTTTACTAAAAAAAATCACCGAAGGGTAAAATAGGATTTAAACCATTTTAGGTGAATGGAAATAATATTACATATTGAGGAAACATTGATGTGGATGATAAAATACACCCCAGTAAATACCAAAGTATAAACAATCTCAGATAAGAATGAGATTGTGATATTTCCCTTAACTTAGGTCTGTTTTGCTTTGTAAGTGTCCGAACCTCCTGTATAATGATTTAAATAATGTTATTGACTTATTCCAGAATCATACTTATTTTTATGATATCATATATGGTCATATTCTTAGCTTCTTAGTAGTAATATTTCATTGCTACTTGTTATTCGGGTGTTTATAACTTTTTGTTCTTATGCGTGTCTTGTCGAATAAATTCTTATTATTCTCTTTAGGTTATAGATACCTCATTTCCAGAATTTTATTAGTGTAATATATATCATATTAATTCATTCAATTAATTTATATAATCATTATGAAATAAAGATCATGTAGAACGAGTCGCATCACATCGTGGATACGGTATTCCGTACGTACGCACGAGTGATGATATCGTTCCTATGATTGTGGAATTGTATTGGAGTGTATGTATACTATTTCAGAATCAATATAACTTTATAATAGTCATATATAGTCATTATTTATACCATTATACCCATCCAAGAAAGGTGGTGGTGGAAAATATATTACACCACAGCGTGGAGACGGTATTCCGTACGTACGCACGCGCGGTGATTTCTTTTTCTGTAGGATGGATAGATAGTGAAATAGGGTTGTTACATACTTATAATAAAATATCAGTATATGAGTGATACTGATTCTATTACTTCATAATGAAACAACTAATGGAGAATAAGTGGAAGAAGAAATAAAGATGAAAGAATCGGTAACGGACATTACCTCTTCTTTGAAGTGCTTCTTTGAGACCTCCTTTTAGGGCATTATAATGGGTCTTTGAAGAATACCAGAACCTCTAGGATGTCTCTAGAGAAGTGTAGAGGAGGAATTGGCAGGGGTTGGCCGATCTTGAAGGCTCAAAGTGGTGTGAGGAAGAGGGGGAGGAGGTGCCCTTTTATAAGGGAGGAGAGGGGTACCTTTGGGAAAAATAAAAATATTATTTTATTATAAAGTCAAGTTCAGTTTTAAATAGCTCAAAATTGATATATTTAGAAGATAAGGTGGGGAGGGATCGAAATACTCTCATCCAATATAATTTAGACAAGTTTAGGTTCGTATTTTAACCTTATCATTTAGATTTAACATTAAGTTAAATAAGTTTACTTTTACCGTGTCTTCTTGTGTTCTTATACTATAAGGTTAATAAACTTACTATAAGCAGACAAATGAACCCCAAGTTGTTTATTATTAATATATATAACCTTATCTAAGTCATTTGGCCGAACCTTATATTTTTAGGAATAAAATAACAATTACTAATATAATATTTGTTTTAAAAACTATTTTATGTCAATTTTGACACTATTTAGTAATTGATTTTTGTGAAAATCATAACAGAATGATTAGTTCGATAAAAGTTAATTAAATCAATAATAACATGTCATATTAACCTAGAAAATTAGTGTAATTCATAAAAAGTCTCAAATTACATTTATTTTTGTGTTTATAACATTAATAATGTCAATATTTCATTAATAAGATAATTACTGCATCATCTTTGTGTCATAAATAAATTAAATTATTTAATGTCTAAAAATTAAAAATAAAATACCATTATGTATGAAATCGTTTTATCTTTCTAATGAATATTTATAGTCTAATTTATCTTATGTATAACCCCATATTAAAAATTATTTACTTATTAAACATTGATTTTAACTATTTTAACCCTTCTTTAAATAAATTAATAATAAATGTCCTAATCTAATCCAAGTGGGCCTAAATGGTCATATTTTGTTCCTAAGTTTGTTTTTGGTCGAATTAAACTTGTCCAATAGAATTAGGACATGTTTTAGGGTAATAATAATATCATCTTTACCCTTAATTACCCTATTTACTTTTAACCGTGGTAAAAAAAGTAAAAAGTTACTATTCACCAAAAATTATTTTCATCTCATTGAACCACATTTTACTTACTGACATCAACCGTGTCTCTCAGATTTTTGAAATTCCACTCATAGAAGCGGTAAAATTATGTTTTATGAAAAATTCAGTTTTTTAACTACCACTTAGTGGTTTCACTATTCATCAAAAATTGAAAGTTTTCAGAAAAATACCAAAATTTCACCCTAGGATAATTTCGATATTCCGAATCCAAAAATGAAGTCCATTTTGAAAAATAAAATTTATAAAATTTCAAAAAGTGGTTATTACTATTCATAACGGCTAGTTTTAATAATATTTTAATAGCATATCATTGTTTAGTGAAACTCGGTATTGCGTACGACGCAAGCTATAGAGGAAGGTCGCGATTTCGTATAAAGCAAGCCAAGCAAGTGTTATGTAGAAAAAGATTCCTTTGATGATTTATATAACATTAAAGTCTCGGGTGTTACATTCTACCCCCCTTAAAATGAATTTCTCCCTCAAAATTCGTCACTTTGTAACAAACATATGAGGATACCTCTCCCTCATCATATCCTCAAGCTCCCATGTAGCTTCTTCTAATTGGTGGTTCCTCCACAAAACTTTCACCAATCGAGTGGTCTTGTTTCGTAGGAATTTTCCCTACGATCCAGAATCTCTATCGGTTGTTCTTCATAAGAAATATCTTGCTCCAGCGGTACAACTTCTGAGCTGAGTACATGTGAAGGACCAGGTATGTACTTTCTCAGGAGAGATACATGGAACACATCGTGAACTTGAGAGAGATTCGGTGGAAGCACCAATCGGTAAGATAGATTCCCAACACGATCCAGTATTTCAAAAGGACCGATATATCTAGGGCTCAACTTCCCCTTCTTTCCAAATCTCATGACCCTCTTCCTGGGATCGTAAGAACACTTTATCACCCACTTCAAAATCTAGGTCTTTCCTTCGATTGTCGGCATAAATTTTCTGTCGAATCTGAGCTGCTCTTATGTGTTGTTGAATAGATCTGACCTTTTCCGCCATTTCATCAATGAGATCAGGTCCTAATAGCTTTCTTTCCCCAACTTCATCCTAGCAAGTTGGAGTCCTGCATTTCTTTCCATAGAGAGCTTCATAAGGAGCCATCTCAATACTGGAGTGAAAGCTATTATTATAAGAAAATTCCACCAAAGGTAGGTGTTGATACCAACCACCTTTTAAATCCATAGAGCAAGCACTCAACATATCTTCTAGGGTTTTAATTGTTCTATCAGAATGACTGTCTGTCTAAGGATGATAAGCAGTGCTGAAACTCAACTCTGTATCCAGAGTATGCTGAAGACTTCGCCAGAAGTTCGAGGTAAATCTCGGATCCCGATCAGATATAATAGAAAGTGGTACTCCATGCAATCTTACCACTTCCTTTACATATATCCTGGCAAGCTGATCCAGAGAGAAATCCTCTCTAATAGCAATGAAATGTGCAGTCTTGGTAAGATGATCAACTATGACCCAAATAGCATTATTACCTTTGGATGTTTTAGGAAGTCCTGTGACAAAGTCCATAGTGATGTTTTCCCATTTCCATTCGGGTATGGGTAATGGTTGTAACATCCCCTTAGACTTCTGTCTCTCAGCTTTAACTTTATGACAAACCAAGCATCGAGAGACATATTCAGCAACATCTCTTTTCCTTCCATCCCACCAGAAGTACTCTTTCAGGTCCCTATACATCTTCGTGCTTCCAGGATGAATAGAGAATGAAGAACTATGAGCCTCATCCAGCAGCTCCTTCTTTAATTCAGGGATGGGAGGAACACAAAACCGATTCCTGAACTTTATTATCCCATCACAATCAAGGTTGAATTCAGGAACATTTCTCACCTTCTTTTGTAACTCGACATCTTCTTTCTGTGCCTCTTTAATCTTCACATGTATAGATGGTTGAACATTCATTTGAGAAAGATAAGATTTTTCCCCTTCCATTATAATTCCAAGATCCATCCTTTGTAAATCCATAAATATTGGATCTTTTTTGATCTTCATCACGGATAAACTGGCATGGTCTTGTCGACTTAATGCATCTGCCACCTTGTTTGCTTTCCCAGGGTGGTAATGGATTGAGCAGTCATAATCCTTAATCAGCTCCAACCATCTTCTTTGACGCATATTCATCTCCTTTTGTGTGAAAATATACTTTAAACTTTTATGATCAGTATAAATATCACACCTTTCACCATAAAGGTAATGCCTCCAAATCTTTAATGCAAAGATTACCGCAGCTAAATCCAAATCATGTGTTGGGTAATTTTTCTCATAGATTTTCAACTATCGTGAGGCATAAGCTATCACCATATAATTTTGCATAAGAACACACCCCAATCAATTCTTGGATGCATCACTGTAGATCACAAACCTTTCTCCACTACAAGGCAATGTGAGCACAGGTGCACTGGATAACCTTCTTTTCAACTCCTTGAAATTCTCTTCACATTCCTCCGTACAAACAAACTTAACTCCTTTCCGAGTCAACTTGGTGATTGGATTAGATAATCGTGAAAAATCTTTCACAAAACGTCGATAATATCCAGCCAAACCAAGAAAACTTCGGATCTCAGTTACTGTTGTTGGTCTCGACCATCCTTCGATAACCTCTGTTTTTGCTGGATCCACAGATATCCCCTCTTTTGAGATTATGTGACCTACAAATGCAACTTTTTGAAGCCAAAATTCACACTTGGTAAATTTGGAATAAAGCTTCTCCTTTCTCAGGGTCTTCAATATAATTCTCAAGTGATCTTCATGTTCTTCCTTTCTCTTTGAATAGACAAGAATATCGTCTATAAAGACTACCACAAATTGATCAAGATAGTCTCTAAAGACTCTATTCATCATATCCATGAAGATAACAGGGGCATTAATAAGACTAAATGGCATTACTATAAATTCATAGTGTCCATACCTTGTACGGAAATCCGTCTTTGGTATATCCTCCCTTTTGACCTTTAATTGATGATACCCTGAACGAAGATCAATCTTGGGAAAGTATTGAGCTCCGCGTAGTTGGTCAAATAAGTCATCAATGCGTGGGAGAGGATATTTTTTCTTGATAGTGATCTTGTTAAGTTCTCAATAATCAATGCAGAGTCTCATTGATCCATCTTTCTTCTTAACAAATAGAACAGGTGCTCCCCAAGTTGATGCACTAGGGTGTATGATTCCCTTATCAAGATTCTCTTGGAGTTGCTTCTTCAATTCCTGCAACTCAATTGGGGCCATTCTATAAGGTGTCTTTGAAATAGGCAAATCACCCGGTACAAGTTCTATTGAAAACTCAACTTCACGATTTGGTGGAAGACCCGGTAATTCCTCCGGAAAGACATCATCAAACTCCCGTACAATGGTAATATTCTTAATAGTGAGTTTCTCACCAACCATTTGAGATAAATAACCTTCATTTAGTGGAATCAATACCCATAAAATGGAAGAAATTTCCACTGGAAGGTTATGTTCATCCTTGCATTGATAGATGATCATAGATTGATATGGAATATGAAATGTGACTTCCCTTCTTTGGCAATTGATATGAGCTCCATATAAAGAAAGCCAATCCATGCCAAGAATCACATCAAATTCCACTATAGTAAGGATCACAAGATTTGCAGGAAGCACTTTCCCACAAACTTCGATCGGAGAAGAATTATAAACTTTTGATGCGACAGTTGTGCCATTAGGTGTTGTCACAGCTAACTCAACATCTAATTGTTGAGGTAATATGGTGATACCCTTAGAAAATTCTTCAGAAATAAGAGAGTGGGTGGATCCAGAATCAAATAAAACATTTGCTACTTTAGAGTGGATGGTAAGTGTACCTTTCACCACATCGTTATCGTACTCCACATCGCTGATAGAAATTGCATGTTACTTTCCTTTGTCTTTAGCCTTAAGAGTTTGTTGACGTCGGCCATCATCATCAACCCTTGGATTCGGGCATTTATTGGCATAATGCCCCATCTCCTTGCACTTGAAACATTGAAGTGTAGTAGGTTCATTCTATGTATCCCTTCCTTTGTTTGCATCATTAGACATCTTCTTCCCATCATCGCGGCATTCAAATGCACGATGACCTTCCTTTCCACATTTGAAACATTTACTTGTCCCTTTAAGACTACTCCCTCCATGTTTATTTCCACACTTTGAGCATAAGGGAAAGTTCATCTTCTTTTCAGTGTGCTCTTTAGATTTTCCTTTGAATTCCATTTTCCTCTTCTTATCAAACCCGTATGACTAATGGGTTACTCTAATCTCCATCTCGACTTTGAGAGCACATCGAACGATTTCCTCATAGCTATTGAAGTACCTTATGGATATGGCCCTTCGAAGACTTGGTTTTAAGACACTAAAGAATCGATCAATCTTACTCTCATGTTGGATAATAATACCAAAAGCGTACCTTGCAAGTCTTGTAAAATTTGCTTCATAGGTACCAACAGATTCATCATCCTTTTGCTTCAGTTCAAGAAACTCTTTCTCCATATTAGTTCGGAGAATATGAGGGAAGTACTTATTGAAAAATAAGTTCTTGAACTTGTCCCATTCCATGGACTCAATTTAATCCCTTTGCCTCGTATTCTTAATAAGATTCTACCATTGATCAGCATCTCCTTCCAAACGATACACTGCTAGGATGACTTTATCATGTTCAGAACATTGAAGAACTGAAAATATCTTTTCAGTAGTACTAATCCATTGTTCAGCAACTAATGGATCAGTAGACCCACTGAAAGAAGGTGGACGTTGCCTCATGAAGGATTCAACAGAATTTTGCTCCTTCCATTGCTCGTTTGGAAGTCCTGCATGATTCATAGCTTGAGAAAGTTGTGTGAGAATGGATAAAAGATTTTGCATTCCATCTCCCATAACGTTTGGTTGCTCAGGGGGACAATCATTGCATTGCCCATCGCATTCTGCATTAACACGGTTCCTTCGGGTTCCATCCATTGACTAAAACCAAGAATAATAGTGCGAGAAACACTAATTATAATAGGAAAACCACATAATCAAGAATAAAATTTCACACTTAAGGTCTTATCCTAGGTTATTCATGGCGATTTCTAAAACACTAAGATTGTGTTCTATGCTTAGACTTATCCTTAGGGTTCTTACTAAGGCTTTCGCATCCTAGTTTCCAAAGGTTGACTATACCTTTCCTCTGATACCAAATATAACGACCCATACTTTACATACATTGTTATTACTTCAGAATTGAAGCACACTTATTACAACATATAACAAAACCAAGAAAGGACCGTATAGGTATAGTGTCTTTAGAAACTGTGAACATAAACAAGTGGTTCATAAAGCGTCTACACTGTCTCCCATTTATTTCATCATATCTATAGTCCCTTTTGGCATATCTTACTTAATAACCTTCTTCCTGACCTGGGGAAAGAAAACATACAAAAGGGTGAGCTCAAATTCTCAGTAAGGGTAAACAAAAGAAATATCAATCACATTGTATACATAAGCACATAACTTTTGGAAATCTTAACCTGCAAAAGAGATCATAATTTCATAACATGGGATAAATCATGGTAGTGAAATGTAATCACAATAATCATAAATTAAAACATGAAACTTTGTGGCATACACATATAATCATAGAGAATCATTTCTTGTTAGTCAAGACTCATTGCCAAGACTATCTTAGTGGAAAAAGTCCCTTTCTGAACCGAGTCACCCTCATTTCAGTCCTGTTTCACTGAACCGGTATAACCTACCGTTCCAGCCATGTATATCTC
The DNA here is from genome assembly GCA_963277665.1 of Viscum album. NCBI lineage: Eukaryota > Viridiplantae > Streptophyta > Magnoliopsida > Santalales > Viscaceae > Viscum > Viscum album. The sequence continues at coordinate 1,439,581,704 of OY728122.1, read as the reverse complement.
ATGAGATAAAAAATCTTTACCCAATGCATTGGAGAGAGATATAGGTCCCACCCATCTCATAATGATACCATTCTTATGTGTGCCACAAAATCATAAATCATACATCATTTCATAACCCATGTAATAAAAATGGGATTCTTAAACAACATGAAATCATAAAAAAATTCATATAAGATAAAGTAATTCATAGAAATAATTCCATCACAACATAATAAAATCAATGTAACAATAGGGATAGAAACAAAACCCTATATTATCTTATATAGAAAATAATTTTGATAAAACACTTGAACTCCATTCTTGAGGAAAATATCCTTTCTACTTCCAAAACATTTTCCTTTCTTAACATGCCATAAAATTTTAAAATAAAATAAGTTGATTAAAAATAAACTTGAAAACTTTTAAATGAAGCTTCTTGGAAATAATGTTTTAAAAATCCATTCATTCCGTATAAGTTAAAAAACATTCTTCTCATACTTTTGTCGGAAAAGTCAAAAAGTACCTCGTACGAAAAATGACAAAAGATTCCTTTCATATCCTTTAATAAAAAAAATCACTGAAGGGTAAAATAGGATTTAAACAATTGTAGGTGAATGGAAATAATATTACATATTGAGTAAACATGGATGTGGATGATAAAATACACCCCATTAAATACCAAAGTATAAACAATCTCGGATAAAATTGAGATTGTGATATTTCCCTTACCTTAGGTCTGTTTTGCTTCGTAAGTGTCCGAACCTCCTGTATAATGATTTAAATAATGTTATTGAATTATTCCATAATAATACTTTTTTTTATGATATCATATATGGTCATATTCTTAGCTTCTTAGTAGTAATATTTCATTGCTACTTGTTATTCGGGTGTTTATAACTTTTTGTTCTTATGCGTGTCTTGTCGAATAAATTCTTATTCTTCTCTTTAGGTTATAGATACCTCATTTCCAGAATGGGATTAGTGTAATATAAATCATATTCAATCATTCAATTCATTTATATAATCATTATGAAATGAAGATCATGTAGAACGAGTCACATCACATAATGGAGACGGTATTCCGTACGTACGCACGAGTGATGATATCGTTCCTATGATCGTTGAATTGTATTGGAGTGTATGTATACTATTTCAGAATCAATATCACTTTATAATAGTCATATATAGTCATTATCTACACCATTATACCCATCCAAGTAAGGTGTTGGTGGAAAATAGATTACACCACGGCGTGGAGACGGTATTCCGTACGTACGCACGCGCGGTGATTTCTTTTTCCGTAGGATGGATAGATAGTGAAATGGGGTTGTTTCATACTTATAATAAAATATCAGTATATGAGTGATACTTATTCTATTACTTCATAATGAAACAACTAATGAAGAAGAATTGGAAGAAGAAATAAAGATGAAAGAATCAGTAACGAACATTACCTCTTCTTTGAAGTGCTTCTTTGATACCTCCTTTTAGGACACTAAAATGGGTCTTTGAAGAAGACCAGAACCTCTAGTATGTCTCTAGGGAAGTGGAGAGGAGGAATTGGCAGGGGTTGGACGAGCTTGAAGGCTCAAAGTGGTGTGAGGAAGAGGGGGAGGAGGTGCCCTTTTATAAGGGAGGAGAGGGGTACCTTTGGGAAAACTAAAAATATTATTTTATTATAAAGTCAAGTTCGGTTTTAAATAGCTCCAAATTGATATATTTCGAATCTAAGGTTGGGATGGGTCGAAATCCTCTCATCCAATACAATTTATAAAAGTTTAGGTTCCTATTTTAACCTTATCATTTAGATTTAACATTAAGTTAAATAAGTTTACTTTTACCGTGTCTTCTTGTGTTCTTATACTATAAGGTTAATAAACTTACTATAAGCAGCCAAACGAACCCCAAGTTGTTTATTATTAATATATATAACCTTATCTAAGTCATTTAGCCTAACCTTAGATTTTTAGGAATAAAATAACAATTACTAATATAATATTTGTTTGAAAAACTATTTTATGTCAATTTTGACACTATTTAGTAATTGATTTTTTTGAAAATCATAACAGAATGATTAGTTCGAAAAAAGTTAATTAAATCAATAATAACATGTCATAGTAACCTATAAAATTAGTGGAATTCATAAAAAGTCTCAAATTACATTTATTTTTGTGTTTATAACAATAATTATGTCAATATTTCATTAATAAGATAATTACTGCATCATCTTTTAGTCATAAATAAATTAAATTATTTAATGTCTAAAAATTACAAATAAAATAAAATTATGTAGGAAATCTTTTTATCTTTCTAATGAATATTTATAGTCGAATTTATCTTATGTATAACCTCATATTAAAAATTATTTACTTATTAAACATTGATTTTAATTATTTTAACCCTTCTTTAAATAAATTAATAATAAATGTCCTAATCTAATCCAAGTGGGCCTAAATGGTCATATTTTATTCCTAAGTTTGTTTTTGGTCTAATTACACTTGTCCAATAGAATTAGGACATGTGTTAGGGTAATAATAATATCATCTTTACCCTTAATTACCCTATTTACTTTTAACCGTGGTAAAAAAAGTAAAAAGTTACTATTCACCAAAAAATTATTTTCATCTCATTGAACCACATTTTACTTACTGACATCAACCGTGTCTCTCAGATTTTTGAAATTCCACTCACAGAAGCGGTAAAATTAAGTTTTATGAAAAATTCAGTTTTTTAACTACCACTTAGTGGTTTCACTATTAATCAAAAATTGAAAGTTTTCAGAAAAATACAAAAATTTCACCCTAGGCTAATTTCGATATTCCGAATCCAAAAATGAAGTCCATTTTAAAAAATAAAATTTATTAAATTTCAAAAAGTGGTTATTACTATTCATAACGGCTAGTTTTAATAATATTTTAATAGCATATCGTTGTTTTGTGAAACTCGGTATTGCGTACGACGCAAGCTATCGAGGAAGGTTGCAATTTCGTGTAAAGAAATCCAAGCAAGAGTTGTGTAGAAAAATATTCCTTTGGTGATTTATATAACATAAAAGTCTCGGGTGTTACAGTTTTATTACAAAAATGGGTTCCTAAGTCACTTATCAAGGAACGTGGTGTTCCAAATCGGTGGAAGATGTGTGTCTTTAGGAACCCACTAATAGTATGTGAATTATTTTTTCTAGTGGGTTTGGCCTCTACCCACCTAGAAACATAATCAACCACAAGATAAATGTATGATAATCCATTGGAAGGAGGGAATGGTCCCATGAAATCGATTCCCCAAACATCGAAGATCTCACCAAAAATTAATGGATTTTGGGGAATTTCATTTCTCCTTGAAATTGTGCCAAACTTTTGGCAAGTGGGACATAATTGAAAGAACTCATGTGAGTCTTTGAAAAGTGAAGTCTAGAAGAATCCAAAGTCAAGGACCTTTTGGTAGGTCCTTTGTGGTCCAAAGTGGCCACCTCCGGGAAGTGAGTGACAAAATTCTAAGATAGAGGAAAGTTTATCTTCATCGACACATATTTTTATTACCATGTCAGCCCCATTTTTAAAATGTTTATTATCTTCCCAAAATTAAAATTTTGAATAAATTTTCAACTTCATTTTTTGTTCTTTTGAAAACTTTTTAGGAAAAACACCAGAAACCAAGTAATTTACAATTGAGGAATACCATGGTGTTTTTGGAGTGAGAGATGAAAGGTGATTAGTGGGAAATTTAGGATCAATGATTTTTGAATGAGAAGAATTAGAAATTCCACTCAAGTGATCAGCCACAAGGTTTTCTTTTACTAGTTTATCTTTGATTTAAAAGTCAAAATCTTGGAGCATTAGAATCCATCTTATTAGCCTTGGTTTGGAATCACTTTTATTGAGTAAGATCTTTAGATCAGAATGGTCTGTGAAGATGAAGATTTTGGTACCTAAGAAATAGGGATATAATTTATCTAAGGCAAAAACCACTGTAAAAAGTTCCTTTTTAGTAATAGTGTAGTGATATTTAGTTTCATCCAAAGTTTTTGAAGCATAATAGATGACATGAGGAATTTTTTCTCCTCTTTGACCAAGAACTACCCCAATGTGTCTATCAGAAGCATCACACATCAACTCAAAGGTTAAGAACCAATCTGGGGGTTGGATTATTGGGGTAGATGTAAGAGTAGTTTTGAGTTCAATGAAGGATCTCTTGAAAACCTCATAGAAATGGAAAGTGACATCATTTTGGATTAATCAAGTGAGTGGGAGGTAAATCCTACTGAAGTTATAGATGAATAACCGATTGAAACCGGCATGATCGAGGAATGAATAGATGTCTCGAATAGAGGTGGGTTCAAGAACTGATTGGATCACTTAAATTTTGGAAGGATGAACTTCAATACCATCTTTTGAAACTACGCTCCGTAGAACAATCCCATTTGCAACCATGAAGTGACATTTTTAAAATTTAATACAAGGATACAATTGAAACACTTTTGAAGGACTAGAGAGAGTAAATTCAAGAAAGATTCAAATGACTCACCATAAATGGTAAAGTCATCCATGAATACCTACATAAAATGTTCAATAAATTCAAAAACGATACTCATCATACACCTCTCGAATGTTTCAAGAGCATTGAAAAGGCTAAAAGGCATTCTCCTATATGCATATGTTCCAAAGGATAATGTGAAAGTAGTATTTTCTTGGTACTGAGATGAGATTGTAATTTTTAAGTAGTCAGTGTATCCATCAAGAAAGCAATAGTGTGAATTTCTAACTAATAGTTATAGCTTTTGATCAAGGAATGGAAGAGGCCAGTGATGTTTTTGAGTTTCAATATTCAATTTTCTATAGTCGATACACACACACCATTTTTTCTTCACTCGAGTTGTGACTAAATCCCTATGTTCATTTGGGACAATATTTATCTCACCCTTCTTAGGTACAACTTGACGTGGACTAACCCATTCACTATTAAAAATTAGGTAGATAATAGCAGCTTGAATAAGCTTGGTGATATCTTCCCTAACTACCTCAAGTATAAGTGGATTGAGCCTTCTTTGTGGTTGTATAATTGGTTTGGATGATTCCTCAAGATGGATACGATGCATGAACATGGTAGGGTTGATTCCTGGTATGTCATATAGGGTCCAACCTAAGGCATTTTTTCCCTCTAACACTTGAACAAGTTTGAACTCCTCAGTTTCAGTAAGTGAAGCAGGGACAATTACAGGATAAGAGTGATCATGGAAGAGGAATGCATATTTTAGGTATGTAGGAAGATGTTTCAGATCAGTCACATCATTCACTTATGGGTTAGACAACTCGGGAATTGAGGAACAGATTTCAATTGCTTTTGATTCATTTTCCTTAATGTTGTCCAAGTTAGAGTAGTAGAGATTGGAGTTGATGTGGGATTCTAGAGATTTTTCTAGATCTTTTATATTGATGCAATATATGAATGAGATGTCCATATCAAATTCACCATTTATAACTTAGTTAATCATGGTGTATATTTCACAAGATCCTTTGTCATTAGAACATGAAGAACATGATAGATTGGGGTTCAATTGACTCTTAGAAGTGTCCTTGGAAGCATGGATTGATAATGTAGAGTTATCCTTAGATGGGTATCACATGGCTTGGAAAATGTTGAACATGACCAGTTGGTCACCAAATTCCATGGATAAGATGCCAGAATGGACATAAATCTTGTTTCTCGCTATCATTAGGAATGGTCTTCCTAGAATTAGGTGATATCGAGAAGAGTTCGTCTCACCTTCCATTTCAAGGACATAGAAATCAGTAGGGAAGATGAGATCACTCACATGAACAAGTAAATCCTTGATTATACCCTTAGGACTAGTAGTGCTTCGATTGAACAATTGAATGAAAACACCCATTGGATGTAAGGGACCTAGACCAAGGTTGGAGAAGAAGGATTTGGGAATGACATTAATTAAGGCTCCTAGGTCTATGAGTGCATCATTGATGTTGGATCTTCCAATTTGGCATGGAACCGTAAAGGTCCATGGATATTTGCACTTTATGGGAATAGACTGTTGGGTGGAAACATTTTTGAAGGTCCAAAGTTGCCTCTTGTGGGTCCACAATTCCTTAACATACTTGGAATAATTATTGATTTATTTTATGGATTCTAAGAGGGGAATGTTGACTTCAACACGTTTAAACATGTAAAGCATTTTAGGATCAAGTTCAAAGGACTTATTTGGCTTATAAATGTCTTTAGGAAAAGGTATCAGATTCCTAAGTGGAATGGAAGGAGTTGAGGGAATGGATTTATATTACTTTTTCAAGCTTCTTTTTCTTTTCATTTTCTATTTCAACATTTAAAGGGGAGTTGGAGGACTTATCTCAAGGCATAACAATTTTCTTCCCCGATCTAAGTGCGATTTCACTTACATTACCCATGGGGTTGGGTAATGGTTGAGTTGAGAGTTGGGAAGAATTTTATTGTTGTTGCTGGATCAAGTGGGATGAAAGTTGACCAATTTGTGTTTCAATGTTTTTGAGGAAGGAATGAGTGAAGGAGGAAAGATCATCCACTTCACTTTCCCATGGTTTCTTGGAAGAGAGTCCTGTCCCGAATTGGGGTTAACTTGATTTTGGTTCTTAGAAAAGAGATTGTATTTGTTTGGGAATTGAGAAGGCTCACTAGGATAGTGGAATATAGGAGGATGAAGAGGAGGATTTCTCCTTTGAAGTTGAGGAACAAAAGGGTATGTTTGTTGGAAGTTACCAACACTTTGACCATATTGGAATTGGTTTGGGTTTTGATGAGGGTATTGAGGGGGATGAGAAATGGGATTTTCATATCTCAAGTTAGGGTTAAAAGTAGAAGAGAAGGGCTCAGAGTGGGGTTGGTTGAAGTTTCTAACAAACTGATCTGATAGTTGAGTGTTGGGGTTTTGCTAAGCACATACTGCATTGAGATCCATTGGTCTAGATGAATAAGATTTATCCACTCGAAGTTGTGGACATGTTTTAGTTGGATGATATGGGGAACTATAGATTTCACAATTATTAATAGGTCCAGGGAACAAATATTGTGGAGAAGATGAGGTTGGGGATTTGGATTCTACAACTAGTTGTCACACAAGACTTGTAAGTTCACAAATCCACTCTGTAATCTTATTCGCCTCTATCAATTGACTATCTTGGTCTTGTTTAACTTGAGCATGTGCTCAAGTATGGAATTGTTGTGTGTTTGAATCCACATTGCTTACGATATCTCTTGCATCTACATGAGTTTTATCAACAATTGAACCTCCACTTGCGACATCAATGAGAGTTATCTACATAGACAATAACCCCTCATAGAAGTATTGGATCAAGAGTTAGTCAGATATTTGGTGATGTGGACAAGTTTCCACAAGCTTTTTGAACCTCTCCCAATACTCATGGAGTGATTCATTTGGGAATTGAAAAATACCACTTATTTCCTTTCGGATGGAAGCAATATGAGAAGCAATAAAGAATTTCCCTAAGAAGAGTTAATTCATGTCATTCCACGTGGTTATGGAACAATGAGTGAGGTAGTAAATCCATGACTTAGCAGTGTCAGCTAGGGAGAAAGGGAATGCTCATAGTTTGATTTGTTCCTTAGAAACCCCATGAAGATTCATGTTAGAGCACACCACTTGGAACTATTTAAGGTGGAGATGTGGATCCTCAACATCTAGCCCATGGAAATGAGAGAGAATATGAATAAAACCTGATTTGAGTTATAAGTCATCCTATATGTTTGGATATTGAATACCAAGATGTTGGAAATTCATATTCGGGGAAACAAGTTCTTTAAGTGTTTGTTCCATAGGATTGGCCATATCTAATTCAATGGGTTGGACAAGGAAATCTTCTTGAATGAGTTGATTATCTCTTATGTTCCTCCTAATTTTGTGAAGTGTTCACTCAATTTCTGTGTCAAACAAATCCTAGGGATTGTTTGGGAGGCTACGGGGCATTCAGAGAGATTTTGGAAGAAAGTGGAAGGTAGGTTTTTCTTTGTATTGTTTTTCAAATTTTATTAAATTTTGTTTATTTGTTTTCTTAAAATAACTAAAAAATAATGAATAATTAATTGTACCATCCCCGAAAATAGATTCATTTTAAAGCATAGCCTATTGTATCCTATCAACCGTTCAAGGTTCCGGTGCTATGATAATGTGTATAGCAGCACTCAGGTTGAATCCTTGGCGATGATACTTTTTAATAGTCGATTGTTTTTAGTTGATTGTATTTTGATTGGGGGGTTTATTTTCAGAGATTATGAAATAATTTATGGGTGATATTTTATTTAAAAAATTAATAAAGATTTGGTTTATTTCATTATTTTGGATTTAAGTTTATTATATCCTTGATCTTTGCTTTATATTGAATTAAATTAATACCCACTTCACAAGATGACTTTGATCGAAATTCCCAAGTGTTAAAGATTTAATCCAAGATGTAAATTAATATAGGTTTCTAATAATTACCATTAATTGTTTATACTAGTGTATTTTTGGTTCCAATAATCCATTTAATCCATATATTAATTAAAAACTTTCATTAATCCATGACCTATAAAGTTCAACATACACAATATTAACTCAAAGAATACTCATCGAGCAAAAGATCTCAATCACTTAATATCCCCAAATTATAACTCACCCCAATGGTATATTTACTCATATATTGAAATTATTATTAATATAGTTAAATAAGTTTAAGGTGATTAATTATAAATTAAAGTGAAAAGAATGAGATAAGAAAAGATTAGTGTGTCGAACACACACACGATCGTCGAAGAGAGTTAAAAAAAGACTTTCGATTGAATGAGGAAGAAAAATAAGGGAAGGGTTTTTAACTTTATTTAAACTATTTTAAGAACATTAATATTAAACTATAGAAGTAGTATGATAATAATATATATTGAAGAAGAAACTTGCATTAAAACATAATTACAAAAAACAAACACTTATACGATTACAAACAAAGAACAACACACAAGTAAATGAAAGGAAGCAATGAGGAATGGTTTCTAAAGTAAAAACTTGTGTATGGAAGATCCTCCAAAGATTTTTTTAGAGCCTTGGTAGTTCCAAAATATCCTAATTTGATCATAAATGCCGACCACATTCATGGAGAAGAGGGGGTTGTATTTATAGCCCTAGGAGGTGGACTGTTTTCATTCCAAATATTCCCCTCCTCTTGCATCACCAATTTGGCCATCCTGAGACTAAAATATCAAGATATAACATTATTCAATGGTTTAGATAATATAGTTGGACAAATACTCTCTAATGTGGAGGCATTTGGACTTATGGAGCCAAATTTATGGCGGTTTTCTTAAACAATGTTAAACATTCCATTTCTATACATGCTTTTTCAATGGCCGAAATGTGAATGGATTGTTGAATAGGAAGATTACTTCAAATAAAAATGCTTTATACAAAAAAGTAGGATGGCTATATCTCCTATTTCACAATGAAAAATATTAGCTTAATTTTATGAATAGAGCATTAGAAAAGTCAATTTTTGTGTGTTGATTTCATTTCCCAGACAGAATGGTGGGATGAACTTCAAAGCTTCATTTGGCCCCCTTGTTTTTGGAGTTGGGACCTGCAATTTTTATCCATAACTCCTTGAATTTTCCCCAGAACGTTGAAGTAGAATAAAGGAATTTGGACTCCTTTATTGAGACCAAAAATTCAATCTTCATGGCTGGTACAATTTCTTCACAGATTCTGTGGGACTTGTTGTATGGTCCATATGGCCCTTCAAATGGTAGAATTGACCAAATATTAATTCTAATGATATGTGTGAAATTGAAAAAGGAATCCTAAAAAACAATAATCACACAATTTGGATCAGTAGGCTATTGTTATTATTAAAACAGTAAACTTAATTGAATATGGATGAATTCAAATAGTTCTCAAAAATTATATTTAATATTTAAACATTAATATTTCACACAAATTATGAACATTTCATATAAAATCAGTAAAGAGTATATAAAAAGTTATTAAAATATTAATAACATAAAATAGCCTTAACCAATGCCTAACACCACATATCTTGACCGTTAGTGTCCATGCTTAAAATACGGGTCAATTGTCTCACGATACCCAATTCGATTTCAGAGTATCTCTAATCATGGGACCATCTGTATTTCACCCAAGATCTAGATCTCCAATCCTAGAAGCTTAAATAATAAATCATTGGTCCTTGAATTTCACTAGACCACTCATCGAAATGATACCCTATGAAACTGATGGGTACCAAGTTTCCCATAAGTAGTGGGTGTATATTCCCATACCTCTAGGTTCCAGATCTAACTCACAATTCTACGGGTCTTTCAACATCAAGACCTGATGACCATGATACTTGGAACATCTGTCTCATCCCAGAAAGTTATCCCTTGGAAATCATTCAAAAATAGGCATACATAAGCACCTATAACAATCAAATGACCATCCTAATCATGAAATCATTTTTGAAGGGTCGACAAATTGACCACCACCAATCAACTAGGTCAGTCACCTAAACAATCCCTCCCATTGATCTAGTTTTGATAAATAATCACCCATGGTGCTTCCTGAATGAAAAGGTGTAACCATGCCTAATATTAAGGACCCAATCATCTACCATGTATCTGTCAAGAATGAGAATAATCCAATATCACTTCCCTTAAGGAAATCCTAAACCTTGAACCAACCTTCCACACATGGTTTCTTTACAAAATTGATCATCACTAAACTACTAGGTTATTATCCAAGAGAGGGAAATCTAGGTCTACCACCTAGACCAAGGAAAAAATGTATAAGATAAGAGCTAATAGGTTAGAAAAACTATCCCTATAGTTCCTCACATGAGAACCAAAACCCATGTAAGGGATTCATTTAAATGAAATCCAACCTACCTGAAACACTCTTTGAAAGGAGGATAAAACCGAAATGAACAAGGAACCTTGACCTACCAGGATTACATTATGTTATTTAAGGCATAATGACATCACTTTCCAACATCGTCTATAAGGACCTGATCACTCATAGCATTTGGAAAGGGGATTGATCTTTTAAGGATTGTCACATTAACACAAAAGAAAAGATCCAACACACACCAAGTATCTTCCTATAGGAAATACCCCATTTAGGTCCAAGCACTAAACAAAAAACAGTTCACCTGGGCTTCATTTCAAGATGAGAGGTCCCACTAGGTAAAACTGGAACTTGAAGGGTACATCCTTTCAAAAAACATATCACACTCATTAATCAAAACTTTATGTTCAAAGGGTTCTACCTCCCCCAGGATAGACACTTTTCAAGGTCACAAGGACTTATAACCCATCCACTAGGTCCAACCAAACCTAGAAAGAGAAACTAACTAAAGAGCATGGAAATGATCATGTTACCACTTAAATTTTCATTAAATAATAAAGAATCTAACCCTTAATTAGGGTTTAAGCTATAACACCTCCACGGGTTCAATTTAATAGCACTGAACAATTCTCATTTATCACAACATACTATAAAGATTAAATGGGAAATATCAAGTACCACATATAAGGAAAATTGTACCATCCCATTTAGTATGTAAAAAACCTCATGGTGTTGATCTCTAAAGCCTATAAAAAGGAAATAAAACTAAAAAAGGTATCATAAAATCAAATGGGATCACTGAAAAGAAACCCATAATAGTCATCAAGCCCTACTCCAGATGCATAAACTCATTGGACCTTTCAGCTATCAAGGTCTTAGAAAAATATATCATAGAACTTGGTTTGGAAATAACCCCAAACCATGTATTATATCATATTATATCGATTCAAACATACCATCGGATCCTTGATACTCCATGGAGCATATATGTCTTGAGATTCACTTTCCTCTCAGGAGGTGTCTTCATATGATTTAAGATTTACAGAATAGTCTCTAGCCATAGCTCAATAGCCTGTGGATTTCTATCCCCACAAAAAAGGGAGGATTCTACTTCTGGAACACCTTCATAGACTGATACATAGACAAGGATGGTTTCAGTGACCTTGAAATGTCTGCATGTAGAAATAAAACCCCTCATGGAACCGTTCCTCAGTACCTATGTCTGAAACAATAGCTAGTTCCACAACTGGCACTAAAGGAGGATCCATTGGTACCTCATGGCCCACTGCCTCTAGAACGTGGTCACCACCAACACCATGGAACGCGACTAGAGGTCGTGCCTCTATAATGAAAAAATTCCTTATAAAATAAAAATACTAAACTTCACAACTCAAAAGCATTGGATTGGTCAAAAACCTCCTAAACCAGGTCATACCACACAACTGGATCCTAAATCCAATACTGTAAAAAGAACAGTCACCAAAAATGACTAGATACATTACATCTTTCCCACTCAAAAGTTAATTCTAGGTCAAGTATATATTTTTGAAGTTCAACATTCATTTTATATTTAATTTCCATCATTCATTTATTCAAAGGTTTAACCAATGGTTCACCAAGTTCCAATCCATGAGGTCTCATAACACCTCATGAACCAAAATATGGTGCCCATATAATCTATATTATACCAAATTAACTTAAAATAATTAATAAAAATGTGTTTCACTTCCTAGTATATAAGGGACCATAATCCTTATGAACCAAAATGTGGTGTCAATTCCTCAATCCACTACACAAAATATATCACACAAATATGTAAAATTATCACATCACTTACCTCAATAGCATGAAATAAGCAATTCATCCTAAATGGAATGAGATAAATCATGGAATGTGATTTACAGAAAGTGCCTAAAATGATTCATGAGATGGAATACCCTCATATAATTGGGTTTCAATAAAAATAGAACCGACAATCATATCAATAATAACATTACAATCTAAGTTCATCACCCAACGGTGGAATCAAGTAAACCATAATTTTCAAATTCCAGAAAACAATAATTCAATTTGAGAAAATTTGGATTTTTCTTGTACTTGGGGTTGTTACTTCTGGGAACATCTCATTACCAAAATATTATCCCTTCCTATTACTTTATATTATCACCAAATAATAAAGAAACTAGGAAATAAATATCTGATACGACTTTGTAATGTCTCACACCCAGATTCCACTAAACAATTCCCCGAGCCTGGTTGTGCACATGGCCTCAAACGCATCTCCCAAAATGCCAGAGGCTTCTGAATAATAGTGAGGGCCTATGTGTGTTAATTGAGAGAAAATTCCCTCATCATCAGAGTTTAAAAAATTAGAATGTCTATAATATACATGTAGCTGAAACAGATATAACAAGTCATCAACTGATAGATAAATAATACATGAATATATAACAATGCCAGAAGTGTCTCATATACAATGAAGATGATACATGTATCTAAAAATAATCCAAAATAGGTATATAACTTTACAGTACAATACATATCTCAAAATACCAAAAAAAAAACAAAAAATGTTATCTCCAAATAGAATCACGATCCTTAGATCGGTCTCGTGCTCTCCTACTAAACATTGTAAAAAATCAAGCATCAAACTATGGGTTCTTGCCCCAATACATAATTTCATACAAATATCTATACAATTTTAGGATGTGCAATATATCTTGATAAATAGTGTGTAAGTAAATAGTATGGTAGTAAATAAAAGTAAATATTCCCATGGAATGTAACTAATAAACTAGTAACACAGAAATATATTCTCAAATATCTCTACAAAATATGGTCAAGATCTTCTAACAAGTAGGCTAGAGACAATTCATAAATAACTAACATGATTTTCATATTCATCGAAACATGTCATCTCATCCATTACCTTACCGTATAACCCCAAGTGTCAAAAAAATATAGTCGGGCCATATAATCAGGTGTATCACATTTCACATAGATATGCTATAATAATAAAAGTGTCATAGTAGTAAGGGTAGGATCTGAGGTATATAATACCAAGGAATCCTCATCAACTCCCAAGACCATCTCTATGGAAACTTGGTTAGGCACTGGTTGGATTCCTAGGAGCATTTCATACCTAAAATGTACTTTGTGAGTCCAAGAAATGCGAATCCAAGGGGTGAAAATACCAAAGGCATCCCACAAAATCAAGACCCAAAGAGCATACTCTATCCAAGCCATCCAATGCCATGTTCAAGATCCAAGGATCATTGTCCAAGTAATATAAATAACAATTTCACATTTCATACCATTTACCATTCATACCACATGAGTCTACCCACTCATGTGATCATTCAAAACCAAAAATAAACAATGATTATACCAACTCATTGATCCACAATTCATGTTCAAAGGTAGCCAATTAGTTTACCCAATAATTTATGAAATTTCTAACAAGACCATTTAAGAAGTACCACTTCCATATAAAACATTTAACCGAAAGCATAATCACGTAAGAGAGGTATTCCATCACTTAATCCACCATTTCAAAACAATTCAATTATTAAAGGGATTCCTATAACTAGGAAAGAATAATAATACACCCCAAGAGTGGTTCAATAAAGTGAAAATACAACTAGGATACATGGTACACCCCATGGGTGGCCTTTGGTTGGGGAAAAAACCTCCAACAAGTCTCATGGAAGCCAAAGGGAATCCCTAACAGGTTCTAATTCAACTAATTCAATTAATCAATTTAATTGTGGGGATATTGCAGAAATTATGATGAGAAGAAAAATTGAAGGAAGTGTAATAAAGCCTCAAAACTCAAGGAAAATGTATACACTACCCACCATATCTCGATATTAGAGTGCTCATCTACTATAAAATTTTGATTAGACATTGATCTGGAGAAAAATAAAGAATGGACAAAGAAAATGAAATTAGGGCATATGAGTTTTCACTTAAATATTGAATCTGATACCATGAAGAATGAAGAATGGCTAAAAATGAATTGTGAACTCATCGATGTGGATCCAAAGAGACCTAAAATGCTAGACTTAGAGGTCAAATGGAGGATTTATCTCAAATCCAAGAATAGTCTTCAAGGATGTCTTAAAAATGATCTCTTTATTATATGGGAGATAATGTGTGATATTTTGGTTAAAATATAATTTTTTTGATTTAAAATTATAAAATTACTCAATTTAAAGGGGTCAAATGGTTTGAGCACATAGTTTGATAAACCATGCATCAACTGTGCATGATTATCTGTAGGGTAATACACCTACATGGTTTGAATAACCATGTGGAAACTATGAAAAAAATCCTGTATTAAAAATGAAAACCAATTCACACAGGAATGCACCTACTTTTGAATGGTTTCCTCAAACTGTGTTGGATCATACTACTCTATACACATACCTTTGATGGTTTGTTAGACCGTGCATCCTACCCTTCCCAGTTTTCACTAATCATGCACCATACTTATTTCCCCCATAAACTTGTGTTCCGGGCTACGAAAAATCCCTAGAAATCCTCGATACCTCCATGAACTCAATGGGAATTAACATTAGGCCATATTTATGAATTAAACCCAAAGAAAATGGATTTTTACTTCATATGAAAACTTGAGTTCTTACACGACCATTTTCACTCCAACTGTTAAACAAAAAAATAGATTATTCATTTTTTTACAGTTTAACAGAATATCTTACTAACTATTTGGAAGTGTAGAGTGAATTACCTTGAAATTATAATGCAGTGATTGGGAATGGTTGATAAAATAATCAATCCTTAATGACTTATTAGTATCCATTTATTTGAAAAAATTAAATTAAATATCAAATTTAAATTTGAATAAAAACTACTAGACTCCATATTTCTTTAACATATATTATTGCACCATGGAATAATATTATGAAGAAACTTCATCCTCTTGTAGATCCTTTTTATAATAACCTATATGATTTTTTTGTCTCTAATATTGAGGAAGATATCAACCCAGTAGGAATTACTATACAATTCAAAAGGTAAACTTTCATTAAGTTTGTGACTACTGGTATCTTGGAATCCATTTTCCCTCACATGTACACAATCCTCTATAGAATAATTTCCTTTTAAAATAACTATACTTTTATTTCATTACCATATTATTTATCAGGAAAATAACATAAGTTAATCCTTTAGGTTTTTAATTATTTTCATTAAAATTATATTAAATCACACTGGTTTCTTTGAGTATAAGTTTTTATCATTCACTGAATGAAAGGACATAACTTCCAAAAAAAGAACATAAATAATTTTAAAAAGTGATTTCTCAACAAGAAATCTGGGAACACATGGGTTATTTCTATCAACACCTATTAAAACCTATTTATGATAAGTATTATGAAAAAAGATACACTTTGTGGTAGTAAATCCTTGATTTAATAAAAAAATAAACAAACACAAATTATTACAAATAAAATTTCTTATATTCATTTTTCAATAACTAATGTAAAATAGTTCCTTATATATTAACGTTTATCCTAAATAATAAACACTATAAGTAAGTACCCCACAATTTGTGTTGGGGTGGTAAGGTCTTGGGGGGGAAATCCATGAGTCAAGGCCTTGGTTTTCATGTTTACTACAATTTCTTTCCTTGTGTTATGTTCCATGGTGGTGGAAATAAGAAAAAATATATATAATAAGCATTATAAGTATTGTTCAATAAGTGGTATAAATAATCTTTTATCCCAATAGTGTTATAAGAATATTTTAATAAATAATGTCAAAAATATCCTTATACATTAAAATTTATTACAACTAATTATTTGTATAAGTGGTTTTCAATAATTGTTATAAACATTTTTTCAACTGACAAGTTTTATAAAAAGTTTTCAATGAGATATATTAAACAGAGCCTTATTCATTAATTTTTATTACAAATAATAAGTGGTATATGTAGTTTTTAATACATAATTTCAACTATATCCTTACACATCAACATTTCTCACATATATTAAGTTTGATAAGTCATTTTCAATGAGTTTTGTCCAATAGATCCTGACTATTTAGAAATTTTATTGAGAAACAGAAGGTTATACAAGTAGTTATTGTTATTTTAATTCTTATTAAAATACTAAAATTAATAAAAAAAATTCAACCTATTATTGTGTGTGTTTATGATAATTCTTATACTTATAGATATACTTCAACACACACAAACATAAAATTTACATTACTTGCTATTATGATGAAAATTATATCTTTGCTTCTATAAATACTATAATACATACACATTTTCAAACACTGTAACTTAAAAATATTCTATAAATATAATTTATATATAAACCTATTTTCATATATTACCATTTATCTTTTGTTTTTGGAATTGTTGATAACATATTATATGAAATGCTTAAAGTAGTCTCCTAAAATTGAAATATTTATACTCTTTCAACTCAGATATAATTATATGTAACTGTAATATCTTTTTTTATTTACTTCTTGTTACAATATATAAATGTATATATTCTATATTTAAATTTATTATTATGATATTGTTAAGAATTTTAATTTTTCATGCTGACAAATGGAATTTTCAACTTCTTTTTATTATATTCACTATAGATAAATTTTTAATGTCTTATTAAATTTTAATTCAATAAATGATCAATATTCTATGGGAATTTTTTTTCAATTTTTTACTTGTGTATATTTTATCAATATACTTACACTAGTGAATAAGGTATGTGATAAAAAATAGTTTATTATTATTTTTTATTTTGACTAGTCACTTTTATAATAATATTCATAAATTGGATTTAGAGATTTTAGCCTATATTAATATTTACTATTATCATTAAGCATGATTTTCTATGTATAAAACTTTTTGCCTGATTTTTATGATGAAGGTTCAATATATCATGAAATTTTTATAGGTTTGGTTTCCATGACATCAAGTGATTACAAATGAATGAAAACCCTCTATCAAGAGCATCAAAATAAATGGCAGAAAAAATGTATGACATTTTATCATCCTCTAAAAATTTAACATTTTTATTTATTTCCTTAATGATTATTAGAACCAATATCCTATTTTTGTTTTTTCATTAATTATCATTTCATTATAAAATGTTCATTTCTTTATGTAACATTCACTTTTTTGATCTTATTCTTCAAAATGTAAGACAAAAAAATAGTGAATAGTCTTGTGAATTTTCATGGGTTAAGTACTAGTTTATATGCGTAGTATGGTAAGTGAAAGATCTGGATAGAGAATGTAACATTCCCAGGGAATCTTATAGATAGTAAAGATATAAATTTTTATCCAATAAAATACTAAGAAATTAAAGGATGGCCTAGAACAATATCAATGAAACAAATCCATAGTTTCCTTTTATTATTTGTGTACTATAATTGACTTGTGAGAAACTTATCATGATTTTCATTCTCAATAACCAAGATAACTTATAATGGAGAAAAGTTTTTCTATACTGATGAATGTGAGGAGTTCTTTAAAGAGTTAGATAAGAGGATACTCAGTTCACCAGTTCTCAGATTACCCACCAATGGGGAAGGATTTTTTATCCACAATGAAGCATCAAAAAAGGACTTGGGTTTTCTACTCTTGAAAGATGAAAATGTCATAGCCTATGTATCCTTCTAATTAAAGATCCATGAGTAGATATACCCAATTCATGATTTAGAATTGGTTTAAGTGATCTTTGCATTGAATATTTGGAAGCATTATCTCTATAGGGAGATGTGTAACATATATAAAAAATATAAAATAATCAAGTATATATTCACCCAAAATGATCTCAATATTCTCTAATGAAGGTGTTTATATCCAATCAAGTACTATTATTTTTAAATCCATTACTATCATATGAAGGAAAACAAAGTGGTAGATAATTTTAGTAGAAAGGATTATGAAACCTAATCTATGATGACAATTACAAGAGATATAATATTTATGGATATGTAGAGGATATAATTGGAATAATAAAAGGATAATCATCCTAAATTTATCAAAAAACTACTCAAACATCCATTCTTGAGAGGATTATGGAAGACAAAAAAGATGATGTGGAACTACAAAAAATGGTATAGAATATTCCAGATTTCAACTTTTCTAAAGATGGTTTGTAACTTGAATATGTGTCCCATGAAAAGTAGAACTGAAGTGGTAACTTTTGGATAATGTCCATCAGTAATAATTCTCTATTAATCTAGGAATCACTAAGATGTATAGAAATATGAATCAAAACTTTTGTGGGATAACATGAAAAGTGAAATTATAGAATTTTTATCTTGATTCTTGGTATACCAAAAAGTCAAGTCTAAATTACATAAGTCTAAGGGTATGATGAAACAATTTCCCATACCTTTATACAAATGTGAAAACAAAACCATACATTTTTTCATATGACTCCTCAAGACATCTAAAGGGAATAACACCATTTGGGTAGTAGTCAATCTCTTTACAATGTCGGCTGACTCCTTTTCTATCAAGGAAGATTTATCTCTTGAAAAACTCACCAAGATATAAATAAGGGAATTGATAAGACTATATAGAGTTCCACTCTCAATTATATTTGATCAAGATACAAGGTTTACATCATGGTTTTAGATAAGTCTATAGCCAATGTTGGATACAAAGATGAGTTTCAGTACTACTTATCACCCTTATAAGAAGGTTCAATATTATATAAACATTCAAAATATAGAGGATATATTGAAATAATGTTTAATGGATATCCAAGGGTGTTAAAATCAACACATTACCTTAGTAGAGTTCTCATATAACTATAGTTTCCATTCTAAAATTCAAAGGGTACCATATGACGATTTGCATGGGAAGTAGTGTTGGACTTTGACATGTTGAGATGAAGTTGGAGAGAAGAAGGTGATGAGACCTAATCTTATCAAAGATATTAAAGAGAAATTTCAAACCATTCAATGTTATATTAAATCCTCACAAATTTGACATAAAATATATGCATACAATCATAAATGAGATCAAGATTTCAAGGTTATAGATAAAGTGTTCCTTTGTATATAACCATTGAATAACATCATATGGTGTTGGATAAATAGAAATCTTATTCCAAGACACATTGACCCCTTTTAGATCTTGTATTTCATCTAAGATTTGGATTACTGACTAAAACTCCCACCTTACCTCTCTTAAGTACATGATGTGTTCCATGTATCCCTCTTGAGAAAGTACACACCAGACCCCTCACATGTATTCAATCCAGAGGTGGTACCCTTAGAGAATGGTATATAATATGAGGATATTTCAGTGAAGGTATTATATCATAGGGAAAATGTTTTATGAAACAATACAGAAAACCTGGTAAAAGTGCTATAGAAAAACTAGAAGTTTGAGGAGGCAACTTTGGAACTAGAAGAGGTGATTAAACATAAGTACCCTCATTAGTTTTATTGTATAAAATAAAATTTAGAGGGTGAAATTTACGAATTGGTAGAGGAATGTAATTTTCCAATGTTATATATATGTATATTAAATTCCATATTAAAATAAACAAATTCAACATTATGTAATGAATTTAGAGAAAAAACATGCACAAATTTGGTTTTTTTGGAGAGTTATAAGTTATATACTACTGAATTTAAAATAATGTTAATAATTATAACTCTTAATAATAAAACCATTGTGTAGAGACCAATATGGTTAGTATATATTAAGGGTTGTGATAAAATACATTTTTTAGATATAAGAAGATATGGCCTAAACCTATAGGATTATACCCTATGATAAATGATAATATAATTTTAGGAAGCCAAATGTAATTTTTATAAGTGTTAGAAATATTAATCATCTTAAAAACCCATATTTTTCAATAAATGGGTATTTTTTTATTTAGAAGTGTAGATTATCATATTTATAGAATTATTTTGATAAAATGAATATTATTATTGAAATTAGTACATTAAAATTTTCTAATAGTTATTTTTTCATAATTTTCTAAAAGAGACGAATTTTTGGGAAAAATCTAAATATAGTGTAAATATAAAATATGTAATATAAAATCATAAAAAATAAAAATTAATATAATAAATACCATAAAGAGTATAAAAAACAAAAAATATTTTTTCCCCTTTAAAATAATGTTTTTTTGAAGATATTTTATTAGTTTTATAAATCCTTTATGAATCCTCAAAAACCTTCATTATATTTTAAGTTATTAAAATCAATTATTTATGAACATGTGTCACTTCCATATCACCAATGATATTAATTTTAGGATACATGTTCTTATAGTTACAAAATATTTAAAATCAGTACTATTTGGAAGAAATCATGGTCAAAAAATTTGGGAAGGTTTTTTATGATTATTTTATTATATAGAGTCCAAAACCTAAGTTTAGAAAATCATAAATAATTCACCTATATTTTTCTACAAAACCCACCCTACCTCCCATTAATATTCACTCAAAACCCTTTTATCGTGAATTTACTCTACCTTTCATAATATATATCCCTCCCAAGAGTCCCCAATCTATTAATAATATCCTCCCAATCTTTTAGAAATTCCCTCTCAAGGTAAGAGATCTTCTATTTATCCTCTTTATTCAAGCACCTAATTTATATTATTCTTATTTATTTCGAATAATTAATGTTGGGATATGTTGTTACACATCCCTATAACTGTGCTTATTATTTCCAAGTGATTATAGACCCATTTAACTCTCATTAAAACCAAATATGAATCTTTATATACCCCATTTATTCTATTGAAATTATCATATTATTTTCCATGAAAAACATTTGTGTAGTGAATAGACATCCAAATTTGTGATAAAGGGTATTATTATTGATGTAAATATCCTTAATTTATTGTGGAATTACATTTATTTTCCCCACACTCTTTAATCATGGGATTAAAATTTATAAAATACATCCTTATGTTGTATGATATATGGGGCACACTTATGCATGTACATGACATGAAAGTGATGGGTGGACCAAAATTATATATCCCTATAATATATTGGTAATGTTTTAATATCATGAGATACCATGAATGGTGTATGAGATATCTTTCTAAAGACACCATGTTATGTTGTATCAGGGGTTATCAATTACTTATGATTATGATGTCACATTCTATGTTTTTTCCACATTCTTATGTTTCCTTTTATGTTATCATCTTACATCATGATTCAATGTTCAATTTTATGATTCTCACTCATCACATGTTATATTTATATGCCTATTGAATCACATTTACTACATTACATTATGCTATGGTTTGATTATTTCCTTATTGGTCTTTATTGCTCACCCTTTCTTATATATATCCATAGGTTATCCCATGTAGTTTTAGAAGATTCGAGGAATATATGGGAATGTTTCAGAGTTTTTAAATAAATATGTTGTACCAATGTTTTAATTTATTATTATATATATCTAATTACCTAAATAAAATAATCCTTAATATATTATAGGATGGTATTATGTGTATCTTTATATAATAAATCATGAATTAATCTCTATTAAAAATATGGGCTGTTATAAATAAGGTCTGGAATGGGGAGTGAACTTAGTTTAGTATAGGAATTTTTCCACTATGATAGTCTTGGGTGTGACCCTTGAATTACAATATAATATAATGGGGAGTTAAAATAATCCACTATGACAGTATTATAAGTTATTCTTGATTAAGTAAATGATTTTCCGTGATTATGTGTATGCTAAACACTAATGTTTTATAAAAATCTGATTCTCTCATGGATCATGTTATTAGATTAATTTATGATTAATGCCTTATAAACTACCAATATTTATTCCATGAATCATTAGTATGATATATGATATGAATGGTATGGTTTTAAAATGTTAAGATCATGTTCTCATACCCTTATTATAATGTTATGATTAAGTGATTGTTAAAATATCCCTTGTTTACCCTTATTGAGCATATGATATCACCCTTTATTATGTTTTCTTTCCCTGGGTTATGAATAAAGGTATTAAATATGTTATATAAAATAAGGGTGCTAGTTATGAAGAAATTAGTGGAACATGATATAGATATCTTTTGAATAAGTTGATTATATATCTAGGTTTCTAAAGACACAAAAATTATAAAATTATGACATGAATCACAATTTTATGTATTGAATATTCATATAATAAGATATAATATTTTTGTATGAAATTTATGGGTAACTATAACTCCTATACTTGGTAACATTTATAAATAGATCCCTTTGGTTGGGATTTATGTTCAAATATGATTTCAAATGACCAAGGTATCTATAAATAAAAAAGAATGAAATATAATTAACAATGTATGTAATGAATCAAAAAAAATGTTTTACTTAAGAATAAAAACATATAAATAAAGTTAAATTAAATTTGATACATCTATAAATAATGTATGAGACCTCTAAATTTATTTTCCTTGACCAAATGCATATTTAAATGAATCATGACTGTAAAAATTGAAAGGAGGAGATGATATTTATTATATAAAGTGTTTGTTAAATTATTTCCCAAATATAGTAAAGATGAATTGGTTATAGATTTTTCTCACATAATTTTCTAAATAATATATATAACTATAGTACAATTATATTTACCTTTTTAGGTTACAATGTATAAAATTCAAATGGTAGTATATACTATACAAAAATATGATAAGCCTGATTTTTGTGGTAGTGAACTAGGATTTTCATACATAAATATTACTTATTTTTAGATTAATATTAAATAAATTTCATAAATACATGACCGAGGAACATAAAGTATTAGTGTCTTTAGAGACAAGATACACAATACACTTATTTCATGAAACATATTTAATATCTCTTATAAGCATCTTCCACATAGTAAACTTCATAGACATAACCTACTTAAAACCTTTATTCATAACCTAGGGAAAGGAAACATAATAAAGGATGGGCTTAGATGCTCAGTGAGGGGAAAAATGGGGGATATAAATATAACATGAGAATAAGGGTATGATAACATAACAATAACATTTTGAAACCATACCATGCATATCATAGATCATAAACTTGATTTATGGAATAATTCTGGGTAGTTCATAATACATGAATCATAAAGTAATAAAACATCATGAGTAATGAGAAAATAATATTTTCATAATACATAGGTTTGCGACATACACATAAGTACAATAATTCTTATTCCAAGGATACCCACCATGATATTTATAACATGTTAGTCTTGGGTTAACGACCCATATACCTACTTCGGGATTGTGATAACATACCATGTACCCTCTATTAGGATTTGGATAACCTATGATGCAACCAATTTTTTAGATATTGGTATAACCACTCATGTACCCTCTTGTTTAGGACTTGGGATAACCTTCTATGTACCCTATTGTTTTGGGCTTGGGAAAACCTTCCATGTATACTTTGAGATCATAGAATATTAATCATTAAACAATGAATTAGAGGGAGATATATGTACCAACTATCACATAATATATATTTATATTTTTTCCACAAGATCATAAAACATTCATCATATCATAAAACTTAAAAAGGAAATGGGTTTCATAAAAATTTAATCATAGTATATCCCATGGGAAAGAAACATGTTTCATAAGAATATTTTCATCATAATCATAAGCACAAACTATACAGAGAAATAATAAGTATGGTAATATTGGATCACATCCCCAATAATATATAAGAAACACTAAAGGTTGTTGTCACTAATGAATATAAATTCTATAAAATGATTATTAAAACATTAATGAGGAAAATATCTTTTCCATTTTGAAATAACTTGTTTAAAATATTGAAATTTTATAAATATTAAGGAAAACATTTTTTTAAAGGAACCTCGAAAAATTTTCAATGAATCTTTAAATAATTTTTTTTCAAGATATTGGAAAATTTTATTCATGTTTTTCTAAAAAAACGATTCCTTTCACATTTTCAGTAAAAAAGTCAAACGTAGCTCATTAAGATAATCAAAAATAAGATACATTTTAAATAAATTTTGTAAAAAACTAAACATGGGTAAAAATTTCTTTAAAAAATCATTTTATAATATTAAAAACATTCATCAAAATAGTTTTAGAAACCATATACATACAATAGAAATTATTTTCAACTGGAGATAGAAATACAATCTTTTTTCCTTAAAACCCATTATTTTGGTATATTTTAAACTTTAATAGAAGAAAGATAAATTAAATCACATATTATATACAAATAAATATAATAGTATAAAATTAATGAGTTTATTGAGTGGTATATTATAATATATCATTATTAAAAAGCTAAATCATAAAAAATTCAGATAAACAATGAGATTATAACATAAAACTTTTACCACTTTAGAAACTTTTGAATCATAAGCCAAATGAAATAAATAACCTTATATGTATTTATAAATCCAATTAATTTTCATAATAATCATCATAAAATAAATTAATGGGAAGTATATACACCACACAAAAGAAATGAGTGATGAATATGATATATGTCTCCCAAAAATGAAAGAGAGACTAAAAATCCCTTACATGCTTTGGTAACTTTTGAATAATATTATACATGAAAGAATAAATTTAAATGAAACTATAAATATCATGATAATAAATAATTCATGATATAACATTTCAAGTGGTCTGTATATACACCTCATAAAATAAGATAGGTTTGTAACATCACATATGCCCTAATATAGACAATTTTAGACAAAAATCCCTTACCTCAAGTCTCAAATTTCTTAATACATGTTGAATCCTACTATATAAAAATATAGGTTTATTATATGTATATTTTGGAAAAAAAATCTTATATACCATACAATATATTATTTACTTATAAACTTTTTTCACCCTCTTATTAATATTATTTGTTAAAATCACTTTTTAGGTAATAACTCTTTCATTTTTCATATATGTTTTGGTTTGGTATTTTTGGTAATTTTAATTTGACCATAGTTACATCATATATATAATTATAATAATTATATAAATACCATATACAATAATTATATATGTATTTATATTCATCCATAAATTTTAGAGATAGAAAGTGAATTATATTGTTAATAGAGATGGTATGTCGCACACACTCATGAACATTACATCCATTTTCTAGACGGATGGAGTGAAATAAAGGTAAATAATATATAAAATTTTCATAATAATTAATATTTCATATATTTAATATATATTCATTAAATATATCATTATTACCATCCATGTCAAAATAAAATAAAAAATATATCACATCACTTCATGGATGTAGTAGTCAACACACACACACGAGCGATGTTATCATTTTCCAACAAATTAGAAGGTAAGAAGTTATATTTACTATTATAATTATATAAATATAATTATGACATAAATATTAGATAAATATTTTAAATCCATCATTATATCCACCAATGGGAGGTGGTAATGGAAAATGAATTACATCGGTTCGTGAGGCGGTAGTCCACCGTACACACGATCAAAATTTTTGTTTCCCATTTGATGGATGAGGAGACGCAAATAGGTTATGAAATTAACATAATAAAATATAAGTATATGTTAGATAATTATTTTATTATATCATCATATTTTAATAACATTATAATGATATTGACAATGAAATAAAATAAAAAATTCTTAGTTAAGAATGATAACTTTTCTTCGGACAACCTCCTTAGGTTAGCACTAAAAGGATTCTTAGGAGGGTCTAATAATAAAAATAAGGACTCTAGGATATTGGGATGGAATTAATTAGTATATCTTTTAAAAAAATTTCGAAACAAAAGGCTTTCGAATAGTTAAGAGGATATGAGAGGGGGTGCCCTTTTATAAATGGGGGAGCTGACACACTTGAAATTTTTTAAAATTTAAAGTTATTACCATGTTTTAAACATTAAAAAGGCTCAAAAAATAGATAATTAAAGAATATTATAATATACAATGTTGAAAAATTTCCATAAAATAGGAATTTGAAAAGTTTTTAGGTTATTTAACCATTTTTTTGTTTAACTCTTGGTAAACCCATTTTAAAGTTAGCCACAATAATTAATTTTTACTTTGTTTTATTTTAATTATGACCAAAAATTAAGCTAACAATATTAAATAATATTAATAATTATGAATAAAAAATTAAATACATTATTAAAAATTCAATTCATAGTAGTGGTATAATTTAATTTAAAATTAAAATTTTACCTTGGATGAAAAAGTGGTTCTCCAAAGTGAAAATTTTATTAAGTATAAAAATTTTTAATATAAAATTAAGTAATAAATTGATTCAAATAACCAAAATTGAATTAATTATAACATAATTTTACTATTTTTTCTTTTAAAAATTAAAAAAATAACTTTTACATGATTTAAATGAAAATACCGTTTTCAATAAAAACCAGTATTTTTTACTATTCTATAAAAAAAATAATTTTTTAGAAAAATACCAAAAATAAACCCTAATATATTTTTTACATGTTGATTTAAAAAATTATTGTAATTTTTATAATAAATTTTCTAAACATTTTAAAAATTAATTTTATTATGTTTTCCCAAAAATAAATAAAAATAATTTTTTGAGGAAAATGTATGTTCAAAGCATATAAATACTTTCGAAGCATATAATACTTTACCTAAAAATAATTTCTTATTTATGAATATATTCTATTTATAGAATTTTTTTTCATTAATTTTGGAAATTTGGTTATTCTTATTCATATCACAAAGTTTAATGGATATATTATAATGTTCATGTTTAAATAATAATATTATTGGTATATTGTGGTTCACTAAAAATCGATGCTGAGTGTAACACAAGCTATCAAATAGATTAAATTTATTTGAAAATAATATTTTATAAAATATCAGGGTGTTACATTATACCCACCTTAAAATTAATTTCACCCCTAAAATTCCATTACTCTCACAAAAACAACTAAGGAAACTTTTGTATCATCATATCCTTAGGTTCCAATGTTGCTTCCTCAAGTTGGTGGTTTCAACATAAAACCTTGACCAAGTGAGTGGTCTTGTTTTATAGAACATTATCTATATGATCCATAATCTCCATATGTTTTTCTTCATAGGAAAGATAATGATACAGTGGTACGACCTATGATTTTAGTATATATGAGATATCAGGTATGTAATTCCTCAAGAGAGATACATGGAACACATTTTGGACTTGAGAGAGGTGTAGTGGAAGCACCATGTGACAATCCACTATCCCCACTTGATCAAGAATATCAAAGGGGATAATATACATAGGGATAAAATTTCCATTTTAATCTAATATCAATACCTTATTCCATGGATTAATTCCCAGAAACACCTTCTCACCAACATCAAATTCTAGATCATGTTGATGATTGTTAACAAAATTTTTATAACAACAATGAGCTCTCTTGATATGTTGTAGAATGGATCTGAATTTATCTATCATTTCCATATCTATATTAGGTACCAATATCTTTCTTTCTCTATGTTCATCCCAACATGTTGGATTTATACACTTATTTTCATGGAGGTATCCAAAAGAATCCACCTAAATACTCAAGTGAAATCTATTGTTGTAAGAAAACTCAACTAGATGAAGGTGTTGATCCCAACCACCTTTGAAATATATATAATAATATCTAAGCATATCTTATAGAATTTTAATTATTCTATCAGATTGAACTTATGAATGAGGATGATATGTAGTGTTGAAACTTAGCTTCATATCCAATTCCTATAGAATAATTCCCCAAAACTACAAGGTAAACCTTATATCTTAATCAAATATAATAGAACATAGTACTTCATGTAGCCTTTCCACTTACTTAATGCATAACCTAAAAAACCAATTCCTAGAGAATTTTTATCTAATAGCGATTAAGTGTGATGGATTCATAAGGAAATAAACTACAACTCATATAACATTGTATCCTTTAGATGTTTTAAAAAGTAAAAGATACAGAATATATAGTGATTTTTTCTATTTCAATTATCTTATGGGTAAGGGTTTAACAACCCCTTTAGATTTTGTCTCCTAGCCTTAACATTCTGATATACCAAGCACCGAGATATATATCCTATAATATATCTCTCTATTACATCCCACCAGAAATAATCTTTCAAATCTCTGTACATCTATTTACTTCAAGGATGAATATTGAATGAATAACTATGATCTTCCTACAATATATCCTTATTCAAAATGGGTATGGATGAAATGGATACACTATTCATAAACAATATCATTCCATCATAATCAATATTAAACTCAGAAATATTTCTATCCTTCTTATGTATCTCTACATCTTCCTTATTCACTTCATTAATCTTCACTTAAATATACGTTTGAACACTAATTTGAGAAAGATAATATTTCTACCCTTCCTTAAATATTTAACGATCCATCCTTTAAAAATCCATTAATATTTTCTCTTTTATGATCCTCATCATATATAAGCTAGCATAATCCTTCTAATTCAAAGCATCATCCACCTTGTCATCTTTCCCTAGGTGGTAATGTATTGACCAACCATAATATTTAATTATTTACAACGATATTCTTTGGAACATGCTCAATTCCTTCTATGTGAATATTTAATACAAATTTTTATAATCAATATATATATATATATATATCAAACTTTTATCCATAATTATAATGCCTCTATATCTTTAATGAAAAAATTACCATATCTAACTCTAAATCATGAGTTGGGTAATTTTTCTCATGAAACTTCAATTGTCACAAGACATAATATATAAATATATAGTTCTTTATAACAATGAATATGAATCCATTATTTGACGTATAATAATAGATTACATACCCTTATCCACCAGTAATGTAATAACATAGACAATGGCTAATAATATCTTCAGTTCCTTGAAATTTTCCTCATATTCATCTATCTAGAATAACTTGGCTCCATTTTGAGTTAACTTTGTTAGTGGACTGGAAATCCATGATTTTTTTATAAACTA
Source organism: Viscum album (assembly GCA_963277665.1). Taxonomy (NCBI): domain Eukaryota; kingdom Viridiplantae; phylum Streptophyta; class Magnoliopsida; order Santalales; family Viscaceae; genus Viscum; species Viscum album. The sequence continues at coordinate 1,439,551,896 of OY728122.1, read as the reverse complement.
TAGATAATATTTAGAAAAACTAAGAAATTATTTAATATCAGTCACTAAGGTTGGTCCATGACAATGTTCAATAGCCTCTATCTTTCATTTATCCACTTATATATCCTCTATTGAGATTATATGACCCAAAAATGAAACATTCTTTATCCAAAATTCACAATTTGTAAATTCTTCAAATAGATTCTCTTTTGTTAATGTATTCAGTACAATCCTCATGTTATCTTCATGCTATTATCCTCTCTTTGAATAGATAATAATATCATCTATAAAGACTACCATAAACTAATCAAGGAAATATATAAATACTAAATTCTTTAAATTCATTAAGATAATGGTGGAATTAGTAAGACCAAATGGAATCACTATATTTTCATAGTGTCCATACCTTGTAAGGAATGATGTCTTTGGTATATACTCTTTCTTTAACCATAATTTATGATATATAGAATGATGTTCAATCTTGGAAAAGTATTTATCTCTATGTATTTGATCAAACAAGTCATAAATACAAGGTAGAAGATACTTGTTCTTAATTATGAAATTATTCAGATCTTGATAATCAAGGTAGAGTCACATCGATCCATATTTCTTCTAAAAAAAGAATAGGTTCACCCCAAGGTGACACACTTGGATAAAAAAATATATTATAAAATTTTCTTGGAGTTTCTTATTTAATTCCTACAACTCAATCAGGTATATTCTAGAGGGAATATTTTAAATTGGCATAATATCGGGTATGAGTTTTATTGAGAAATCAACATCACAATTTAGTGGAAGACTATGAAACTCTTATAGAAAGACATCAAAAAATTCATGCACAATATGAATATCATCTATGTTAAGTTTTCCCCAACCATATGAGATAAAAACTCCATTTTAATAGAAATAAATACACATAAAATAGATTCAAATTTCCTTATAAGTTTATATTTATCATCTCACTAGTGGAAGATGATAGTTTGGTTTAGAATATATAACACAACTTCTCTTAATTGGAAATTAATTTGGGATTTATGTAGATAAATCTAATCCATTACTAATATAACATAAAATTAAATTAGAGGGAGAATAATTATATTTTTAAGAAGAAAACTCCAAAAAACTTCATTTAGAGAAGAATCATAGACTTGATATGTGATCATCATACCATTAGGGGGTTTCATTGCAAGTTAAACATCTAATAATTGAGTATATAAAATAAAATTACTATATTATTCTAGATAAAAAATATTTCACATAACTATGATCAAATAATGTACTTAAATATTTTATTGTACCTTTTACCACCTTAACTTTAACAATATATCTCCAATACCTTAATAAAACTAAAATGGTTTGTGTTACCATTAAGAATCATTGATCAAAGTGATCAATCATGAAAAATCATTAATAGGATGTCTAAATCATGATTTTTAATCTATGAAACCTTATTTTTTACCTAGATCATTCATTGACATCATCTATTCAAATCCATTATCATGGTTAATAAATAGTTTGTAAATTTCCAAAGAATATCCCCCAAGAGTTTCAAACTAGGTATGTACCAAGGATTTTTGTTGTGCACTAGGTGATGATTGATTCAAATCCTAATGAACCATTTTTAGAGTTATAACTTCTAGGTAAATCTATTCTAGATCCACATCCACTTGTATTATACATACATGGATGTAATTTCATTGAAACCACTCGCTATATCCTTCACCAAAATTCCATGACATTTTCTTATACTTAGACTTATCCTTAGAATTATACTTAGACATATCCTTAGGGATCTAAATAAAATTTTCTCATATTAGTTTGAAAATTACAACTAAACCTTGAATCTTATACCAATTTTAATAGCATATAATTTTCATACATAAATATTAAATATTTTTATATGAATATTCAATACATTTCATAAATACATGCTCGTAGATTGGAAAGGTTTAGTGTCTCTGGATACTAGATAACCAAATATTCTTATTTTATGAAGGATATTAAATATAACTTATAAATATATCCCCACACATTACACTTTATAGACATACACTACTTAAAACCTTTCTTCACAACCTAGGGAAATGAAACATAGGAATGAGTGAGATTCGATTCATAGTAAGGGTAAACATGGAGGATATCAACATAACATGAGTATAATACATGTATTTGTGGAATAAACATAAGAATAAGATATATTATGTCAATGATACCCACCAAGACATTCATAACATATTATGGTTGGGCTGACCATCTATGTACCTGCTTCAGGCTTGGGATAACCTCTTTTGTATCCTCTTTTGGGAATGGGATAACCTCCCATGTACCTTATTCTTTCAATCTTGGTAGTTCATAAGACATGAATCATAAAGTAATAAAATAACATGAGTCATGAGAATATAACATTGAAATAATACATATATTTGTGGAATACAAATAATCATAGGAAATATTATATCATGGCTACCCATAATGGAATTCATAACATGTTAGGATTAGGATAACCACCTATGTACATACTTAAGGCTTGGGATAACCTCCTGTGTACCCTATTTTAGGCTTGAGATGTCCTCATATGTACCCTATTTTTGGGGCCTGGGATATCCTCCCATGTACCATGTTGTTTTATTCTTGGGATAACCTCACATATAGCTTATTATTTTAGGCTTGGGATAAACTCCCAAATACCCTTTAAGCTCATAGATAATTAATTATTACCCAATGCATTGGTGGTATATGTAGTTACAACCCGTAAAATAATCCACACATTCATGCACAAAAATATCCTAAAAAATTCATCATATCATAAACCATGAATAGGAAATGGGTTTCATAAATATTTCATCACAGTATAACCCATAAAAAAGAAATAGATTTCATAAAAATCTTGTAATCATAATCATAAACATAATGCATATAGAGAAATAAAAAGGACGGTACCATTGGATCATATCCCCAGTAATATACTATAAGCACCAATGTTTATTTTCATTGATGAATAGAAATCCCATAAAGTGATCATTAAAACATTCTTGGGGAAAATATCCTTTCCATTTTGAAATCACTTCTTAAAAATATATAAATTTCCAAAATATTCAATTTTTTTTGAAAATAACCTTGAAAATTTTAAAGGAATAGGAAAATAATTTAGTAGTCATGATGATGAAAAATTCCATTCATGTTGTACATGTTAAAATACATATTCCTTTCACATTTTTGGTAAAAAGTTAAAAGTACTTCAATTGGAAAATATAAAGAAGATTAATTTAACTTTTTTTTGTAAAAAATAAAACATGGGTAAATATTTATTTAAACAATAAATTTATAATATTAAAAATGTTCTTTAATTTTTTTTTAGAAAACATGGACATGGAAGAGAAAGTATTTTTGACCAAAGTCAGAAATAAAGTCATTTTTCTTTAAAAAGGTTCTTTTGGTCTCTTAATCATTTAAGAGAGGAAAATGAAATTAAAACATGTATTCTATAGAATTTACTAGAGTATAATAAAACTCAATAGTTTCTTGAGATATATTTCAAAAGATTTCATCATTGGAAACTTAATCATAAACAGTCCGGATAAACAAGATATTGTAACATAAAAATTTTACCACTTTGGTAACTATGGAATAATAATCCGCATGAAAGAAATAAAATTAGATGGTTATTTAAATCCATATAATTTTTATAAAAATATAAATAAAATACATTCATGGGTATTATATACACCACCCAAAATAAATGAGTGGTGAATAGGGCATATGTCTTCTAAAAATGAAAGAGAGACTATAAATCCTATACATGCTTTGGTAACTTCTGAATTGTAAGACCAATGAAAGAATAACTTTAAATGAAACTTAAAATATCATGAGAATAAATATAATCATTATATAACATGTAAAAAGTTATATATATATATATATATATATATCATAAAATAATATATGTCCATAACATAACATATGTCCCAAATAAGACAATTTGAAACAAAAATACCATACATCAAGTCTTGATTTTTTTTCATACATGTTCAAACCTCCTTTATAATAGATATAGGTTTATTATAAATATATTAAAAAAACATAATAATATGTATCATAACATGTATTATTTACTTATAAACTTTCATCACACACTTATTAATGATTTTTTGTCAAAATCATGGTTCGAGTTATAACTATTTTATTTTTCATATATGTTTCGGTTTGGTATTTTTGGTCCTTTTACTTTGATCATGGTTAAATAATATAAATAATGATAAAAATGATATAAATATTATAAATATTCATTATATATGTAATTTTAGTCATCGATTAATGTTATAGTTAGAAAATTAATTACACCATTCATAGAGATGGTAGACCGTATGTACGCATGAACGTTGCTTCAATTTTCTTGATGAATAGAATGAAATAATTGTAAATAATATAATTTTTTTTAAAAAATTATATGTATTATATTTCATATATATATATTCACTAATATAACCTTATAACCATACATTTCAAAACCAAATGAAAAACATATCACATCACTTCTTGGAGGCGGTAGTCCACACATACACAAAAGAAATGTTATAGTTTTGCAATGGATTGGAAGGTAATAAGTTAGATTTTTTTTATAATTATAGAATTATTATTATGTCATAAATATAATATAAATATGTTAATTAAATAATTATATCTATCTTTGAGAAGCGGTAATGGAAAAATGATTTACATTGGTTCACAAGGTGGTAGTCAATTGTACACACGATCAAAGATTTTGTTTCCCATTTGATGGAGGAAGAGATGGATAAAGGTTAAGAAATTAAAATAACAAAATACAATTATATGCAATATAATGATGTTTTTATATCATAATATTTGAATAATATTTTAATGAGGTGGAATAAAAAATAAAAAAGTGCTCGATTAAGAATGATACCTCTTCTTCAGACAAACTTCTTAGGTTAAAACCAAAATCCGTCTTAGTATGGTTTACTAAAAAATATTAGAACTCTAGGAAATGAGGAGGGAATTATGGAATATATCTGGACAGGTATTGTTATGACTAAATGGAATTTTAAGTGTAAAGAGGATAATATAGGGAGTACCCTTCTATAAGAGAGGGAGAGGACACCCTTGAAATTTTTGAGAAGAAAAAATTATACTGATGTTTTAAACATTCCAAAGGGATCCAAAAATGGATCACTTTATAACAATACATGATTTAAGGTTAATATATGTACTTAAAATTTTAATTGAATATGTTTTTAGGTTATTATAACCCTTTAAATTTTATTTTAACCCCCAGTAAATCTGCTTTAACCTTGACCGTGATAATTAATTTTTACTATTTTTACTATTCACTATGACAAAAAATTAATTTGACCTTATTATATAATATTAATTATTCTGATTCCCAATATATAATACAATTTTTTCAAATTTAATTCATATAATTTATAGAATTTAATTTAAAAATAAACTCGCAAACCTGATGAAAATGTGGTTTTCCGAAGATAAAATTTTCATAAGTATAAAAAGTTTTTATATCAAAATTTAATATTTAATTGATTCTAATTAAATAAATTGGATTAATTATAAAAAAAATTGAGCTAAATTTACATTTAAATCATTTTTAAACAAAATATAACTTCTTATATCATTTAAATGAAAATACAATTTTCAATAAAAACCAATATTTTTTAATATTCATTTAAAAATATACTTTCCAAAAAAATACAAGAAATTCACCCTAAGATAATTTTGAAATGTTAATTCAAAAAAATATGTTCATTTTTTCAAAAATATTTTTTAAAATTAGAAAAAGATTATATTATTATTTTTTCACAAAAAGTGATAAAAATCTATTTTTGAGAAAAATGTGTTTTCAAAGCATATAATGACTTTACCAAAAAAATTTATTAGTTATCAATGTTGTTTCATTATATAAATTTTTATACTTAATTTTTAAATTTTTTCCTATTTATACCACCATTTTTATAGCTATTTTATAATGGTCATGTTTAAATAATAATGTTAACAGTAAATTATGGTTCACTAAAACTTAGTTTTGTGTATAACATAAGATATTAAAGAAATTAAATTTATTTTAAAAAACAAATCATAAAATTTCATGGTGTTATGTTTTCAATCCATGTAAACTATTATTATTTTATGAAATATATATTTCAATGTTACTTGAATACCCATAAAGTAATTTCACATATTTTAATATTCAAAGGAATATATCTTTATCTATATTTTTTATTTCAAAAACTAAAAAAATAAACTTTCCATTCTTATATGGACATAGAACATTTATTATATTAATTATTTTTAAGTTCTTATAAGAGTTAATGTTGTTATTTTATTTTCTGTTCTCAATATGTAATGTGAATATCACATTATTACAACCATTCTTCTCACTATGCATAATATTAGTATTATGATAGAAAAAATTAAATTTCCAATATGGAAGTTTTAAAAATATATGTTTTTTTCTTATAATTTTGTGTAAAAATTTCAAATGATTATGTACTTTGAACAAATTTACCACTTTCATTCGAATTATTTAACTTAAAAACACTCATTCAACATTTACTAAATGTGTAAATATTATTCTGAACTTATTTGTAGCTTTGGAGGTTATAGAAGAACAATGATTCCATTTAATTTTGAATTGTTCAACCGAGATCTATAATATGTATTTAGAAATATTTTACTACAAAAGAATCACTATTTTTTTCTATAAGGTTGTCATTCAAGCTCAAAATCAATGTTATAAATGGGAAAATCCAAAGTGGTGTGAGTTTTCTTACTAGATAAGTTCCCATGTCCAGGGAAGTCACCAATGGACCACATTAGACCATAACAAAATTATAACATTATCATAATAAATGAATCATATTTATTGACACTATTGTTCCATAATTCTTTCAATTCTCCAATTATAATTTTAAAGTATACATCAATTTAATTTCAAAGAATTTTTCTTCTAGGAATAATCTTCAAAATGATGAAATGAGTTTGTTACATACACATCCATAGAGGTAGATTATATGGGATCAGAACAAACTCCCAAATGATATAACTGGTAATCAATTTCATAAATGAGTTAATTCAATCAGTATCCAATCCCAATAACACATTACTAGGATAATATTAGAAATATGGATGTAATGAATAAAATATTTTCATGTTTTTGAATCTATTGGATATCAGATTAACCCATCATTGTCATTTTACATATAATTCCACCTCAAGTGCTCGATGGTTTTAAATAAAATTAATAATATTTTAAATCAATGTTTTAAAGTTAAGTTACACAAAACCATTATAATATTATTTGTTTTTACATATTCATAGTAGTATATTGATTCCAAAATGAAACATTACTTGATGACTTTCATCTTGAATAAAAATATATTTTTTCACTCATGTTTACTTGAATCCTGTCTCTAATATAGCATACAATCATACATAAAGGTATGATTTTTTGGATAATTAGTCCCAAGATTGTTAAAAAATCTCTTAATGTCGAAAATAGACACATGGATCTTAGGTTTAGGAAATACATCATGAAAAATTCCAATATCATGGAAAGTGATTTATTTTTAATTCCATATATGCATGTGATATGGTATAACTTTAGTTAAAAATAAATTTTTTAATACTTTATGAATCCTCAATACATATATGATTTCAATATTTAACTAAATCATGAAATAAATTTGTCAGCTCAAAAATTGTTTCGCTTGTATTAGTCTCTATAGCATTAGAAAGAGGACATACTGATATGTTATAATATTGATCGGGTTATTCTAGGTTTCCAAAAATGTTAGTTGTCATGTTAATATATAACGTAACCTCAAATTTATGTATTGATATTTTTTGATGTTTATAGGGTTTCTCAACAATGGTAAAATCTATATTTACCAGTTTCTGAATTTTATCCTCATCTATGAAGTAATTAGTATACTTATTCTATTGATTTACATCAATGATCAAAATTTATGTAAAGTTTGATTAACCGTGAAAAATCTAATGAAAATATTTTGTAGTGAATTTATTAAATATATAGCCTTTATAAACACCATGTTTCTTAAACAATATTCTTAATTAACATTCAGGACATCGACATTTTATTCTTCTATCAACATATCAATTAGCTATTGAAAAATAAAAAAACTCATGCAAACCCTTAGAATACTAAGGTGTGTTCATAGGTAATGTGATCCCAATTTTATCCATAAATGAAAAACTAACAACACTTTTAGAATCAAAATATAATTAAATAATAAATCCTCCAAACCATTTGGTTTGAATTGATGTTTGAATTAATATTTTAAAATTAAATTTCAATTTTAAAATTCTAATTTATAGTAAAAATAAAAATATTATTAGAATGAAACTAATTCAAAACTCAAAAATAATATATATAACATCATTAAACACCATTTTTTAAAATACCCTTTTTTGAACCTAATTCTTACACTAATAAAAAATTAACAAATAAAATAATCAACTACTTGTAATTTATAAACAATAAGTGTACTGTAAAATTCAGATTAAATGACAAAATAACCACCAAAGTGTATAAGAGTTCACCTACCTAAAAATAAGTAAACTATAAACATAAGAGACAAGGATTTATTCCTTATAGTTAATATGAAATTGATAAATATTATAACAACCAAGAAATAATTGAAAATCCAGGTACTATATAATCAAACTACTAGTCTCATTAAGGATAAATTAATTAATTAAATTATGAAACATGGTTTTCATCATAACTTTTATGATTTAACAAAAGGAAGTTAATGGAATATATTACTAACATGAAGCATATATAATAAATTTAAATATATTAGAGATGATATCAACATCAATAGGTGTCAAACTATACTTGGTTCACAATTATAGATTAACCAATTATTCTTAAACCACTTAAACATCAATTTAATATCCCAAGTTGATAATTTATAATTTTTATTAGTTATATAAGAATATTTTTATATATAAAATTTTCTAAAAGATTTAACAATGAATTAACTAAAAACCCCTTTTTAATACTTTTAGAAAATGAATATAATTTAACATATTCTTTTAAGGAAAACTACGGAAGGTAAATCTAAAGAAGTTATATGGAATAACCTATGGGTTATAACCATTGACTATTTTCATATATTTAATGATAATTATCCTATAATACACTAAAAAAATATCCACAACCATATGTAATCAATTACCCATTGAAAAAAAATCAACATATAGAAAATATAAATGAAAACTATCTAAAACATAGGTACAAGACCCCATTATTATTCAAGCTATCAGTAGATGGAAAGAACCAATAAATTAGACCTAAGAATGCATAAATAAATTCCTAAAATATATAAAACCTAATTTTAATCATGAAATAATTGAATTTAAGAATAATAGTGAGAAAAATAGATATCTTCCACTTAGGTATCCTTTAACCCAAATAATATAGTGCATAATAATTTCTAGTAATAATAACATTTTCCAAGTAATATCCTGGTATATGGATTCTAATTATAAAATTATCAAATAATAAATAAGAAAATTAGGTATATACCTATAAAAATTGATTATTACTTTGACTTATATAGGGATATAACATCTTTGGGAACTTTTCTAATCATTTGGATAATCACACGTTGTTGGAAGGCTCGTCTAAAATCCTAGACTCAAACTACTGAATTTGATTACATAAAAAAATTTACATAATGGACTCAATACCAACTATTAATTCCCAGTAATATTGAATAATTACATGACTTAAATATAATGCTTGATTAAATACATTCCTAATATCATTTAGGTTTATAGATTTATAGTAGGGGTGTCCATGGGTTGGGTTGGGTCAGGTTTGATGATTTTTTGGACTTGACCTGACCAAAATAGGCTGGGTCGTATCAGTTCATATATGTTTTCTATTTTAGAACCGACCTGACCCACATAAGTTTAGGTTGATTGGGTCTATTGGGTTACATAAAATTGGCCACCACCCCAGATTGTTATCCCATACACCTCCTTCACATTCTAGTCACAGATCCATCTCTTCTCCACCGGACAACCATAGAGGGTTCAATAGGGGTGATCTTCTACATCTCAGGCATGTTTTGAATCGTGATATCCTTTATTGGGGTTCTTGGATAAGTTAGTCGTGATATCCGAACATTGTTATCTCTAACCTCTGCCCTTGAAATTTTCATCTCAGGCCGCCACCCCTAACATTTTCATATCAGGTCAGTCATGATATCATTCATCGACATGCTTTGTCGGTGTCAAGAGGAGTGGATATGGAAGATATATATTTTCCAACTTTATCATTGATGTTTCGACTGACTTCATCAAGGAGGAGAGAAGGTGTGCATCATATAATCACATATGGTATGGAAGTACTTGATTTTTTTCCTCTAGTGATCTCAATAAGATGTTTATGTTTGATTTGGGATTTCAACTGACAGCTTAGGGAAATAGTTTTTGGGTTCGTAGGATTTAGTAATTTGTCTTCCTAACAATTCTATGATGACCTTAGAGATGAATTGAAACAAGAAAAGGTGTCGGTATGTGGTGGGATCAGTAGTGGGATTATCATTTCACAATTATATAGGTATTTTGTGGTGGATCTGGGGTCATGGATGGTAGTTGTGGTGGAGACAAAGGTGGAGGTGAAGGCGGTGTGTGGGTCTATGGTGGTCGCACCATGTGGTGGAGGTATTAGAGGAGGAAGATAGCGAGGATGAGGTAACACATTACAAGGAGGGATTAGGGAAGGGGGATGGAACAATAGTGGGGAATATGATGGGTGGTGAGCGAGACAACGTGTGGGTATGTGGGATTTTCAATGGTAGTTTTGGTCTGGTTTGGTCGGGTTGAGTAATGTTTCTTCCAACTCATAACCCAACCCAACCTGAACATGGGTCAAACCAAAAGGACCTGACCCATGCATATTAAATATTGAACCTGAACCAATCCGACTCAACCCAGCCCAATCAGGGTAGGTTGGGTCTGTCAGGTCAGGTCAGGTTTTGAGACCCCTAATTTATAGAATTTAGAAATAACATAAACTAATAAATCTTATGAATTTATCAACTAATGGTAATTTTATCCACTATATAATAAACTACTAAATACATATTCAATATTAAACAAATTCCAAAAATTATTCCACACATATTGTCCTTCAAATATGCATTGCATATTACTTTACATCATAATCTGGGGAATGAAAACATAAGAAAAGGGTGATATCAAACTCTCATTAAGGGAAACATATAACTAATGATATCAAGAAAACAAGCATGATATACATCATATGAAAAGATTAAATAATCTGAATAATTATATAATCAACTAAACCAAGAGAATGAAATATCCATGAAAATAAGTGAAACTAGGGATAACAATAATTACTAATCTCACACTAATGGAATTAATAATGTTAGACATAAAAAAGATGTTGTCAAGTCCTTGTGAAAAGACACTCTGCTGATATGTATAGAGGTATACCCCAAAACCTAAAGCTATTTTGTATCATGATACCAATCAATGAATCCACTTGTTGTATAATTCCAAGTCCCACCCGTAATTTTTTTATGTACAATGCATTCACCATAAGAGTCAACAAGTCATTTCATACCATTCCCTAAGGAAATGTTGGTTGAATAAAAACATGAATATTATTATAATGGAAAATATGGAATGTGAATACATAATCAACCTTCTTTAGTAGTACATAATCATCAAGAACGTCAGCAATTTTCCACATGTCAATACAATATGATGTTTACACTTTATAGAGCAATGAATATATGAATAAGTCAATACTATAATAAAATTATAATATGACATCCTAATAATGAAATTGGGTAGTTTCTAAAGAAAATAACCCCAGTGAAACTAATAAAACAAAGAAGGGTGTTGACATAAATGAAAACACCCTCTCAAAAAGAATGTTTCAAACAATATCACAAAAAAGGATGAATAATTAAATTATTTGATACTAAGAGTTGAATCCCCCAAATGATATATATATATATCTATATTAGAGAACAAATCATGAAAGATAAGCCCCATTAGGGTTAATATTTTTGGAAATTATATGTTAAATGGAAACAAAAACTTTAAGTAGAATTTATAAAATATTTTCAACATTAACATAAAATAATGATTTACATGTCCCATTCAAAGGTTACTTTTGAAAAGGTGACATGAAAGATTTTGAAAAAAATTACATTTAAAAATAATCACTAATAATGGAGACTTGAAAATGAATACATTTTATGATGGTAAAATGGGGATAGGATAGGAGAACATTTGAAAGTGAATGGAAAAAAGCAATTTTATTATTTTCAAAATAACTTAGTTTGAAACTCACATTGTAAGAAGAGTAAAAAACATTTATTTATATTAAAAATTAATTTTAAAAAATTGGATTTGAAAATAACATATAATAAAATATTAGGTTGGGGGAACCCAATTATGTAAAATGAGATTTAAATATGAAATGTTATAACTAAAAGAAAGAAGATTTAAGTTATCAATACCCCTTATGAGCAACCAACTCCATGATGTACGAAGCAATTGAAAATGGATTTTTGTGTTAAACATTTATACAAATAGAGATCACTTAAAAATAAAATCAAAATGTAATAATTTAACCAACTTATATCAAATAAGTTTAAATGAATTATCATAACTCAATTAATGAAAATTGATTTACCAAAAAATATTAAGTCTGAGGTAAAAATTGATTCAAAATAAATTTAAATAATAAAACATGGTTCTATATGGTTTATAACATGAATTACAAGGAAATAATGAATAGAATATTAATGGGATATTAAATCAATATATCACCATACAAAGGAAACATGGTTCATAACATGTAACATGTCTCAAAGATTTAGAATTGAGACAGAAAAACCTTAGGGTTTGAGTAACATTTTTATCAGAAACCCTAGAAAGAGTGGGATTGAAATTGAACTAAAAATAACACTGTTCAAATATAATTTGTGATATGATATGTAAATTAGGTAGTATATACCCCATACAAATTAAATTAGGTGTATAATACCAAACAAGTCTCAAAGAGAGGAATTTAAGATGAAAACCCTTACCTTGCACCTGATTCATTATGGACTTATGAAAAATATCATGCATCATTAAATTAAGTTCATTAAATACATACCCAAGAATATTATTCATAAATATAAATTTTTATACTCATAATTTATAATCATTCAATAAAAATATATATTAGTTTGTTTTTACTTACCTTTAACACTAGGTGTATACAGTCTTTATCATTTTGAAGTAGTTTCATAATAGCGGTGTTGATATTCATTCTTGTTAGAAATTTCATTATTAAAATTTAATTAAAGGTGATAGAATATATTTTCCATGAAATTTTAAAAATATATAATTCCATTCCATGGTTGCTATATTTACAATCCATGGGGATAAAATTGGCGATGAGAATGTTTTAGGGATTCTTAATAAACAAATTGTTATTAATTAATTAATAAGTTAAATTTTGATAAAACATTTAAAAAAACATTATTTATATATTTATATCATATTATAGTAGTAAATAAGTTCTCATATTCATCCATTATATAAATTAATAATATTTTTTAAGTAGGTGGTTAAACAGACCCAAACATGAACCTACCATGATTAATAGATGATTATGAGGTGGGTTTGTCATAATATATTTACACTATAAAAATAATGATCTTATTTTGTTATTTTAAGTCTGATATATCATAATATTAAATAAGTATAAATAGGAGATAATTTATAAAAATACATTACTTAGAAAAAAGAGATCATTTTTTGCTTAGTTCGATAGTTTTGAATTATTGAATTAATGATAATAATTTGTTAATAATATCATTAACATGTTACAATTTTTTTCATACCAGAAATTTAATGATATAATAAACATAATTTTTATCCTTTAATACCACCCTCATGACCATCCATGTAATGTGGTGATGAAATGAAAAACAAATATGAATCATTCCAAGGAGGTAGTACTTAACAGGTATGCATGGTTGATGATTTAACTTTCATAGAATGAGAGGAAGGTGTAATATGGATTATTGTTCCATTATAATAATCATGATATAAATATAATAAATATTTATTAAATTTATATTTTATTCTATCCTTTTAATGTGGTGAAGTAAAACAAAACATGATGCATTATGGAAGTGGTAGCCTGCACAACACACAAATGATGGTTTCATTTTTCTTAATAGAAAAGAGATAAGGTGATATTTAATTATTAACATAGAAAAATAAAATTCATTATATTAACAAAAATAATTTAATTTAATAGGTATTTGAAAATTATAATTGGAAAATAAAAATATAAAAGAAATAATTTCAGTAAAAAATGATTACTCACATTGATCAGTTTGATATTTCCTTCGAAGATCCCTTAAAAATGGACCGCATAAGACAATATATTTGGATCATAATATCAATAGAGTTAAATATTATTATATTGGAAATGAAAAGGGTATACGTTTAGGAGGAAAATAGATTTTTACGATTTCCTTGAAGTGGTGGGGAGAGTCCCCTTTTATAAGTGGTGAGAATGATATTTTGAAAAATGTTTCAACTTAATATAAATGGTTCACATGTTTAAAATGTAAAGTGGCCCTAAAATTGTGAAATAATGGATTCTATGATATATAAGGTCGATCAAAAATTTATATATTCAATTATAGACATGTTTTTATCATGTTTCATGCCTTTTTCTCCTTGAATTATTACTTTCATCATATTAATGTTAACTACAATAACTAGTTTTTTACCTAAGGTAACCTAATATTTATGCCTAAAAATAAAGTGGAACTTATTAGATAAATGTAACCCACAAATTTTAAATTTTAAATCAATTTTTTTGATTAAATTCATAAATTCCTTATTATTTTTAAAAATTATATATTTTTTAGTTTGGTATTGGGTGCAATGAAATCTATCAAACACATTGATGTATTAAAAGGTCATTATATATAAAAATTATAGGTTTGTACATTATACATGATTTAATAAATTTCATCCTAATAATTGTACTCATAAGATCAAATTAATTTATATAGATAACTCATAATTAATTATACATCAATATATGGTCACGAGTTTATTTTGGATGTACAATGAGATATATCTATATAAAAAATTACTATAAGAGCTTTATAAATAGAGGTAACCCATTACTAACTCCCAAAATAATTCTACCTGGGGATGAATATCAAGATCTATAAGTAATAACTTCCCAAAAACCTTGAAAATTATTTATATGATAATCATACCACTAGGTGGTTTTTATTTATAACTAAATATTTAGTAGTTGGTGAAAAATTAAATAATATTGTACAATAGAAAATTTAGAGTGGGAACTCACCATTCAGTAAATTAGAAGTTGTTATATAGTATTTTCCTTGTTTTCATGTTTTTTGGTGACTATTTCCATTATTAGAAATTATATAGAGACATTGATTTTCATAATTTCCAACTCTGTTATAATTAAATCAACATATTTTTGTTTCTCCTCTCTTTCCCTTACACTTGTGAGTATGATGTCCTTAATCAACCACTTATAACATTTACCTATCACTTTAAGGAAATTTATCCTATTATTCTTATCGTATTTTTGATATATATGAAATTGAGAATATATCTTTCTCCTATTTAGTGTGTTTAGGACCTCAAGTACATTCACATTTTAAATCATATTTCACAGTAGCATACTTGGAATAATAACAAGGTTTATCACTCTAACCCTTATCCTATTATACTGTTCATTGGGATTGTATCCATATTTTCCATGAAATCCATTTTTTACTTTGCTCCTTCAGGCTTCAACCATTACTAAATCCAAAATAGTTAACATGAGTGATGATCATTATAATATAATAATCATAAATAACTATAGGAAAATTCAACCTAAAGATATCTCATTTTATAACACTATCATGTTATCCAATAGTTATTAAAAATCAACTTACATCAGACTCGTTTCAACCTATATCACACTTAGATTAATATATATCATTCTTCGTTCAATCTTGGTTACTTTGAGTTTTTTTCTCTCATGATTCTTAACCCAATCCTAAAAATAGATATCCTAAATTAAAATTAATTTTCATAAAATATTCTAAATAAAAAAATCATTGAAATATATGCTCTCAAAATTAAACTTATCCTTTATCCATGAAAGTAAATAATAATCAAGATGTGACTTAACTTATAAATCACTATGTTTTAATATATGTTATCCATTTTCATTTTACTATTAGGTGATCTAACCTAAACACATTCAAATCACTCATAATCTCTCATAAATATAATGTGACTTAACTAAAGCATATCCCTTGAGAGTTTGAAACAATGTGCATAGTTAGGCCTGTTTTTCTTTTACTAGGTGAAAATCATGTAAATACCCAATATTCCATTTTTTTGTTATTACCCCTAGGTACATATGTGTGAAATCTTGTATCCACTAGTAGTATCTAGATAGGGATTTGATTTCTTGGAGAACCACATAATTACTAATTTACCAAAACCTTAGGATGTGATGTTATTCTATACTTAGACTAATCCCTAGAGTTTCCTGTATAATCCTATAATACTGTTTACCAAATAAAATTTTCATTATTACATTATCATTAAATCATATACTATCGCAATGTGATATCTTTTATGATCAACCCTAACTTATCAAACCTTAAAAATTCCTCAACAAATATCATAACATCCAAAGTTTTCAAAACCCTTCTATGATACCAACTGTGACACCACAGACCCACACTCTGAAATCCAAATCCATAAACACATAATTTACATATTTTATTTGATAGAATCTATAAATTCCAAAAATAACTATCCCGTAATTACATTAATTAAATAAAATATTTCATCACATACATTCCCAAGACCTTTTATGTTTAGTGATTTATATAATTAGTAAAAAAAATAATCTAATAATGCTTATGTATTTATAAACTAATAGATATTTTTCCAACTATATAAGAAATTAATTAATTTATAACTAGTTTTAAACATCACCCAAAAATTCCTTCACAAATGATATCCTTATAAACATTTAATGTGTACTATTTTTCTTCCTAACTTGAGGAATAGAAACATAAGAAATTGTTGATCTCAAAATATCAATAAGGGAAATATATAACTGAATCTTTTAGAAACATAAGAATGGAAAATATAATATGAAAAAATAAATAATTAGAATAATTTGATAATCATATAACTTATGAGCATGATATATCCATGAAAATTAATTAAAACAAGGGAAATAAAAATTACTGATCTCATGTTTTTATAATGCATAATGATTGACATCAAAAACATGTTTGGAAGGCCTTGTTAAAAGATATTATACTAATATGGGGAGATTTATACACTAAAACCCAAATTTTTTTGTCTCATGAGACTTGTCGACTAATCGAGAGGCTATATAATGTCAAGACCCACCCATCACTTGTTTAATTTCAATGTATTAACCATGAGATTCAACAAGACATTTCATACCATTCCCTAATGAAAATTTGGCTGAATAAAAACACAAATCTCTATATAATGAAAAATTTGGAATTTCAATACATAATAAAACACTATTAGATATCAAAAATCATTAATAATTTCAATAATTTTCCACATGTTAATTAATGGGATAACATAGTCATAACCCATATAGAGAAATAAGGTTGATGGATAGACAATAAATAGTAAATTTTTTAATAATCACCAACATTTAAATAAAAATATATGAAATGATAAATACTTTTACCCATGTTAATAGAATAATATTCATTATAGGTGAACATCATACAATATGAATTAAGTAAAATGTTATGTTCACACTATATATGTCACGACCCGACCTCGGGGCCCGTGCCGTGACTACCCCAAGCCCGCCTTCCATAGGCCAGGGGCTGGCGACTAGCACCAAGGCGTATAATCCCGGTAAACAGGGAAGGCATTGCCTTTATAAGTAACAACCACCACAGAGTCAGCAAGCGGAAAGTAACTACAAGTGCAGAAAAGTAAAGGGGGCCGGAATACAAGCCCAACTAAAAGTAAAGTACAACTCGAAAGGGAAAACAACAACTGAAAGTACAAGCGGCTCCTCGGACATCCTCCTCGATTCCTACCTGAAGGGTAGGTACAGATGGCACAGCTCCTGGATCGTCCACCACGGATCCTACCTGAAGGGTAGGTACAGATAGCTCACAACTCCTCGGGTCCAACTGTCCGCTCCGAGCACGTCCCGCTCAGTGGTCCTCCTCCGGGTACCGACCTACTCCGAAAGCCTCATCCACAGTCAGCGCTGTCCGTCGTCTGCAACCAACACAACGAAGTGCGGGCAAAGCCCGTGCAGGGGTGAGTATAAGCTACTCAGTAGGGACCCCGAGACCCCTGAAGGTCTCTCAAATCCACAAAGGATAAACCACGAAGAAAAGTAACAATCACGAAGTAACATCCAGTATTGATTAGGTATATGCCCATACATATACCTATGTCACCAATTTCCGTTCGGCTCCAACACGAGCCCAAGAACAATCCAATCCACCAAGAAGAGTAAACAGTAAATCCACACAGGATAACAGTACAAGTTCACACAGTTTATAACAAGTTTATGAAATCAACGGATAACTATTACCCAGGTATATGCCCATACATATATCTAAGTTATCAAGCGACCCATCTCAATCATGAGGAAACACAAAGATCATTGACTCAGCTCAAACCAGGATTTTTATTATCGAAACCGTAACTACTGAAGAGCTCCGTCTCTAGAGTGTACAGTGGTCCTGTCACGACTCCGAAGTACTGCTCACTAACCTAAGACTGCTGAAGTACTCCTCCTGTCGAGTACCGCGGGTCTGCTGCCAACTACCGGGCGCTCCGTCCGCTGAGGGTCTGCTGCCAAAAACCGGGCGCTCACCCAGATAGCCTACTGAGGTACTCCTCCTGTCGAGTACCGCGGGTTTGCTGCCAACTACCAGGCGCTCCGTCCGCCGTGGGTCTGCTGCCAACTACTGGGCGCTCCGTCCACTGGGCTAGTCGACTCACTCCAAGTCGAGTCGGTCAAGCAGTCGTCAGGTCTCAGTCATCTACACGGTCTCCGTACTCCGTACGCACGCCTCCACCGTCGCGGGTCTGTCGCTACAACCAAGCGCACACACTCCGTAGAGTATCGCGGGTCCGCCGCTACAACCAAGCGCTCCACCGCCAAGGGTCTGCTGCTGCATCCAAGCGCACCACCACTGTCAAGTACCACGGGTCCGCCGCTACACCCAAGCGCTCCACCGCCCAAGGTAAACAGAAGATTCAGCTCACACAGGTTCGGTAGCACTGTTCCACGTAGGATCGCTGAGTGCTGTAGTCGTCGTCGTCGAATCCACACAGGATCTCTGTACTGTCGTCGTCGCAGTCACAGTAGCTGTCGTAGCAGTAGTAGTAGCAGTCAGTCGCAGCCAGCACTAGGGTTCCCGCACATAGCAAGCTCGTTCGGAGGGTCCGCTCCACGAGCCGAGAGGCTGATACATCAACTGTCACAAAGACCAGAGTTGATGTATCCAAAAGATCCGTATCGTCAACAGGAACTCAACGCAACAGACGGCGCGTCGATCGGACGCCCGGTCTGAGAGTTATTTGCATTTTCGTCTCCGGGGCCCGGTTGGTTTTTAAGGCAAAACCAACCCGACCGTACTCCACCTGCGTCCAAACCTCGGGCGTAGTATGCCAAAAGATCCGTATCACTAAGAGGAACACAACGCGACTGACGGCGCGTCAGTCGGACGTTCGTAGCTCAAGATATGAGCGTTTCCGCTCCGAAGGCCCGGTTGGTTTCGTGAACGAACCAACCCGGCCGAACTCAAAGTTAACCAAAACCTTGAGTGCGATATATCGAAACGACCGTCTCGATCCAAGGATCGCGTTGCCGCAGACGGTTCGTCATTCGGAGGTCCGAGGCTCAAGTTATGGGCCAAAAACCAATTCTGGTTCGAAACGGGGGGGTCCGGGTCCGGGCCGACCCGGCCCGACCCCCCCCCCCCCCCCCCCCCCCCCGGGGCGGCGCGGCGGCGCGGTGGCGCAGGAGGCCGCGGCGGCTGGCGCCTGGCGCCGCACGAGGGTGGCACGCGGGGGGTAAGCCCCCGCTTCTTGGGAAGGACGGCGCGGCTACATGCCGCGCCCATATTTTAAAAACGCCCCCCCACGTGGGGGGCCTGTTTGAGCGGAACCGGGGGGCTGCTGCCCCACCTTTATGGAACCGCCTCCCCCCTCTTAAAGAGGGGGGTTTTATTATAACGGCCGGGGGATTAATTCCCCCGGTTTTAAAGACTTCCGGCCGGCCAGCTGGCCGGCCGGTTTTCTCCAACGAACCGGAAATTTCCGGTCCCCACTTCGGCTTCCGACGCCGGCGGCCCGGCCGCCGGTCTTCTCTTCCGCCGCGGCCCGGAACCGGCCGCGGTCTCCTCGTCCCGCCGTGGCCCGGAACCGGCCGCGACGTTCGTCATCCGGCGCGGTGCGACGACACCGCGCCCCTTCACCGTGCATTGATATTCATTCAACGCGGCGCGACGGCGTCGCGTTCTTGTTGTTTCTTCCATGGTGCGCGCGCGACAGCATCGCGTAAGTTAATCGTAAAATTATCCGCGTGGTGCGACGGCACCACGCCACCTTGCTTCCGCCCGCAAGAATAAACAACATGAACGATGGAGGGGGGTTCGGCCGTGTTCGTACAGTCCGGCCCCCCTCGCGTTAACAATAACACTTATATAAAATATTCAAAAGCCTCACGTAGACATGCGATCCACGAGAAAGAAATGGAATAATTAAAGAATAAAACAACAACCCCTACCTCGAAGGAAGTTCGCGGAGCTCGTCAACGATCCACGAAGGACGAGCGTCGCGGAGATCGGACATCACGGAGGTCGGTCGTCACGGAAGAAGACGTCGTCGGCATCGCGGTTGACGGACGCGGGTTCGCCGCGAGAGGCACGTCGCGGAAAGTGCGTTGCGGCGTCGTGGAGGAAAACCAACGCGTTGCAGTCTGACGTCGTGGAAGAAGGACGCCGCGTTCTTCGTGAAGTTGAGTGTTCTTCGTGATGTTGAGCGTTCTTCGTGATCTTCGTCAGAGATGAAGAAGAAGAAGAAAATGCTCTCCACCTCTCAAGGAACAAAGGAACTAACCCAAAAATAATAAATTAAGCTCATACTTAATTTATTAACACAACACCAACCTTTGAAATTCAAGAGTTTGAATTTCAAAACTTTAATTAAACTCACTTATTAATGACATAAGTTATAACCTAAGTTTACATCATTAATTGTGAGTTGGGGAGGGTTAGAGAATAAGAAGGGGTGGGGTTCGTGTGGGCCCCACCACCCACTTAAACTCCCAAGGGAAGTTGGGTTGTCACCCAACTTCCACCCAAAGGATAAAAACACTTAAGGAAGATAAAAATAAAAATTGAAGTTAAATTTTTATTTTAACATTCACAAATTTATTTTTTTACAACTCCCCTCGTGTAAACGCAACTTCGGGAAAGGTCTCCTTAAGAGAAAATCGGCGCTGCGAGTTCATCGGTGCCCTCGGATTTCAATTCCGAGCACCGGATCAAAAGTTAGGAAAACCCGCTCGTTCGTTCACTGAACGTACCCGAGCCAAACTTCGGAAAATGATTCCGGGCACTCCGGGCCTCGGAATCAGGTGCCGTCTGAAACAGCGCTCTTGTAAAATTCCAAAGAAAATTAAGAAAAAATTTCCCTTGAATTTTACGGGTCTTTACATTACTCCTACCTCAGGGCTTTACGTCCCCGTAAAGCTTCAACTCACACTTAAGGGAAACAAGGTAGTACTGAGCACGCAACTGAGCTTTACGCTCCCATATGCTCACCTGAAGATCTCGTGCTACCCGAGAAGCATCCCAGAGGAAGCAACCGTTCACGTAGATCCTGCTCCTGTCGATCCTCGATCTCTACTAGAAACTCTGTGCTTGTCGCCCTGTCATCGACGTCCAACTCCCCGGGGTCGATGACGTGTGAAGAAACATACACGTATCTCCACAGCTGAGACACGTGGTGGACATTATGCACCCGGTGCGACTGAGGTGGTAGGGTCAAGCGGTAAACCTCCTCGCCTACCCTGCTGAAGATCAAAAGGGTCCATCGAACTTCGGAGATAACATGCCGCCTCGGCCACCTCTCCGAAACCTCATCGGGGTGAGACCGTATAAGAACGTGTTAGTCACCCTCGAACTCAAGAGGTTTCCATTTTTAGGATAGAACTGAAACTCAAAACTCCTGCTGCCACAAGGGTAGGGTTGACCAACTCAAGAGTGATCGGCCACACCCTCTTATGCCTGAGTTTAACATGTGCTGCCCAGGGTTTCCTTTTCGCCGACCAAGGAAAACCCATTCCGACGTTTGCCTAAAACAGTCAACCGGGGTATGATTTGTGAATCAAAACCATACCCAGATCAACGTCGTAAGGCCTCTACGCTGCCACCAAGAGATTCCAACCGAAACTCTCGCCTCGAGGTCAAATCACACCGTCGGCGTAAGTGTGATTATCGAGTCTCCTCCCAAAGGTATCTCCAGACGTGAGGGTCAAGTCTACGGCTTACCCGGAACCTCTAGGTCTGGGACATGATTCGCGGAAGGGTAGAATGATTGGTTCTTATGTCTATAGATATGGCAGCTCGTAGTAGACATAATTCGTACCCCGAATCATTCTTAGAGCTCCTGGGTCACACTCCTTGACCGCAATGCAGCTACTCTCCTCCCCAGCCCTCCTGCTCCCTGAGCCTGGCGTGGACTACTAAGTCGGGTGGTCGTAACATGTCGAAATGTACACCACCACATGCTGCTCTCTAAGCTTCGCTTCCACGTCTTCTACCCTGCAGATTCATCTGTCCTTAGCACTTCCTCCTCCTGAAACATTTTACACGCCCGAGTCTCTGAGACTGGCGCTAGTTTCCTGCCTTTCACTGCTAACGTTCATAACCACAAAGGTTCTCTCTGGCATCCTAGCATAGGTAGAAATGCATAGAGGAAAAGTAATGGTTCGGATTTCCTTTAGACACACTTCGCTCAGAAGTTCGAGTCTAAGGAACTGATCACAACGTAACCAACGAGTACCAAGATTGATTGGTAAGCCACGATGAGTGCTCTGCTTCCGACATGTCGTACTGTCGAAGCTGTATTAGCTCCAGAAAACTCACAACCACCTCCTCAAGCCAGTCCTCAGCCGCCTACGAGTCAGGATCACCTCGAAACTTGAGGGATATCTGGTGCTAAAACATATGTAAGGCACTAAGCCTGTGATTCTCTGCTACCGGTACCGCCGGTAGTGTCTACTGACCAACAGGTAGTGACATAGCTGGCGCACTACCCGTAGGTACTATCCCAGGTATCGGTTCGCGTACCGAAGCCTCATTACTATAAGGATCAACCTCATGGTCACTCACTGGAAACAACAGGAGATAAGATCATCATCCGCTCTACTAGTATCCAAGCTAGGCGTAGAACTCTAGCAACCGCCTCCATCCAGTGCACTACTGCCTGGGAAATCTGTCTCGCCTCGTATCCTCAGAGGCCTCTACTGCTGGAACTCGTGCATCGCGCTCTGTTAGCGTGCACCGTCAGCTAGTGGCATCTGCTGCCTAACGGGTGGTGGTGCTGCTGGTACACCACCTGAAGGTGCCAACACTGAAAAAGGGCCCTGCACCGGAGTCTCGCTGCTCGGTGGTCCATCATCGAGAACTCTCTCGGAACTCCAGCTAACTATCTGCATGGTGACATCCTGAACAGTTGTGTCACGGTCAACGATTTATACCTGGTGAGCTGACCTGGTTTGAGATGACTTTAAACCTTTTGGGAAACACACACGCAATCAGTGTTTTCATGCATTAAGTCGGAAATCAGAAGTCAGGGTCCTGGTGTACGGATACGTCGGCCGCCGCACCAACACTGGACTCCCTGGACTGATAACCACACTCAATACACTAAACACTATTGCTTCACATAAAAAAAAAGATCAGAGTCTGCGGTAGAACCGAACTCCTCTGATACCAATTTGTCACGACCCGACCTCGGGGCCCGTGCCGTGACTACCCCAAGCCCGCCTTCCATAGGCCAGGGGCTGGCGACTAGCACCAAGGCGTATAATCCCGGTAAACAGGGAAGGCATTGCCTTTATAATTAACAACCACCACAGAGTCAGCAAGCGGAAAGTAACTACAAGTGCAGAAAAGTAAAGGGGGCCGGAATACAAGCCCAACTGAAAGTAAAGTACAACTCGAAAGGGAAAACAGCAACTGAAAGTACAAGCGGCTCCTGGGACGTCCTCCTCGATTCCTACCTGAAGGGTAGGTACAGATGGCACAGCTCCTGGATCGTCCACCACGGATCCTACCTGAAGGGTAGGTACAGATAGCTCACAACTCCTCGGGTCCAACTGTCCGCTCCGAGCACGTCCCGCTCAGTGGTCCTCCTCCGGGTACCGACCTACTCCGAAAGCCTCATCCACAGTCAGCGCTGTCCGTTGTCTGCAACCAATACAACGAAGTGCGGGCAAAGCCCGTGCAGGGGTGAGTATAAGCTACTCAGTAGGGACCCCGAGACCCCTGAAGGTCTCTCAAATCCAAAAAGGATAAACCACGAAGAAAAGTAACAATCACGAAGTAACATCCAGTATTGATTAGGTATATGCCCATACATATACCTATGTCACCAATTTCCGTTCGACTCCAACACGAGCCCAAGAACAATCCAATCCACAAAGAAGAGTAAACAGTAAATCCACACAGGATAACAGTACAAGTTCACACAGTTTATAACAAGTTTATGAAATCAACGGATAACTATTACCCATGTATATGCCCATACATATACCTAAGTTATCAAGCGACCCATCTCAATCATGAGGAAACACAAAGATCATTAACTCAGCTCAAACCAGGATTTTTATTATCGAAACCGTAACTACTGAAGAGCTCCGTCTCTAGAGTGTACAGTGGTCCTGTCACGACTCCGAAGTACTGCTCACTAACCTAAGACTGCTGAAGTACTCCTCCTGTCGAGTACCGCGGGTCTGCTGCCAACTACCGGGCGCTCCGTCCGCTGAGGGTCTGCTGCCAAATACCGGGCGCTCACCCAGATAGCCTACTGAGGTACTCCTCCTGTCGAGTACCGCGGGTTTGCTGCCAACTACCAGGCGCTCCGTCCGCCGTGGGTCTGCTGCCAACTACTGGGCGCTCCGTCCACTGGGCTAGTCGACTCACTCCAAGTCGAGTCGGTCAAGCAGTCGTCAGGTCTCAGTCATCTACACGGTCTCCGTACTCCGTACGCACGCCTCCACCGTCGCGGGTCTGTCGCTACAACCAAGCGCACACACTCCGTAGAGTATCGCGGGTCCGCCGCTACAACCAAGCGCTCCACCGCCAAGGGTCTGCTGCTGCATCCAAGCGCACCACCACTGTCAAGTACCACGGGTCCGCCGCTACACCCAAGCGCTCCACCGCCCAAGGTAAACAGAAGATTCAGCTCACACAGGTTCGGTAGCACTGTTCCACGTAGGATCGCTGAGTGCTGTAGTCGTCGTCGTCGAATCCACACAGGATCTCTGTACTGTCGTCGTCGCAGTCACAGTAGCTGTCGTAGCAGTAGTAGTAGCAGTCAGTCGCAGCCAGCACTAGGGTTCCCGCACATAGCAAGCTCGTTCGGAGGGTCCGCTCCACGAGCCGAGAGGCTGATACATCAACTGTCACAAAGACCAGAGTTGATGTATCCAAAAGATCCGTATCGTCAACAGGAACTCAACGCAACAGACGGCGCGTCGATCAGACGCCCGGTCTGAGAGTTATTGACATTTTCGTCTCCGGGGCCCGGTTGGTTTTTAAGGCAAAACCAACCCGACCGTACTCCACCTGCGTCCAAACCTCGGGCGGAGTATGCCAAAAGATCCGTCTCACTAAGAGGAACACAACGCGACTGACGGCGCGTCAATCGGACGTTCGTAGCTCAAGATATGAGCGTTTCCGCTCCGAAGGCCCGGTTGGTTTCGTGAACGAACCGACCCGGCCGAACTCAAAGTTAACCGAAACCTTGAGTGCGATATATCGAAACGACCGTCTCGATCCAAGGATCGCGTTTCCGCAGACGGTTCATCATTCGGAGGTCCGAGGCTCAAGTTATGGGCCAAAAACCAATTCTGGTTCGAAACGGGGGGGTCCGGGTCCGGGCCGACCCGGCCCGACCCCCCCCCCCCCCCCCCCCCCCCCGGGGCGGCGCGGCGGCGCGGTGGCGCAGGAGGCCGCGGCGGCTGGCGCCTGGCGCCGCACGAGGGTGGCACGCGGGGGGTAAGCCCCCGCTTCTTGGGAAGGACGGCGCGGCTACATGTCGCGCCCATATTTTAAAAACGCCCCCCCCCCCCCCCCCCCACGTGGGGGGCCTGTTTGAGCGGAACCGGGGGGCTGCTGCCCCCCCTTTATGGAACCGCCTCCCCCCTCTTAAAGAGGGGGGTTTTATTATGACGGCCGGGGGATTAATTCCCCCGGTTTTAAAGACTTCCGGCCGGCCAGCTGGCCGGCCGGTTTTCTCCAACGGACCGGAAATTTCCGGTCCCCACTTCGGCTTCCGACGCCGGCGGCCCGGCCGCCGGTCTTCTCTTCCGCCGCGGCCCGGAACCGGCCGCGGTCTCCTCGTCCCGCCGCGGCCAGGAACCGGCCGCGACGTTCGTCATCCGGCGCGGTGCGACGGCACCGCGCCCCTTCGCCGTGCTTTGATATTCATTCAACGTGGCGCGACGGCGTCGCGTTCCTGTTGTTTCTTCCATGGTGCGCGCGGGACGGCATCGCGTAAGTTAATCGTAAAATTATCCGCGTGGTGCGACGGCACCACGCCACCTTGCTTCCGCCCGCAAGAATAAACAACATGAACGATGGAGGGGGGTTCGGCCGTGTTCGTACAGTCCGGCCCCCCTCGCGTTAACAATAACACTTATATAAAATATTCAAAAGCCTCACGTAGACATGCGATCCACGAGAAAGAAATGGAATAATTAAAGAATAAAACAACAACCCCTACCTCGAAGGAAGTTCGCGGAGCTCGTCAACGATCCGCGAAGGACGAGCGTCGCGGAGATCGGACATCACGGAGGTCGGTCGTCATGGAAGAAGACGTCGTCGGCATCGCGGTTGACGGACGCGGGTTCGCCGCGAGAGGCACGTCGCGGAAAGTGCGTTGCGGCGTCGTGGAGGAAAACCAACGCGTTGCAGTCCGACGTCGTGGAAGAAGGACGCCGCGTTCTTCGTGAAGTTGAGTGTTCTTCGTGATGTTGAGCGTTCTTCGTGATCTTCGTCAGAGATGAAGAAGAAGAAGAAAATGCTCTCCACCTCTCAAGGAACAAAGGAACTAACCCAAAAATAATAAATTAAGCTCATACTTAATTTATTAACACAACACCAACCTTTGAAATTCAAGAGTTTGAATTTCAAAACTTTAATTAAACTCACTTATTAATGACATAAGTTATAACCTAAGTTTACATCATTAATTGTGAGTTGGGGAGGGTTAGAGAATAAGAAGGGGTGGGGTTCGTGTGGGCCCCACCACCCACTTAACCTCCCAAGGGAAGTTGGGTTGTCACCCAACTTCCACCCAAAGGATAAAAACACTTAAGGAAGATAAAAATAAAAATTGAAGTTAAATTTTTATTTTAACATTCACAAATTTATTTTTTTACAACTCCCCTCGTGTAAACGCAACTTCGGGAAAGGTCTCCTTAAGAGAAAATCGGCGCTGCGAGTTCATCGGTGCCCTCAGATTTCAATTCCGAGCACCGGATCAAAAGCTAGGAAAACCCGCTCGTTCGTTCACTGAACGTACCCGAGCCAAACTTCGGAAAATGATTCCGGGCACTCCGGGCCTCGGAATCAGGTGCCGTCTGAAACAGCGCTCTTGTAAAATTCCAAAGAAAATTAAGAAAAAATTTCCCTTGAATTTTACGGGTCTTTACAATATAGAGAAATAAGTATAAAAATAATTCAATACTGAAATAAAAATATCACAAAGCATACAAAGTAATAAGGTAAATGGTTTCAAAATAACATATCCCCAATGAAACAAAGGAAATATATAATGGTGTTGACATAAATGAAAACACCCTTATAAAAATAATTCTTCAAATGATATCACAAAAAATGATCAAAAAATGAATTTTTTGATACTTTGAGTTCAATCCACCAATTGATTAATATATATTTTAGATAATAAATCAATTAAAATAAACCCTATTAAGGTAAATAATTTTGTAAATGATAAAGGAAAAATAATAAAAAACATAAAATATATTTTTGAAAACATTTTTAACATTTGTCACTTTCAAAGGTAACTTTAGAAATGGTCACATAAAATATTTTGAAAACCATTAGTTTTAAAAAGAATCTTGAATAATTGATATCTGAAAAGAAAAAATGTTTATGGTAGAGAAATTAGTAGAGGAAAAAAACATGTGAATTTGAAATGGAAAGACCATTTTATTATTTTCAAAATACCTTTTTCAAAACATAAATTGTAAGAAGAGTGACAAAAAATTAGTTTGTTTTAAAACTTCATTTTATAAAATATTATTATAAAAAACCATATAATAAAATATTAGG
Organism: Viscum album; assembly: GCA_963277665.1. NCBI lineage: Eukaryota > Viridiplantae > Streptophyta > Magnoliopsida > Santalales > Viscaceae > Viscum > Viscum album. Next base: position 1,439,523,196 of record OY728122.1, on the reverse strand, counting down.
GGCGTGAGAACCTTATTTCGGAAAATGAATTGTCAAGATGAAACATTATAACTCAAAAAATGATATTTGAGTTATTAATTTCCCATATGGGAAGAATACTTCATAAAGAATGAAATAATAAAAAAGGGGGTTATGTGGTAAAAATTTAAACAATTAGAGAAAACCACATTATGAAATCAAAAGGGATAATTTTTTAAAATTTAAATGAAATAAATTTAAGGGAATGATCATAACTCAATGAATAAAAATTGATTTACCAGAAATTTTAACGATTGAGGTAACATTTGAGTCAAAAAATTAAATAAAAGAACTGTATTTGGAATATTTTATCCTATAACGTACTAGGAAATATGAATAGAACATTTATGTTATAGTATATCAATAAAACACCATAAAAATTAAACATGGTTAATAACATTTAACAAGTCTCAATGAATCAGAATTGATACCAAGAAAACCCTTATAACTTGAGTAACATTTTAATCAAAACCCCTTAAAAGAGTGGGATTGTAATAAAAATAAAAATAATATGATAAAAAGATAATTCATGATGTGATATATAAAATATGTAGTAAAAACATAACATAAATGAAATTAGGTGCATAATGTCATGAACCATCCTAGATACCTTGTACTGATAATCAAGAAAGTCATGGCATGGTTCGAAGGGAATTACAAATCCCCAAAGATTGTGGAATATCACCAAGAATCATAAAATAATAAAAGGGAAATTATTTTACATAAAAATTTGAAGGTAAATGATACAAGTCGGTATGCCAACACTACTCAATGAAAATTTACAAGAATCAAAAAGGTAAAACAATACCAAAATATTACATTACCAAAAGACACAACATATATAAAATCAAGTCTTAGAAAACCCATGTAATAGGTGAGTAATATCTCCAACAGTAACCTCTATCTCTCCAGGTCTCATAAATCAAGAACACCTAGCACTACCAAGTGGAGCTGTCCCTTTGCATGGACCTGGCATAACGTAATCTAGAAACGCTTATAGAAAAAAGTTGAGTGTGTGAAAAAAATCCTAGAAGGATACCCCCAAATATTCCTTAAGCAATTCTATGATAATAAACCATTTATATTTTCAATTTAAATAAAAAAGGCCTGGAATGATATTTACATATTTTCAATAAAACATTGATTCAAATAAAAAAGATAACACATATGTTAAAAATTGTCTTAAATGAAAATTTTGTATAAAAAAGTATATAAAATAGTTGGCATGAATAAAATAGTTCTATAATCAATATCATGTATAATAAAGTCAAACAAAAACAAATCACCATGCTCATAAGCCATGAGTTACATTAGATTCCCTCAATCGGGTCCTTAAACTTCTCAATAATCATCAAAACTCAAGATAGGTGTGCATAATCAAATAAATACCCCATTAGGGTACATATTATAGGAAATCAATCTACACCCCATATGGGACCCATCATGGGAAATCATGATGAACTCGGTTTAGTTAGTGTTTTCCTCATCAATTCATTTATAGGGAGTTAAATTTCTAGAAAGCTTGTCCTAATCACCCACTAACTACCTATGATCATAGGTGATTCAAATAATAAATTAATTAATCATTAAAAAATAATTCATTTAAAATAATTTTATTATTCATAGTTTAATTACCCAATTTGAGTTTCAACATTACTTTTTCATTTCAAAACCAAATCATAGGTTTTCATATAATTCATACCCTTTTGAATCATCTTTCATTTTAAGACAATTGTTTTCAAGAATCAATATAAAATCATTTAATAAAACCCACTTTCTATTCAAGCCATCATTTTCTCAAAATCCAGCTAACAATTTCACTTCCATTGAAATTGTGGTTTTTTACAATTCCATTTCTTTTTTAAATTAACAGTCAAATAATCTCAATTATAGGTTTTTAAATTAATTAAAAATTCATTTCAAATCAATCATGAAATATAACATTACAATTGTATGCTAAATCCTTATGGTACCACCTGAATTTAATCACATGATAAAATAAACCCCCACTATTGGAAATATAACGAGAAAAGAGGCACAAGAGATTAATAAATCAAATGTATAATTAAGAACCATCAAAACAAGGATTAGATTAAATTAAATACTAGAAATGGGGTAGACAATGAGAACAAAGGTGAAGGAGATCAAGAAATCAATCCTAGAATCAAGATCGATTAAAACAAATATTAGACCTATCAATAACGTGATGATCTATAAATCTCTAAAAAAAAGGTAAATTAATATCAGGAGAAACCAATCAATAAGAGATCTATTTACCATAAGAAGATCAAACACAATCATTTATGCTTAAATACATAAATAGAAGAGGTGGGAGGAGTCAATTTAACATATTGAGATCCTCTAAATACAAAGAATTCATATTAGGGTTTAATGGAGGTGTTTATAATCTTAAATGTGGTTCTGATATTTTAAATAATTTTTTTGTGGGAATTAAAAATAGTTCTCAAGGTTTTCTATACGGGTTGTACGGTTAGTAGTAACCATGTTCCCTAACCATGATCCTATACTGGACTTCTAAAGGGGGTTCACAATTTGGATGTATGGTTAACCTAATAGTATGAAAACCATTCAAACCCCCACTTTTTAGGGGTGCATAGTTTGGTTGGGTGGATACATAATTTGGAAAAATATCGTGCCACCCTGCAAACCCTCTCAATAGGATACAAAGTTTTCTAGGCCAAACTATATGTTTTTACCTAACCAAAACCCAACTGTTCATAGCCCCATGGATTTCCAAAATTTCTAATACTTCACCTGAAACAACCCGAAACAATCCCCAATCAATGTAAAATCAAAACAAGGGTCATGAAGTACATGAATAAGGTAACAAGATGCAATAACCTCCCCACCATAAACACATTCTGTCCCCAAAAATCATGTTAAGAAGATTCCATATCAAAGAGATGAGTCCACTAATCTCTCATCAGCAGCTCATGATACCATGTATTATGGGAATAAGAATAATTCCATGATAGAATATGGACTAAATGTATCATATTACCATGAAGATCCTTTTTCTAAGAATCAACAATCCTGATTGGATGCTCAATCATAGATAAATTGGGTCCAACATCAAGATATTCCTATCCCGGGACATGAGAAGGGTCAAAAAGATACTCCATGAGTTATGATACTTGAAAAAAATTGTAGATCAAAGTCAAATATAGTATAAGTTCCAAATTTTATTCCATGTTCTCCACCCACTCAACAATATAAAAAGGATCCACAAACCTTGGAGTAGGCCTTCCCAATTTCCCAAGCCGCGATGACCCAAAAAAGGTGAAACTCTCTAGAACACCTGGTAAGAAACCAAAAAATCTAATGGTCATCAATTTTTATCAGAATAGGATATATACTGGAACTATGTTGTCACCATTATCTGATGAGTCATAAGAATCTTCACCATTATCTCTTGTACCAAACTTAGACCAACCAAATAAGCTTCACCAACTTACAACCAACAAAGAGGATATTTATAAGGATGACCATAAAATGCCTCAAAATTATCCATCCTAATAGAATAATGGTAGCTATTTTTTTTATAAAATATCAACCAGTCTTAAATGGAAATCCCAAGATACACTAAAATCAATAATTATAGAACATATATATCCTAAAACATATATATAGCTCGTTTGATCTGGCCATCCATCTATAGATAATATGCCATGATGAAACATACTCGGGATCTAATTGCATCCTAGATGTCTAGCTGAAAACAATAATTAAAATGCGGATCCAGATTAGAGACTATATTAGAAAGAACTCTATGATAACATAAAATATCTTTGACATAGAGACTTCCCAAATCCTCAACTTTGGTTATATATTGAATTGTTATAAAGTGAGACAATTTGGTTAGTAGATATATCACTACCCATATTGTATTATTCCATTGATGGGTAAATGGAAAACCAAATAATAATTCCATAGAAACCTCATCCCACTTCCAAGTCAGAAATAAAAGAAATTGAAGAAAACCTGAAGGTTTCTAGTGCTCAACTTGGATCTTCTAGTAGGTATAATAATGATAAACAAATTTGTAATGTATCTTATCTTACCTGGTTACTAGAATAATTACCACATATCATATAACATTTTTATGGTACTAGAGTGCACTACCCATTAGTAATTATAATAATACCCCATCAAAACCTTTCTTACAAGAAAATATACAATATAATGGTTCTAGAAATATAGGATAGCTTATGAAGAGAATGAACACTCACCAATGGTCTCCCCAAAATAAAAAGAGTCCCTAACGCCACCAAATTAATTATCAGGCTACTGCTCTTGAATAATTATCTCAATAAGATAGGAGGCCAATTGAAATCTTTCTAGAATAGTCTCAGTGTTATCCTCTTAGACTCCAAAATGAAATTGAACCAAGATACCCGTTTGATTGTACTATTCTAATGATTACTTCATATCCTTGGTTAGAATTTTCCTTTTCAATGATTCAGTTCTGAAATTCACCTTACCAAGGGTGTAGGTAATGTTTAAATAAAACAACTGCAGGTACTCCACACATAACCTCTATCTAAAATTCAATTAATTTTTTGGAGAAGATATAATTAAAGATTTTATAGTTAGAATAAATAGTAAAAATTTCTCCGAAAAAGTAATTATTGTAACTCTTAAGAGAAAGAATCATGTCTATTAGTTCATTATCATGGGTCAAATAGTTCTTCTCATGCGGCCAAAGTTATCTAGAAATGTTGGCTACCACCAGATCAACCTACATAAGGAAATATCCTAATGTGTCACAAAAGACCACATAGACTTGCCCATCCTATGGTAGAGTCAATACTAGTGTATAACTCAAAATAAGTTTCAACTCATAAAAATAAATATGAGATTTTATATCCCATGTGAATTTCACTCATTTCTGAGTGAGAGTGGTCATTAAAGAATACAACTTAGAGAAATCCTTAAAGAACTTATGGTAAAACCCTACCAACCCTAAGAATCTTGATATCTTGAAAACATTACGCAGTTGCTCCCATATCATAACAAATTTTACTTTCTCAGGATCAATTCATATATCATGTTCTGAGACCACTGTCCCAAGAAATTCAATTCCGAAATATAGAAATTACATTTCAAAATATTCATGTAATGTTGGTGATCTATCAAGATTTATATAACTACTCTTAAATTACACACATGGTCCACATAAATTTTGTAGTATACCTGGATTTAGTCTATAAATAATACCACAAATGAATTAAGGTACTCTTGGAATATATTTTTTATAAATTCCATGAACACTGTAGGATCATTGGTCTTAACAAAAGGCATAAAAAGATACTCATAATAGTCATATCTACTTTTGAAGGTGGTATTATGGATGTCAGATTCATTAATTCTAATATGATGTTAAATAAATTGAAGTCCAGTCTTCAAGAACCATTTTTACCATTTCAACTGATCAAAAAAATCATTAGTATTTGGAAAAAGATATTTTTTATTTACCATGACTTGATTTAGTTTCTAGTAATCAACAAATATGTGATGTGTCCCATCATATTTATTCATAGAGAGAATATGCACCACCCAAGGTGACACACTCGAGAATATAAAGACATTCACTAGAAGTTAATCCAACAATGTTTTAAAGTCATTTAGTTCAATTGGTTCTATAATATAATATGGAATAAAAACTATCTAAGTGACAAGTACTAATCAATATAGAAATAAACCTCTCTTTCTGGTGGGAAACCATTGAAATTAGATGAAAAAACATCTAGAAAATTGCTGAAAATTACAGGGAGAACTACGATCAAAGATTCTCTATCTTGGTAAAAAAGGAAAAAAATATATTACCCTACGCAAATATAGAAAATAAGGTTCAAACCTACTCAAAATTGGTCCTACTATCCCTAAAAACATGACACACCCTATTGATCACAAAAAAGGAGTCCTGAAGAAGATAAAAATAAATATAATCCTTGTGAGTAATCAACCAATCCATCCTGAGAATGATTTCAAGATGTTTCATGTTATGAACCAAAAAATTCTAGGTAAAATTAATCTATGATAGAGAAGAAACACAAGAGGGAAAACATATAACATGATCTCCCATCATTCCAAGGGGTGTAGTAATATCCATAACATAAAACAAAATATCTATAAGAATACTAAATAGGTTTATAATATGATTTTATATAAATGAGTGTGATACACTAGTATAAAATAAATAAGTCTCTAATGATAAATCTATAGTGATGGTTCCCCTTATAGTCACTTGACTCACACAAATTTCCACTAAAGACTCTTCCACTATATGAAAAAGCTACATTTGAGATGAATGTGGCTAAAACCCCTAAATTATTTAAGTATCTAATTTCACCATAGTACTTTTACGAGCTGATGATCCCATTAAACTGTGAAGAGAATAAAATATAGGATCGAACATATATAGGTGATCTGAGAATCTTTTTGAACTACATATCTTGAGAGCCTTAGTGAAAACCCATTTCAAATAACCAACCTTTCCACTTAAAAATAAATTCATTGGGCCTATAACAGGTACTTTGGGAGGTTTGGATGATGTTTTCTATAAATATACACCAAAAAACTGATCAAAATCCATATTTCCTTCAATGGAACCAATAGAAATTCCACTAGGATAAAAGGAAACTACCATCAACCCTAACTTACCAACAAGGTCAACCTCAGCTGTCAATGATCTATCTAGAACATCTATATAAGAATTAATCTTCAATATGAAAAACTAGTATTGAATGCTAGATTGAAGTACCATATCAAATATTCATGCCTCTAGTTACTCATTCCTTTGTAACTTAGTATAAAACTGAAGATTCTTAGTAAAACCGTTTTCATACAATGTCATGGTCCTATCACCGTTTTAGAGGATAATAAATTATATGGATTTTTCCAAGAACATAGATTTCTATAAAAATGATCAGTGAAAATGGATATAATTTCATTCAAATCAAGGCCCTCATGTTCTTTCACCATCACCATTGAATCCTTATATATCCTATTAGGCCCTTCCAACTTGAAGGTAGAACATTCCACTTTAATAGAATCATAAGTTTCCATGATCTCTAAAAGTATCTTTATCTTTTTTAACCAATCATCAACCTCTTGAAGATGATTTGATCCTTGGAAAGATGTTAGATTCTTGTGACTAAACTCTTGATAATAATATCTAACTTTAACCCTTTGAGTTTCCACTTTTGTGTCCATAATTGGAATGGGTACATGTACCAGTCCCAAATCATGAACATCACAAAACACTATCTCAATAATATCATGGTCTACATAATTATTCAATTATTGTGGTTCAACAACAACTTCCTTTTATGGCCATTAAAACATCTTATCAAATGCACGTTGTCACACAAAATAAATAGTCAATTCAGAAACATCAGAAATGTTACTCAGATCAAAAAATTAAACAGATTTAGGAAAATACATTCCATAAATAGAATTCAATATTGGGATTTCAACAAACTTAAATAAAAGGTAGGGAAAAGACTTTAATAAGATCAATTTTCTTTATAATAAAATTTTTCCAATCACCCATGGTGACTTAAGGATTTTTACAATGAGATATGGCTCGTAAATCCCTAACAACTACCTCTTATGTCCAAAAAACAAAATCTCTTGACTATTAGGAAAACCAAAATAGAATACAAAAATCAGTGAAATATGCACAACTTGCACCTCTTATACCACTTTATCATGAACCATTGTATATTCCCCAAAACACTAATACTTGAACTAGTCATAACATGGACCGAAGGTTATTATGAATGCCCATGGGTTTGAGACTAGAACCCAAATTTATACTAGAATAAAAAGGAATTATTTTTCCACAAAACAATAGAAGATAAATGATACAAGTCAGTATGTCAACACTCCTCAAGGAGAAAGTACCAGAATCAAATAAATAAATTAATATCCAAATAGTACATCATCAAAATACACAACATATGTCAAATAAAGGCTTATAAAACCCATGTTACAGGTGGACTTCTTCTCCACTGTTCACCTCCATCACTCTAGGTTTCATGAATCAAGTACACTCCCAACCTCCAAGTGTCACATTTCCTTTTATTATACTTTACAATATATATATAATCTACAAATATTCAATGTAAAAGGTAGGGCATGAGAAAAAATCCCTGTAGGATACCACTAAATATTCTGTAATAAATTTTATAATGATAAACCATTTATCAATATAAATAAAACAAGGAATAACATGGAATTTACATATTTTTAACAAAACATGATTTCAAATAAAAAATATGGAAGATATGTAAAAATTGGATTAGATGAACATTTTTTATAAAAAAACCATTTAAAACATTTATCATGAATAAAATAGTTTTATAATCGATGACATGTATAATCAATTCAATAAAAAAATCACCATGATCATAAGCCGAGAGTTATGTTAGTTTCTAGTAATAAGATCCTCAAACTTCTAAATCATCATCATGGTTCAAGAATGGTTTTACCACTAATAAAACTCCCCAATATAGTACCCATTAGGGGAAATCAATATACACACTATTAGGGGATCTATTATGGGAAATCATACCAAACCTGTTTAGTTAGTGTTTTCATCATCAATCTATTAATAGGGATTCAAAGTCCTATCATGATTTTCCTAATCACCCAATAACTACCTAGGATCACATGTGCATCAAAAAATAAATCAATTAATCATGATAAAATCAATCATTTCAAATAATTTCATCATTCATATTTCAATTGCCCAATTTTAGTTTCAACATGTTTTTTCATTTCAAAAACCAAATCAAAGGTATTAATAAAATTCATACCCCTTCAAATCATTTTTCATTTTAATATAATTTTCTCCAAAATCACCATCAAATAATTTTATCATTTCCAATTTCAATTCAATCCATCATTTTTCTCAAAATACGCCCAATAATATCAATTCCACTGAAATTGGGGGGTTTTCACAATTCCATGTCCATTTTAAATTAATCATAAAATCATTTCAAATGTGAGTTTTTAAATCAATTAAAGAAACATTTCAAATAAATCAGGAAATATTGGGTTTCAATTATATGGTATAGCCTTATGAAACCACATACCTTTAATCACTTGGTCAAATCAACACCCATAACGAGAATGTCAATGGGAACAAATGTGAATTAGATCAATAAATCCATGAAAATTGAGAGTAGATCCATAAATAACATGTTTTTATATAACTATATAAAAATAATAAAAGTTATCATCCATATAAATCAAACTGGAGGAGATCCACTTACCAATAAGGGACCGAACACAATCATCTGTGCTTCGATCCAAAAATAGAAGATGTTGGAAGATTTAATTTCATCTCTTGAGAGCCTCTAAACACCAAGTAATTGTATTCATGTTAAATGGGAATTTTTATAATCTTAAATTGGGTTCTTGGTATTTTTAATAAAAAATTAGGGGAATTAAAAATGGTGTGCATGTTTTGTTTTACTATCCACATGATTAGTAGTAATCGTGTTCCTTAACCATGCAACCCTATTAGAATTCTAGATTGGGTGCATGGTTTGGATTAATGGTTTAACTAACCATATGATAACCATTAAAACCTACACTATCTAGGGGTTCATTTTTTTGGGGTGTTAGTACATTTTTGAAAAACCATGACCTACCCTCCATACCCTCTCAATAGGGCGCACATGTTTTTGGTCCAAACTGCACAATTTTACCTAACAATGTTCCAAACATGAATACCCCATGTGATTCCAAAATTTCTCAACCTTAGCCATAAATAACTCTATAAAATCACTAATTAAATAGTGATATGAAAATTTTCAATAAGTAATTGAATGTAGTTAACGAGATGTTACACATACTACCAAACAGGTCTCAAGAATAGGAATTTAAGACGAAAACACTTAACTTTGTCCTGATTTGTTATGAACATGCACCAAATATCTAGAATAATTAAATTAAGTTCATTAGATAAATACTCAAGAACCATATTCATTACTATAAAAATTTATACTCCTCATTTATAATCATTATATATATTAGACAATATTTACCTATTTTCAACACTAGGTGTAAGTAATCTTTATCACTCTAAAAACGTTTCATAAAAAAGTTTTGGTATTCATTAATATTAAAATTTTCATCTTTAAATTATTAATTAAAGGTACCATAATATATGTTCTATGATATTTGTTAAATCAATATTATTATTTTAGGGTATTTTGGTCACTATCTATGAGGATAAAATTAGTGATGAAAATGTTTTAGTGATTATTAATGTATAAAGAGTGATTTATTAATTAATGAGTTAAATATTGATATAAAATTAAGATAAAAATAAAAAATTATTTACATGTTTGTTAAATATTATACCAGTAAATAAGTTGTCATAGTTATCCATTATTTAAATGATTAATATTGTTCATGTAAGCTATTAAACTGAACCAAACATGAACTTACCATGATTAATGTATGATTATGGGGTGGTTTATTTTTAATATCATTAAAAAAGAAGCATAATTATATTATTTAGTTATTATTAGTGTGATTTATTAAAATTTTATATAACTATAAACATTATATAATTTATATAAAGTCATTACTTTGAAAAAAGAGACCATTTTCTTCTTAGTTCACTCTTTTTAAATTGTTGAATTAATGATAATAATTTGTTAATCGTATAATTAATAGGTTTTAAAATTTTAAAAATGATAACCTTAATGATATCATAAAAATTTTATTCACTATTTAATACCATCCTCATGACCATCCTTGTAAGCCAGTGATGAAAATAAATATGGAAATCAATCATTCCATGGAGGCTGTAGTTCGCATGTATTCATGGATGATGATTTAATTTTTTAGAATAGGTGGAAGTAATAACAGGGTTTATTATTTTAGAGTCCTAAAATTATATAAATTTCATCATTATTTATTTAATTACCCTTTTATATGATCCTTGTAAGTTGGTGAAGGGAAATGAAACGTGCTGTGTCGTGGAAGCGCTAGTCTGCACAACACAAGAATGCAAGTCTTATTTTTCTTAATTGAAAAAGTATAAGGTGATCTATTATTATTAAAATAGAATAATGAAATTAATCATATAAAAAATAATCATGAAATTAAATATGGATTTTAAAATTAAAATTGGAAAATAATATAAGAAATGAAGTTAAGCAAAAATGATTACTCACATTGAGCACTTTGATATTTCCTTGAAAGATCCCTTGAAAATGGATTTCATATGAAAATATCTTGGGAGAATATGATCAAGAGAGTGAAATAGTATTTTATTGTAAATAAATAGGAAGAATTTTCTGGAGTGAAATTAATTTTTAGGGGTATCTTGAAGGGGTGGTGAGGGGCCCCTTTTATAAGTGATGTGAATAGTATTTTTGTAAACATTTCAAATTAGTTTTAAAGGGAGTACATGTTAAACATGTCAGGTGGTCCCAAAATTGAGAAATAATTGAGTTGTGGTGATTTAAGTTCAATAAAAACATCATAAAATCAATTATATACTTGTTTTTTTTCATGTTTCAGGCCCTTTACCCCTTGAATTACTAATCTTACCATTTTAGCTTTTATCACGGTAACTTGTCTTTTTAACTAATCAAACATAATAATTATGAAAAAAAAATAAATTGGAACTTGATAGATAATTAAAACCCCCTGATTAAAATTGTTTAATCTATTTATTTTGATTATATTTATAAAATTGATAAAATTTCTTTTAAAATAAAAATTTAAAATGTACTAATGAAATTTTTTTAGAAAATATTACTCATGTAATAAAATATCAACTATGGGTCTATAAATTAAAACAAACACTTTTAAAATTATATATTCAATTAAAAAATACATATTTTTTCTTAGAAAATGTTTCATAAATTTATGATTCATACTCAAATACTAATAATTTCATAAAATCTATGCTTTCTGTAAAAAAACTATATTTTTCACTATTCACCTAAAAATGATTTTTCAGAAAAATCCAAAAAATCATATGAATAAAATATTACTATGATGAATCTAATTTTTTTCATTTTTTAAAATCAAAATTATACGTTTTATATATTTAACTTTTACAAAAGTTGATATGTAATGGAAGACAACTTTTATAGGTTAATAACTATTTTTTAAAAATTCTAACCATTTTCATTAATATTTCTAATTATTTACTAATTAAATTAGAATTAACCCATTATTTAAATAAAATATATTTTATTATAATTAATCAAATTTTTCTTGAAATTGAAATACATATCATATAGAATTACAATATTAAAAAAATGAATTTCTAAGCATAAAATGATCATATTAGTCATTTTAGCTACAACAATTAAATTTCATTTATATTTAATGTAGTACTGATTTTGTTTATATAAATATTTCATATAGAGGTTACTCTTATTAATTACCTCTAATTCAATATCTTTGTTCTAATAGTCTAATCATATCTCTCTTTCATTTTAGTTCAGTGTTTCGTGTGGAGAAAGATATCGAACACATTAAATTATTTAAAGGTAATTATATATTAAAATTCTAGTGTGTCCAAGATCACACATCTCTAGATAACTCATACATCACCAGAGAGCTAAATCTTCATCAAGGTAAAGGGAGGGATCATGGGAGGTGTAAAAGGGAGGGATCGATAGAAAAGGGAATGGTAGGGCTCTCTCATTGTTATCACACCTCATGTAGAGACCCGAAGCTTGACGTACATGGAAATTACATTACTTTTGCGGAATACTTAGTACATAACTAAAACACACACACAAGGATCGTAATAGTTTAGTGTCTTTGGAAACTCGGAATATAATCTTCTAATCGTGGTGAAAGATCTTCAACATCTCCCATAAAGATCTTCCTTTTTTATACCTAAAACCTTTCTTTATATCCTGGGGAAAAGAAAACATAAAAGTGTGAGCTCAAATGCTCAGTAAGGGTAAACAAAAGAAATATCAATCACATCATATTCATAAGAACATAACATTTTGGAAATCATAACCTGCAAAAGAGAGAATAATTTCATAACATGGGATGAATCATGGCAGTGAAATGTAATCACAATAATCATAACTTAAAACATGAAACTTTGTGGAATACACACATAATCATAGAGAATCATTTCTTATTAGTCAAGACTCATTGCCAAGACTATCTTAGTGGAAAAAGTCCATTTCTGAACTGAGTCACCCTCGTTTCAGTCCTGTTTCACTGAATCGGTATAACCTACCGTTCCAGCCATTTCTATCTCATGAGATATAAAATCTTTACCCAATGCATTGGAGGGAGATATAGGTCCCACCCATCTCATAATGATACCATTCTTATGTGTGCCACAAAATCATAAACCATACATCATAGCATAACCCATGTAATAAAAATGGGATTCTTAAACAACATGACATCATAAAAAAATTCATATAAGATAAAGGAATTCATAAAAGTAATTCCCTCACAACATAGTCAAATCAATGTAATAATAGGTATAGAAACAGAACCCTTTATTATCTTATATGGAAAATAATTTTGATAAAACACTTGAACTTCATTCTTGAGGAAAATGTCCTTTCAACTTCAAAAACATTTTTCCTTTCTTAACATGTCATACAATTTTAATCTAAAAGAAGTTGATTAAAAATAAACTTGAAAACTTGTAAAGGAAGATTTTTGGAAATAATGTTTTAAAAATCCATTCATGCCGTATAAGTTAAAAAAAACATTCTTCTCATACTTTTGTCGGAAAAGTCAAAAAGTACCTCGTACGAAAAACGACAAAAGATTCCTTTCATATCTTTTACTAAAAACTCACCTAAGGGTAAAATTGGATTTAAAAAATTGTATGTGGATGGAAATAATATTACATATTGAGGAAACATGGATTTGGATGATAAAATACACCCCAGTAAATACTTACGAATAAACAATATCGGATAAAAATGACATTGTGATATTTCCCTTACCTTATGTCCGATATGCTTTGTACGTATCCGAACCTCCTGTATAATGATTTAAATAATGTCATTAACTTATTACAGAATCATATTAATTGTTATGCTATCATATATGGTTCACTTATGACTTTATATTACCCGTTCTTTTGTAAATTCCATGTTAAAGAAGCGTTTTGGGTAAAATCGTTTCATTTATCGTAGGTGTTTGGAATTGTTGTTCTTGACATTATTATTACTTATATCATGATTTACTTACTTCCATAATATAAAATATGATTTATATATCATATATATTCAGTATATATATATATATAATAGATAGATAAATGAAATGAAGCACACCGTTCATGGAGACGGTAGTCCGTACGTACGCATGAACGTTGTTTTCCTTTCCTTATTGACTTGAATGGAAGTAATTAGATGACATATATATATACTTAAATCCATTAGATTTACCATGTCATATATTTCATTATTATTCATTATATATACTTTATAATCATTCTGGAATGGTTAACATGGATAATGAATCTCATCGCGTCGTGGAGACGGTAGTCCGTACTTACGCACGAGCGATGATATCGTTCCCATGGTCGTGGAATTATGTTGAAGTGTATGTATACTATTTCAGTATCAATATCAATTTATAATAATCATATATAGTTTCTCATTACACCATTATACCCATCCAATTAAGGTGGTGGTGGAAAGTAGATTACACCACGTCGTGGAGACGGTATTCCGTACGTACGCACACGTGGTGATTTCATTTTCCGTAGGATGTATAGATGGTGAAATAAGGTTGTTTCATACTTATAATAACATATCAGTATATGATTGATACTTATTTTATTACTTCATAATGAAAAAACTAAAGAATAAGAAGTGGAAGAAGAAATAAAGATGAAAGAATCGGTAACAGACATTAACTCTTCTTTGAAGTGCTTCTTTGAGACCTTCTTTTAGGGCACTAAAATTGGTCATTGAAGAATAACAGGACCTCTAGGATGTCTCTAGGGAAGTTTAGAGGAGAAAGTGGCAGGGGTTGGCCGAGCATGAAGGCTCAATGTGGTGTGAGGAAGAGGGGGAGGAGGTGCCCTTTTATAAGGGAGGAGAGGGGCACCTTAAGAAAATCTCAAAATATTATTTTATATTAAGGTCAAATTCGGTTTATAATGGTTCCAAAGGGTATTATTTCGAAGCTAAAGTGGGGATGGGTCGAAATACTCTCATCCAATAGGATTTAGACAAGTTTAGGTTATTATTTTAACCTTATCAATTAGATTTAACTCTAAGTTAAATAATTTAACTTTTACCGTGTCTTTTTGTTTTCTTACACTATATGGTTAATAAACTAACCATAACAAGACAAACGAACCCCAAGTTGTTTATTATTAATATATCTATCCTTATATAAGTCATTTTACCGAAACTTATATTTTTTAGGAATTAAATAACAATTAATAATATAATATTTTTTTAAAAAACTAATTTATGTCAATTTTGACACTATTTGGTACATGATTTTTATGAAATTCATAACAGAATGATAATTTCGAACCAAGTTACTTATATCAACAATAACATGTCATATTAACCTAGAAAATTAATTTAAGTCATAAAAAGTCTCAAATTACATTTATTTGGGCATTTATAACATCAATTATGTCAATATTTCATTAATAAGACAATTACTGCATCATCTTTGTGTTATAATAAATGATAATTATTTAATCCCTAAAAATTCTAAATAAATTCCTATGATGTAGATAATTGTATTAGATTTATGGATACTATTCATGTTCGAAGTTTCATGAAGTTCATCACTAAATTAAAATTATTATACTTATAAGATTTAAGAAAGTGACATGTTGTCACATTCTTCGGTTTTAATAATAATTAAATTATTTTCATGGAAAAAAGTCCATAAAATGAATCTAATCCGACCCTTAGGTTATATGGGTCTACTTTTAGCCATCCAATAGGATTTTTACAAGTGTCAGGGTAATTTTATAATCTTATATTTACCCTTAATTACCCGATTTACCTTTAACTATAGTAAATAAAATTTACCGTAGTTACTATTCACAATGCCCAAAAATAAAAAGTAGCTTATTGAAATAATTTGGACCCACTGATTCCAAATATGGAATCCATTTTTCCAAATTCAATACACAAAAGATGAAGAAATTAAATTAAAATTAATCCCGTTGTCGAAAGAAAATGGGTTTTTATTTAAAACATTGCAAAAGATTGAATTGATTTAACCTACGAAATCTAGGTAAAATCAATGATAATGACATAAATTATATTAAATGGTAAAAATATATTCTATTTATACTTTAAAACCATTAAATATTATAATTTAACCACATAAGATATTACGATGAAAAAAAGTTGTTTTTAATTAAAATATAGCGTGTTTTTACTATTCATTAAAATATGAAAGTTATCAGAAAAATATCAAAACTTTATCTAATGTAAATTTTTATATCCTGATTCAAAAGAAGAATTTTATTTTGACAAATTGAACATATAAACATGTCAAAAACTAGATTTAAAGTGGGTGCGCTATTAAAAGGCGACAAAACTGCATTTTTTGGAAAATACTTATTTTACCCGAAAAATTTATTTTGTTCTTATACCATGTTCTAGAAAATGTGTAAGATGAATAATAATGTTATAAAATTCAAAATTTAATTAACACTATTCATAACGGCTAGTTCATAACAATATTATAATAATATATCATTGTTTAGTAGAACCAGGTATTGCGTACAACACATGCTATCGAAGAAGGTCGTGATTGCGTGTAATGGAATCCAAGTTAGGGTTGCGTGTAATACACAAATCCATTGTTGTTGAGTATAACAGAATAAAATCATATTTTATTTATACATTGAATATATATATATATACACTCAATGTTGCGTAGAATAACTTCTATCAAATGAACTTGAAATTGTGTGTAACAAGAGCCAAGAAAAGTGTTGCGTATACTGCAAGCTAATACAGTGTTGCGTATACCGCAAGATAATCTTGGTGTGTCGGGTTGTTACATTCTACCCCTCTTAAAATGAATTTCTCCCTCAAAATTTGTCGGGGTTATAAATGGTTTACTATTTGAAAGTTTCTTTAATAGAAACCCACATCGTAAAAAGGAATACCAAAACCAATCTTTAAAAACAAAAGTATGAAACGTAACGGTTACCCAAATAAACTAATCACTGGGTTTCCACATAGGTGAAAATATGGATATGGAAGAGGAATCTAACCATCATGTTCTGATGGAGAGTGGTAGAGAACATGGCTATGAAAAATCCAACAATCACAAAGACATAGATTTGTGATTATCTAAGGTACCATCTGATTCATCGGATATAAGGGCTGTAGGAAAACATTTTTCTGGTTTTCAAGATCATTTCCCTAAAGTTGAAGATTTTGAATTAGAATAAATACTTACTTTATTTTGGTACAATCTCACTGTTGTTCGTGCTTTGAACAATTTCCACTTCATCTCTTAATGAAATGAAGTTGAATTTTTTATTCATGAAGTGTTAATAGATCATGTGATAGAATGATGGGTCATTCCATCTATTTCAAACAAAAGGTTAGAAAAGTTATCAAAAAATACATAAGTCCATCTATAGTGAGATTAATCATATATGGTTCCTAAAATGGACTTATACTTCATATATCATACTGCTTAATATAATAAAACTAGTTTCTACTAAACAGGGACATCCTGTAGGCTAGTGGTAGGCGATAAAGGCCAGTCTCACTTTAGTTGTGGGTTCGATTCCCGCAGCCTTATCCGACGCGATGGGCTGTCGCTTGTCCTGCAGGTTGTCCTTTTTCTAAAACTATATTATTATAACATCCCATCAATAATATCAAAAAAACTTCTATCCTTAAACAATACTAACTTATGTCCAACATAATCCATTCTAATATTTAAGCTTATCCATAATACTTCAGTCTACTCTCATAATATAGTGAAAATGATTACCAGAGATTTAATTCCATCGTTGATCCCCATATATCATAAGATATATCTTGTTGGTCACATTATAAACATTCAAAGGCCTTAATCATGTATTCTCTTGAATACCCATTGAACCTTAGTGAAAACATGAATGCATTTAAATGTTAACACTTTCCACATACCAAAATTCTCAAAATTCTATATACTCAAACCATGATACAACCTTCTCCTTATATCAGTCATGAGCTCATGAATACTATCAAACATTTAATTTTCTCCTTATCCCTTCATTATGTGCATATCATCTACATTCCAAAAATATTTATAACCTTTCATGGATACTGGTAACATTAATCATACACTTTCAAAACTCAAGGAAAGACAACAGTGTAACAATCCTTAGATGTCTCTTTATTCCATAGTACCATGAGATTACTTATACAACATTACACATGATAAACATGTAATCATTCCACCACATTCTTAAACCATTGACCGAGCTTCAACAATTATTTCATCTCACATATCATTTGTAGTCTCTTCATCATCATCCACATAAATACTACCCATAAGACCATACTGATTCTCTTCATGAGACTTTCCCTTAGGGAATTGGTTTTCATAATGCCCGTACATTCCACATTTAAAACATTTAACCATTGTTGATGTCGTAGCAATACCATTATCCTCATCCCTGGTGTTAACTGAACCTTTTCCTTTGCACTTACTGGCTTTGTGTCCTTATTTTCCACAACCAAAGCATCTTCCAGTTCCTTTGAAACATTCTCCTTGATTCCTCTTCCCACATGATTTACATAGGGGAAATTGAACTTTCTTTCCTCTATGATCATCATGAAACTCCATCTTTCTATTATTAGCTGAGTCAGGAAACTTACCAAATTTTACTTTATAGATCATATTATGAGATTGCTGATTTAGTATAACAATGATGTTTGGACTTCTAAATCCCATTTCATTTGGTTTCTCATGAAGAATATCATTCCATTGTCCATCATATCCTCCATTATCGTGAATCATCTTGTTTCCAGCCATTTTCAAAAACCCAAAAAGAATAGTGTGAGAGGAAAAAATCATAATAAAGGGGGAGTAACTTCAATATCTAACATATTTGGTTTAATCTAATATCGTTACCATAGTTCTAGGACTATATCCTATACATATACTTATCCTTAGGGACATCCCTAGAGATACCTTAGAAACATTTCTAGGGATCTCACTAACGTTTTCGCATCCTAGTTTCCAAAGGTTGACTAAACATTTGCTCTGATACCAACTGTAGAGACCCGAAGCTTGACGTACATGGACATTACATTACTTTTGCGGAATACTTAGTACATAACTAAAACACACACACAAGGACCATAATAGTTTAGTGTCTTTGGAAACTCGGAATATAATCTTCTAATAGTGGTGAAAGATCTTCAACATCTCCCATAAAGATCTTCCTTTTTTATACCTAAAACCTTTATTTATATCCTGGGGAAAAGAAAACATAAAATTGTGAGCTCAAATTCTCAGTAAGGGTAAACAAAAGAAATATCAATCACATCATTTTCATAAGAACATAACATTTTGGAAATCTTAACCTGCAAAAGAGGGCATAATTTCATAACATGGGATAAATCATGGCAGTGAAATGTAATCACAATAATCATAACTTAAAACATGAAACTTTGTGGCATACACACATAATCATAGAGAATCATTTCTTATTAGTCAAGACTCACTTCCAAGACTATCTTAGTGGACAAAGTCTATTTCTGAGCTGAGTCACCCTCGTTTCAGTCCTGTTTCACTGGACCGGTATAACCTACCGTTCCAGCCATTTCTATCTCATGAGATATAAAATCTTTACCCGATGCATTGGAGGGAGATATAGGTCCCACCCATCTCATAATGATACCATTCTAATGTGTGCCACAAAATCATAAACCATAAATCATAGCATAACCCATGTAATAAAAATGGGATTCTTAAACAACAAGACATCATAAAAACATTCATATAAGATAAAGGAATTCATAAAAGTAATTCCATCACAACATAGTCAAATCAATGTAATAATAGGGATAGAAACAGAACCCTTTATTATCTTATATGGATAATAATTTTGATAAAACACTTGAACTTCATTCTTGAGGAAAATGTCCTTTCAACTTCAAAAACATTTTTCCTTTCTTAACATGTCATACAATTTTAATCTAAAAGATGTTTATTAAAAATAAACTTGAAAACTTGTAAAGGAAGCTTTTTGGAAATAATGTTTTAAAAATCCATTCATGCCGTATAAGTTAAAAAAAACATTCTTCTCGTACTTTTGTTGGAAAAGTCAAAAAGTAACTCGTACGAAAAACGACAAAAGATTCCTTTCATATCTTTTACTAAAAACTCACCGAAGGGTAAAATTGGATTTAAAAAATTATAGGTGGATGGAAATAATATTACATATTGAGGAAACATGGATGTGGATGAAAAAATACACCCTAGTAAATACTTACGAATAAAAAATCTCGGATAAAAATGACATTGTGATATTTCCCTTACCTTATGTCCAATATGCTTTGTACGTATCCAAACCTCCTGTATAATGATTTAAATAATGTAATTAACTTATTACAGAATCATATTCATTGTTATGATGTCATATATGGTTCACTTATGACTTTATATTACCCGTTCTTTTGTAAATTCCATGTTAAATAAGAGTTTTGGGTAAAATCGTTTCATTTATCGTAGGTGTTTGGAATTGTTGTTCTTGAAATTATTATTACTTATATCATGATTTAATTACTTACAGAATATAAAATATGATTTATATATCAAATATATTAAGTATATATATATATAATAGATAGATAAATGAAATGAAACACACCGTTCATGGAGACGGTAGTCCGTACGTACGCATGAACGTTGTTCTCCTTTCCTTATTGTCTTGAATGGAAGTAATTAGATGAAATATATATATATACATAAATCTAGTAGATTTACCATGTCATATATTTCATTATTATTCATTATATATACTTTATAATCATTATATAATGGTTAACATGGATAATGAATCTCATCGCGTCGTGGAGACGGTAGTCCGTACGTACGCACGAGCGATGATATCGTTCCCATGGTCGTGGAATTGTGTTGAAGTGTATGTATACTATTTCAGTATCAATATAACTTTATAATAATCATATATAGTTACTCATTACACCATTATACCCATCCAATTAAGGTGGTTGCGGAAAGTAGATTACACCACTACGTGGAGACGGTATTCCGTACGTACGCACGCGTGGTGATTTCATTTTCCGTAGGATGGATAGATGGTGAAATAAGGTTTTTTCATACTTATAATAACATATCAGAATAGAGTGATACTGATGTTATTATTTCATAATGAAACAAATAAAGAAGAAGAAGTGGAAGAAGAAATAAATATGAAAGAATCGGTAACAGACATTACCTCTTCTTTGAAGTGCTTCTTTGAGACCTTCTTTTAGAGCACTAAAAATGGTCTTTAAAGAATACCAGGACCTCTAGGATGTCTCTAGGGAAGTGTAGAGGAGAAAGTAGCAGGGGTTGGCCGAGCTTGAAGGCTCCAAGTGGTGTGAGGAAGAGGGGGAGGAGGTTCCCTTTTATAAGGGAGGAGAGGGGAACCTTAGGAAAATCTCAAAATATTATTTTATATTAAGGTCAAATTCGGTTTATAATGGTTCCAAAGGGTCTTATTTCAAAGATAAAGTGGGGATTTGTCGAAATACTCCCATACAATAGGATTTAGACAAGTTTTGGTTATTATTTTAACCTTATCAATTAGATTTAACTCTAAGTTAAATAATTTAACTTTTACCGTGTCTTTTTGTTTCTTACACTATATGATTAATAAACTTACCATAACAAGACAAACGAACCCCAATTTGTTTATTATTAATATATCAATCCTTATATAATTCATTTGGCCTAACCTTATATTTTTTAGGAATTAAATAACAATTAATAATATAATATTTGTTTTAAAAACTAATTTATGTCAATTTTGACACTATTTGGTACATGATTTTTATGAAATTCATAACATAATGATAAGTTCAAAAACAGTTACTTATATCAACAATAACATGTCATATTAACCTAGAAAATTAATTTAAGTCATAAAAAGTCTCAAATTACATTTATTTGGGCATTTATAACATCAATTATGTCAATATTTCATTAATAAGACAATTACTACATCATCTTTGTGTTTTAATAAATGATAATTATTTAATCCCTAAAAATTCTAAATAAATTCCTATGATGTAGATAATTGTATTAGATTTCAGGAGACTATTCATGTTCGAAGTTTCATGAAGTTTATCACTTTAAGAAAGTGACATGTTGTCACATTCTTTGGTTTTAATAATAATTAAATTATTTTCATGGAAAAAAGTCCATAAAATGAATCGAATCCGACCCTTAGGTTATATGGGTCTACTTTTAGCCATCCAATACGATTTTTCCAAGTGTCAGGGTAATTTTATAATCTTATATTTACCCTTAATTACTCGATTTATCTTTAACTATAGTAAATAAAATTTACAGTAGTTACTATTCATAATGCCCAAAAATAAAAAGTAGCTTATTAACATAATTTGGACCCACTAATTACAAATATGGAATCCATTTTTCCAAATTAAATACACAAAAGATGCAGAAATTAAATTAAAATTAATCCCGTTGTCGAAATAAAACTGGTTTTTCTTTAAAACATTGCAAAAGATTGAATTGATTTAACGTACGAATTCATGGTAAAATCAATGCTAATGACATACATTATATTAAATGGTAAAAATATATTCTATTTATACTTTAAAACCATTCAATATTATATTTTAACCACATAAGATATTATGATGAAAAAAAGTTGTTTTTAATTAAAATATAGCGTGTTTTTACTATTCATTAAAATATGAAAGTTATAGGAAAAATATCAAAACTTTATCTAATGTAAATTTTTATATCCTGATTCAAAATAAGAATTTTATTTTTTCAAATTGAACATATAAACATGTCAAAAAATAGATTTAATGTGGGTGCGCCATCAAAAGGCGGCAAAACTGCATTTTTTGAAAAATACTTATTTTACCCAAAAAATTTATTTTGTTCTTATACCATGTTCTAGAAAATGTGTAAGATGAATAATAATGTTATAAAATTTAAAATTTAATTAAAAAATTCATAATGGATAGTTCATAAAAATATTATAATAATATATCGTTGTTTAGTAGAATCCGGTACTGCGTACAACACACGCTATCGAGGAAGGTCGTGATTGCGTGTAATGCAAGCCAAGTTAGGGTTGCGTGTAATGAACAACTCCTTTGTTGTTGCGTATAAAATAATCAAATCGTATTTTATTTATACATTGAATATATATATATATATATATACACTCAATGTTGCGTAGAATAACTTCTATCAAACGAACTTGAAATTGTGTGTAACAATAGCCAAGAAAAGTGTTGCGTATACTGCAAGCTAATGCAGTGTTGCGTATAGCGCAAGATAATCTTGGTGTGTCGTACAATAGAAGATATGAATGAAATTAAAAAGAATGTATCTTATAAAATCTAGGTTTGTTACACCTCATGGGAGAGATCATAGGATTTTGGGGAAAGGGATGGATCAATGAAAAAGGTGAAAGGGAAGGCACAATGGGAATAAAAGACATAGGGGGAGTGGGATCTCTAGTAAAAGTTCATTTTTTTAAAATTCATGGTGGTTTTTAAAAAATAACCATAAAAAAGAGAACAAAATTTATAGTTGTTTATAAAATAGCTATTAAAAATACACATTTATCATCCCACTTACTTATAGTGAATGATGTATCAAATAATAACTTCCATGGATATCTCATCCCACTTACTTTAAAGACTCAGTAAGGGATGAAACATATTGGCGGAATTTTTGTGATATTCCATCACTTACTAAATTGTGATTCATTAAGACACATAATTTGTGATATATCTCCTCAAACTAGTCTTCTAATACCAGTTAATCTTATTTTAGTATATTTTGGTAACAACTTTATTATCCACCTATTGGTAATGATTAATATATTTCATCACTACCTTCATCAATAAAAGAATAACCAAAAATTGATTGTAGGAGAAAATTAAACCTTTAAAGGAAAGAGACCTTTCATTAGTGGAAACCCTATCATTTATAATCCCTCCAATTATAATTCCCCAAGACTTTATGATATGTATCTTCTTAAATAAATTCAATTTATTCCATAGCTTGTGTTGCACGCAACACTGACCATAAATGAACCATGAAATACTATTAAATATTAACATGACCATTGGAATTGTAATGTGACAGTTAGGAACGACAATAAGGCCATTTGAATAATAAATTCACCTATGAATGTATGAATAAAATTTAGATATATCATAAACGAAAAACGTGATATATTTATATCATGGAATAAGTAAATAAATGTGTTAAAAATGATAAATTAAGTGTTTTTGTTTTTGTGAAACTTAAATATTTATTTACAATTTTATAATTAATATAAATTTTTTAATGGGAATTTATTTTCATAAAATAGATTCATGAATTAATTTATTTTTTATTATAATTTTAATATAATTTTATGAGACCATATTTAATTTTTCAAAGTGTCCTAAAATCGTTTATAATATTAAAAATTGTATTTTTCGAATAAATAAAGATTTTAATTAGAAATTTAATTTATAATATTTAAAAAAATATTTTCATAAAATGGAGTCCATTTTTAAAATCTAAACATAAAAAAATGGTTATGGAGAATTTTTGGGAATTTCCTAAAATAGTTGAATGTTTTGTGAATAGTGAAATACAATAATTTAAATTATTTAATATTATAGGTAAATAAATTAATTATTGAGCCGTGGATGATAGATAAATGATTTAATAACTAATTATTTAAAACTCACATGGTCTATTTAATATATTTAGTCATGTAAATAAATTCCATTGATATTCTTGACCAAAATAATAAACAAATGAATAAAATAATAAAAAACACCTCTCTCCACCCCAAAAAATACCACCTATAAACACCCATTATCCTAAAAAATTATAAGCCTTGAAGCTTGTATAAATTCTTCACAATTCCCTTAACAATCCCCTCCCTCACAAATGATACCTACTGTTCTTACCCAAAGACCAAATCAAAGTGTCTTAAAATGGTTCCTAATGAGACGATATTGAAGAGGTAAATACACCTCTTTTCTCTTTTAATTTATTTACCTTTATTATAATCTCCTCACCTCCCCTATAAAAATTGCATGTTAACTCCATTATCAAATATATTTATATATATAGCAATTTTATTTTTATAATGGAATATTCATCATCAAATCTCTTCTATTCTACTTTTATTCTAAAAATGAAAACATCATCCGTGATGTGATAATTCACCGCCTTCATGGATGACGAGTTTTCATTTTCCATTACTACCTTCAAGGATGGTCATAAAACCACTATTATGGTTAATTAGGATTTTAATATACCTATCATAAGTTATATCGTATTCTAGAACCAACATATATACATAATAATAAATAAAATGATACAAGTTCGTGATGGTTATAAAAACATCCAAAATAAATTAAAACATTTTCATCAAAAAATTTTATAATGAGTCCTACACATACCATATAAAACATGACATACAATAACATTTAAAATTATAATATTTCATCAATATTAAATAATTTCAGTTCTGGATTTTTCTTCGATTTGACAAGAACCCCAATAATTATACACAAGGGAACCGACCATAAAACCATGTAACGAATGCTCCTAGAACCAAAATAAATTAAACATCAAAACTCATCTAAATGGACATAAATGAAATTAATAAAATCATAATAAATAAAATATATGTTTAAGAGGTTATGAATTATATAATCAATGACTATAATTTTACTATTGAGTACATTATGTACAAGTGTGTAACACTTTCATACATTAGGTAAGGGGTTTATCATCTTAATTTTACTTTTGCGAGATATATTCATTATTCAACCCTTATTTCTTGTGTGCGGTGTACATAATTACCTTTAATATATTATATGATTAATCTATTTAACTTCATGGTGTTAAATGCTTTATTTTATGATACTTAACTATGCGGGGCTTACGGTTTGACTGATTACAAAGTGGTAAGTGAAATTTTAATCCAATTTCCATTATTTGGGTTAATCTTATTCTTAAATGAGTATGTGGTGATAATATTTTTTGTCAAATTAATTTCGATTATATTATATTTTATTTCCAATTATTTTATGTGTATTTATAGTGAATACACATAATCTATTCATTTTATTAATGATATGATCCTTGTAAGCGACATATTCTCAATTTTTGTTTCGTTAAGGAATATTTTTTATGTTAAGAACATATTTTCTTTTCCTTGGTGTATATACCGACCCTTTCATTTGTGATCATAAATCATTTAATGTTTCATTAAGTATCCATATTTATTTTTATCATGGATATTATTATTTTCTGATTTATATACAATTTTTACATATAATGTTTACTTTGAATATTATTTTAACTCTAAAAATACATATAAATATGTATCTTCTTCTCAATATAGATATTTTGATAAGTCATATTGTTGATGAAAATAATCATTGTTTTAATAATTATTTGTAATTTTATTTATCGGTGGGGAACAACATTATATATCCCCTCGATGCATCGATAGGTCTAATGAGACAAAACTGTTGGCGATAAATACATCACGTTTGTTTCCAAGAAGAATATAATGAGTTTATACCAACATAATTAAACCATATTTTTAAAGGTTTTGATGGTAGTGGTTCATATGATTGATACATGATGTCTAATAATTAATCATTTCATTCATTCAATATTAAAGTATTACTATCTATGATATTTTCACTATGACAAAATCTATGGATGCATTTTCATTATCATTTTATTGATTAAATAGAATGTGTTTTTCATCTATTTACCTTGGAAAATTGATTTTTACTTGTTAATTGTTATTAAATTATAATTGATTCATGTTTCTTATATATGTGTCCTTTACTGATCATTTGATCTCACTATTTTATTTGTTTTCCATCCCCATGTTTTGATGATTAAATTATTGAATAAGTATTAAGGAAGTAGTTTATTTTACTTTGTTATGTTCCATGTTTAATTACTAACTAAATAAGGGAGATATGTATATATCTAGTTATTCAAGACTACTAACATGATCTATTATTCATGATGCGGTCTCTTGTATCTTTTCCATTATAATAAAATAACCACTAACTCTTGTCTACTGGAGTTGGGTTTGTTATAGTTGGTATTAGAGCATGTTTTGTAGAAACCTTGGAGACTAGATGTCAAATAAACATGAGAATTATAATAATTACTTATAGTGAATTTTTAGATCAATACTCATGATGATTATGAGGTAACATAGTCTGTGTTCCATTATTTAGTGGTGGTTCCTAATAGAAGGAAGGGAATCAATACTAGAAAACAATATATGGATTTCCACACTGAGAGATTCAACACAGTTCATGCTGGAGCTGAGATGATCATGACCATATTATGAAAACTTACTAAGGATATTATTAATAACCATAATAGACCTATTTGAAATAGTTTCATATTGTTAAATCCCCCATATTTTATTTGGGATACTAATACAATGCTAGATGAGAAATGGATCTAGTCCCTTTAAAATATATTTCTTTCATTGGGATGTGATGAAAGGGAAAAGGTAGTAATAGAATTATATCACCTCAAGGGTGATACTGATAAATTGTGGTCATTGATCTAGAATACTAAAGAGGAAGTTGAAATAGAATACATGAAATTGAAATCTTTTAAAGAAACATTATTCTAAAAATATTTCACTCGTGATAAATTAACTGAATTGTTAATTTTCTTTAAGAAAAAGGTAGAATATAGTTTTTGTAAAGTATGTGGTTACCTTCATAAGACTATCCAAGTATTCTACAGATTACATATGTGATTCGGAAAACAAGATTGATCATTTATTTGAATTTCTTAGTCCATGTATCTGAAGGGCACTAGCTTCCCGACCATTTCATCACACGATGAAATAGTATTAAGTACCATAAAAAAGTGAAGGAATTTATTAGATCTTATATATTCAAGGGAAATAACAAGAATAAGAGTTCTTCTGATAACCATGAAAAAGGTAAAGTACCATAGAATAATATGGGAACAAAGAAATTCCCATTATGAAAAAAATCCTATAAAGAATCATCCTAGGAAATGCTTGAAAGGCATGGAAGTTTCTTTTATGTATAGAAAAAAGCTTCATCGCGATAATTAATGCAAGGGGAAGAAAAATATAAAATATTTTTAATGTTTAAACTATAAATAAATGGGGAATTATTCAAATCAACGTCACAAGAGTCAGAGGAATATACCACATAAGAGGCCAAGGGGATATGGCCAAGATTATGTGATCACCACAGTGGAAGTTGAAGTACCTAATTATGTGGTGGTAGGTAGATTAATTATATCTTTATATTTAGATAAGGATTTATTTGATTTTGGATCATCTCACACTTTTATATTTTCCCAGTTTTCCTAGAAAATTAGACATTTCCCTTTTGATTTAATAAGGGAGTTATCTGTATAAACTCATAAAGGAAGTCACATTGTGATAAATATATGTTTGTAATTCCCCATTATAACACATAAATGTGCTTTATTTTCTTACCTTATCAGCATACCTTAGTTTTAATTTGATATAATCCTTGATATGGAATGAATTTAATAATATGATGTGAAAAGTTACTGTAAGAAGAAGGAAATTATAATTTGTGAGGAAGATATAGAATTAATTATCTTTAAAGTAGAAAATTAATCATCTAATTATTATATAGATCCACCCTAGTAGATTAATTTAGTGAAATTCTTAGGGAGGATAATAAAAAACATATAAGGATAAATAAATTAATCTTCAAATTGAGGATGTACCAATTATATTGGAATACATTGAAGTATTTCTTAAATAATTACCTAGAAACCCCTAGAGCATGAAGTTGAGTTTAACATTGATTTAATCCCATATTCAAGACCAATATCAAATACTCCTTATAGAAAAGACACTGTGGAATTAATAGATCTAAAGAAACAACTAGAGGATTTTAGTAATAAGTTTTTTATTCACCCTAGTGTTTCTCCATGAGGAGAACCTATTATAGTGTTTATTGAGGAATGGTGCCACACTCTCTTGGAAGTCATGTTTGGAAGATATTGGGTTCCTTCGATTTTGGGTTTTCTTCTCTAGCTTTTCATAGGATTTGGAATTTTGATCTTCATCCTTTTTTCTTTCTTAGGATTCAACCTTGTCTTTAATGTCTCTACATCTTGTCTCATGCTTTTTTCTCATTACTTCAGTGCCTCAGTTTTTGGATGACTTCATTTCCTTCTATCATATGATTTTGTGTGTTCACTTGTTACTTTGTGAATTTACCTTATTCGATTTAATCTTGATCTTTTATAGATTCAAAGTTCTAGCCCAAAGTGGTGGATATCATCTATGGTTTTTTTAGATCTGACATGGATGGTTCCCTTCTTTTTAGATAATGGTATTTCCATCCTTAACTGGAATTATACTATCTTCCTTACATCAATGGTGAGTTGGTGATATAAGGTATTGGTGTTATCTCTTGCAGATGTGTGGTAGTATCCTTGATATTATGTTTTGTTTCGTCATCGGTTGGTTCTCTTTTTGGTGTTTTTTTTGTTTCGTGATGTTTCCTTCAATAGTTCATAGTGTTTTCAGAATATCAATTTCTAGATTTTATTCTTACCCTATTATGGTAGCTCTAGTATCGGTCCATCTATGGATAACTCACTAACAATGACTACTGCAATTGTGATTTTGTTTGATGATGATGGAATGAATTTTGAAGCTTCAATTAGTAGTATAGTGTTTATAATCATTTAGAATCTTCAAGGATATTGTTTTTGGGTTTGATGGTGTCTGCTAAAATTGGGTGAAAATTATCTTTCAGTGGTTCCATGTTGCGGATGGATATTGGATTTTTTTGGGGGATTTGAGGTCTGAATTTAAAGCTTCACTGATGATTTTAGGCATATTACTTAATGTTTGAAGTGCCAGTTCAACGATGATATTTTATATGGGGTTTATGGTATTGGCTTCATTAATTCTTGGTATGGAGGTCTTTTCCACTATTATTATTCCATGGCTTCTAGTTCCATTTCTCCTTTCTAGGTCATTTGGGTGAGTTGTTTTTCAAGGAGGCTTTGGAATGTGTTTTTGCGAGTAGTAGGATGTTCCAAGAGGCCTGGAATGCAATATTATTCTACCTATTCTTTTTTAAATATTAAATGTGTTCTGTTTTAAATTTTCAATTTTAAATTTGATTATTGGAATGTGTTATATGGATGAATTTTGATTTTTTTATTTCAATTGGTTCAATTTTTAGTTTTCATTTGGGTTGGGTCTTGTCGATTGAGGCATTGAGATTGTAAGGTTCCAACTGAACCAAAAAAGTGGTTTATTTAGAAAATTAAAAAAATGTATTTGGATAGAGCCTCAGTTATCTTTGTTAAGAATAAAGATGGATCCACGAGGCCATGTATTGACTATAGAGAAAGAAACAATATTATAATAAATAAAAAGAACCCTATTTCTCACATTGAAGATTTATCTCTTCAACTTTACATAGATCAATATTTTTATAGATTGAACTTTGTTATGGGTATAATAAATTTTGAGTAAATAAGAAATATATTCCAAAGATAAGGTTTTTAATGAGTTATAGACATTATGAGTTTACATTAATGTCATTTGGATTGACTAATTCACCCTCTATGTTCATAGATCTAATGAATAGATTATTCAAGGAATTTCTTGAATTTTTTTTAGTATTAATTGATGATATTATGGTGTATTCTAAAAGCTATGAATACCATGATAATATATTGTAGATAATTCTTGATACTCCCAGAAGGAAATAATTACACCCTAAATTTAGTAAGTGTGAATTCTGGATTTAGGAATTTTTTTTTCTTGACTATACTGTATCTAAGGATGGAATATCAATTGATCCTAGAAAGACAATGAAAATCCAAGAATAACCTATGCCAATGAACATAATCAAGGTACATAGTTTTATTTGTTTAGCTGGTTACTAACGATGTTTCATTCAGAATTTTGATCGATTGGATAACTTGTTAAATAAAATCACATGAAATTGGGGTTAAATTTTTATTGAAAAAAGAATGTGTAGAATGTTTTGAGGAATTGAAGAGAATATTAGTTAGTGCTCCGATTTTGACTCTACCATCAGAAAATGAAGGGTTTGTGATATACAATGTTTTTTCAAAGAAATTAATGGGTTTTTTCCTTATTAAAAATGATAAATTTATTGAATATTGTTCAAGGTAGTTTAATAATCATGAAAAAAATTATCCAACTCATTATATTGAGTTAAAAACCATATTCTTTGCTCTGAAGATATACAGACACTTTATCTATGGTGAAATTTGTGAAATATATATGTACCAAAAGAGTTCGAAGTATATCTTTAAACAAACATAAATCAACATGAGGTAATGATGATGGATTGTGTTAAATATTATGATTTCTCAATACACTACCACCAAAGAATATAAAATAAGGCACCAAATACATTAATGAGGAAAGATCATGGAATTATAACCCAAATGAGGATTGAGAAAGATCTCGTGTTCATAGATTTAGTAAATATGGATATAGGAATTGTTAAGGTGGGGGAAATATAACTAATTCTTTAAATTATTGTAAAATAATATTTTTTGGAAACAATAAAAATCTCTCAATTAGATAAATATAATTTTCAAAATAAAATTTAAGACTTTAAGTATATAAGATTGTAAGACTTCATGTATGAGGATGGAATTATGGAATTTGGAATGTCGTTATATATCCCATCAGTACCTGAGCTTAAAAGGGAAACTATTAGATTAAGTTCATAGATAAAATTTATCTATAAACCCTAGTAGTACCAAGATGTATAGAGATTTTAAGAAACATTTTTAATAGGATAATATGATATGGGAAATTGATGAATATGTTTTAAGATGTCTAGTTTCTCAACAAGTTAAGGCTGAGAGATTTCATGCTGGAGGTTTCATGCAACCTATTTCAATTATTATGTTGAAGTGGGATGAAATTACTATGGAATTCATCACTGGATTACCAAATACCCCCAAAAATTGCGATATGATATGGGTTATTGTTGATCAACTTACAAAATTGACACATTTTCTTACTATAATAGAAGATTTACCAATTTAGAACATATAAAGTCTCTATAATAATGACGTTGTAATAATTTATGGTGCACCTCTATCGATTGTGTTTGTTCAAGATCCCCATTTTACATCAAAATTTTGGAAGAGTCTTTATAAGAATTTAGATACTGATATTTATTTGAGTATTGATTATCACCCTCAAACTGAATGACAGTATTAAATAAATATTCAGACATTTGAAGATATGTTTAGATCATTCTCACTTGACTTTCAAGGTATGTTAGATTATTATTTACCTTTGGTAGAGTTTTCATACAATAATAGTTTACATTCATGTTTTCAAATGGTGCAATATGAAGTATTATATGGAAAGAGTTATTATACTCCAACTTGTTGGGATGAAGTTGGGGAGAAGAAAATTATAGACCTATAACTTATTGAAGAAAAAATAAAAAAGTTAAAGACTATTCAGGCTCATATTAGAGTAACTCAATGTTGGAAAAAGAGTAACGATGACAACCATAGAAAGGATTTTGAATTTTAAGACGGAGATCACATATTTTCGAAAGTATCTCAATGTAAGGGTGTCATAAGGTTTGGTATGAAAAGGAAAATGAGCCCCATGTACATCGGACCATTTGAAATTCTAGAAAAATTGGAGTTGTATCTTACCAATTAGCAATTCCACCTAGTCTCTCCAAAGTTCATGATGTGTTCCACATATCATTGTAAAATAAGTACATGCCAGACCCAACACATGTACTCCCCTATGAAAAAATAAAACCAGAACCTAATTTGTCTTACTGAGAAGAACCTATTGAGATTCTTGACACTAGAGAGAAAGTATTGAGAAATCGGATGACCTGACTGGTAAAATTTATATGGAGAAACCATAAAATTGAAGTATCAATGTGGAAACCTAAGGATGTTATGATGAAGAACCACCCTCAACTATTTAGAAGGAAATATTCATGAAAAATTTCAAGGATTAAATTTTTGAATGAAATAAGAGTATAACATCCCAAGATTTTATGGTATCTATCTTCTTTAATAAATTCAATTTATTCGATAGCTTACGTTACATGAAACACCGAGATTAAACAAACAATGATATACTAATAAATATTAACTTGACCATTGTTATATTAATATGACCATTAGGAATAGTAATGTGTCCATTAGAATAATAATATCATCTATGAATTTATAAATAAAATATAGGTATCTCATAAATTAAAATATGATATATTTATATCATGAAATAAGTAAATAAATGTTTTAAAATGATAAATTAAGTGTTGGTATTTTTTATGTACGTAAATGTTTATTCACTATTTTATAATTAACATAATGATTTAAAATAAAATATATTTCTATAAAATATATTCTTAAATTAATATTTTTTTGTATTATAATTATAAGAAAATTTTATGAGACCATAATTAATTTTTCAAAGTGTCGTAAAATCTGTTATAATATTAAAATCATTAATTTTTGAAAAGACGATGATTTTAATTAGAAATAAAAATTTTCATATTTAGATAATTATTTTCATAAAATGGATTCTATTTTTTAAATATACACATCAAAAAATGGTTAGGTTTAATTTTTTGGATTTATCAAAAATAGTGGAATTTTTGGTGAATATTGATGTATACTAATTTATGTTATTTAACATTATAACTAAATAAATGAATTATTGAGTGATGGATGATTTATGAATGATGTAATAACTCATTAGTTCAAACTAAAATACTCTAGTTACAGTATTTAGTCATGGGAATCAATACTATTGATAGTATGGAGCCAAAATAATAAACAAATGAATAAAATAATAAATAAACACCCCTCTCCTCCCCTAAAAATACCACCCTCACCACCCCCGATCCTCACAACATTTAAGCCTTTAATATTGTATTAATTCTACCCAATTCCCTTTCAAAAAATCATTAAAACATTTAAGACCTGCTGGTCTTACGAAAAGACCAAATCAATGTGTCTTAAGGAGGTTCATAAGGAGATGATATTCAAGAGGTAAAATCATCCTTCTTTCTCTTTTAATTTATTTTCTTTTCTTATAATATTCTTACCTGCCCTATCCAAAGTTTCATGGTAACTACATTATCATATATATACTAGAATTTTATTTTTATAATGGAGTATCTTTCATCAAATCTCTTCTCTTGTCCTTTTATTCTAAAAATGAAAACATCGCCCGTGACGTGTTGATTCACCACCTTCATAAATGGTGTGTTTTCATTTTCTATTATCACATTTAAGTATTTTTATAAAACAATTAATATAGTTAAATAAGGTTTTAATATTCATTTTATAAGTTATATCATGTTTTCAACCTACATATAAACATAATGTTAAATAAAATGATACAAGTTTGTGATGTTTGTAAAAACCATAAAAATAAATTAAAAAATTTTCATCAACGTTTTATCTAACGAGTCATCCTCATAACATATATCCAAATGATATATGGTAAAATTTAAATTTATGCAAGTTCATTAGTACTAAATTATTCCACTTTTATAGTTTTTCTTCCATTTTACAAGAACTCTCTTAATTATACACAAGGGAACTGACCATAAAACCATGGAACAAATGCTCTCAAAACAACAAAATTAAACATTATAACCCATAAAAATGGCCAAAAACGAACTTAATAAAATTATAAAAAATAAAATATATATTTAATAGATTATAATTTAAGTAATTTACGAATCTAATTTGATTATCTAAGACATTATGTACAAGTGTGAAACACTTTCAGTCATAAGGTAATGTGTTTCTCATCTCACTTTTACTTTTATGAGATATATTCCTTATTAAACCCTTATTTATTATATGAGATATATATAATGAACATTAATATATCATATAATTAATTTCTTTAACATCATGGTATTTAATGATTCATTTTATGATCATTAATTGTGTGGGGTATATAGTTTGAATTATTATAAAGTGGTAAGAGAATTCTTAACCCAATTTCCATTCTTTGGGTGAACCTTTTAATTCATTGATTATGTGGTGATAAGATTATTTCTGAAATAAAATTTGATTATATTATTTTTTATTTCCACTTTTTTTATGTGTCTTTATAGTGAATACACATAATCTATTCATTTCATTAATGATATGATCCTTGTAAGGGATTTTGTCTCAATTTTATTTCATTGAGGTATATTTTTTATGTTATCCACCTATTTTATTTTACATAGTGTATGCACTAACCCTTTTATTTATTATAATTAGTAATTAAATATTTTATTAGATATCCATATTTCTTGTATCGGGAATATGATTATTGTGCAAGCTTTATACCATTTTTATATACGGTGTTTACATTAAATGCTATTTTAACTGGGGAAGTATTGATAAATCCATATCCTATTCTCAATATGGATATTTTGATAAGAAATATTGTTCATGAATTATATATATGTATGAATAATTCATTATAATTTTAGATATGGGTGGGTAAAATCATTATATATACACTCTATGAATTGATAGGTCTCGTGAGACAAAATAGTTGGAGACAAACCCTTCATATTTATTTCCATAAAAAAAATTGATGGGTTTTCACCCATAGATTTAAACCATCATGTGAAAGGTAATGATGGAATATGTTAATGTTTTAGATACACGATTTCAAATAATTAAGAATTTACTTCATTCAGTTTTCATTTATTACTATCCATTAGTTTTTCACTATGATGAAATCTATGGATACATTTTCTTTCTCAATTTATTGATTAAATGGAATGTGTTTTTAAGCTATTTACCATGACAAAATGATTATTACTTATTGGTTATGATTGAATTATTATTGATTAATGTTTATTCTATATTGAAACCTTACTAATAATTTGATCCCACCCTTTTAATTTTATCTTTATCTAGGTTATAAAGATGAAATATTTGAATAAGTTTTACAGAAGCTATTTATTTTACTTTGTTATGTTCTTTATTTTCCTTTGTTATGTTCTTCATTTAATTATCAATGTAATAATGGAACCATGTATGTATATAGTTATTCAATACTAATAAATTAATTGATACTTGGTTATTTGGTCTCTTGTATATATTCCATTGTAATAGACTAAACACTTACTCTAGGCTACAGGGTCGAGGTTTTTACACTAATATTATTGGTATTTAAAATTAGATACTTTATCCTGAAAAATGATCTCAAAAATTGAAGGGGTAATCCTTATATTTGGTAAGTTCATTACCTATGTTTAAATCCCCAACTCAAGTATAATAATTTTAAAAAAACTCATCAAATTATATTCAATACAGGAATTGTTCAGTTTCTGAGATGAAAACCTCATTTTAAGCATGTTAATGACCAAATTCCATTCCCCATGAGTGTAGGTGAGTTCAAAATCAAATGTTTAAAAATATATGACCCATAGCCTCTCTATGAGATTCAGATCCTTTTATAAAAGGATATAAATATGAATTTTATAACCAATATTGATGGGGAAGTTCTCAATAAATAGTTTTTGTCACATTTAAAAAGTGCATAATAACAACAAATTTAAGGTAATGGGTTAGGTAATTTTTTTCGTGTTGGATTGACTGGTGAAAACCATAAGAAAATTAATGACCATATATATGAACATGAATCATAGAACTATAATTTATTCATTTAAATTAAAAATATACCCTAATCCATCTTTATTAAATATTAGGATTGGAGCAGATATAAATTTTTAATTTAATTCATCAAATAATTCCTAATGTTTGGGTATCTATAAAAATTTCACCACTTTAAAAACGCGATTAATCAAAAATGATGTAAGCTTTTAGAAATACTTTATGAACCATTTATATCAACCCACTAAACCCAAGAAGCTATATATCTCAAATCCATTCTTTGTAACTTCAAAAGACATAACAACTTTAATGTTCTTAGGATTGACTAATATTACTTGCTAAAAAGTCATATCTCAAGATCATTAATTCTTAGATCCAATAATGGAACTTAAATAAATTTTCATATAAGATATGGTATTTAAAAATTCCAAACATAATCCGGAAGTTATGCTCATGA
Organism: Viscum album; assembly: GCA_963277665.1. NCBI lineage: Eukaryota > Viridiplantae > Streptophyta > Magnoliopsida > Santalales > Viscaceae > Viscum > Viscum album. The sequence continues at coordinate 1,439,485,809 of OY728122.1, read as the reverse complement.
TCCTATTTTGACTTTGAATAAAACAATAATTCATCCATGAATCCCATAACAAATGAGACAATATATCAATGGAATATGAAGTTTATAGGTGAATTGAATACTATATGATTATTTTTCAAACCAAATAGAATAAAAACTATTCAAAATGATTGTATCTACTCTAAAAATTAGTCTTGGTTATATCTAATTTTTCCCCCTAATATTTGATACATAGACTCAAGATAAATCCTAGAGAACCAACTCACCCCTTTTAACTGATCAAAGCGATAATTAATATAGGTTATAATATATTTTTTTCTTTATGTTCACTTGATTTAGTGTTTAATAATTAGTACATTGGGTAAATATTCCATCATCTTTGTTTACAAAGAAAACATGAGGCACTCAAATAGACACATAGGCATGAATGAATCCTTTAGATTTTAAATAATCAAGATGATTATTTAACTCCTTTAGCAAAGATGGATCTATATGACCTAAAGGAAAAGATATAGGCTTTGTCCCAGGGATATTATCAGTGGATAAATACACTCACTTCTCTGGAGGAAACCCATAGAAGTCATCTAGAAACACTTCATGGGAATTTATTAACACAAGAGGGAGTTATACCAAAATTATAATTACCACATATTACTATAAATAATGATAATTAGCATGATAATTCACTAATTAATAGAAGATAATGTCTATATTAACTCTATATTGGGTCTCTTTAGAAAAAAAAATAAATCCCATCATAAGAGACAAATACTATGCCCCAATGATAAAAAATTGGTACAAGAATTGAATTATGGAATCCAATAAATCCCTAGGATGGTGTATACTTTTTACATATCAAGGAAAACAATACCTTATCATCTCTATTAATATATATTACACATGATGGAAAATTGAAACCCTAATCCTTTTTCTTTCCCATAGGAGTTAACATATCCATCATATAAGGTATTAATTTTGACAGAGGATTTAATAGATTCATAATTTTAGTTTAGATAGGTGATTGAGTGGAACTTGAACCAAATAAATCAATAAATATTGGTGAAATAATATATATAATACTTCACAACACAATATTTTTGACTTTTGATTTAGCTGGTGTTTACCTAGCTATGAATATATACAAAAATTCCAGTTGTTTCTTTGGTCTACCACTAAATGAAAGCTCAATTATCAATTAAATATACATTCAAGAAGAATCATCTCAAACTAAAAACTGTTAAGGATGATATATTTGTACCTTATATGAATCATACTACATCTAAAATACCCTTTGATATGAAGAACCCACTAAAATATTCAAAAGAGGTTTCATTTTGAAAAACCTTTATGATAATCTATACAACCACAAATATGGAAATACCTGGGAACCACTTTACATTAAGGATTAAAATTAAATTTCTTAATACACTAATGGAATATGATAGGATTCTTCCCTAATGGAACTAATTAAGTCGATTGAGACAAATACCTTAAATTACCATTGTTTCCCTATAGAAACTCATCACTCTTCCTATTATTTTTCAGGAATCTTCCTTCACTTATATTAGGAACATACGAACTTACACCCATACAAAAAAATACAACTCGATTCCTCTTTACCATCAATTATTTACCCCCCACATTATTATAATAAGGTAGTTTTAAAAAGAACACCTTTGGACATATGTTTGTGTGAATACCCATATCAACTAATTGATCTTTTAGAGTATTACTAATGGATTTATTTGGTGAAAATTAAACTATCTTAGTGAACCGATAAAAAAAATTAATAAATATTTTATCACCCTTTTGGATATAGATTAATTCTCATTACTTTACCAAATTCTTTGTTTTAACATAAAAATAATGATTTAACATGGTTTTGAAATCCATTCATGATATATTCTCATATAGGTATCCCAAAACATCATACTAGGGCCCTAAAATATTAATTATTAACATTTAAATTTTAAGTACTTAGGAGTCTTTTTGAATTAAAAAATATACTCAATATTCTCCATCTAATCCTCAACATCCTAAGAATATTTTCTTCCTCAAAATATTGGTAGATTATGAAAATGGAATTCCTAAAATCTATTTATATATTAAGATTGGAAAAGATTGAAATATAATTACATGGATTATATAGTAAAAGTAATCACCCTAAGAACATTTTAATCAACTGGAGGATAAAATATATAAAATAATCCACCACTCCCTCTGAAAGATCCACCAAGACTCGACTGAGTGACATAATTCTATATAAATTTCATAAAGAATACTTTTTTATCAAATACAATGAAATATTATTGAAATCATAAAAAATAATATCAATTTAAATCATTAATAACACATAAACACTGTAATAAATCATATAGAGTTATTAGAGGAGAAAAAAGTAAAAAATAAATATTTTTGATGAATCATAACTTGACTTCAAAATTAAGAAAACCATGCATCAACCATAAATTTTATACTAAATCACTTAGGATGGATTGAAAGGTTACTGTAAATTTTTTTCATCCCAAGCACCCTAACCATGAATCCTTAGTATGTCCATCAAATTTATTTCCAAGAACACAAATTTATCAAAAAAATAAGAATCCAAATATGTCACAAACAATTTACAAAGAAAGATTAAATTTCAGAATACATATACACAACATCCCATGGTGACTCAAGGACTATCCCAAAGAGTGTTTAAAAAATAATTCTTTATGATATTCCCAAAAAGTTCCAATGATATAATATTATATCTACCTCATCTCCCAAATAATAAAAATAAAATTGGGTTCTGATCACATTTTGTAATGAACCAACCCATACAAATTAACCCTAATACCTAATCCATTTTTTCACAAGTCCTAAAGAACATTATCAATTACTATTGACTAGAGAAAATTTCAAATTCACCAAATTAAATTTCGTGGGAATGATTTCACCAAATAAAATATATAAATAGAGAAATGATTCTAATAAAGAATCTGACTTAACCATTTTTGTAAAATAGATATGCCGTACACGTAAAATAAATAGTTTTAAAGTAAATAAAATTGAAAGAAATCATAAAATCACAATGAAATAACCTATAAATAATAAAATATAGAGACATAAAATTATAACATAATAAATAAATTTTATATATAGTCGTTTATCATATAAAAATATCAAATGAAAAAAAATGGAACAATGTTGATGTAAATCTAATGAATCTGAATACATTAGTGTACCCAAACTATATAACCAAAATGAAAATATAACCAAGCTACCCAGCTCAATGTGATGAGTATACATCACCAACATTTTACATCCTCAAAACCTAAAAAATATAAAGAATGTTTCCAAATTTTAAAAAGTATCATTTCTTTATATGAATCAAATAAGGATATGTCTATATATACATATTGTGTACCTAGGGTATAAGAAAATATTCTCAGTAGGGGTCCATTATATTCTTGATGAATAACCTTTATAAAATAAACCATTATATGTTAAATCAAAAATCATGTAAAAAACTACCGAGTTAATTTTGTTAAAAAAATGTAACATGGAATAATAATTTTAACAATAATAACCCTAGTATTCTAGAGCTAGTGGATACTTTAATACATTGTCACTATATACAATTGATCACCTTCCAAGGGATAAAATAGTTTAAAACTCTTTAAAATCTAAAAACATGATTGAATCTCATATTATATTTGAAAACATAAAATATAAAATAATATCTTTATTGAGAACAATATCATTCCCTCTAGAATATACATACATATCAATCATAGTACACTTATTTTTATCTTGGGGAAAGGAAATAAACTAAAAGGGTGATCTATGATGCTCAGTAAGGGAATGTGTTGAGGAGAAGTAATCATAGAATAAACAATGAACAAATAATATGGTAGGTATAAATGATGATCTAATAATTCTATATAAATAATAACATGATCTTTAAAATTATCCATGGATAAAAGAATTATTTAAATAATCCCATGGATATCAATAACTAATTTCATAGTCATGTAATTCTTAATGATATGCCTCCTAAACAAATCGTTGAGGCCTGTAGATGCATCAAGAGAACATTTAATTATCATATCATCCTTTCACTTAATAATTCCAATAAATTCATCATATAAATAAAAAGTAAATCCTAATCAACATGCCTTAATAATCAATAATTATTCATATTAGACGAACCAGAGTACAAAATTTCAATACTTTCCCATTTTAAGATGATTATAATCCATAAAAAATATTATAGATTGTATTATTAGATTATATACTCAATAAATAAAAAGATTCATTAAAATATTCTTACATAGAAAAAAAACTCTTAAAATATCATGATAACATTTTTTTAACAGAGTACAATTTTAATTTTTAAATCACTTATTTAAAATATAAAATTTTTAAAAATAATAGGGAAAAATTTTATTTTGAAACAACCATGAGAAATTGTAAAATAATATTCAAATTAAATACTAGTAATGAATATCATAAAATCTGTTAAAGTGGTGTGCATTAAAAAAATTCCATTCACACCTTCAGTAAAAAGTGACTCGTTCAGAAAATGAAAAGGCTATTCCTTTTGTTTTTTTATAAAAAAATTATGGGTAAAAAAGACTTTAATAATTAATTTTATAATATTAAATAGCATTATTGAATACATTTTAAAGAAAATATGGGTATAGAAGAAAAATATTATTGACTTAATATTAAAACTATGTTCGGTTTTCTAATTTTTTTAAATTTTGAGTACATAGAAATAATAAAATGAATATAAAACTTGTAATTTATATAAATAAAAAAATTAGAATAAAATTTATGGTTTCTAGGATTTAAATATCATATAATTTCCTAAACTAAAACTTAAACTTAAATAAATTCATATAAGAATGAGATTGTGAAATAAACCTTTACCTTAGGTCCAACCAGCTTCATAAGTGATTTTAACCTCTAGTATAATAAATGTAAATTTATTATAATTAAATACTAGAATAATTTAAATACTTATAAGTTCATATATTATCCACTTATAACATTTCAACATAATTTTATTTATAATTCTTTCCAAAAGTCATCATTTTTGTGCATTAACTATTTTATTAATCATGTAAGTTTTAATTCGGTAGTTTCAATCCTTTCCTCTTGATCATGGTTAAATCATATATATAATTTTAATAATTATAAAAATATCATATATATATATATATATCCATTATGTAAATATTTATAATCATCCGTGAAAGGAATACATGTAAATGAATCACATCGCTTTGTGGAGGTGGTACTCCATGCATACACACGAGTGACGCTATAATTTTTTCATGGCCTTAAGGGTAAGAAGTTAAATGATATATTATATTTAAATAATTATAATAATTTCATAAATATCATATATATTCATTAGTTATATATTTAAAACCATCCAAGTAATGTGGGGATGAAAAAAAATTACACTGCTATGTGGAGATGGTTGGTCGTACGTACACACGAGAAATGTTATATCTTTCTATAGGATGTAAAGGAAGTAAAAATATATGTACCATAAAAATTATATCATCGAAAAATAGTTATTATACTCAATATATTAATTTATTATGTTTATAATATATTTATAGGAAGTATAAGAAGAAATAAACTTGAAAGAGTCTTTAAAGATGATTACGTCTTCTTTGAGAGGCCTCCTTTAGCTTACACCAGAAGCCGTGAAAGATATTTATTAGGAGAATAAAATTTAATATAATATGAAGGGATGGAATATATGATTTTATTATGGTGGGGATTTATTGAGATATAGACTCAAACTTTGTGAACAAGGGAGGGGAAGAGGTGCCCTTTTATAAGTGAGGAAGAGGACACACATAGAATTACATAAAATATTTAAATATATTTAATGTATACCTCAAGTATAATTATTAAAAATAAAAAATTATACAGATTAATATAATAAAGGGTCAAAATATATTCAAAAAATAATAATTAATATGGCATTCTTAACCTTATATCATAGATTAACCCCCAATAAACATGTTTTAACCTTATCTGTGTTAACAATTTTTTATTGTTTTTTACTATTAATTATGACCAAAAATTATGTTTAACTTATTTAAAAATATTATTTTTTATGATTAAAAATATTTAATCCATATTATAAGGCTCATGTTAAAGAATAATTATAAATTAATTTTAATATAAGTGCATAAAACACAATGAAAACTATTTTTAGACAAATGTTTGTTTTAAGCATAAAAATGATTTTATAGAAATATAAAGTATGGTGTTGTTTAAAATAAATTAATATGATTATTTTAAATAAAATTTTACTTATTTTTATTTAAAACTAACCCAAAAATAAAAGAAAACTTTTATATATTTTATTAATAGAAAAAACTAAAAATTATTTTTATTTGAAAAAAGCATTATTTAGATTTTCAAAATGTTAAGCATATATATTTAATTTCATAATTATTATTTTTATATTAATTATATTAATTTTTTAATATATATTTATTATATTAATTTTTTTTAATAAACATTCAATTTATTCTTATATCATTATAACATCTTAGAAGTGATAGTTTTTTAAAATTGGTATTTTTTCAATTTAACCTAAAAATCGACTATTTTTGAAAAATGTCAAAATAGTACCCAAATATATTTTTGAAATTAGGAATTCAAAAATGAAATTAATTTCTCAAAATTAAACTTATATAATTATTTAATTTATGTTTTAATCACATTATTGAATAAATTTATGTATATTATAGCATTTTTTCTATAGGAAGAAAATTTTACTTACTATAATTGAATATTGGGTGTTAAATTCGTCCCCTTTAAAAAAATTCTCCTTAAAAATTTATAGAATATCACCTCATGAATATATGTTGGTATTTATTTATCATAACTTATTTTGATTCATATGTCACCTCTTTTATCATACGGTTTCACTGAAGTACCTTTACCATCCAAGTCGTTGATTCCACAACACCTGTTATCTAGTGTAAATAATCAAGATATGATCTTCATAGAAAGATTAATATGGTTCCAATTATATTTTATTATAGGATAAAAAATTCATTAGGTTTGGAATTTACTTTCTTAATAATGATATATGGAAAAAATAATGAACTTTCGAGAGCCTAGGTGGAATATCAAAATGGTAATATATAACTAAAACTATTTCTAGAATTTTAAAATGTTTGATTTATTTGGGAGTTAGTTTCGTATTATTGTCAGACATTATAAAACCATTCTACAGATATACCTTTATGGAAATATGATATCTCACTTGAAATTATTTATCCTTTCTTTGGTTACTAACATAGACCTTTTTCTTTCTTTGAGCACCTTAGTAGGATTATAAACAGTCTTCACTTTCATTATTGTCTTCTCTATGATATATGGTCTAACAAGCTTCCATTCACTATTTTTTTTCTAGTAAGTTGGACTAAAACCCCACTTTCCATATAATGATTCATATATTTCCATTTTAATTCATGAATGTAATCCATTTATAAATATAAATTATGCTAAAGGTAAATACTAATCTCATATGCCTTGAAAGTCAATCAAGTATGAACTAAAAATATCTTTTAATATCTAAATAGTCATTTTAGACTTCTTATAAGTGTGAGTATGATATGATGTTCTCAAATGTAGCTCAGTGTTAAAATCATTTTGAAAAATCTTCCAAAAAAATTCAAATGAAAGATTGTGGTTGGATATAATAGAAGGAGGTGTACCATGAAGTCTCATAAATTTATTAATATAGAGTCATACAGGGAACTCAAGTGGTAGATATTAAATTATATTGAGGTTATATGTGGATTTAGAAAGAATAATAATAATAATCTATATCACATCATTATTTCAAAGAGGATTTGGTGATCTAGTGACAAATTCCATCGTAATATCATCCCATTTCCACAGAAAAATAGGTAGGGGTTTCATTAATCATTTCATATGCTGCATCTCATAATTTAATTTCTGAAAAACCATGTATCTTGATATATATTTTTCAATTTCTCTATTTATATTATCCCACCAAAAACATTCATTCAAAACCAGATACATTTTAGTGCATCCAGTGTGTATATAGAAATTCAAGATATACCCTTCATCTAGAAATTATCTCTATATATTTGGTATGGATGGAACACACAACCTATTTAAATATTTTAACAAAACATATTTATAAATAAATTTTTACTATTTTTATATCATTAATAGATTTTATTTTATTTAGTAAACTATTATCATCGGCTTGGGAACTTTTTATCCTTTCTAATAAGGATGGTTTGGAAATAATTTGGGAAAAAGTGATGTTTCCCCTTCCCTAATAATTAAAATATCTATCATTAATAAGTCCATAAATAAATAATCCTTTTCAATCCTCATGTTAGTTATAACTCAATGATCTTTCCTACTCAATGCATCCACTACCTTATTAGCCTTCCCTAGGAGGTAGTGTATTGATTAATCATAATACTTAAGTATTTATAGCAATATCCTTTTTCAAATATTAATATATTTCTTTTAAAATATGTATTTAAAGATCTTGTGATCTGTATATATCATACAGGTTTCACCATAGAGATAATGCATCCATATCTTCAAATAAAAAATTATGGTTACCAACTCAAGATCATGGGTTAGATAGTTATGTTCATGGATCTTTAACTGTCATGATGAGTATGAAATAAATTTATCAATTTTCGTAAGGAAAAATTACAATTCCTTTCTTTGACGTGTCACTATATATCACAAATCTATCCCCTCCTGATGGTAAATTAAACATCGGTGCATTAATCAAACTCTAATTTAATTTTTCAAAACTTTTTTTAAATTCCTTTAACCATAATAACTTAATCCCTTTTTCATTTCAACTTAGTTAATGGGTTTTATAATTGGGAAAGTTTTTGAAAAAATCACTAATAGTAACTTGATAATACAATGAAACTATGTACCTTGGTTATGTTTTTTGGAATATAAAATTCGTTTACTCCTTTTGGGTTTTGAAGGATCAAAAGATATTCCATCCTTAGAGAAAATATGGTCATCAAAAAGAAACTTCCTAATGCTAAAATCCCCACATGATAAATTTCCCATATAACTTATTTTTACATAGAGTATCAAGAAGGATTCATAGATAAACATTATTCTATTCAAAAAATATAGAGTATACCAAGATATCATAAGTAAATATCATAAAGAAACTATAATGATATTACTTGAACACTTTATTCATCAGATAAATAAAAATAGAGGTTAATTATTTAATCAAAAGTGAATTACTATAAAATCATAGTTTCTATAACTCGTATGAAATGTTTTATTTTGAATATCTTCCTTCCATACTTTCAATTTATGAAACTCATAATATATAAAAATATTTGAAATATATTTAGATTCTTGAAGTTGATTAAACTGATCATCAATACAAGACTAAAAATACATGTTTATCATGGTAATGGAATTGATTTCCTTATAATCAATTCTCAACATCATAGTAAAATCCTTTTTTTTCACAAACATAACAAGATATCACCAAGGAGAAACAATTGGGAATATGAATCCCTCATCACAAAAATCCAATAGTTATTTCTTTAGCTCCACTAACTAAACTATGGACATTTTTAAGGGAGTATTAGATATTGGTTTCACATTATGTATGATTTTGATAGAAAAATCAACTTCATTCTCTAGTGGAAATTTAGGCAGTTCATTGGGAAACACATCAATGTATTCATGCACAATAAGGACATTTAAATCCTAAGGTTATCTTTCACATTCATAGGTTGTGTGTGCTCATCTTCTCCTAGAATTTCATTAAGGTGTGATTCTAGGGTTTATTCAATAATGATTTAAATAATTAACTATCTATTATGAGGAAATTAATTCCATATAATCATTAAAAATCATGATTTTCTTCTCTTGGAAATATTTTTTTTGCATTATAATTTAAAATTTAATCTATACCAAGTATTATATTAAAATCTACCATAGGTATAATAATCAAATTTATGAATATGGAATGTCCATGAATTATAATTCAGATTGATTGGAATATCTTTTTTGTAATAATATTACATCTAGGTGTCTTGATTGATAACTCCATTCTTAATGTGATGGTGAAATATTTAATTTTCTTGGAAAATATATAAGATATTAAAGAATGCAAGGATCTAGAATCAGATAAATAATTATCTAACTTTGATGTTTTTATCAAAGTACCTTCCACCACATATCAAGTAACTTTAAATTTGGCTATTTTAATTGAATAAGATCGGTCTTATCACCTTCCCTCTTCTTTGGTAAGTTCCATTTATGTTTGGGGAATTGGTTGACATAGTTCCCTCTTTACTTATAGGTAAAGTATTGTACTATTATGGATTCTTCCTTACCCTTACATTCCTAAGAATGGTATATTTTTTCTACATAATTAAAGAAAACCCATGTTTTCTTTAATCTTGTATGAGGGTGTTTCCTTCCACAAGTATTTCATGTTTGAAATTTTCCCTTTTTTTCTCCCCCTCATACATTTATTTCCACATGAGGTGCTCAGTCAACCTATTTTTTTCTTACATTCCTTCAAAATCATATAACTTGGATAATTATTTATCTGTATTTATATCAAATGATACTATATCCTCAAATGATGTGATTTTTTAGGATACTATTTTTTATTTAAGGATTGTATTTATCTCATAAAATAAATATTCAATAATCCACTTTGGATTATGTACCTAGTCCTCCATATACCTTGATAACCTTGTAATGTTGGCTTCAAACTTAGGAACATTTTCCGCTTCATTTTTTCTTAGACCTAGGAATTTCCTCTCTATATCTTCCCTTTGCTCATAAGGATATTTTCTTCCTAGTAAAGTACCTTAAAATCCTTCCACTATATGCTCTCTATTTACTCCACATCATTAGTGTTTTGAATCAATGATCACCCTTGACATGAATTCACCATGAGATGCTAAACATCAATGTAAACCTTCCCCTTTCATTACTTCCCAATTTGTGGAATATAATCTCTAGGTAAGTTATCAATTTCTCAAAAACTAATGGAGTTGTGGTTCCCTTCAATGATATAGGTTTTTGTCACATGAAATGATCTGAAATTATCACACAACATTATATATTTGGAGGCTTCTCCCCATGTGTAAGTTTATTGGTCATAAGTGGATTAAAATTCTCTAATATAGGTATAATTGTTTCATCTCTAGCACTATATCCATCCCTATATCCAATTTCATTGTCTTTCCTATAAGGGATATACCTACATATATTACGTGCATTGATATAGTTTCCATTCCTTATACTAGGATCCATTTCTAAACTATAACATAAAATGTATTTTCTTATAATAGTATGAATTTTAAGTTATTTTATATAATTGAAAATTTGGTGTAACACTTAACACAAATTTAATATTTATACATAGCTAATCATAGAATCATAAACTTAGTGTATTTGAGAATATACTAAAATCATAAAAATAGTTCCAAATCTTTCATAATGGTTTATAAAGAACATCTAAATAAATAAATGCATCTCCCCTAGGAGTGAATTTATATGTGTGTAGTCTTAGGGCCACTTATCATGCACCAATATAGATCTAGTTAATACCAATTTTTTTCATTCTATAGTTGTTAACCATAGGTTCATAAATTCTATAATTACATCCCCATTCTACTATACCGATATATATTTATTTGATATGAAACCACACATTATCTACCTTACGAAAACTTCACGATATTATCCTATACATAGAATTATTTCTAGAGTTTGTCATAGGATTATGTTCTCTAATCTATGTTTTCTTCAATCTAGTTCACAAGGTTTATACTAAACTTTCCCTGATACCACAATAATGACCCCAACCCTTGCAGCCCAGATCTAGTGGTTACTTTAATACATTGTAATTAAATATACGTGATTGCATATCATTGGATAAAATAATTTAGTAGTCTTGGGAAACTAGATACATTCTTGAATCACACATTAAATTTTAAAACATAAAATAAAAAACAATATCTTATTTGAGAGAAATTTTATTACCTATAGTATATCCATACTTATAAATCATAGTAAACATCCTACGATCCTAGGGGAAAGAAAAAAAATTAAAGGGTGAGATTAGATTCTCAGAAAGGGAATACGTATACTGGAAGCTATCATAGAATAAATACAGCTTGAATAGTATAACATGATTAAATGAAGATCAAATAATCCCATATAAATAATCACATTTTATTAAAGCTTATCCATGGATAAAACAGCTATTCAAATAATCCCATGGAAATTAATAATAGATTTTATAATTATGGAATAAATAATTTCATAAATCGTAAACTTATCATTTAGTCCTCATGCCATAACAAATTATATAAATGGCTAAGGTCAGTGCCAAGTACCCAACCTATTTTGTATCATAATAAATACTAATGAATTAAAGGGATATGTAATTTCACACCCCACCCATCACTTAATAAGTATAATTCATTCACCATATTAATAAAAACAAAAAATAATAAACATTCCTTAATAATAAATAACTATTTGTTTTGTAAGAACTAGTATACAATATGTCAATACATTCCCAAGTCAAAATGATCATAATCAATCATGAGAAACATGGTTGATGGTATCATTACAGTATTCACCCAGAATATCATAAGATTCATCAAAGGATGTTGAAATAGATCAAAATACATTTAAAATATTATTGGAAATTTTCCTAAGGAAAATACCCTTTTTATTCTGAATTCACTTATTTAAAATCTATTTTTTAAATATTAGTAAAAAAATTTCTTTTTAATGAAACATCAAAAATTATAAAGGAAATAGTCAAATCAAAGAGTAATCCACTCGAGAGGAAAATACTTTCATGATATTTTTGTTAAAAAAATATTACATTCTCAAATTTGGTAAAAATTGACTTATTTAGACAACTACAAGTATATTCTTCTTAAAATTTTTTAGAAAAATTAAAACTTTGGTAAAAAACGTTAATCAATCATTGGATAATAGTAAAAATATTAGTGAAAACATTTTAAAGAAAATATTGATATATAATAAAAATATTCATGACTGAATAGAGGATATTAAAATTGATGGGTTTTAAGATATAAATATCATATAATTATATCATTTTAAGCATAAACATAAACAATCCCAAATAAGAATGAGATTATGAAATAAACCCTTATGTCAGGATATACATACTTCGTAATTTATTTTAGCCTTCTGTATAATAAATTAAAATTTATTATAATTCTATAATAAAACTATATACATACTTAAAATATCATATATTATCCACTTAAAATGTTTCCACACTAGTTTATTAATAATTATTTATGAAAATACATATTTTAGTGTGTTAACTATTTCATTTTTCAAGTAAATGTTAGTTCAGTAGTTTTGGTCCTTGCCTCTTCCCATGGTTCCATCATCTCTTTATTTTTAATAATGATATAAATATAATATAAATATAATATATAATTATATATATTTATATATATTTATAATCATCCATGAAAGGATTATATGAGAAATGAATCAAATTGCTTCGTAGAGGTGGTAATCTGTACGTACGCATGAGAGACATTATCATTTTTCAATGGGTGGAAGGGTAAGAAGTTAAAGGATATATTATATTTAAAAAATAATATTTATTTCATAAATATTATATATATATATATATATATTCAGTTTTTTAATATTTACAACCATCTAAGTAAATTGGTGATGAAAAACTCATTACGTTGCTACATGGGGATGGTAGGCCATATGCATGCATGAGTGATATCTTCATTTTTAATAGGATGAAAAATTGGTCTAAAATGAATTTTAAATAATCATCATAACATATTAGTATATTAATTATATTTTATTTACCATTTGAGGATGGTTACAAAATATTTAGAGGAATTAAAAGAAGAAATAAACATGAAATATTCAGTAAAGATGATTACCTATTCATTGAGCAACCTACTTTAGCTTACACCTTAATCCATAAAAAATTAGTCTCAGGAGAAGACCTAGGGAAATAAGAAAAAGGATGGAATATGGGGAGGTATTAGGGTAGGTATTGTCTGATCCATAATGCTCAAAAATTGTGAATAAGGTAGAAGAGGAGGTTCCCTTTTATAAGAGAGGGAGATGATACACATTGAATTACTATATGGATTTAAATATAATTAATGTATTTTTAAATTATAATGATTATAAATGAAATATAATTAGAATTAATACAATATATGGTCAATATATATTCATCCAAATAATAATTATACAAGTTTATATGGTAATATTATCCTTATCTCTTAGTTTAACCCTTGGTAAACCTATTTTAACCTTAACCATAGTAATACATTTTTATTGTTTTTGTTGTTCATTATGACCAAAAACTAAGTTTATATAATTAAATAATATTAATTATGATGATTCCAAATAAATAATACATTTTACAATATTCAATTTGTATAAGTGATAGAAATTAATTTTATTATATGTGTGCAAAACACAATGATAACCGTTTTTAGAAAAAAAATCAATTTTAATAATAATAATGATTTTACCAACAAATGAAGTATAATGTTGGTCAAAATGTAATTAATTGGATTATGATAAATCAAATAATTATTTTAATTCATATAAACTAAACCAAAACTGAATGAAACCTTATATGTACTTCATTAAGAGAAAAGAATTAAACACAATTTTTATTTTAAAGAAATATTTTTTAGATTTACAAAATGTTAAGAATATATTTCGAAGTTTAAAATTATATTTTTATATTAATTACATTAATTATGTCATAAATATTTATTATATAATGTTTTCCTAACATTCATGTTATTCTTACATAATTAGAACATTATAAAAGTGACAGTTTTTTAAAATTGGCAGTTTTTACTATTTAGTTAAAGATCAACTATTTCAAATAAATATCCACAATTAATCCTAATAAATTTTTTGTTAAATACCATATTTTTCTTGGTACATACCTATTTGAGTTTTTATTTTGATCATTGGTGGCTAAGTATTGTTTGGTGATGGCGGGCCTTGTTGAGAAAAATAACATAATGTTTTGGGATGTATGTTTATTTCAATAAATGGAGTCCAGTTATAAATGGGTTTAGTGTTTCATGGGTTCATGGTGATTTGATAAAATTTAATGGTGTTTCAAGTGGTTTAAAAGGAAATTGGGTTGAAAAACCATCTGCATAATGTTTACAAGCTGTGTAAATGGATTACATGTCATGTAATTGCTCAGGTGTTTTAATAAAATAAATCAGAGGCAATGGGTTTTTTTGTATATTCCATTAAAAATATTTACACAACGTGTAACTATATTACCCAAAATGTAATACCCCAAACTACTATTTTAAACATGTTTTATGGATGAATTTTATTTCATTCCACCACAACTTTTTTCCTCTCGACCTAGGGAAACCCTCCAAGCAATTTTGGAGTTTCAAATTCCCCTTTGGACATCCTGTTTTCTAGAGAAATCCCTAGTAATTAGATTAGGTTAGGTTTTTACCATATATCACTTATTCTTCCAACCATTTCAGTTTAATACTTTAATAGTGTGAATTTTTGGTTTTGATCTTGATCAGTTTTAATCAAAGTTTCTCTTGGCATTCATCCACACCTTCATCCTATTGGGAGTTTTCCATTGGGAGCATTGTTGGATTTTCAGTTAAAGGTAAGGGGTCTAAAGATCAACCCTATAGTTTTATAATGTCCATTTTTATGAAATATCATGATGTATCCAACAAATAATTCACCCAAATCAATTAAATAAATGAATGAGATTATTCTTTTAAGTCCTTCGATTTCAATTGGCTTCTAACCTGGCATTTGGTTTCCTGTGGGGTGAACGGACCATGAATAGAACTGAATTGGATAATGGATTAATGTGTGTTTAGAATGAAATGTTATATTAGGTTATTTATTGATATATAACCCATATATTATGTCTTATTTATTATTATTATAACTTTTAAATAGTTTTGATTTAAATTGAAAGTGGAATATGAAAGATAAATGATAATTTACATAATTAACCATTGAGATATATGATGTGATATTGTGATATAAATGTTGTATGATTGGAATTTTATTCTATGATTAAATTATTATATATCAGGGTCGTCCCTTTATCATGCGGACTTATATGATGTAATGCTGATAATGAGTAGTCTCGGACTAGTCCCACGATATAATGCTTATAGAGAGTGGGATATGCCCAATCCCATGTTGTATTGCTTATAGGGATTTGAACCAGATTTTTTAATTATTATAGGCCTTTCACATGGATTATTGTGACTATACCATGGTTATATGGTCATGGTGGTAATGGTCTTAAGACATTCTCAGAGATATTCAAGCATAATGTTGAATCAAGTTATTTTACCTTGGTCATATGTTGTGGTTGGAATGGTCATAAGACATGCTCATAGATATTCATGTATGACATCGATGTAGGTTATTTTACATTGTATGTATGATTGTGATACGAATGGTCATAAGACATGCTCAGAGATATTTATACCTGGATCCGAATCTAGATTTTGTTGTATTTTATTAATTTTGGAATTAATTAATACACATATTTATAACTTTATTGCATAAAATTCTTATAAAATTGGTTATTTTAGAAAATTTGGTGTTGACCTACTAAGTTATAATTGTACCCTATTTGAGCCTCTACTTTATACCTGAGTAGATTATGTGGCTACAGATTTGGACAAGGTAAAAGCACCTTTTTTTTGACTGTTTTCTTGCTGGATGAGCTGATTTTTGGAGGTGGGGCCGATGTGACGTTCAGGATTGGGGAGTTTTGAGTATTTATTTTTGTCTTCTAGATAGTTTATATAATTAAATTAAGTTATATTATAGAAAATCATTAAATTATCCATTTATTATTTATTGGATTATTTATTTGGCTCTTATTAATGTCTTCTTCTATGTCTATACTTTTATTTATTTTGTTTGTATGGTTTATTTTGTACTTATATGACACTTCATACGAGGGAGTATAGTCTCCCAACTATACACTTTATACCCCCATTTATATTTTTAAGCCTCTGACATATGGGGAGGCATGCTTGAGGTCTCATAACCAACCATTTTTAGCAATGTGAGGGAGTTCCAGATTGGGGGACACTACAATTTTGACATAATAAATTCAAAGATGAAATTAAGATCATAAATTTAAATTTGTAAAATTTCGGAATTTGGTTTTATATTCCATTTTTGATTAAATATATTATACTATTGTTTCATTAGGAAGAAAATATTGATTACTATAATTGAATCTTATGTTTTACAATAAGTTTATAAATTCCATGGAAATAAAAAAAGCTACATAAGCCTACTAAAGAAAATTCATTTTTCTAACATAAAATATGTTTATAACATATTTCATGTCACAAAATCATGAGAGAATACCTATGGGACTATGGAATGAAAATCTAGGATACACATACTAAATCCACACAACATCAACATGTAGGTCACTAGTTAGAACTAAATATTAAACTAGAAGGGATTTACTAGCCCGAGTAGAATAATAAACTTGTGAGAAGAATCCAATATTGAATGAGATAGAGAAAAATCCTAAAATAGCCTATCCTATCGGGTATAAAATATCAACATGGTGTGAATGATGGTAAGAAGAGTGAAATCATAACCTAGTGTTGTACTGGATACTAGAACCCACTTTGGTACCCAATATATTACCAGAAATTTTTATCCAAACAAAATTCAATATAAAATTCATTATACTTGAAAAATCTTACCCCTCACCTCAAAACACCCATCAAAGAAACATAACCTTTATAATTCTATATCATCCATCACTAAAACACAATTTCATATTCACGTTTCATTATAAGATAGGTAATAGTATTAAAAGGGTAAATCCTATAACAATAAAACTTTTAATGAGATAAATACTACCTTATCTTTTAAAAACATCATGAAAACAATTATATTCATCTTTCATAAATAAAAATCTATAATTCCATGAAAAAATTTCAATAATTTCACTATAAAATATTACTTTAAATTTTCACAATATGAAAAATGTATATAAAAA
Organism: Viscum album; assembly: GCA_963277665.1. NCBI lineage: Eukaryota > Viridiplantae > Streptophyta > Magnoliopsida > Santalales > Viscaceae > Viscum > Viscum album. Next base: position 1,439,467,703 of record OY728122.1, on the reverse strand, counting down.
TATAATTTATACATTGTATAGAAACCTATTTCCATAAAAGGTGATAAAGAAGAATAACCAATAATATAAATATCACAAAATTGGCGTACATATCTGATATAGATATAACTTCAATGAGAGAACCATTTATAACAATATAGAACTCTTATTTCTTTTAAAAAAAATAAGATAAAAAGGATCCCCTATTTACAATTTGTGAAATCAATATTAAACTATTATTTACACCAATATAGATGAGTAGTCCTTAAAAGATGATTTCAAGCTCTAAAATTCTAAACACCTAAATGAAAACCCATCCATGATAAACCCTATACCACTATGGAATTTCTAGGGTAATAACATGGGAGAAAGAGAAGAGGAAATATGATAGAAATAGGATTAGATTGACTAAAATTTAAGAATCAATCCACTCATAGGGTTTCATTAATGGAGATCAAATAATGGAGGAGGGAATATATATGCTGATTCTTGGTGAATTTTTGAATGAATGAGAATAAAAATGGGCTAATTCTCATTTAAAATTGTTTTTTAAAAAATAAAATATTTTAAGTCTGTGAATGAATGCATGGTTAAGAAAATCATACACTAAAAATAAATAAGTCTCTAAAACTAAAATTTTCGTTAGAAGGTTTACATTTTTTGTTGGGGTGACTATGTAAGCTAACTCTGTAGCATTGAAACTTCTTAAAAAGTTAAAAATTTTGAATACTTTTTAAAATATACCTGATAAAAAAATAAGTAATAAATTAAATATTAAATAATTACATAGTGGCTATCTTAGAAACCAAAATAGAAAAATAAAGAAAACATGTGAGAGTGTGATTATATCATATTAAAACAATTTTACAAGTAAATAAGTGTGGAAATGAATAAAATATAAAAATATCCATAGGAAAAAACACATGGGAACATAAAATAGAAGATACAAGGGTTTTTGGATCAATTTCACTTGATATTAAATATTTCTATTTTTAAATATAAATTCCTCACGAGTCACTTAACTCATCATAATTTATTTAATCAATCTATTGAGAAAATAAACAACTCTTTAAGTAAGTTATCATGCCCTATATAGAAGAGACATAACTCGATAGGGATAAATAATTCATAATTTTTTTGAGTCACATATGATGATAGCCATCATTGGGCATTAATAGATATATTGTAATAGTTTTTTACCAAACTAATAATGTTAATCCTTCACTATGTGATTTTAGTTATTTTATATAATATAAATAAAAAAGGATGGGACTTATCTTGATGGTTTTATAGTTCAATCCTTAATTGTTTCAAAATATATACTCATGGAACAAATTGATACCCAAATAGAATAAAAAAAATAAAAGGTAAAATGATATAATAGTAAATATATTCACCAACTTCATTTATATTTATACCCTTACTATGAATAACCCAATAATTATGTAAAAAAATAAATTATTACTTATCTCCACTATCCGTGAATAAAAACTAATAAAGGAAAGAAAAAAATAATGTTTACCATGGGTTTTAATTTTTAATATTTTCTTTGAAAGTAAAATTCACACTTTAGTTTATCCCAATGTGATTAACATGATTCATATACTTTTATTAATGAATTTAAGCCTCATATAATCATGTCCATCATCTAGTATGACTCCATGGGGAATCCCAACGGCCATTTTCTATTGTAACTGAAAATATCCCAGGTAAATTCCCATTAATCATTCACAGATAGATCCCAATCCAAGAATCAAATCATAAAATTCAATGAGCCCCGCTTCTATTAAAATTTATACATATGTCATGAAAATATACCAAAAAAACTCATGATATCATGCCTTGTGTAAATTTATTTCCATTTATTACCATTTCACACAAAAACATTGAATAAAAGCGACTCACAAAGTATATTTTTATTTTTTTTATTTTTAATATTAAATAATACTTAGTTATCACCATCCATATCTTATGCCATTTTCTAAAAAAATTATATGTTATAAAATTTTATTGATAAGACCTATTAATCTTAGTGTCCAATACTTCCAAATGGTGGTTCATATCTCACAAAGACTAATAAATCTTAATGAAATTGAAATAATTATCTATCAACACTCTTTATTTATACCATTCTAAACCAATAATTAAATTGTTGCTACAAAAAAGTTTGAAAAGGATTTCTATAAATTTTAATAAATATCTCCATGCATAGTAGTGAGTGGTTCATAAGGTAAGTTGAGAGCCCCATGTAGCATGTGAACAATTCTAACACCTTTCCATGCTCTATAAAACATTTCTTTTTCCCTTTAAAGTGTTACCTATAAAATTTCAATACAATATATTACTTCAAACTCTATCTTAATTTATCTCATTATTTAAAAAACACAATTTAAAATATCCTTTAGTTATTTCCATTGGCCTATATGTATCTCTTGTGTTAAAAATATTTGGTGATAGTCACTAAATATTTTTATTACTGTAATAGATTTCAAACCTATTACACAATACCTTATCAAATACAATGATAAAAATGTAATACGTCATACTATTGTTGTATAAGATCAGGTTCTCATGGTATCACTATTCATATTTCATGCATGAAATATTAATGACCATCCTCTTTATTGACCTCCATGGAACTCAAATTGTCACACAAACCCATAATAAAGCTATACACATCCTAAATGTTGTATTTTTATACTATGTGAGAAATATGAAATCTATATAATAGATAATCACAATGAACTTCCAACATTACCAAGTCATGGGATGTGAAAGTATCTTGGGTGATGAGAATATTCTATCACTTTTCATGTTATATAAAGTCATACACACTTTTTTATGATAGTTTTTACTTTCTAAAAATAATAAAAAGTAATAAATTCCATATACTCCTATAAGATAATAATCTAAACTATAATTTAAAATAAATCACTTATCAACACTTGTGATTGAATATAGTAAATAAAGAACTTACTAACACCTTAGTTAAGATTTTAGTAGTGATTACTTGCAAATAATCCCTTATTTAGCATCCAAAAAATATACCATATATTATTTTGTAAGTAATTATGATATAATGTTATTTTAATAAGAAAACTTCTTGTTCTATAAAGTGGTATTCACATGATTTGGACTAGAATTTTATTCAAAAACAGCGTGGAGATGTCATTGTAGTAAAATAATCATATTCAATTTTTAATTTTTTTTAAAATATTCAATTTTTTATTTAAATAGTTAAGATAAAGGGGAAATTGGATTGGAATCCCATAATGAAAAATATGATGGAGTGTGGACACCATATAAAGTGGAGTTGATATGGATATATTTTTATACAATTTTCCACATAAATTCTTTAATTTAATTATTTCTTAGAAGTTAAAATAATGTTTTAATGAGTTAATTTAATTTTTTATTAATTTGATCTTAAAATAATAAAACTATCAAAATAATGTTTTTATGACTTATTAATTTTTATTAATTTTTTTATTAAATTTTTTATTTAACTTGGATTTTATCATTTAATTTGGAATTTTGTTTTAATTTTTTTTTGTTTTTTTGTTTAATTACGATTCATATTTATTAAATTTATATTTTCCTTGTTTTGGTATTTTATTAATTATTTTCAATTTATTATTTAATCTATTTTATTTAAATAATTTAAAAATTGGTGGCATTTAAATGTTATTTAATTATTTTAATAAATTATATAATTTCACTATTTTGATAATTATATAGCAATTTAAATAATTTAAGTTTTTTTATTTTAGTCATAAATTGTTTTAATAAAATCTTGAGTTTGAATTTTTTTTAGTTAGGTTTTTAATTATTTAAAAAATATAATTTTATTTTACTTTAACACTGATGAATGATTTATAAATTTGTTTTATAATATTTTTGGGATGATTTATCTACACAGGAAATTTTTGGAATTTCTACACAGTCAAATTTCAGTTTCATCCATATAGTCATTTTGAATAGAGGATCCATATATGAGTTTTCTCATGGGATATCATGTATAAAAATTTCATCGGAATAAAGATTTTTATTATGGGACCACATAATCAATTATTTCCATATAAAGATTTTATTCAAGTTTCTAAAAACTTGTGTGTCTTCTTCTTCTACAAACAGAGAACCTGCTGCTGAATCAGGCTTCTTGAGAAGAATTAACCTCAATTCGACCCAAATCTAATGAAGATTCCAAATGAGATATATGTGAAGTTGAAGATGTCCACCAATGCTGTTGTGTTCATTGGTTTAATTATTCCACCTTGTGCTCTTCTATCACTAAATATTGTGATCTTTCTTAGGATGATGAAGAGAACTAATATCCGAGAAGAGATCAATTGTTGAACATCATCATTTATATTGAAGTTACCATTGTAGATGCCAATATTGAGAAAACCACTAAAGAGTCCACATTAATTCTCAATTTTTTGAATAACAGATATCACCATACTATTTAAATCATATATTGGTTTTGATGAAATAAAAAGATTATCTACCATTGGTTCTAGTTTGAGGTTAACGAACTAAAGATGATGAAGGTTTCCTATGAATCATTGAAACAAATTTGAAAAAAAGAGGAAATGATGATGAGCCCGATGAATCCATTGAATAATTCCTATTCTCAACTGAGACATCGATTGAAGATGAGATTTATGAAGATGACTTATTATTTATTATTGTTATAATCATATTTTTCTTGAGGAATCTAAGGCTGTATCGATGTTGGTTTACAAGGGATGATTTATTGATGATGACCAAAAATAATAAATGTTTGAGTGAAAACTTTGACTGAAACAAGTGTCGAGGATTGATTTTTGATGAAGAAACTGGATGTCCAAGGACGACAACCATGGATGAACTGTAGTTTGTTTTCATGATGGGAGTAATTAACCATGTAGATGAGATTTCTTTGATCAATTAGAGAATATGGTTCTCATTCCAACAAATTAGATAACTATATGATCGTTCTTACCAATTAAGGAGATTACCTAGATATTAAAATATGATATCCCTTTTGATGATTTTTTTCTTTGATGAGGATTTGAGATAGGAGTGTTCGCTCGACTGTAGTTGATGTATTTTTTGGATGGATATATGAAGACTAGTATGGCTTGTAAATTCTTGCTAAGATGGACACGTGAGTAGTTGAGTGAAGAGAATACAAGGCCTTATGGTAAAATAATGATGGGAATTTTTATTAATTATTAGCCAGTGTCAGAAGTATATTTTTAAATTATATATAATGTATTCTTTAGATTAGGGTATTTTTTGAAAGTGAGAATTTAATTTAGTATATAAATTATAGAAATTAATATTGATATAACAACATGTATAAAAAATATAGACATAATTTTATTTGAAGTGGAACATCGAGAGTGTGAAGTGGAAGATTTTCTACACGAGTGATACCAATTCCAACGTGGATGGATTTTGAAGGCCTTTTGTGCCTTACAATCATGTTTGGATAAACAATTTGTGGTAGGGACTAGTATTTTCAAATGGTGATGTATCTATAAGATTAAATTTTAATTTTTTTCAGAGTTATAATTCTCTCTAGATTATTGAATATTGAAATATAATCATTGATCACTATTTTATTTCTCTATCACTTCATTTATTTAATTTTTCATCCATTTTGATAATGAAACATTACAATTTATAGTGCACCAATATCTTAATGAATCTTACTAAAATAAATCAAGGAGGATTTTGATCTCGAATCTATCTATTTAAATTTATCGTTCCTTGAAAGAATGTTTTGATAAATGAGGGAGTTTATTATGTCAATGCACTAAATAATTGCTGAGAACATTGATTGACTCTTACATAAAGGATATTAATGTTAGATATTTTTGTTTTTGAATTCAATTTAAAAAACATAATGATATGAAAAATTTGGTATTTCATTTTGAGAATTTATAGAGTTAAAAATGTGAATTCATTTTCAATTGATTAAGAGAGATTGATCCATGATATTTGTTATCTCCAACCTCTACTTCTATATTTTATAAAATTCTCTGCTTGTTACCTGTATGTTACCCACTGTTGATACACACTGTTTCATTTTTTTGTCTTATTATTTCTATATTCAAATCATTTTGAATTGTGAAATTAGAATATTTTTATTTAAAATAAAAAAAATTCAAAAAAAAATATTTAAAACTATAAAAGTATAAAATAAATTAAATCTTGAAAAAGTATCCCATACAGGGAAGTCTTATGGGGAGACAACTCCAGTAGCTAATTTAATTTAGTTCTTAGGTTTAAATTTTTAAATATGTTTAATAATGGAAAAAAACTCACTTTCAATCGGTTTTGTTGTCGGGGATGCTTCATAGTGGTGAAATAGAAAAATTTCATTTTTTGATTAATAAAATAAAATAAATAAAAAGTTAAAAAAATTTGTTATTTTTTTACAATATTTCCAATAAATTTGGAAACTCATAAGTATAAAATTAATATAACTGGAGAAATAAAATTATAAAAAAAATTATTGAGATAATTTTTTTTAATAAACAGAAACAACACAAAAAGAAACACAAAAAATAATTTACTTAATTTTTTTTTTCAAAACATAGAGATCATGATTTCTCATAGGATACTAAAGGTGCTATCCTATTTTTATCTTGAGAACAAAAAAATTATTTGGGCTATCATGAGACTACTACTGGCTTAAATATTTGATTATGAGTGATTCATTATTTATAAAAATTCTAAAAACTTTCAATAGAAGACACTCACAAACTCGTGTATAAATTTCAGATGGTGTTTATCACCTTGAAACCCTAAGGGGTAAGTGAGGATCATATTAATATGATATATTCTCTATTTTGATTTGACTAATTGAAAAAATAGTGGTTCTAATATTCAAAATCCTACACTATAGGGAGTCGGAGTCAGTTTAAGTAAATTTTCATCTGGATTTTTTTCCTAGCTTCTGGGACTGGAACATTTAGAAAAGACATATGTGGTATTAGGAAGCCCCCAAGGGAGACTCATCATGAGTATTGGATTGGTTTAATAAGTTTTTATCAAGATACCCTCATCACCACATTTCTGATCAACTCCTAATTTTTATTTTTTATAAAGGATTAGACTTGATGCATAGGAGTATGAAAAATGTTACTGTAAGAGGATATTTGATTGATAGGACTCCTATTGATGTTAGTAACCTCATCTCTATCATGGGTATAAATTCACTAAATTTAGTATTAGGGGCCTAATTCATGTTAATACGACTACGGAAGTGTCTACATATAATTCTAATAATATCCGAATTGAGAGTTGGTTTAGCAAACTTGAAAGCATGATGAAGCTTGTATTAACTAACCATGACCCTTCATAATCCAAACCTTAATGAGTCTATCCCATTTAGATGAATTTTGGTTTATATTCTTACACTAATCATTTAAAGGATCAATTCCATCAATTGAAAGAGGGACTCAAAGCATGTAATGATATATTTCCCAGAAAACCATTCCAGAATAACCCAAATAGTAAATTCCCTAACCATAATTTCCAATATATGACCATAAAATCAAATAATAATTTCAACCAAGGTTAGAAAAAAAAAAAAAAATAGGTTTCAACTTAATAAACAACAAAATAATAATTTAATGTCTGAAAAATTTGAAAAACAACCTATGTATAATCAAAATCTGCTTAGAAACCAATATGGTGGAAATTTCACAAAATTTTAGAATCTAGAAAACCTAAAAACAAAAGTTAATCAACGAAATTATTCAAATAATGAATAAATGGTTAAAAATAAACAAGATATTTATACACAACAACAAATTTTTCTTAAAAACATAGTCACATAAATGGGTAATATGGAAACTAAAATAAATTTTACAAAGAATAAAATAATTTTTAATTTTAAATCATAATATAAAGTGATCCTTAGAGGGAAAGAGAGTGTCAATAAAATATTTTTGAGAAGTGGAACTGAATTTCATATTCCCTAAGTTGAAGACATTGAAAAAAAATCTTAAATTGACATTACAACTTCAGAAATTAATGGAAAATCTCTTGGAGAAGTGTGAAAACCACATACTGAAGTTTTTAAACTACAAGTTGAACTTATTTTATCACATTTTGAAAACAATTATGCAAAAAATATTTTATATCCCATTGAATCTGAAGGACCCCAGAACACCCTAAGAGGGAAGGGGCGAATCGGGGTGTCATCTTTTTATTTTAAACTGATGGATCTTGTTCCCATGTTGTTAGGAACCTATCAAACCTGTCTGATGATAAAATAAAAAAAATAAAATAAATAATCACTTGAAATATGAATACATGTCAATTTTACTTAGTTCCACACTAAGGGATACATCTTAGGACCATATGGTAAAAGGTTATCTGTTATACCAAAGTCCACTAATATTCACTAGTTATGGAGTACAAAATTTTATCATAGTCACTCTGTGCTAGGTGCACTACCTTTACAAGGTTTTAAGGATAAAAAATTGAACCCCTTAGATCAATTATATTGACTCCCCTTACTCACTATGATGGGAAGAATCTGAACTCATTTTATTGACTTGAAGGTCGACTCAATGATTTGGCATCAAAGTATTTGTCCCTAACTTAGTTCATGACTCTTATTGCACCGTAGACCTAATTTGACATGCATTGAAATACCTATCCATTTAAACCTGATATAAAAAAAACTAAAATTTGAAAATATCCTTTGTAAAGCTCCTTTGACAAGATAACTTCTTCATGAAGAACCCCTACCTTGACGAAACACAGTTCCTTTGAAAAACTCCATTGCCTTCACAAAACAACATGCCTTCGTGAAGCTCACTATGATAATTCAGAACATCCCATCATTATGAAGCACTCAATACATAGAAACATTGACTTCATTTAAGACTAGAGTATTCTTTTCATGAAGCTCAAGCTCACATAGACTACAAGTTTTTTGGAGCACACCGTGCTTCATGAAATCAGAGTGATTCTAGATTTTATCTGAAATGTTCAACTCAAATGAAGAGGGGTAGCCTCTTATTTTTAGGCACTTATGAACTCAAAGCTCCACCACCTCTTGCGCTTTTTCTAGATCATTCAAAAATATATTCTTGGTTCTCCTCCACTCACCGAGATCCATGGAAATTATCTATTCTAAATGCTCTATGTAACCACAAATATTTCTGTCAAAACCCTTCGCGCTGCCATAATTCTCCAATTATCGTAATCATGATGTAACACCATCTCAAATCGTAATTCTTCATATCACAGAAATCCTCAAGCTAGTATTTGAGAAATCCACGCATTTACCATATTTATGAAGAGTTGATTCTAGAAATATACCTTTTGCGAATCTTGGATTCTTGTAATCGAAGAGCACACCTCCAAAATACTTTTATCCTTAACAAAACACAAATCATCAATCTAATGTTCAATACTACTTACAACTTGAACTGTATGATCCCTTTCATTATAATCTCCCTAATAATCCATGAAAGGATTGACAAAAAAACACAAACCATACTCTATTTATAGCAAAGAACATACTTGGTTCCAACAGAATAATCACTACAACCTACTATCCACACACTGATTAAATAAGAAAAACATAATAAAAATAAAGAAATAAAAATTTAAAGAACCTATATAGATTTTAGGAATGTAATGGGTTCTTAGAAAGGGAAATGAAAAGTTCATGATGACTTAATAATGTATAAGAAGTCACTGCATTGTCCTTTGAGAATCCCTCTTATTAAGAACAATGCTGAAACTAAAAATGAAATGGAAGTTCATGAAACATTTACAAAATTACAAGTTGATATCCCTTTGTTACATGCTATAAAATAGATCCCTTGAAATGAAAAATTTATTAAAGATACGTATAATCAAAAAATATTGTTCAAGGGAGGTGAGAAATTTAATTTGGGATGAAATGTTTCTTCCATGATTCAACACCATCTCCCTATTAAATGAAAGGATCTATGTATGTTTTCTATCTAATTTTTCATTAGTATCCTCAGTTTGAAGATGCAATGTTATGTTTGGGAGCCTCCATAAATGTGATGCCTTATTATATCTTCTCATATATCAAGGATTTAGATCTAATGAAATCTAGAATTTCATACATCTTTCTAATAGGAGACTATCTAAGATAGCTAGAGTTATTGAAGATGTGTTGGTAAGGGTAAACTATTTCTTCCCTACTGATTTTTATGTGTTTTACATGGAAGATTTTTGATTTAGTTCAAATACACCATTAATTTTTGGAAGAACATTCTTGAAAATTGATATGTTAGTAATAAAAGTTTATAAAGGTACTTTTTCATTAGATTTTGGATGAAATATAATTAATTTTCTTATTTTTTAATCAATTAAACACCTAGTTTGAGATCATTTTGGACACTAAGTTAACTTTACTGAATGGTTTTCCATATAGTTATTTCATAATTTTATTCATGATAACCGACCTCTTGATTCTTAAGAAAATGAATATTCAATTTAAAATAATACATTGTCTACTGAAGAGGTTTTTGAATATGAAAATTCCAAAATATCCAGTAGTGATAAATCTAAAATTTAATATATATGTTGGAAAATTTAATGATTTTTTGGAATTTATAAACATATTAAAATTGGAGGTTTTACTGAATGTGATATTGAAAATGATGTGGATACTTCTAAAACTTTTGAAACATGTATTTATGTAGATTTCTTTTATTTTGTATTTGAAATTGAATATAAAATGGATGAAACTGATTTAGATTCTACTAAAATTGATTTAAATTCTCTGAAAATGTCATTATAAAGTTATCTTAGGTATGTGAACTTGAATATGGAAATTATTTTTAGGATGAAAAGTATTTTTTACTTGAAAATGAATGTAATTATATTATAGGATATTATAGTTATTCTATTATTGAGGATATTTTAGTGGATTAAATTGAACTTAAAGAACCTATATAACATATTTTATCCTAAGGGTATATCCCATCCACACATGAACTCAAAACTTTTTCTGGAAATTTTAAATATTCATAGTTGGAAGAAAAACAACAATTTATGGTTATGATTTCAAGTGGGCTATCTAATAAACAAGAAGATAAATTTTTAGAGGTCCATAAGAAGAATAGGAAGGACATAAGATGTTATTTATATTGTTTTCTTGGAATTAGTATATCTTTTTTCATATATATGATTATTCTAGAGAATGATTTCAAACATGTTAGACAATTTCAAATGAGATTGGACCCTACCATTCAAAAAGTGGTTAAAAATAGGTGTATTCTTTATTGGTTGTGAGTATTATTTACCTCATTTATAATAATATATGGGTAAGACTAGTTCAAATAGTTCCTAAAAAGGGTGGATTTACTATTGTTAAAAAATTATTTAGAGAGCTATCGCCTACTAGGTTTCCAAAAAAGTAGAGGGCATGAAATGATTATAGGAGGATGAACATATTTACTAGGAAGGACCGCTTTCCTTTACACTTTCATGATGAAATTCTTGAAAGGTTGGCTAGTAAATCCCATTATTTCACCCTAGATAGTTTTTTATGGTTACTTATTGAATCCCATAGCTCTATAGGACTAGGAAAAAACAATTTTTAATGTCCTTTACGTACCTTGAATTATCATAGAATTCCATTCAGACTATGTAATTCTATTTCCACCTTCCAAAGATACATACATAGCATCTTTTATAATTTTCTTAATGAATGAATGAAAGTGTTTATTAATGAATTTATAGTTTATGGATCATATTTTTTGTGATGAATGAAGTGTTTAGAAGCAATTATTAGAGTGTTTATTGAGAGGAATCTTATTCTGAACTTTGAAATATATCATTTTATGGTTGAAAGTTTAATTTTTCTTGGTTATGAAGTGTCTAAGAATGGACTTTAGGTGGAAAATTCTGCGGTTGAAATCATCACTTTACTTCATTTTCTTATGAATATGAAGAATATTAGATATTTTCTTCGCCATGATGGGTTCTATAAGAGATTCATAAAGGATTTTAAACAAATTTATTTTCATTTGAAAATAATTTTATAAGATGAATTTTCTTTTTCATTTGATGAGAAGTGTAAGGAATCCTTTAATGAACTCAAACAGAGGCTTGTATTCCCACAAAAATTTCAACCACCTGATCAAAGTTTTCCTTTTGAGTTGATGGTTGATGCTTCTAAGTTTTCTTTTAGGGATGTTCTTGGACAAAGAGTAGAGAGGAAATCACATTGCATTGCCTATGATTCTAGGACAATAAATTCTTTCCAATACAATTACTCAATAATATAACAGAAGTAATTAACCATTTTGTTTCACCTGATATGATCTAGAGCTAACTTTTGGGATCTAAATTTTTTGTTGTTACTGATTATTCTGATATTATATATCTCATGAAAAATATTGAATCAAAACCACAGTATGTTATATGGATCTTATTGATTTAGGAATTTGACATAGTGATCCAAGATATGAAAGGAATTAAGAACACTATAGCTAGCTATTTGATTAGGATACCTATTGAATATTTTCTTGAGAATTATTTTGATGAACTTATTTGAGAGATTATCCCAAGAGATAAGTTTCATTCTACCAATTTTGAAAAAAGGCCATAGATTTCAAATATTTTGAATTACATAGCTGATGAAATTTTTCCTCACTAGTTTTCCAAGAAGAGGGTTAGTAAACTGATTTTTGAGTCAAGAAAATATGTTTGTGATGAACCTTATTTTTGGAGCATTTCATGTGATCATATTTTTAGGAGATCTATCTTGAATTATAAAATTCATTCAGTTGTAAAATATATCTATAGTCTGAGATGTGGTGGCCACTTTGGTTCACCAAAAAACTACTAAGAAAGTGTTTAATTATGGTATATTTTGACTAACCATTTTTAAATATGCCCAAGAGTTTTTTAGGACTTGTAAGGTTTTCCAATTACAAGGAAACATTTATCAAAGATATGAGATTCTGTACTAAACTTTTTTATTTTGGGATGTCTTTGATATTTGTGGAATGGAATTTATGGGATTTTTTCTTAATTCCTTTGGAAAATTTTGCATCTTTCTTGAGGTTGAATATATGTCAAAATGGATTGAATTTGTGGCCACAAGAATAGATGATTCTAGAGTGGTGTACCAATTTGTCAAGATTAATCTGTTTTATAGATTTGGGATGACTAAATTTGTTCTCACCTACCAAGGTACACATTTCATTAATAGGACCTTAGAGGCTTTGTTGAAAAGATACGGGGTAAGTCATAAGGTGTCTATGCCCTATCACCGTCAAACAAATAATATATGTTAAGTGAAAAATAGGGAGATTAGTTGTATTCTTGAGAAATATATTAACCCAAATAGCATAGATTGGTGCTTATGGTTTGAGGATCCTATTTGGAAATCTATGATATCTTACAAGACTCTAATAGGGATGTCCCCTTATAGTATAGGTTTTGTAATATATTTTCATTTTCCCATGGAAGTAGAGAATAATTTTTTTGGGATATAAAATCTTTTATTTTGAATCTATTTAAAGATGGAAAAGATAAGAAGCTATATTTTCCAGAGTTTGAATTTTTATGAAAATTATAGGATATTTATGGAGAAAACAAAGTCTATTAATAACAAGATGATCTTGAACAAATAGTTTTAAATTGGAGATAAATTGTTACTTGACTACTCCAAGATGACATTTTTCCTTGGTAAATTTCATTCCAAATGGGATGGACCTTTTATTATAACTCACATTTTCCCTTTTGGTGATACGTAAATTTGAGACCATTAGAAGGATGTTACATTCCCTGTTAATAGAAATTGGATCATGCTTTTTTAATAGGTAATAAGGGACCCCCTAGAGAGTAATTCCTTTTGTTAGAATCTGAGTACCATTAAATAAACCTAGTTTTTTATTCCATTATTTTTTTTGTTTGGAATAAGTGTATGAGAAATAGAACCCTTTTATAGTGTTAGGATTTTTCTTTTTATTTCTTAGTATTTATTTGCAGTGAATAAACTAATCTTGAAGGATGATACTTTTCCTGTTGTTCACCATAAGTAAATATGATAAGGGATTCTTTCCACTTCTTAGAGTAGACGTTTAATGATTTACCTTGATATTGGTAATATAATAAATGAAGTAAAATGATTCAACCCCTTAAATTTATTAACTTTGTTTTTATTTTATTGAAACACAAATTTTCTATAATCTAATGTTAATTTGTCTCCATTTTAAGAGAATCCAATATAACAAGAGGTACTTTTTCAAATATTTGAAGGTGGGAATTTATGTACCTTTGTAAAAAAATTGAGCATCAATTTCAAGGAGTTTTTAATTTAAAATCATTCTCATTTTTCATGATTTATAAAATATGTCGTTTAAGCTAATAGGGTCTTTAAGTTGGTCTTTAAAAAATGAATCTAGAATAACATTTTTCTGAAAACATTATTGTTAAAATATGATTTTTAACACTATTAAATTTCTTGTTTTGATTTCGTTTTAGTGTACTATCTTGATGGATATTATTTGATTGTCTAGGAATCAATTAAAAAAATTTCTTTAACATCCATTATCATACAATCCTTTACCTTGAGCTGAATCTTTGAAGTGGTGACCAATTAGTGGAATTTTGAGCATGGTATGAGTTTTTTTATTTATTATGTGTGGATGAAACTACATTTCTCTTCTTGAAACACTTTGGTAATGATTTTAATACATTTAATGCCAAATCTATTTTGAACTTTAAATTGATTTTACATATTTTCTCCACCTTGGATTAAACATTGGGGAAAATATTGGTCATTAGAGTAAGGGATATGTTATTTCAATGTTCTATACTATACCACAATATGAACCTGTTAAACACCCATTTTTTTTTTCAAATTTGATAGTTTCTTATGTTGTAATAAATCATTTTTAGTGGTTCTAATTTTTTATGAATTTTCAGTGTTGTGTAGTCACTTTAATGAGGTTAATTATATATTACCCCTTGGATATAGTTGATTAAATAATTTTACATTTATATCTTTAAAAGTGAAGGAATTTAGTAAAAGAATGTGTGAATGCTATAAAATAATGATTACCCTTAATGTTTGAAATTCTAATTCAAACATTAAAGATATGAATTCAAATTAATTATGAAAGAAAAATCCTAGTCTAGGTTGAACTAATTATTTTAATATTTAATATGATATGAGTTATTTATACTTATTTTTAATTTATTATGTTTTCTTATCCAAACAGGGTGTTTAATTTATTTACTTTCTAATTATGTGAGTTTTTCTCCTAGAGGTAAAGAGATTTTTTCATGTTCAGTTCAATAAAAATTGAAACAAGTTCATTCTAAATGAAGATTTTTAAGTTCAATGATTTTTGTAAAGTAAGAATCAGTTCAATGCTAAAATAATTAATCTATTTTTGGTAAAATATTTTCACTTCTTAATGAAATCCCAGAGGGAAAAATAATATTGGAGACCAATTTTTCATGGCCATTCGGTATTTCAAAGTAAAGATTCATTTCATTCCATTGAATTTAGATCATTGTTTTCTTGAGGAAAAGAAAAATCTATGTATGAGGGAATTGATGTGGTTTTATTTTTATATAATTTTACCACATAACTTATTTAGTTTAAATATATTTAGTTGTTAAATTTTTTTAATGAGTAAATTTAATTTTTTATTAATTTAATGTTAAAAAAATAAAATTGTTAAAATAATTTTTTTATGATTAATTAATTTTTCTTTAATTTTTTAATTATAATTCCTCTTTAACTTTGATATTATCATCTAATTATAATATTAATTTTAAAATTTATATTTATTTTTTCTTTTGTTTATTTATATTTTATGTTTATTCAATTTATATTTTCCTGGTTTTTATATTTAATTAATTAATTATAATTTAGTATTTGATATATATTTTTTAAATAATTTAATAATTAGTGAAATGTAATTATTATTTAACTCTTTTAATAATGTTTATAATTTCATTATTTTAATAATTATATAATCAATTAGGTAATTTAATCATTTTTATTTAAATATTGTATAGTTTTAATAGAATATTGAGTTTGAATTTAATTTTAGCCAAGTTTTTAATTATTTAACAATTACAATTTTATTTTAATTTATGTTTTATGAATCATTTATCCACTAATTTTATAATTTTTTTGATGTTTTAGCAATGCAGACAATTTTTGGAAATGGTATGTGGCTAAATTTCAATTTTAGGTTTTATTTCGGGTTACAAATCTCATTTGGGCATGTGAAAATTCATGTGCCCATTTCTTCTACAAATAAATAAATTGAATCTGAATCAAGCTTCTTGAGGAATCTTGACATCATTTCCACTGAGACCTAGTGAAGAATTCGATTGATATCTCTATGAAGCTGAAGAAGAAGGCCGATACTACTGTGTTCACTTGTTGAACACTACAACCTTGTGCTCTTCTGTCACTGAATACCAAGATCCAGAAAAGCCTAATGAAGAGAACTAAAATATGGGTTGATATACATTATTAAACATCATCATTGATGATATTGTTTCCTCTAGAGTTTCTCTTATAGAGCTTTCCACTGACAAATCCAGATTTGATTGTGGGTTTTCAAAGAACACTTATCACTAACTTGTTGAAATCATATATCGATTATGATATACCCAAAATATGAGTTTCCACTAATTAGAGTTTGAGTTTGACAAAATTGATCTGATGAAGCTTCCCTCTGAAGTATCGATCCCAATTTGATACATAAGAGATGATTCCAAGCATGAAAATTCCATCAATGAAATCCCATTCTCAATTGTGAACTATGAGAGAGGGAAGTGGGGGATATTCTACACAACTATTTCTATTTCCAAGGAAAATTATGATTGAATACATTCCACACCTTGAAATCATGTTTGGCTAAATCATTTGTGGTAAGGACTAGTATTTTCAAAGGTGATGTATATTTGATTTTACATTTTTTTTATTTTCATAGTTATAATTCTATTTGGATTATCAATTATTGAAATATGATCATTGAACAATTTTAAATTTCTATTTGATTCCTTTTCCATTTAGAGAGTGTCTTATTACTGATTGGAGTGTTTCGATCTCTTCACAGGGATTGCTAATATAGTTAGAGAAGGATTTTGATTTCCATTATCTCTATTTAAATTTATTGATCCTTGATTAAGGATGCTGAGCATAGAGGGATTTTACTATGGAATTTACCCGAAGATCATCAAGAAAATTGATCTTCTCCAACTCAAAGGAGATCAAATTCTAGGATTTTAGCTACTAGATTCAATTTTAAAAACATGATGAGATGCACAATTTGAGATTTGATTTTAAGCATTGATAGTGTTATAAATGTGAATTAATTTTCACACAATTAATAGAGTTTGATCTATGAAATTTACTATCTATAGACACAACTTCTACATTTGTGAAATTCTATGCATGTTACATGCTCATTACCCATTATTGACAGACACTGTTGGAATTTGTTTTCAGTTTTCCTCTTTCTATCTTCAACTCCTTTTTCATTTTAAAATTAAAATATTTTCATTTGAAATTATATTATTTTCCTAAAAAACAGTTTAAAAATATAAAAGTATAAAATCAAGTTAATCATGAAAAAGAAACCCCTACTGGGAAATCTCATTGGGAGATAACCATGGTCACTGCTTTACTATGACTCTTATGTTTAATTTTTTAAAGTGGTTTGACAATGACAATAAAATACCTATATTTCATGCATATATTTTCATTATTAAAAATATGATAAAGTTTAGTATTACAATCCTATAGAGACAGTGCATCGTACTATCTATAAATGTTCATGAAGATGCCTAACTATGCATTTTTTTCTTTTGTAACATATAATACACTTTTCATGAAACATTTTTTTGAGGTTATTATAGGTGAATTTGACTTACCAATGGATTGGTTAGGTAAAAATAGGTTAAGTCCAAGCCTAAAGAGACGTGTCTAGTGGTTTGACTAAGTTCACTAAATGACTATGATATAAACTATATATATGATTGGGAATGATATAATAGAAATGCCAGTTTATTGGATGGGCGCGATCTAAACTACTGGTGGGATAGATTACCTAAAGGGGTTTTAACAAGATTATAAAATGGAGGGTATATAGAATGAATAAATCATTACCAAATCATCTCACATTTCTTGATTCCTTATCATGCCTTCTCCAAGCATGAAATATGATTTTTAGGGTATAATAAATTAAATCATTCATTACTCACTCATTTAAAAAAGTTATTCAAGGGTTAATCTCTAATAACTACTGGTATTGTGTAATGATCAACCTTTATATCCTAATGTGGATTCACTTGTAACCCATATAACCACCAAATTAGAGGGGCTGGATATACGCTTAATGAGAGATACATCATAACATGTATCAATATTGTCTGTATATAATCATCAAATCCAATCTATAATTTTTATGATTATCCACTATATCCTAAAATTCTTAACGGTATACTCTGAAAACATGTACATGGTAGTCTCAATATCTTGTTATAGGTGGATCAATTTGATGGAACTAATTTCAAAATGTTTAAAAATATAAATCAATTAATCCTTACAACTCATAAGGTGTTCTATGTACTTATAATTCCTAAGAGATTCATATACTATGATTAGAAACTAAATATTTCTTTAATGACATATAAATAGTAAAATGATGACCTTATGTGTTGGAGAGAAATTATAAACTCATTGTTTGATGATCTCTTTAATTTATGTGAACACGTTGTGACTAAAAAAGTGATATGAGATGATTTATAGAAAAAAATACTCTACTAAGGATAAATAAGTGGGAAGTTACAAGTAAATAAATTTATTTCAGTAGATAGTTGTGTGAGGCCGAGGAGAGAGTAGACCGCTGATATGAAAAGGGGGTGATTAGTTGTCATAAAAAACACCAAATCTCAAAAATCAAGTGACTCACATCATTTATTAGTGAAAATAGATATTAATGGAGATGATGTGATGATGTGAGGATGAGTGGATATAAAACACAAGGGAACATGGTTTTTATAGAGTTAACTCACGCTTATAATCAATTGGCTAGTCCATGGTGTAAATAGTTTCAATACCACTACCCACAATCCAATTTATTATCATAGGAATAATAAAATAAGTAAAAGGATTTTATTAAACTCAAAATTATAATATTACCAATAGACACCAACAAGTTAAATGATATTCAATTTCCATACCTCAAGTTCCTATGTGATTTGGACTTGGTGTTTATCCTTGTTCTACTCCTCAAAATACTATAAAACCCCTCTTGGAATTCTTGTTGTATACCTTTTAGTCCTTTATTTTTGTCTCCCACACCTTCTCTAGGAAAGTCCCTATATTTTTATAGATATAACTTACATTGAGACATGACTCCTCTTATTACAACATTACTCCATGATCCAAAATATATGGAAGAATAAAACCCAAATATCTTAGAATCTTTCTTAATATCTTTTAATGTATTTACATCCTGGTTAATAGACTATGGCATGAAAAATTAAAATTTTACCAAACCAACAATCCACTGATCTTATCGAGTTAGACTCACTACATCATGTATTGTGCACTGCATCATGGAATTATTCAAATATCCATAACAAGAAAATCTTTAGGAATTTATTTTCTAGATTTTAGTAGTGTTGTTTATCCTACTAAAACATGGTCTTATTTACTTATCCAAACCCTAAGGAATAACTATTTTTCTCATTGTAGAATCCATTGAAAATCATCACGGACTATTTCATTATGACACAAGACCATATTTCTTCCTAAACCAGCACATAACTTAACTCTCATGGGGTTTATCTATGACACAATCAACTTCACCCTGATGCCTTAGTCAGAACAGTGCGGTGAAATAAAATTGATTATGCTTTCTCCCATCAGACAATGTCCTTTATACATGATATAAACCCCATCATACTACTACATGATAACCATTATTCACATCATGATTTGATAATAAACAAAATAACTTAACTACTCTCATTACTATTCATATCCTATCAAATTTAAAGAACTTACAACTCATACGTGATAATGTTTCTAACGAATATATCATGACATAATCCCAAAATCATGAATGAATTACCTTAAGAATCAATTCATGATATGTAACCATTATGGTGTCATTTAAAAACCTCAACATAATATTAAATAGTGATTGTGAGATAACTCCTTCCCTCATTACAAGATGAATACCATTTATACCATATATCAATTGAGATCAACTCCTCAACCTTATTCAATTCAATTCATGAGGATTCTTGAATCTCCAATCTTCTCAAACTGCTCCTCATTCTCACCCTTTTTGTTTTTTTGGAAATATAAATATCATCACATGGGATATTCTCCATACATCAGCTGCCAACACATCAATATCCTCTTGATTTGGAATAATTCTCAAATCCTCCCCACTTTATGATCACCTAAAAAATAAACTAGAGTATATCCCCCTTTCTTGAAGAAAACATTTTGCATACTTCCCGTTTATCTAAAAATGAAAAGGAATGAAAGAGGTAAAATATCAAAGGGAACATTCAAGGATTTTATGAAATAATGAAATAAAAAAAATACTCTTAAGTGTTGTAAGCCACCCTTATAAAGTGGTCTTGTAAATATATTAATGAATTTATATTTGGTTAAAAATTATTCTAATTAAAACTCACAACATTCTACCTTATCCTTAATAAAGTGAAACTTTATATCAATATGCTTCGATAGTGAATAACGAACCGGATTCTTTGACCAATTGATTATTCTTTGATTATCACATCAAATCACAAATGGGTATGAAACATCAAACCTCATGTATTTTATCCGATACTATATCTATATAATTTGGGTTTTTATTGTAACACTAAAATATACTCAACTTTCTTTTAGCTTAGAGTGAAAAAATCTACTTCATGGAGTTACATGCAACACATTTACACCAATAAATAAATCACCTCTAGAATATGAATCTATATCTCAAACATCTCTTGCTTGATTTAATCAACATAATTTTAAAGTTATAATTATATATCTTTTAATACCTCATGCCATAATTAAGAGTTCCTTATATGTAGGAAAATATACATGTTTCGTCTATAAGAAAAATCTTTTTCAGGTTTCTTTGAAATCATTCCCAAAGTGTAACAAAAAACACAATGTCTAATCTTGATTCCACAAAATAGAGTGGGTTTACATTGAGATCTCAAAACTATATTTTATTCAAACTCCTTATCCATACAAGAAAAATATAGTCACAATCATAATAAGAGTGAAAATGTATCTCTATTCCTCCATTCAGAACATTTATTACAACCCATTAGCATACTTATCTTGTGATAGAAATATAAAAAAGGATTTATTAGAGACTTATAGACCCAAGAAAAATTCCATCTCACCAATAATTTTTAGCTTAAAAAGATTCTTCATTTGGCTAGCCAATTATTCATAAGTTTCTTCTTTATTTATGAAAGGAATTAATTCATAAACATATACAATCATAATAAACAATTTTTCGTCACCTACCTAGATAAAATATTTTAATCCACTTTTCCTTAATTAAACTATATTTTCTTTATGCTATTATCCATATTCAAGAACCATACATGGGTAAATTGTTTGAACTCATATTATTCATTCTTTATATTTTAAATTTGGGGACCAAAACTATCTAGGATAAACCCTTCGGGGTTTTTAATGTAGACAACTTCTAGAAGTTCAAAAATAAGAAATTCTGACTTCATTCCCATTTAGAAAACATTGTAGTAATATTTAGCACAAATTAAAAGAAATATTTTTTCATGCCTTGTGACTAAATAAAAAATGTAATTAAAATAAATACCATCAATTTGAGAATATCTTTTGCAAATAAGATGAGCATTATTACATGCTACTTCATCCTTCACCTTAATCTTATTGTGAAAAAACCCATTTTTTCCTGATAACATTCTTGTTTATGTTATGTGACACCAATTCCCAAGTTTCCTTATTCTCAATATAGTTTATCTATTCTTCTATAATCGAAATCCAATTCTTATGTTATAAGACTTCATCAAAACGCTTTGGTTTAACCATTATGAATAACTGGTATGATTCTAAATTCTCAAGATTATCTAGGTTTGTACCCGTTACTATAGTCTCTAAGAATATTTTTATTCTCAACATGTTTTTATGTCCTTGGAACATAGAAACACCTTGCACCAAGCCTTCCTCATCACTATAATTTTCAGTATTAGTATGAGAGATATGAAAATATCCTAGTTCATCCAGAATATTATCATGTTTTCAAGATTCCTTAATATCTTCAACATTAAAAATTAGTTATGGTGCTTATAGTGGAATTTTATTTTCAAAAAAAAATTTATCTGTTTTTTCAAAAATCTTCTTTAACTCCTTTTTTTATCAATAATTACTTTTTTCACTAAGTGTATACCTATGAAATATACCTTTTTTGACTCTCTCATCAAACATTACCAAATGTTTTCATTTAATCTTGAGAAATAATGTGCTACTAAACAAATTCAAAATCTTCATGAATTATTTCATTTTAACCCAAAACTCATATAGTGTTTTTTTTGAATTAGGTTGGAGTAGGAATAAATTTTGAATATAAATAGCTATAGTTTTTCTTCAATATAAAAATATTTTGAAGTGTCAGACTCCACTAGAATTATTACTCCCATGTACACCAAGATCCAACTCATCCTGTAAAAAAAATATATTTTTAGGGTGTGTATGGAGTGATATATTTATGTATAATCCCATTATTATCAAGATATTTCTCAAACACCACATTCTTATATTTAGATCCATTTACATATCATAAAATTTTGATGAAATTAACTATTTTTTTCTCTGCAATCCTTATTTTAATCTCTCAATATTTATTGATTTACTTAACATAAAATAGACAAAATTTGTGTGATTAAAATTATTAGAAAATTTCATAAAGTAATTATCACAACCGGTTGATTTCAATATCATTGGTCTACACCCATATATACTAACTCAAAAGGTTTCTACATTTTTATTTCCACCAACTTGTGAATCTTATTCATTATTTTTCCTTTGATAAATGTAACACATGTTTTGAGTCTTTTAATATTCATCTTTGGTAGATTTCTTGTTACTTCATTCCTGATATGATTAAAAATATTCAACTACCCCAAAAGGTAATGTATTGTATGAAAAAATTGGTTTTCCTCCTTTATTCTCATGAAACCTGAATTTTAATCTTTAAAAATCTAGAATAGGTTACCCCTTGCTTTCCACCACTTTATTTTAATCTTATTATCCTTGAAACTCTTTGTGAATAATTCATTATTCAAAATATATTACCTATATAACACTATCAAAATGTTTATAAACACTAAGAATATTTTTCCTCTAAGAATCTCTAAATATACTATCACTGGATCTCTTCTTACAAATTTTGGTGTATCCAAATCCTATCACATTGAGTGATCCATAATTTTATAAAAGTGCAAAAGCCTCAATTTGGGGTTAGTTACTTAGAACCAACTGATTTTTCTTTACTTCTAATTACCATAATATTAGTAAATATATTAACATACGATGATTATTCTTCTATGTAACATTAATGAGATAATGTCCTGTAGTTTTTGTCATATCAAAAGGTTATAATAGTCCCCCATTATAATGAGAACCTAGAGATACTATGATAATATTTTTTAATATATTTCCTAAGGTATAGATAAAATATTCATGGTGAGACACATATTTTGTTTTAATATTAGGTGTTTGGGGAATATAATATATTGAAATTTCTTCTCACGAATTTACCACTTAGTGATCTCTAAAAAGAGAGGTCATAAAGATAGACCCCCTATAATAATTCAACATGTTTATGTGTTATTAAATATTTCAATATGTGAACATGTGTATGGGTTCTTATACTTGAGGTTATTATTAATGTGTATCATGAATCACAAACATTGATGTTTGGATGAAAATCCTAATAACATATTCTCATGGCGAGGTAACATATGTTGAGTGAATCATAAGTGATATGAAATTGAACTGATAAGTTATGAAATGATTTTACCTTTCACATTAATGGAATACGATATCTATTATACTTTGATTGAAATGAAACTACTTTGTTAAATCCATGGCCATGGATGTTCATATATGATTATTTTTTCAGAAATCCAAATAAACATAAATCAAGAATTTAAGGTGATGAAATAAGGATTCATCCTACTTAGTGAGATATCAATAGACAAAGCGATTATATTATATAATAAAATTCATAGGAAGGTTATTGTCACTATGATACTAACTTCTTTCTCTATGGGTGACTTGATGTGTTGCTAAACATTAACCATGGATGTTAGGTAAGTTCACATAACTCCACCAAGAAAGAGGCATATAGGCTCATACCCTTAGTTTTCCCATATTCTCATTAATAATTATTAAATTTTATAATAAAAAAAATATTATACTTAGATAGTGGAATAATTATTATTTAAGTAAAGTTGATCAAATAAATTCAATCATGAGATATTTGAGTTCAAAATATATGACTTAAATTTTATATCTTTTTTATTATTCATATGGTAATAAATAAATATTTACTTATTCTCAGTTTAGTGAATACATTAATACACCATTAGTTATTTAGTCATGTGAATATTAAAATAAACATTTATTCACGAATATAGTGAATATAATATTTATTTATTGATCAAATTAATAATATTTATTTGAATAAATAGTTTACTATTTGTGGTTCGATAAATTGCAAGAGAGGATTAATGATTTCTGTTAATTGCCCTATGAAAATGATAGATTTTATTTAATATCATTTAAATAAATATATAAATATTCATTTAAGAATTTATATTTAAATAATATCATGTTATAGCGACCTATATTTTCATACATAGATATTATACCTTAATAGATGGATATTTATTATATAACATAATGATCCATGCTAGAATCATATATGTCTAGTACCTTTTGGAACTTGGACTCATTAGAATCAAATTCATATGATATATATTTATATTATCTACCACTTAGTTATTCATAGCTTGAATCCTTCTTAGAAATATCATACATAAAATATTTCTTCACAACATGGGGAAATGATACATTATAAAGGGTGATCTCAGATGCCCAGTATGTGTAAATAAGTGAGATATCAACGATCACTTAAGCATAATATGAGCATAAGGGTATGATAACATGAGACTAAATTTTTAAAACCATAACATGAACATCATATATCATAATCTTGAGTCATGACTTAAATCATGGTAGCTCCTATGACATGAACCATAAAGGAATCAAATAACATGATACATGAGAGCATAACATTGTCATAAGAAATAAGATTTTGGAATACAAATAAGAATATAAAATCATTCTCTTAGAAGTAAATTATCACCAGAAGGGATATCATAGTGGACTGAGTTTACCTCCCATTCCATTGTAGCAGTCAGGATTCACTCCCAAGACTATCATAGTAGAAAAATTTTCTTACTGAACTATGTTAACTCCTCATTCTAGTATAGTTTATCTCATAATATTTCTATCTTTACCCAATGAATTGGAAGAATATATAATTATGAGATCACCGATAACATAATAAAAAACATAGATATGTGATACATTAGACAATAAAACATTCACCATATCATAACACATGAAAAAGAAATTGGTTTCAAAAATATTTCATCATGCCATAACCTATAGAAAAGAAATGAATTTCATAATCACTTCATCAATTCATCGTAATATAACCCATTGAAAAGGAATGTGTTTTATAAACCTCTTTTCATAATAATCATAATCCATCTAGAAAAATAATAAATATGGTATCATTGAATCATATCCCTAATAAATATTAAGAACCATTAAATAATGTCATCTTATATTGATAATGCTTTTAAAATATCACATGAAACATTTATTGAGGAAAATAAACTTTTAACTTTGAAATCACTTATTTAAAATCTAAAATTTTACGAAATATTAAAGAGATAATTTTACTTGAAAATGAACTCAGAAAATTATAAAGGAAGATTCAAATCATTGAGTGATCATGATGATGGGAAAATTTCGTTCATGCTGTTACTATAGAAAAACCCAATGTAGCCGTGATTTTTTCACAACAGTTTTAAAAACGACCGCTAAATTTATGTTTGAAAAAAATATAGTGGTGGTTTTAAAAACCATCAGGAAAAAAAATAATGGTTCAATTTTTAAAACCTCTTATAAATGTTTTTAAAACATTTATTTATTTTTTATTTTTTTTTTAAAAAATTAAATTTATTTTTTGTAGCAGTTTTTAAAAACCACCTCTAAATCAAAGGAACTAATTAAGAAATAAAATAATTAATAATTAATAATTAATTATTATTTACTATCATATATAGTTTATTATTAATAATTTTAATTCATTATATTGTGTTAATTAATAAATTGTTATAATTATCTTTTAATAATATTTTGAAACTTCAAACTAATCTTCAATAAGTTGAAAATCAGACTTCGACATCAAATGACCATATATTTTGATCTGAAATCCATTTTAGTTAAAAAATCATTCAAATTAAAGCTTATGAAATTAAATTAAACCACATTATATTTTTTTTAATAATTAAGAGAATAAAATCTATTATAGTTTCAAGAAAAGTAGGAAATCAGGTTTGAACTTCAAACGACCATAAACTTTGGATCTAAGTGTATGTTTGGGCCCTACCATATATCAAATCAAATCTTGGGATGATATCTAAGACCTAATGACTAGTGGGTAACCTAATCACAATTTTCAAGGCCAAAATAGGCCTATAATGTCTCAAAAACCTAGTTTTTTGTCAAGGTATCTTAATTTTTTAACATTCTACAGAATTTTAGCCTTATTTAAGTGGTTCTTATTTTCTTTTTTCAATGGGGCATAAATTTAATCCAAAGGATTACATTCAATTTGATATTATGGTTTTTAAATTTTATCATTTTTTATAATACAGTTTTATTTATAATTAAATATATTTATATTTTCTTATATTTAATTATAATAAATCACTTGTATAAATAAATATTTACATAGAATTGTATTTTTCAACATATAAACCTTATAAAAATAAATATTTTTTATTTATTTCATTTAAATTAATTAATTATATTTTTTATTTACCTAATAAAAAAGAATTATTTTTTTTATATATACCTTTATAAATAATATTTATATGTAAACATGTGTGTGCCTATAAAAAATCTATATTTGTGTTTATATTATAATATATGTAAATAAAAGAATATTTATGTAAATATTTGTGTGTGTATTTGAGAAATATAAATATGTAGTTGTGTGTCAATAATATTGTGTGTATACATCATATATAAATGTATTTTTATATAAATATATCATTATTATTAAATATGGTATATAAATGAATTTACAGTAAAACTATATGAATATACACACACACACACATACACATATGTAAATAATGTTACTATATAAATATTCATGTGTATCTATAAACAAATATTTTTATTTTTATTTTTATTATAATATATGTAATTAAATATTAATATATAATATATTTAATTAAATTTAATTATATATATATTTATATCATAGACATTCTATGAGATTTTATCTTTGATTAAGAGTGTCTTCATATGATTTTTATGTTGTTTATGATTTACTTCCATTGATTTACATTCATATTGATTTGATGGTGTTGTAATTCTTATGTTTTCCTCTCTTTCAGTAATTTATTATCAATTATATAAATCTATTTATATAAAGATAAGAATATTTGTGTAAATTTATATATATTTGTAAATATTTATACATATTTATGTTTATATATTTTTATATCATATATATGAATAAATATATATAGAGATATTTATATTTACTTGTGTTTATCATATATTTATATTAATATACATTATATATATGACTGTGATTATATATAATTATGTAACATAAATGTATGTTTATATATATTTTTATAAATTTTGATATATGTATATATATTTATAGATATTTATATCCATTTATTATTTTATTATATCTTAATGATTAGTCATTAATTATTATTTATTCAAATATTATTTATTATTTATTATTTGTTATTTATTATTGATTATTGATTATTTTTTATTTTTTAATTGTTATTTTTTATTTTTATTTATTATTTTATTTTGTATTTATTGTTGATTTATTATTTATTGATTTATTTTTATTATAAAATTATTTATAAAACACTATCTAATATTTATCTAATATTTTTATATTTAGTATTTATGTAACGAACCAAACATTTATCAAAGGAATTTCTCCCTTCTTATAGTAATTTCATATATTATAAATATCATAAAATTATTTAGAGACCATAATAAATACTTTATAAATTAAAAGTTAATGAAATAAGAAGTATTTCTAAAAGTTAAAGAACTTATTCCGATGAAATAGTAATTTGACCTTTGGAATAGTAATATGACACTAATGAATAATAAAATGACAAAATGAATAATATCCACACTCATTAAAGTATAAATAAAATTTAGGCATATTATAAATGAATTTATGATATAATTATATGATAGTCTAAGTAAATAAATGTTTTAAAATTTATTAATTAAGTGTTGGTATTTTTTTAAGTCATAAATATTTAATTACAATTTTATGATTAATTTAATAATTTAAAATAAAATTTAAACGAATAAAATGTATTCATAAATTAATATTTTGATATCTTATGACTTTAAGATAATTTTATGAGACCTTAAATAATCTTTTAAAGTGTTATAAAATCAGTTATAATTTTGAAATCTGTATTTTTTTAGTAAATGATTAATTTATAGAAAATTTTAATTTATCATATTTATAAAATTATTTTCATAAAATAGAGTTCATTATTGAAATCTACACATAAAAAATGGTTAGGGTTATTTTTTGGGATTTTTCTAAAATACAAGTATTTTTGGTTAATAGTAAAATATGATAATTTACAATAAAAGTGAAATGCATGAATTATGGATTCATAGATGATGTCTGAATGATGTAAGATCAAATATCAATCTATCCTTAATTATTTTAATATATTTAGTGACAATTATCAAACTATTCATAGTCTTGATCCATAATAATAAACTAATGATTAAAATAAGGAGAAAACACCCATCTCCTCCACTATAAATACCACCCTCACCAACTCTTCTCATCAAACCTTATATGATTTGAGAATTTTCTAAATTTTTCTCAAGTATCTTCCCAATACCATCCCTCATATCCAAGAGCCATTGGTCTCGTAAAAAGACCAGAACATTTTTCCTAAGGAGGTTCTTAAGGAGGAGAAATTCAAGAGTTAAATTCCTCTTTCTTTTCTTTTAATTTCTTTTCAAGTTCTTTTATTTTCGTATTATCTCCTCACATCCCCTAAAAAAATGCAATGATAACTCAAGTGGCATAAATATACTATAATTCTACCATATTAATGGAATATCCATAATTAAAATCCTCCCTCCATCCCTCCCTCCCTCCCTCTTTTATTCAAAAAATTAAATAGTCACCCGTGATATGTCAGTTTACCAACATCATGGGTGATGCACTTTAATTTTCATTTAATGCCTTCAAGGATGTTAATAAAAACATTATAATGGTTGAAATATATTTTAAAATTTATCTAATAACCCTATTTATGTTATGGAACTAACATATACACACAATGCTAAATGGTAAAAGAAAATGAGTTCGTTGTGATCGTAAAACCACCAAAATTAACTTAAAATGATCATCATTAACGTTTATCTAATGATTAATTATAATTACATATAAAAATATTATTTACAAGATCATTTAAACTTATGGATGATCATTTATAACATATAATATCAATTCTGAATATTTATCCATATTTTACATAAACTTACATTCATGTATACCAGTGAATAGATCATGAAAACTAAGAAAAAAACACTTTCTATTGATAAAATTAAACTATAAAACTCATATAAAGGAAAATAAATGAATTTTATAAAACCATAATGAATAAAATTCACGTATAAAAGCTTTTTTATTTGTTAATTAATGAATCTAATGTGATTATACAAGATATTAAAGTGAAGAAAAAATTCAGACATAAGGTAAGGGGAATTATCAAACTCAAATCTCTTTCTTTGGGTTTCACACTTTCACCCCATTTAAGTATGGATACTACATAAATATTATTTCTTCATGATTATATTATATTTTCTGGGGTATAAATTTTTTATACTTGAGTTTATGACAGACACAATGTTTTCCAAGAGAACTCTTATTAAAAAAACACACCTTTTACTTCTTGAGATTGTTTCTTCTTCACTAAATATTGATGATACTTATATTAAGTATGTTATTAAATCTTCTATTTGGGAACCCAAAGCTTCTGAATGTATTCTTTATGAAATAAAACCCATTCCTTTTCCATGTGTTATTTTATGTTCAATATTGATGTGCATTCTATGTGGAATGCATGATAATTTAAATATTATGATGTGACGAGTGCATCTAGAGTTATATAGAACAATGTAAATGTTATGATGTAATAGGTGCAACAAAAATTACATAGTGTTCCAATACATTGGTGTAACACCCCAAGATTCCATGGTACGCTTCCCTTTCAATAATACAATAGCGTGTGTTGTACGCAACTTTGAGTTCTAACACACACACCACAACCAATCAAACTAGCTGTTATGAATAGTAATACACACTTTTTGAAATTTTATAAATTTTATCTTTCAAAATGGACTTCATTTTTATATTCAGATTATCTAAATTAGCCTAGGGTAAAATTTTGGTATTTTTCTGAAAACATTCAATTTTTTATGAATAGTGAAAAACACTGAGTTATAGTTTAAAACCGAATTTTTATTTAAATAATTATTTATTTTATTTAAATTTAATTAATGTCAAAATAGATACATAATACCTATATAAGTTCAATGTGATTCATTGGATTTAGTTTAGAATTATTTTAGATATATAAAAATTTTATTGAACATTTCACCGTCTTTTACCCACCTCCTAGGAGAATTTGGAAATTCACATAAAACATTATTTTACCGCTTCTATGAGTGGAATTTCTAAAATACGAGAGACACGGTTAATATCAAGGAGTAAAATGTGGTTCAATGAGATGAAAATAATTTTTGGTGAATAGTAACTTTTTACTTTTATTTACCACGATTAAAAGTAAATAGGGTAATTAAGGGTAAAAATGATATTAATATTACCCTAACACATGTACTAATTCTATTGGAAAAGTGTATCTCGACCAAAAACAACCTTAGGAATAAAATATTACCAATTAGGTCCAATTAGATTAGATTAGGACATTTATTATTATTTAATTCAAAGAAGAGTTTAAAGAGTTAAAATCAATGTTTATTTACTAAAAAATTTTAATATTGGGTTATACATAAGATACATTCGATTGTAAATATAAATTATAAATCTAAAAAGACTTAAAACATAATGGTATTTTATTTATAATTTTTAGACATTAAATAATTTAATTTATTTCTGACACAATGGTGATGCAGTAATTACCCAATTAATGAAATATTAAAATAATTGATATTATAAATATCAATGTAAATGTAATTTGAGACTTTTTATGAATTAAACTAATTTTATAGGTTAATATGACATATTATGATTGGTTATATAAATTTGTTTCGAAGTAATAATGGTGTTATGAAATTATCAAAAACAAAATACCCAATAGTGTCAAAATTGACATAAAAGCGTTTTTAAAACAAATATTATATTTTTAATTGATATTCAATTCCTAAAAATATAAGGTTAGGAAAAGAGACTTATATAATGATATTTGTATCATTAATGGACCATTTGGGGGTCTCTTGGATGTATATAGTAAGTTTATTAACCATGTAATATAGAAATACAAAGTGACATGGTAAATGTCAAACTAATTAACTAAGAGTAAAAACTAAAAGATAAGGTTAATATAATAAACCAAAACTGTCTAAATTCTATTGGTTGAAATTAATTCGACCCATCCCCACCTCATACTTTGAATAATCCACTTTCGAGCCATTAGAAACTGAATATGAATTTATTATAAAATAATATTTCTAGCTTTTCCAAAGGTGCCCCTCACCCCTCTTATAAAAGGGCACTCCCCCTTCTCACTAATTCGAACATTAAAAGCCTTTTGGCTCGGCCAAACCCTGCCCAAATACTCTCTCAACTTCCCTCAATTCAACCTATATTCCTTAGTTTGATCAGAAAGCCAACCTAAAGAGCCCTTTTGATCAAATCAAAACGAAGAACCCAAAGAAGAGGTAATGTTTTCACCACCCTCTTTCAAGTTCATTTCTTATTCAACTTCTTCTTGGATGTTATTTCCATTATAAAATAATAACTCTTGTATATTATATATACTATGATGTTATTATAAATATGGAACAACCAAATTCATTATTCTATCCATCCCTTGAATGACATGTCACCATAGGTGCGTACGTACGGCCTACCATCTCCACATCGTCGTGTAATTGTTATTCAATATATTATTATTTATATGGGTATAATAATGATGTATAATTAATGTAAATAACAAATAAAACATTATAATGATTCTGTATATATGATATACCATCCAATTATATATTATTTTAATATCAAAAGAATGATATTGTCGCTCGTGCGTACGTACGGACTACCGTCTCCATGAACGCGATGAGATTCATTCCCCATCGTATCCATTCAAGTATAATTCACATTGTATGATTAAAAATAATTTTTAAGGACTTGATATCCTTCTGTATATGAATAAAATAAAACCTATCCATAAAAAACATGCCTTATGTAACAAAACATATAAAAGAAAATGATTAAGTTAACACCCGAAACAAGGATAATACTAAAATATTATTAACACAACATTAATAGAAGATCATATATGATATCATAATTATGTATATGTTTCTTGTATAACTTAATAACAATTTTTTAACTATTATACAGGAGGTTAACATACCATCGACTAAGGAAAAGTACAAGGTAAGGGTTTATTTCACAATTTCTTCATTATCCGAGGTTGTTTATACCTGATTATCTACTTGGACCTCCTTATCATCCACATCCATGTTTCTTAAAAATGTATTTCAAATCATTATTACTATTTTAAAGACTATGGGATAAAGTCATTTATTCCCTTGTTGACTTTTTATAAGAAGTTTATAAAGGAATATTTCTGTCATTTTCCAAACAAGGTCATATTTAACCTTTTCGACAGAATTAAGGTAAGAATGTCTTTTTTAACTTATACGGCGGGTGCGGCTATTTTCCACTGTTATAAAATCGGTGAAGCATCCCTTAAAAGCTTATAAGAATATTTTCAAAGTAAATGTCTTCTTTTATAATTATGTGACTTTTAAATGATTTCAAAAAAAGAGATATTTCTCTCAAATGGTTCTGATTTCATCTATGTCAACATCCTTTGATGGATTTTAAGATTATTTGAAGTTGATTTATTATGAAACAAAAATTCCTTATTGTATTGAAGTTTTTTTTGATATGTTTTACTGTGGATGTGTTATTTTTATACCATTCATGGTTTATGGAGAAAGTATTGACAATTATTATTCCATTTTTAATACGAATGTTTATGTTATGTTTAAACCTGTTCATATGAGGAATGCATTTGACTTAATAAGTAACGGGTGGAGCCCTCTATAGCTCCTTGATGCATCGGTAGGTCTCATGAGACAAATTAGTGTCTTGGAACAAGGCCTTGACAAAATCTTATTTGTAGTCTGGGCACAAGGCCTTGGTTATGTGGTTATGATAGTCTGGCATTATGCATTCCATCTTTATGAAAGTGGTTATTGATATTGCATGTGATTATTCGACTAGTAGAATATCCATGTGAATAAATAAATGGCATTATTTCATTTTATCTTTGCCATATTATGCTAATGTTCAAGTTTAAAAGTCTTTTATTTTAGTTATACATTGCCCTAAATGTTTATGCTTACTTATGAAAGTTTCCGCTATATTGTTATCCTTACTGAGCATATGAGCTCACCCCTTTCAATGTTTTATTTTTCCCTGGATGTAAAGAAGTAATTTATGAATGACCTACAGGGATAGTATGGGAGGATATGAGTGTGGATTATGAAGAGAAGATGTTGTAGTAGTAGTTTTCACTTTATGATGTAATGTAAACTTTATGAATGTATCAAGTTATTCCAAGGCTACTAAACTAATCGGTCTTTCGAGACTTGATCTTTTGTGATCATGCCAATATTATATAATAATGCACCGACTCTGGGTAATTGGGGTCGGGTCATTACAGTTGGTATAAGAGGAAGTTTAGTAAAAACCTTGGAAACTAGATTTAGATAAACTCTGATTAGATCACATAGACCTAAGATGGACTTTGATGATTAGTATAGAATAACTTCCTAGAATTTTGGTATTGTAGAGATTTTATGATTTTTCTGAGCAATACATCCCTGTCTGGATACGAGCAGGTAGAGGCGGCTCTAGCACAGATGTACCTAGGGGTAAAACCTAAAAACACTGCTTTGAGCTAGACTCGATCGGGAACTGGTGCACGACAACGGGCCTTGTTTCACTCTTGGTTACAACACTCCCGGGGGATATGATTAGGGTAACTCTCATTTTATTTAAAAATCATTATGAAGGGTTTATGAGTATATACTTCCTAAAAAAAAAACATTTTTACGATTATGGATTATATCCATAAATAGTTCAATTTATGTTAAGTGTTTTATAAGTATGGAATTATGTA
This sequence comes from Viscum album, assembly GCA_963277665.1. Lineage (NCBI taxonomy): Eukaryota > Viridiplantae > Streptophyta > Magnoliopsida > Santalales > Viscaceae > Viscum > Viscum album. The sequence continues at coordinate 1,439,432,891 of OY728122.1, read as the reverse complement.
TTTTGATTCATAAACTGATCTAGTTTATGCCATTTTTTAGAAATGGAGACTAGTGGAAGAAATGGAAACCGTATCAATTCACGCACTCCATGTAGGGATTTCCCGCCTTCTCAAGATAATTATAGTGGAGCTGGTGATACAACTGGTGCTGATCAGCTTATCACCATACTAGAACAACTCACTCAGGTTATGAATAATAACCTTACCCGTATGGAGCACCCTGATCCACAGCGTGGAGGATCAATGTTAGATCGCTTCATGAGGCAACAACCACCAACTTTCAATGGGAGTACAAATCCATTTGTAGCTTAGAAATGGATAAGTTCCCTAGAGAAAATTATTCAGGCTTTGGGGACTAGTGAAAGGGAAAAAGTTATCATGGTAGTTTACCGCCTCACTGGATATGCTGATCAATGGTGGTCATTGATTCAAAACACGAAGGAATATTATGAAGTATCAAATATGGAATGGAGGAAGTTAAAAGATTTGTTTTTAGAAAAATACTTTCCTCGTGACCATCGAGCAGATATGGAAAGGAAATTTCTGAGTCTGAGACAAAAGGAGGATGAGAATGTCTCAAAGTATGAGGCTAACTTTACAAGGCCAGAAAGGTATGCTGGAGATTATATACGTAACCTAATAAGTAATATTAATCGTTTCTTTTATGGGCTGAAACCATTTCTTCGTCGAGCATTAGTGTCACAATCCTTCTCGTCGTACGAAGATATTCTCTCATGTGCTATCAATACAAAAAAATAATTCTCTAAGTATTATGACTTTAAAGCAAAGAAAGAGAAGAAGAGATCTGCTGATCAATCTGGAATGGAAATAAGGGGAATAAGGGAAAAGTTAAAAATCCATCCTGTTGTAAATGTGGAAAGAAACACCCTATTACTTGCTTGAAGGGAATGGGAGTCTGTTATAAGTGTGGTGAAAAAGGCCACCAAGCTCGTGATTTCAAGGGGAAGAAAGAAGCTACCAATGTTCAATGCTACAATTATAGAGAGATGGGACATTATGCCAATGAATGTCCTAAGCATCAGGGGAACTTACCTCAGAAAAGGCCAAGGGATCAAGGCCAATCTTATGCTATCACTACTGCTGAGGTAGAAGCTCCGAAAGACGTGGTGGAAAATAATTTAATAGTTTCCTCAAGTTTAGAAAATTCATTATTTGATTCTGGATCATCTCATGGTTTCATATCTTCCCATTTTTCTAAGAAAATTAGATATTTCCAATTTGATTTAATAAAGGAGTTGTCAGTTAAAACTCCTAAGGGAAGTATCACTGCAACAATGTTTTGTGAATCAGTCCCCATTAGAGAACATAAATGTTCTTTATCCGCTGATCTCATCGTCATACCTATGGTTGAGTTTGATATAATCCTCAGTATGGATTGGATTTCAGACCACGATGCAAAAATTTATTGTAAGAAGAAGGAGGTTGCTATTTTTGATGATGATGATAAGGAACACCTTATCTTTAGAGCGGAATCATCACCACCTAATTCTTATCTAGATCCACCCCCAATAGCTCAACTAAATTAAATTATTGGGGAGGAAGAGAATGAAATGACTATGGGTGAGGAAAGGAATGTTCAAATAGAGGATGTACCTATTGTGAAAGAATATGTAGATGTGTTTTCGGAAGATTTACCTAAACATACTCCAGAATGAGAAGTTGAGTTTTCCATTGATTTAATTCCTGGATCAAGGATTATATCGAATACCCCTTATAGAATGGACATTGTGGCATTAGTCGAACTAAAGAAACAACTAGAGGAATTAAGTAATAAGGGATTTATTCAACCTAGTGTTTCTCCATGGGGAGCCCCTATCATTTTTGTTAAGAATAAAGATGGATTTATGAGGTTATGTATCGACTACAGGGAAATAAATTCTATAAAAATAATGAACAAGTATCCCCTACCTCACATTGATGATTTATTTGACCAACTTCATGGATATCAATAATTTTCAAAGATTGAACTTCAGTATGGATACCATCAGTTGTGTGTGAAGAAGGAAGACATTCCAAAGACAGCATTTCGAACCAGGTACGAGCATTACTAGTTTACAGTAATGCCTTTTGGGCTGACTAATGCGCCCTCTGTATTCATGGATCTAATGAATAGAGTTTTCAAGGATTATCTAGATGATTTTTTGTGGTATTTATTGATGATATCTTGGTATACGCCAAAAGCTATGAAGATCATGAAAATCACTTGCGCATTATCCTGAAGACTATGAGAAGACATGAATTATATGGGAAGTTTAGCAAGTGTCATTTCTGGATTTAGGAGATTTATTTTCTTGGCCATATTGTCTCCAAAGATGGAATCTTTGTTGATCATTCTAAGACCAAGGAAATCCAAGAATGGCTAGCACCTATGATTATAACTAAGGTACACAATTTTATTGGTTTAGTAGGTTATTATCAACGTTTCATCCATAATTTTTCCCAGTTGGATAACCTATTAACAAAGCTCACACGTAAAGAGGTTAAATTTTTTTGGACAAAAGAGTGTGAAGAATGTTTCAAAGAACTGAAGAGAATATTAGTAAATGATCCTATATTGACTCTACCATCGGGGAATGATGAGTTCGTTATTTATAGTGATGCATCGAAGAAAGGACTTGGTTGTGTCAGAATGATAGGGTTATTTCCTATGCATCACGACAATTGAAAATTCATGAGAAAAACTATCCTACTCATGATCTCGAGTTATAAGCTGTGATATTTTCTTTAAAGATATGGAGGCACTACCTCTATGGTGAAAAATGTGAGATTTATATTTATCACAAGAGTTTGAATTATAATTTCTCACAAAAAGAACTCAACATGAGGCAAAGGAGATGGCTTAAATTAGTCAAGGATTATGATTGCACGATACACTACCACCCGGGGAAGGAAAACAAGGTGGAAGACGCTTTGAGTAGAAAAGATCATGGAGTTTTGAACAATATGAGAATTGAAAGGGATCCACTTTTCATGGATCTAGTGAATATGGACATGGGAATAACCATGGAAGGTGAAACATTAATGCTTTTTCAAATGGTTTCCAAACCATCTTTACTAGAAAGGATTAAGAGTTCTCAGAATGATGATGAATAATTTCAAAAGAAGATTAAAGCTGTGAATGATGGGAGATTGAAAGACTTTGTGTATGAAGATGGAATTTTGAAATTCTGGAAGAGGCTTTGTGTTCCCGATATACTTGATCTGAAAAGGGAATTGCTGAATGATGCTCATAGTTCCAATTTCTCTATACACCATGGGAGCATCAAAATGTATAGATATTTGAAGGAACATTTTTGGTGGGACAACATGAAGAAGGAGATGGCTGATTTTGTGTCAAGATGTATGGTTTTTCAACAAGTGAAAGCTATAAGGAAACAACCTGGTGGAGTATTGTAACCTCTTCCTATACCTGAGTGGAAATGGGATAATATTACGATGGACTTCGTCATGGGGATACCAAAGAATCCTATAAGTAACGATTCAATATGGTCCATTATTGATCGTCTTACCAATTCAGCACATTTTCTTGATATAAGGGAAGATTTATAACTTGAACGACTAGCAAGACTAGAAATTAATGAAGTTGTGAGACTTCATGGAGTACACCTATCAATTGTTTCTGATCGTGATCCCCGTTTTACTTCAATATTCTGGAAGATTCTTCAAAAGTCCTTGCAAAAGTGTATCTCTACCAAAAAAAATCCTTAGGAATAAAATATTATCATTTACGTCCACTTGGATTATATTAGGACATTTATTATTATTTAATTCAAAGAAGAGTTTAAAGAGTTAAAATTAAAGTTTATTTACTAAAATAGTTTTAATATAGGGTTATATATAAGATAAATTCGATTGTAAATATTAATTAGAAAGCTAATAAGATTTAATACATAATGATATTTTATTTATAATTTTTAGACATTAAATAATTTAATTTATTTATGACACAATGGTGATGTAGTAATTACCTAATTAATGAAATATTTACATAATTTATATTATAAATATCAAAGTAAATGTAATTTGAGACTTTTTATTATTTACACTAATTTTCTAGGTTAATATAAAATATTATAATTAGTTATATAAATTTTTTTCGAAGTAATAATTCCTTTATGAAATTATCAAAAACACAATACCCAATAGTGTCAAAATTGACATAAAAGATTTTTTAAAACAAATACTATATTATTAATTGATATTCAATTCCTAAAAATATAAGGTTTGGCCAAGAGACTTATATAATGATAGGTGTATCATTAATGGACAAATTGGGGGTCTATTGGATGTATATAGTATGTTTATCAACTATATAATATAAAAATACAAAGTGACATGGTAAATGTCAAACTAATTAACTAAGAGTTAAAACTAAAAGATAAGGTTAATATAATAACCCATCCTATCTAAATTATATTGGTTGAAATTAATTCGACCCATAGCCACCTTAGAATTTGAATAATCCACTTTCGATCCATTATATACTGAATATGAATTTATTATAAAATAATATTTCTAGCTTTTCCAAAGGTGCCCCTCACCCCTCTTATAAAAGGGCACTCCCCCTTCTCACTAATTAAAACATTCAAAGACTTTTTTCTCGTCCAACCCCTTACCAAATACTATCTCAAATTCAATCAATTAAACCTAGAGGCCTTAGTTTGGTCAAAAATCCAACCTAAGGAGCCCTTTTGATCAAATCAAAAGGAAGAACCCGAAGAAGAGGTAATGTTTTCACCACCCTTTTTCAAGTTCATTTCTTCTTCAACTTCTTATTTCCTTGTTATTTCCATTATAAAATAATAACTCTAGTATATTCTATATACTGTGATGTTATTATAAATATGGAACAACCAAATTCATTATTCTATCCATCCCTTGAATGACATGTCACCATACGTGCGTATGTACAGCCTACCGTCTCCACGTCGTGGTGTAATTGTTATTCAATATATTATTATTTAGATGGGTATAATAATGATGTATAATTCGTGTAAATAATAAATATAACATGATAATTATTCATTATATATGATATAACATCCAATTATATATTATTTTAATATCAAAATAATGATATTGTCGCTCGCGCGTACGTACGGACTACCGTCTCCACGAACACGATGAGATTCATTCCCCATCGTATCCATTCAAGTCTAATTCTCATTTTATGATTAAAAATAATGTTCAAGGACTTGATATAATTCTGGATATGAATAATATACAACCTATCCATAAAAAATATGCCTTATGTAACAAAACATATAAAAGAAAATGATTAAGTTAATACCCGAAATGAGGATAATACTAAAATATTATTAAGAAAGCATTAATAGAAGATCATATATGATATCATAATTATGTATATGGTTCTTGTATAACTTAATAACAATGTTTTAACTATTATACAGGAGTTTAACATACAATTGACTAAGGAAAAGTACAAGGTAAGGGTTTTTTTCACAATCTCTTCATTATTTGAGGTTGTTTATACGTGATTATCTACTAGGACATCTTTATAATCCACATCCATGTTTCTTAAAAATTTATTTCAAATAATTATTACTATTTTAAAGAATATAGGATAAAGTCATTTATACCCTTTTTGACTTTTTATAAGAAGCTTATAAAGGAATGTTTCTGTCATTTTCCAAACAAGGTCCTTTTTAACCTTTTCGACAGAATTAAGGTAAGAATGTCGTTTTTAACTTATACGGCGGGTGAGGCTATTTTCCACCATTATAAAATTGTTGAAACTTACCTGAAAAGCTTATAATAATATTTTCAAAGGAAATTCCTTCTTTTATAATTATGTGACTTTTAAATGATTTCAAGAAAAGAGATATTTCTCTAAAATGGTTTTGATTTCATCTCTGTCAACATCCTTTGATGGATTTTAAGCTTATTTGAAGTTGATTTATTATGAAAAAAACTTCCATATTGTATTGAAGTTTTTGTGATATGTTTGACTATGGATGTGTTATTTTTATACCATTCATGGTTTATGGAGAAAGTATTGACAATTTGTATGCTAGTTTTAATACAAATGTTTATGTTATGTTTAAACCTGTTCATATGAGGAATGCATTGGACTTAATAAGTGATGGGTGGAACCCGCTATAGCTCCTCGATGCATCAGTAGGTATCATGAGACAAACTAGTGTCTTGGAACAAGGCTTTGAAAAAATCTTATTTGTATTCTTGGCACGAGGCCTTGGATATGTGGTTATAATAGTCTGACATTATGCATTCCATCTTTATGAAAGTGGTTATTGATATTTCATGTGAGTATTCGACTAGTAGAATATCCATGTGAATACGTAAATGGAATTGTTTCATTTTAACTTTTCCATATAATGCTGATGTTCAAGTTTAAAATAATTTTGTTTTAGTTATACATTGCCTTAAATATTTATGCTTATTTATGAAAGTTTCCGCTATATTGTTATCCTTACTGAGCATCTAAGCTCACCCATTTCAATGTTTTATTTTTCTAGGATGTGAAGAAGTAATTTATGAATGACCTTCATGGATAGTATGAGGGGATATGAGTGTGGATTATGAAGACAATATGTTGTTGTAGTAGTTTTCACTTTATGATGTAATGTAAACTTTATGAATGTATCTAGTTATTCCAACACTACTAAACTAATCGGTCTTTCGAGACTTGATCTGCTGTTGATCATTCCAATATTATGTAATAATGCACCGACTCTGGGTAACTGGGGTTGGGGCATTACAATTGGGTAATGTGATTTATCTCATGACACAACCACAAAATAGGGTTTTATCCGTGCTAAAAAAGTGCGGATAATAGAGGCAATATTAAAAGGGGGTCCCTTTTATCAGTCCGGATAAAATGGTATTTTATCATCACTTTTTTTAGAACTGATAAAAGATGTTTGAAAAAAATAAAAACAATATGAAAATAAGAGGGTTTTAATAGAGCTTGACCACCATTTCAACATCGCCTATGCACCCTAGCCCTGCCAGCACTCCCCCACATGCCCCATCCCCACACCCCCCATCCTTTAACAGCGCTAGAGCCCCCCTTCACCAGTGCACACCCCTATCAGCACTTGGTTTTGAACCTAAGACCTCTCCTCCTGCATGCCGACACCTTTACCACTCACCCATCCTCTTAACTTGTCCATTTAATGATATATATATATATATATATTCTTATTTATTCGTATATTATATATTTTTATTAATATATATAGTTGAATTAATTTATATATATTCACATAATATATATATATTTATATTAATATATATGTATATACATATTTTTTTATATTTATATATTTATATATATATATATAGAGTTAGTTATATTTATATATTTATATATTTATTCATATATTAATATATATATTTATATATATTTATTACTATATATTTTATTACATTTTTTATCCCTGTATTTATTCGTATATTAATATATATTTATAAGATCAATTTAAATACAATTATAAATTTGTTTTTTTGTGTGTGTTTATAAATAAATAAATAAATATATAAAACATACGCACACACACGCACATATTATAAATATGTGTATATATATATATAATTATACAAATTTATATATATTTTCATATATTATATATTAATATGTATATTCATGTGTTATAATATATAAGTAATATATATCAGTTTGTTAATATAGATACACCCAAAGACACACACACACACACACACATTATATAGGTATATAAATACTAATATATTTGTATTTCAAATAAAATGGATATTAGTTTTTATTTAGATAAGGGTTATATATTGATAAATATATTTTATATATAAATAATTTTAATTATTTATTTATAAAATTACATTTTTATGTGTGAATATATAAAAAATATGTATATATTATTATATATTTGATTATAAATAATAGTACATTGTGAAAAACAATAAAATTTCAAAGCAATAATATCAATATTAATGTAATCCATGGGAATAAATTCATTCCCCACTAATAAAGGGAAAAGAGACCCAAGGTCCATGAGGGACCCTAGTGCACTGGCTTGATGCCTCATTCATTGATGGTTGAGGCCTTGATTATAAATCTATGCATTGATATAAATTATGTGATGACCTGACTCCCTAAGCCCTACTTGGAAAAAGGTAGGCCGAGTGTGACTACCCCATTCCCACCTCCAATACGCCAGGGGCTGGCGACCAACACTGAATAGGCATATGTCACACATGGGAGGCCTTATCCAAGGAACCTACACACACACACATCTAAAAGGTCATACAATGATGAAAAATTAATTTATAATAGATAATAATTCATGAATATCTCTATAATCCTGTAATCAATGTTCGAAAAACATACTGAAATTGATAAAGAGGGGCCAAATACAGGCCCAAAAAACTGAAAAAGTATCAAACAAACTGAGAAGGGTGGGAGGATTCTTTAAAATGAAACATCAATATACAACTCAGTATGAATATCCCAGAAGAGTACTCCACATACTCTCAATCCTACCAAAACTCCATAAAATGAACTTTCATCTTCAAAAGACACAACAAGTGTGGGAAAATCCCACACATGGGTGAGTATTACATTACCCAGTAGAACACCCTGAAAGAACCAAACATAAAGCATAAAGAGTATTTATCTCAACAATTCACATGTATGTCAATCAACATAAGAGACCAAGTGAAAATCAAGAACAACCTAGATATAATCATATAAGAATCCAAGTCTCAAGTAGGTCTCAATTATTTTGATCCACTAGATTTCCCTCTAGGTTTCAAGGTTACACACATCCAAGAGATCTTACTCCATGAGCCATGATATCACTGATGACACTCATCCAAGAGTTCATTCTCATCAGGCCTCACTATACTGATGACACTCATCCAAGAGGTCACAACTGTTGGTTCTAGCAAAAGAATTACTAACTGGATCTCCAAAATCTCGACACCTAGATAAAGGATCACACCTAAAACTGTTGGGGGACACCAACAAACCTACTGGAATAAAAAGCTAGGTATGGGATTTTATGTATTCAAATACCAAAAACCCTATGGTATTAACCTTCTAGATATGGTATAGATTCCCTATACATGTTGGTCACACTAATACCATGATCCCTACCCAAAGTGGATGAAATAATGATAGAGGATCACACCTAGGACCACTGAGGACACCACAAACTATATCTAATACATATAATTTAGAGACTGGATCAAAATACTATACCAAAGAAATAATTCCACATTGTAAAATTAAAAGTATATACGAAGGGAAATCATTTAACAGATACGAGTCTACACTAAATAAGTCAATGGGAAAACACTCAAGATCATACAATAGATAAAATGAGAAAAATGAGTTCTCTAAACCGCCCAAAAAGGAGTTTACAACATGTATATGATGATACATGATGTATCTCAATAATATTGGAACTACCTACGTCTCATTCTCACATGGTATACATTTTTACAAAATACACAGTGTGTCCCATTAGGTCCATGGTATGTAGATGTCTATCCAACACTTAGTGTTTCACATAGTCATGCTCAGGTACAACTTACCATGCCCATGTACTTTGGGTTGTGCTTGTGTACCTAGCTATGCCTGTGCACTGAACCGTGTCTATGTATTGGGTCATGAATGTGTACTTTACCTGTATTAGGGTTCCTGGTTATGTCCTTACCCATGCACCCTCTTGGGCATATGTTGCTCGTCCATCACTGGGTCACACATTTAATAATACCAGTCACACAACATGTGGTATTTAATTTTCCCATAAACACTAGTTCCACCACTGGGTACACATGGTATGAATTATATCAAATTACATACCATGTTCCATTGAAATTTTCAAGTCCCATGATTCTTTCATGCATCTTTTATTGAATATTTAGGCTTTAGTCCATCCATGATACTCAACGGTGATTTTTGATATGTGCTGACCAACCCTCACAGAGTACATAGCATAGTGGAGTGTTTGAGATAACTATGTGTTAAGTATGTAGTCTGGATTTTTGTGAATCCCTTGATGATAATTTTAGACCATGATGCTCACTTCATGTCACAATTAGAAAATGATTCAGAAGGATTTGGGACTTAATTGTATCTGAGAATGGATTTTCTACCCAAGATAGTTGGGAAAGTTATTGGACTATTTTGGTTCTATAGAACATGTATATGGATTACATGTTATCCTTGGTCCATAGATGAGAGGATCATATACCATCGGTGGATTTTGTGTATATTAATAACTACAATTATACCATTAGTGTAGCACCATTTAAGGCCATGTTTGGAAGAACTTGTAGGTCAATGATATATTGGTCAGTGCCAGTGGGAGACAACATTTGAGGGCCTAGAGTTGGTGATTGTGATGGATATAAAGGGGTTTATTTCTTATAGACATGGATAAGGACTTTAAAATAATGTTATGAGTTATTTATGGATGGATGAAAGTAGACCTTGGGTTCAATGAGGATATCACATGTTCCAAGAGATCTCTCCATGTCAAGGATTGCGAATATTTGGCTATGAAAAAAGGCTATCTATGTGGTTCATTGACACTTTTTCCAAATACATCATTGGTTTATCAAGGGGATTTATTTTTAGACCTTGTGACTATGGTTATGTTGGGTACTTTGTGTTTTCCATGTGTCAAAACTAAGGAGACATGTTCATGTGTCATTTAATGGTGTCAGCTAGGATGAGATGTACATTGAGAGAAGAGTTACATTGTCTATGATTTTGAGGATATCAGTAGTGGTTGTTTACCCAAAAAATAAGGATCTAATTTTTCATGTTCTTCCCTTGGGTGTGTGGTTGTTGATAGCATGTGAACCCTCAAGAGATCTTGTGGGAGTGAGAATCCCAATTGAGAGCTCATTTTTCTCACTTATGTGTAGTTTTTTTTCATTTTTGGGTTAATATCCTTATTGTTGGGGAGAATGAAAAGTCCATATTTCAACAGTGTAAGACATTATAATATTTTATGGAATATTTTTGGAGGTAAAAACTAATATGACACAAAATTATGAGGCCTATTAATCCTAATATGGATAAATAAAAATATTATATATATTATATCACATGCCCATAATTTTCATGAAATAGTAGAATAACTCTATAATAGATTCATAGATAAAAAATCCAAGCATTCCGTTGAGTTATTATTGTGGGTTTTACCCTAGGTGTGATTTAACATTGAAGCATTTCATATGCTTGGGTTGAGCATGGTCATCTGTGGATAAATTGATAAACTAATTAATTTAATTAATTTATATTTTTAATTTCCATTACTTAATCCCTCTATAAATAATGAGTTATGCGTAAATCTTAGGGTAATCCTTATAGCCTTTGGGACCTAGTGAGGATCCATTTGAGGATTGTTCCTAGAGAAATGATGACCAGATTGTGGATTGATGATCGGTCTACATTAGAGGTCATGGATCTCACCAACAAAAGAAACACATGAACATCCTTCATCAGGGATCAATCGAAAATCTAAGTAGGGTATTTTTTATGTGAATTAATCTCATCTATTTATACCATTTCAAAATCTTATCAATTTCACAAATAATAATTAATTTCCATATTAATGGTTGAATTACAGTTAATTTATTTGATTAAGGGTTTGTTAATTTATTCATTGTTTTAATGGTATTGGATTAAGGAAAACCTAAACAAATATTAGGTTCATTCCTCTCCTGTGTTTATGGGATTTATTCCTTGTTTCTTCACACATTCATCTTGGGAATATCTTTGGCCCTATAAAGACCCATAAATTTCAAGGGATTTTTTTTAATAAATTATTTGGGATTTTATGAGTACGTAGTTTCTGACGGCACTTGATTCTGAGGCCCGCTGTGCCCAGAATCAATTTCTGAAGTTTAGCTCAGGTACGTTCAGTGAACAAACGAGAGAGTTTTCCTAACTTTTGAACCGGTGCCCGGAATCGAAATACGAGGGCACCAATGAAACCGCAGCGTCGGTAATTGCTTAGGAAGACCTTTTCTGGATTTGCGTTTTCTCGGGAAGAGTTGTTAAAAAAATATGGATTATGTTTAAAGTGAAATAAAAATTGTGTCACAATTTCTATTTCACATCCAAGTGGTTTAACCCCATGTGAGGGAGTTGAGTGGGACCCAGTTGAACCTAAATCCTCTTGATAGGATATTAGTGAGGTGGGGCCCACACGAACCCCACCCCTTCTTTTCCCATAACTCCTCTTCCACCTTAAATGATGCCAACTTACACCAATTAATTTTGACAACACAAGATGTAATTAATGGGGTGAATACAATTTCGAATTTTAAAAATGTTGGCATGTGTAAATAAAATAAGGAAAAGCCTTATTTTATTTTTGGTTGATGTGTTGTGTGGAGATTTGAGGGAGGGAGAGTTCTAATCTTAGAAGAACTTCATCTTCCTCCTTGGAGAATGTGAAGAATACCGACACGCCGTACCACCTTCTCTCCACGTCAAAGAAAGGAGAACATCATTTCTTCCTTGGACGAACTCCGTCATCGAATATGGAGCCTTTCCCTGCGATGCTGTTGTCTGCAACGCAAGCTTCCGCGAATTATTCTTTGAGGTAGGGGTTTTTTTTACGTTCTTGATTAATTCTGGCGTTCATCGTTAAATAAATAGCCGCTTGTTATCAAATTAACTGGAGGAGGACGGACAGTACAAATACGGATGACCCTCTTCCATATTGTTGTTGTACTTCGTTATGGATTAGAACGGAGGCGACACTGTGTCGTCACACCGCGCGGAAACGAAGGAACTGTGTCCGGTGCGGGCCGTGGAAAAGGAGGGTGGTGCCGTCGCACTATGCCGTTGAGACTGAAAGAGGCTGCAGCCGGAGTCAGGCCATGGCAGAGGGGCGTGGTGCCGTCGCGCTGCGCCGGAGCATCAAGGAGGTCCGCGGTCGGGACGGGCCGTGGCGGAGGGGCGCAGAGCCGTCGTGCCGCACCGAACGACAAGAGCCGCGACGGTTTAGCAGGGAGGTGGCCGGACTCAGCCGGCCGGCGGTGGACAGGGAGGTGGGAACGACTGGTCCCGTGGCTGCAACACTGGCAGGCCTTAATGGTCGGCCGTTACCCGAAGAAACTGGGGGTTTGAACCCCTGGCCAGTGCAGCAAGGGTGGACCCCCGTGGGTACACAGTTTCATCAATCAAGAAGGGCAGCGCCCCACCCCCCGCCCCCCTCTGCACTCCGCTCGACCGAAGGCTGAGCCGCTGGCCACGCGGGCCGGGCCAGCCTCGCCGGGCCCGGCCAGCCGCGCCGGGCCAGGCCGGGACGGGCCACTCCCAAGTGGGCCGGACCCGGACCCGGGTCGGGTCGACCTGGTTCAGGCCGACCCAGGGGGTTTTGGGCCGGGTCGGTCCGGGCCCAAACCCCCCTAAAATCGGACAGATTCGTTCAAACGCCCGTAACATGGGCTACGAACCTCCGATAAATGCACCATCAGTTGGGATGCAATACTTGGATTGAGACGGTTGTTTTGGTATATTACACTCAAGGTTTTGGAGAAATTTGTGTATG